>JAIFGZ020000106.1:1835948-2447931 GCA_019925245.2 Oryza australiensis
AGTGCTACTACTAGTCTACTAGGATATCATCACACATAACCTTCGACTTGCTAAGCATGTTACGCGAGTGACATGTCAACGAAACCAATCTGAAATTATTATACCTTCCATAATGTCACGCGAGCTCTGCTCGCGCGTCTCTTCCTGCTTCTCCTCGCAGGTATTCAGGTCTACGAGCAGCGGGTGCGTGGCGCTGGTCCTGCCAGCGTTGCGGGTGTTGCTTGCGGCCGTGGCGCTGGTGTTGGCGTTGGTGATGGCAAGGGGGTCGACCTTGTCGTCGTTGGTCTCGATGAGTGCGCCAGGAGGAGGATTGCCAGTGCCCTCTTCAGCAGCCACGGCGGTGGTACTGCGGCTGGCAACGGCATCATTGGCAGTGGCGTCGACCTTGACCTCGTCGCCTGTGTTGCTGACATCAGCCTCGGCATTGGCAGTAGGATCAACCTCGTTGGCGGTGTCGTTGTTGTCGACTGCGGCGGCATTGGCGCTGCCAGTGGGATTGACATTGCCGTCGCTAGTGTGGCTGTCAGTGTCAGTGTTGGTGTTGACCAGCTGAACAGCCGGGTAGGCGCCGGGCTTGAACTGAACCAGGATGACGGTCGTGTTGTCGCCCGATGGCAAACCAAACTGAACAAGCTCCTCACAGATGAGGCGCAGTTCTGCACCCTCCTGCATAGAGATATTGGTCACAGCAATGTGGTCACGGCAAAAGGAACAGCAGTTTTAACAACGAAAGAATCGAACATGCAAGACATTGGTCACAGCAATATTGATCAAGGCAAAAGGAACAACAGTTTTAACAACGAAAGAATCGAACATTCACAAAGCAGATGACAGTTTAACTATTAGCACTTGTTTTTTCTTTAAAAAAAATCTGGTGCTTTATATTGCCTGAGTGAAGTCATTTCCTAGAATTTGACACAAAAATATTTTTGTTAATACAGTAGGAGATCTCTTGTCCTGCCAAGAAGACAAACTGAGAAAAAGAAGACTTACCAATAAACGGTCATGTACGTAAGCAACAACATTTTGACTTGTCATACTATACCTGCAGGGAAAAACCATAGTACAGTAGGTATAGAACTATAAATGAAACTGTATGCATCAGCAGGAGAAAAAAAACAGCATGACAGAGTACTAGTAACATCAAAATGATCAAATAGTTATTATTGTCAGTTATTTCTTTGCTGAAAAATTACCAGAGGCCTTCACTTGCTATAACAAGAAACTCCATGTCATCAGTTATGTCCACCTGACATAGAGAGGGTGATTTTCCATCAGATCCCACACAGCAGCACAAACTTTATATTCAACCAAATACTAAAACAAACATAGTTGCACTTACAGTCAGGATGTCCGGATTACATGTCAGCATTTGTTCTTCAGGAGGTAAACGTTTGTTCTTCTTGCAAGCAAAGTCCCCTGAAATGTAAGTGGGCAAAACACATCAGCAAATCACAACATAATATGCTTTTTTTGTGCTATTATCTGCAATCAACGAAAAACATTGAGACAAGACTATACCAATTGATCTTGAGACTGATACTCCCCCCTTAAAATCAGTGAAGCCCCACTGCTTCTTGGTTACCCACCTCCCCATTATTTTACAATAACTATGCCCAACAGCTACTCCTCCTGCATTTCGAACTCTCTCTCTTTCAGACTCACTGTCTGGCTTATGATCAACGGATAATTCACTGGCCTTTTGACACAACAGAAACAAGCAGAAATATTAGGCACCACAATAAGCGAGCATGCAAATTAGGTACCAACCAGAAATTCGATACGAAAACAGTCACTATACCTGACCATTTCTTGAGAGTACGCCACGAGAATCACCAACATGTCCAACAATCATTTGGTTACCTCTGATGACAACCACACATGCTGTGCTTCCTTCATATGCTGGCGCAGTATATGTTGCCTGGAAAAAGAAAAAAGAAACTGAAGGACATAATAGAGAATCCCAACATAGTTAAAAATATAAGTCAACCAAGAAATAGCTCACAAAAGCCACCAGCTAAAGAAAGACATTTCTGAAAGCCAAACCAGTGTATGAAAGAAATAACCATAGAATGGATGCCGCAAACAATACCTCAATTTGGGTAGCATAGTATCATAAGAACCAAGGTGCAATGAGAACTTAAGAACCTGTTGGCGTCCAACTCAGCAAACCAAGCAACTGATAAGTTACTAACTGGACCTTTTTTTACAGGGGCAATTAGTCGAGGTTAGGGTTAAACATATCTCTTCCAACTCCAAAGTACATCTCAAGAAAGAACAATAGTCTTGATATCACACACATTCTTCCATTTCCTTTTTCATAGATACAATGAGCACACTGTCCAACAAATACAGTTTTGAGTAACTTCTTCAACATATGGATATTAAAAGATGTTTAGGGGTAAAGGATTACTACCTGTGGGAAAGGTGAAAGGTTAGGACAGACACCAGCCTTGAGAAAATACATCCATCCATTATCACGAGGAATAACTAACTCCCTCCAAGCATCAGACAGTTGCAGGTCCTCATCCATGCTGCAGAAATTACACAGGAACAATGATATTCCAAATTTGCAAGTGCAGCTATAAACAAAATGATATAGACTAGGCCAAAATAACCTGTAAAACACACTCTTCAGCGCATTACTCAGATTGTTGTCATAGTCTTCATGATTGCAAAGCTCAATATGAAATCGTTTTGCACAATACGATGCTACTTCAGCTCCTGAGATAGAAAATAAACAACTCAGTATGGCGGCTCAACAGGATGGATCAAGATTACTCCTACGTGCATAGAAGCTTATAAAACAAAACAATGTTATGAACACTAGCAGCAGACCAATTCAATAGGTATCATAAGAAAAATGGCATTATAAACATATCTATCAAAATTAACCAACTTGTTAATCAGTGGCTATCCTTTTAATCATTATGACTATTAATATTAACTCACACCCATGTAGTGTTTTATCCCTCATAAAATTAACATTTCTGTTTATGTAGTTCATGTTATCCTAGAAAGCACGCACACAAAAGTGATTACTGATTAGCAAACTTGGCTCATTATCCTGAATTGTAGCCTACTATTTATTTGAAAATTGACAGGTAAGAGTGTCAGCGTAAACAATAAAGTCTTCGAAACATGCACACAGATAAACACGGACACTCACAGACAAACAAAGCATGACATAAACAGTTATGCCAACAATTTGGAGAGTTTGAAATAAGAAAATATAAGAAGATCGAACCTCCATGGCCATCATAAACACCAAAGAATGACGTGGACGTGGTATAATCAAGATTTAGAATAGCTGCATGCTAGAGAATAAGGAGGGAATATGTCAATCTCGGTATTTTACACAAATTACTTACAGATAAGTAAGAGATTTTTTGCAGAAGGCTGCAAGTTTACTCACAGCATCTTCCATTATCTTACTCCACCCTTGCATAGATGACACGACATACTTAATTCTGTCATTCTCTTCTTCAGCAGTGAACTTAGATTCTACAGGAAGGCTGTTACCCATAGCAGAGCTTGCTTTGCTGAAAATTTATAACATGATGAAGACAAATAAATAACCTTATTGACAAATATGGAGAAAGAGTAAAGTGAATACAATTAAAAAACACTACAGATCGATTAAATACACGAAAGCTTGGTAAAACACGAAACAAAGACAAGTAGACATATAACATGATATGACACTATTTATCAGGGTCCCTTAATGCATTTTTAAGATATATAACATGGAAGTATCAATCTTCAGTTGCAGTGCTGCGGTCTTTTACACCTAAATCTTATCTTATACAAGAATCAAGCAAGGAGGAATTAAAATATTACTGTGAACAAAATACATACAAGGTTTTCTAAGAAAACCATATAAGCTTTACTGGCATAAATCATAACACCGAATTCCGGAGTGAGAAAAAAAGAGGAAATGATCATATAAACTGTACGAGGACGATAAATTTCCTCCAGATATGGCACCTCTTCGGTGTATCAAAGATTAAATTACTCCAAACGGAGTATGAACGGAAGAAGAAAAGCAGATACAATAGCGTGCAGTTCCAGTAGAATTCAGCAAGAAGAATACAACATCAACATGCAACTTAACAGTACAGTTCGGCACTGAACACCGTCACAGAGAAGTAAAAAATAGGTAACAAACAAGAAGAAATTGTACGATCTTGCAGGATCAAAATCGGTGGGTAAGGGAGAAGGGACCCAAATCAAGATTCAAGAGATGGAAGCATCTTTGATATGTAAAGAATCAGAAGATTTATGTCAAAAAAGAAAGAAGAAACAGCAAGCAGTTTAACTAAGCTACACATGCCGAAATCATTGTATGAACAGATAGTGTTGAGTAAAAAAAAGCCACAACAGGACATTTTTAGACAATGGAAGCCACAATAGGACATAAGAGTTCTTTCTGAACAGACACTAAACCAAGAAAACACGTCAGAGAGACGTGTAGAGAAGAAGCATCCTGCACATTGCATCAGGAACAGCGAAAAGAACAAGAAGGCATTTGGTTAATGCAGATTCAGAAACTGGCACTTCCGCAACATACCAAAACAGACCAAACTGAAAAGACAAGCAGAGAAGAGGAACGAGATTCGGAAGGCAAGATCAAGACCAACGTGTTCCGAGGAGAGAGGCCAACGGAGATTACCATCAAGCTTCGATGCTCGTCAACCTCCTCCAACTCCAAGAAAACCACACCCCAACTTCAAAAGCATCAAGCAGCAACAGCACGGGTAAGGGAAGCCAAGAACACGAAAAAAAAAAAAAAAGAGGATCAAAGCGCTGAAACACCTTGCCAAAGTTTCGGATGCCGAAATGCCTCAAGATTCAAGGAGAGGTCGAGACGCGGTTGCTGCTCGATCAAATGCCACCCAGCAAAGACAAGATCGAACGAAATACCAAGTACCAAGCACGCAAAACCCACACTCACCACATAGAGCGAGATCGAAGAAGAGGGAGAAGAATCCCACGGCGGTTTTGGGGACGTATGGTTTAGGGATGGAGGAACAAACAGCAAAAAAGAACGAGAAGTCATCTGGCTAATACAAATTCAGAAAGTGACACTTCCCCAACATACAAAAACCAGAACAAACTAAAGAAAGCAGAGAAGAGAAACGAATCGGTATCATCAACGTGTTCACCATGAAGCTTGGGCGCTCGTCAACCTGCTCATCCAACTCCAAAAAAAAAAGTAACACTTCAAAAGCATCAAGCAATAACACCACGGGTACGGGAAGCCAAGAACACGAGAAAAAAAAAGGATCACGGCCACGTTAAATCTTACCAAATTCCGTGCTGCTTGATCAAGACGCGAGGAAGACGGGCACATTACAGTGATTACACCAGGAACAGCAAAAAGAAGAGAGGAAGGAATTTGGTTAATATATATTCAGAAACTGACACCTCCGAAACACACCAAAACAGAACAGACTGAAACAACAAAAAAAAAACAGAGAAGAGAAACGAATCAATGGCGTCTAACTTTTCGCGCACGCACTGGTCGCACCAGGAACCGTCAAGATCAACGTGCTCCGACGAGAGAGGTGAGCGGAGACCACCATGAAGCTTCGGGGCTCGTCAACCTCCTCATCCAACTCCAAGAAAACCACGAACCACGCTTCAAAAGCATCAAGCAACAACACCACGGGTACGGGAAGCCAAGAACACGAGGAAAAAATGATCGACTCGCGGTAAAACCTTGCCATGTTTCGGATGCCGAAACGCCTCCACATTCGAGACGTGTTACCGCTCGATTCAATACTTAGCGAAGACAAGAACGAGAGAACCGCGACACGAAACACCAATCAAACAAGCACCACGGATGGAGCAAGATCGAAAAAGAGTAGGGAGAAGAATCTCACGGCGCTTTTGGAGAAGTAGGGTTTAGGGATGGAGGCAGCGAACGAAACCAGAAGAGAGGAGGAAGTGGGAGAGAGATCTCACCTCACCTCACCTCGCACCTTTCGCCGCTGCCGCTCTTGAGACGAGCACGAGAGAGAGAGATGCGGAGAAGTGCTGCGAAGCGCAAAAGATTGCGCTCAAATACCTGGACCGGACGCGTCTCCTCCGTCGGATCGTCCTTCGCGGCTGATCCAACGCTCGAGGAGTGCCACCCTCCTGTGGCTGGTGGTCCTCACGGATCCCTCCCCCTGCATGACCCAATCCACGTGTAATTTTTTAAAAAGCCCATTATATGGCCATTATTTGATCTCATCAGTTATCATTGGAGATTTGATTCAACATTAAAGGCAGCCATAAAGTAGATTTTTAATTCTCAGCCATATTTATGGGCATAAATCATTCTTAATGTAATTCACTAAATTGCCTAGAATCCTAGGCTTGTAATCACCCTATATAAAAGGTCATTGAGATCAATATGAAATTGTGAGAATCTACTTTTCACTACTCGTTTTCTTGATTCGCAACACGTTATCAGCACGCTCTACCAAGCTAGAGTAGTGAAGAGACTCACCGACACGTGGTAAGAATGGCTCGTCTTCTCACTGCCGACTCCTCCCTTCCACGCAATCTCCGTGCACGCCACATTCGTCGTCTCTTGCAGCAGCTTGAGAGGATCCTTCGGGCTCCAACACGCCGTCCTCGACGTGGCAGGGGCCGTGGTGCCGGCATTGCCGGCCGTGGTTCCCCGTCTCCTCCTCATGGCTTCGCCAGACATGGAGGAAGACGCCGCGACGACGACGATGTTTCCCGCAGGAACATGAGAACCGATAGCACCGTCTCGAGCACCCTTGCGACTCGCCGAGGGTCTCCGGTGATGCCGGAAATGTGCACAACACCAGCACGAATCCTGGTGGAGGCACCGCAACACTGTGAGACCCATGGGTGGACTGCACGGGTACGAAAGAAGCAAGCGATGCCCGATGTGGTGACGGCTTTTTGCCCGAATCACGGCTGGACACATCATCTTCGCCGTGTCATTTCTCCACCACCATCGCCTGACTACACACCGGAGACGCCGCTGCACACGCCGACACCAACCAATCCACCGGAATTCCTCCTCAGAGGAACCCTCGCTGCACGTCGCGGAGCCCCGCCATTCTACATGGCAGCAGGGGGCAACGGCGAGAACTCGGCCCCCCCCAACCAACCCCTCCATTCCCTGGACCGCGCCGTATCATCAAAACCGGGCATGTCCCGGCCATGACTACCGGCGGCGGCAAGCCTAGCCATCCCCCACCCTCGGGTGAGGGGGAGGCTTGAGCACAAAGGGAAAATCGAGGTCCATAGGGGGGCAAGGCGGCGGCGGCGCCCACCGGCGCCTCTCCGTGGGCGCGCGGCGACCCGGCGCGTCCGTGGGCGGCGGCCTCTCCGCGGCGGCCTCTCCGTGGGCGGCGCCCGCCCGCGCCTCTCCGGGCGGAGCGGCGGTGGCGCATCGGCCCTCCAAGGCGGCGGCGGTGCCCGCCGGCGGCGCCGGCCGACCTCTCCTCGATGGCGCCACACCGGCCGGGCGCATGAGCGGCGGCGGCTGTGGAGGGTTAGGGTTTTGCAAACCCTAACCACACCTCCCTCTCCCTTATCTCGGCTGGACCAGGCCGGCCCATTAGCCGACCACGCTAATGGGCCGCCTCCCCCCTACCGCACCAGCCATGGGCCAAGCCTCGCCCACACCACCCCCGTGGACCTACAGTGGTGGTGGGCCAAAATACTCACTATTTTGGCCCACCACCCAAATTATCTTAATATTTTCTGTAATTTACGCTATAACTAGTTGACCTTCGGTCATTTTAATTTTAGTAAATAAGAAGAGACTTTAAATTTGCCATCGCACTTTGTAACTCTGTCATTGTAAATACATATGGGTTTGTTTCAGCATTTTCATGTCCTTTGTTATGCATTTACTTTGCAAATTTACTCTTCTGCCCTACTTTATTTTTGCAAATGTGCCATAATTTCTCAAAATTTTGGCTACACAGGTGAGATGGCAACCAAAGAGTTCGATATTCTCGCTCTCGATGGTTCCAATTTCCCTGCTTGGGCGATGGATGTCAAAGTCAATCTGTCGACTAATGGACTATACAGATGTATAGATGAAACAACTGATGGAAGTGTTGCCCCCTTAAACATGTCCAAATTCTCCGCCTTAAAAGTTATAAGGAATCATATCCATCAGGATTTGAAAATGGAGTACATGTATGAGGAGGACCCACGCGCTTTGTGGACTGCTCTTAAAAATCGATATGAACAGCATAAAGCTATCCTCCTCCCGGAGGCAACGCATGAGTGGAACCACTTACGTCTACAGGATTTCAAAACTGTAGATGAGTTCAACCATGTTGTTCATAAGATATGCGCTAAGCTCCGGTTTTGTGAGAAAGAACCTTCTGAAGAGGAGAAAATTGAGAAGACTCTGTCTACAATGCTCCCATCAGAACGGATCATCACTCAACAATACCGTGAGAAGAATTTCACTGTCTACTCTTCACTCATTCAGACATTGAAACAGGCAGAAAAGAACCATGAGCTCACTATATGGAACTCAAACCAGCGCCCTTTGGGCCACTGCACCATTGCCTGAAGTACATGCGAATGAGAAGAAACAAGTTCCAAATGGGAACACACAGACAGGAAATTCCTCAGGAAAGGGTAAACGCAAGAGAGCCAAAAAGCAACGTGGGAACACTAAAAAGGAAAAAGGCAAATCTAAGCATAATGATGATAGTGGCAACAAAACCACCTGCTTCAGGTGTGGCTGCTACAATCATATTGCTAAGAAATTCAGGACCCCTAAACATCTTGTTGATTTATACATGAAGTCTATGGGTCGTACACAGACCAACCAGAAGCACGAAGCACACTTCGCCTCTCAAGTGCTGGAGACTGGAGCTATGGACCCCATTCCTGAAGGAGCGGGACCAAGCAAAACCAAGACTCCGCCAAAAGAAGAGGAAGGCTCTTTGGACATCGACGACATGCTCGTGGAATATGCTTCCAACGACATTTATGGAGATCTTAATTAGTCGTCACTAATTTAATGTTTAATTTTTGCAAATGTAACCGTTGTAATAAAGACATGATGTTGCTACCCCTATTTACAATAGCAATAATCACAAATGCTATCTTAATACATTCCTATGTGATTTTCTATATTTTGTTATATTACATTATGCATTATATAGATTATTACGGAAATCAGTCCGATGGAAGAAGAGATGTGCCTCGTGGACAGTTGTACCACTAACACTATACTTAGAGAAGTCAAATTTTTCCAAACTCTCACAAAGAGGGAAGGACAAGTTTTGACCATCGCGGGACGCGATGCTATGATTGTCGGTTCCGGTAGGGCCACTATCATACTTCCAATGGGTACACAAATAAACATCGAGGAGGCATTATTGTATCCCGATTCAACTCGTACCCTACTAAGTTATAGAGATATCCGAAAAAATGGTATTCATGTGGAAACATATGAAGAAAATAATGAGGAGTTTATACTCTTGACCAAAGATACTGGATATGGCAAACAAACAATTGAAAAGGTGCCTTCTCTCCCGTCTGGATTGTACTACACATACATCAAACCTGTACCATATGTTGCATACAAAGTGATTTTTCAAAATGTGGATGCATTTAAAACTTGGCATGATCGCCTTGGCCATCCCGGCATCGGAATGATGAGAAAAATCATGAGCAATTCAAGTGGACATGGTATGAGCAATAGAAAATTCCCAGAATCCTCAGATTTTGTGTGCACCTCATGTGCAACTGGGAAATTAATTTTGAGACCCTCACATCTTAAAATAATGGCTGAACCATTAAAGTTTCTTGAACGCATTCAAGGAGACATTTGTGGTCCTATTCAACCATTGTCTGGACCATTCAGGTATTTCATGGTTCTAATAGACGCATCCACAAGATGGTCCCATGTGTGTCTCTTATCGACACGGAACCATGCCTTTGCAAAATTGATTGCACAAGTCATCAGACTTAGAGCAAGTCAACCTGAACACCAGATAAAATCAATCAAATTAGACAACGCTGCAGAATTTTCTTCCAAAGCTTTCAATGATTATTGTATGGCTTTAGGAATTGAAGTTCAATATTCTGTACCGTATGTTCACACACAAAATGGTTTAGCCGAATCTCTTATCAAGAGAATAAAACTCATAGCCAGACCATTATTGCAAAATTGTAACCTACCAACCTCATGTTGGGGTCACGCAGTCCTACACGCTGGTGACTTAGTACAATTGCGCCCAGCGCATACCATACAACCTCCCCACCGCAATTGGTTCGTGGTGATCCTCCTAGTATTTCCCATCTGCGGAAATTTGGTTGCACTGTATACGTACAGATCTCACCACCAAAGCGTACATCAATGGGCCCTCACAGGAAAATGGGGATCTACGTGGGATATTTATCTCCGTCGATTATTAAATACCTGGAGCCCCTTACAGGGGATTTACTCACGGACCGGTACGATGATTGTATCTTCAATAAAGAACATTTTCCGGCATTAGGGGGAGAATTTAAGTATCACACCGAATGCCCGAAAATAAATTGGGATGCCATAGACACCCTAAAGGAGGATCCTCGTACCATAGAATTTGACCTTTAGGTTAAAAGGATCATTGATTTGCAGGTTGCTGCAAACAATTTGCCAGACTTTTACTGTGAGTAAAAGTGTCACAAAATCTTACATTCCTGCAAGGAATGTGCCAAAAAGAATAGAGGTACCAAATAAAACTATCCAACTCCCTTCCTCGAAAGAAAGTGGGAGAAGTACGGCAAATCCTCTCAAGCGCACGAGGAAACAGAGGAAAGAATCCTCTGACACAGTAAATGAAACTCAACCTCAAGTTGAGAGACACCAGGTGAATTCACCCAATTCACTTCCCACATCAACAGTGCACTCAATTTCTGATGATGGGACATTGGAACGCCCCGACGCGGTCATATTGGGAAATACTGAGCCGTCAACTGGGGTAAATGAAATATCCGTAAACTATGTTGAGTCTAGAGAATCATTCAACCGTAAGACTACAATTGTCGACATATACTTTGCCTCATCAGTTGCAGAAACCATCCAAAATGATCCAGATCCAAAATCCATGGTAGAGTGCAAACAACGCTCGGACTGGAACAAATGGAAGGAAGCAATTGAAGCGAGTTAGCCTCCTCAATAAAAGAGAGGTATTCTCATAAGTAATACCTACACCCCAAAAACCTTCCCGTGGGTTTTAAATGGGTTTTCATCCGAAAACGAATGAGAAAAATGAGGTGGTGAGATATAAAGCGAGGCTTGTAGCACAAGGGTTCACGCAGAGACCCGGCATTGATTTCAATGAAACATATTCTCTAGTCATGAGCGGAATTACGTTCCGATATTTGATATCATTGGCAATACAAAAGCGTCTATCTATGCAGTTGATGGATATCGTGATAGCATATTTATATGGGTCACTAGATTCGGACATATATATGAAGGTCCCCGATGGGATCTCTATACCGAATGGGAGCACAAATCGAAAAATGTATTGTGTAAAGCTCAAAAAATCACTCTATGGTCTCAAACAGTCGGGTAGAATGTGATACAACCGACTGAGTGAGTACCTTCTACAGAAAGGTTACTCCAACAATGATGATTGCCCATGCATATTCATCAAAAGATCCTCCACAGGATTTTGCATTATATCAGTGTATGTAGATGATTTGAATATCATTGGCCACACACAAGATATTAATGAAGCCCGTCACCATCTTAAGGCGGAATTTGAGATGAAGGATTTGGGTAAAACCAGATTTTGCTTAGGTTTGCAAATCGAGCACCTTTATTTAGGAATTTTTGTGCATCAATCTGTCTATATTCAGAAATTATTGGAGAAATTCAATATGGACAAAGCACATCCAAATAAAACTCCCATGGTTGTTCGATCTCTCGATAAAGAAAAGGACATTTTCCGACCATGGGAGGAAGAAGAGGAGATATTAGGACCAGAATATCCCTATCTTAGTCTCATTGGAGCACTTATGTATCTTGCAAATAGTACCAGGCCAGATATTGCATTTGCGGTAAATCTATTGGCAAGACATAGTGCCGCCCCAACTAAGCGTCATTGGACCGGAGGAAAACAAATCCTCAGGTACCTAAATGGCACTAAGGATCTTGGCTTATTCTTTCAGAAAACTGCTGATCCTAGCTTGGTTGGGTACACTGATGCTGGCTATATGTCTGATCCCCACAACGCCAGATCACAAACAGGTTTTGTATTCCTCCATGGAGAAACAGTCATATCGTGGAAGTCATCTAAACAAACATTAGTGGCTACCTCCACAAACCATTCTGAAATTATCGCATTGTTTGAGGCATCACGTGAATGTGTATGGCTTCGCAGGATGATAAACCACATTGAACAATCATGTGGTATTGGTTCCTCAGAATCACCTATCATTATCTATGAAGACAATGCTGCTTGTATTACACAGATGCAAACAGGCTACATTAAGAGCAATATCACCAAGCATATTGCCCCTAAGTTGTTTTATCCCCATGAGCTTCAGCAAAATGGAGAAATAAACATCTTACCGATAAAGTCTTGCGATAATCTGGCAGATCTCTTCACAAAATTCCTACCCACTTCCTCATTTGAGAGATGTGTTAATGGAATTGATATGAGACTACTCAGAAACTTGCAAGCTTCAGGAGGAGACTCTCTGAATGATGGATCCTGTTAAAACGCTTCACATTGTACTCTTTTTCCTTTTGTGAGTTTTTACCATTCGGGTTTTCTCATATAAAGTTTTTAATGAGGCAATGATACATGCAAGCTTATGCCTTATCTCATGTTTTCTCCCACAGGAGTTTTTCTAGAGATAAAACACAACATGGATTACTCCTTTAACCTTGCAGGTTGATGATAGAGTAATCACCAGTCATATTATTCCTATTTTTCCCACAGGATTTTTCGAAGGAATTAAAGAACAAGTTGATCTCAACATGGACTCGATCAAAAGGGGGAGTGTTACAAAAGGGCCATTATATGGCCATTAATTGATCTCATCAAGAAACATCAAATGGCAGCCATCATTGGGGATTTGATTCAACATCAAAGACAGCCATAAAGTGAATTTTTAATCCTTTGTAACAGCCATGTTTATGGGCATAAATCATCCTTAATGTAATTCACTAAATTGTCTAGAATCCTAGGCTTGTAATCACCCTATATAAAGGGCCATTGAGATCAATATGAAATTGAGAGAATCTACTTTTCACTACTCGTTTTCTCGATTCGCAACATAATTCTCTTTTTCTCAACTAGTCAGTTCGATCTTCGTACAGTTTTCACACCCAGGACCTGCCCATATTCTCTAATAAGCCAAAATAATTTATTAAAAATAAAAATTAATTTATGCTAAAAAACTACGTTGAAAATATTTTAAAATCAACTTCAAAATTAAATTTAAAAATTTAAATTTTGGCTTTCACTTATTAGGACAACCAATGAGACTCACAGTCTGGGTCAGGAAAACTTCCATACAATTTCCACACGAATCGACGAAAATTCTAGCATTTCAAATCCCGATTAAAAAAAATCCTGTAATATGATAGTATCAAGCCTAAGCAGAATTAGCTTACCTGGAATTTCTAATATTACATGGCAAGATAATATATATTTATTTACAACTCAATCTAGTACATCGATCACATCATGTTGGCAAATGGTATGATGATGTTATCAAGCTTAGAAGGTAGAGACCTGCTGCTGCTGCTGCTGCTGCTGGCCTTGCTGTGATCCGCCGATTCCAATGCTCCTGATGTCTGAAGGGCCATCTCAGAATGGAGCCGCAGGCAGGTCATGGCCATCTACAAGACAAACATGCCAATAGGGAGGAGTTAATGACAATGTGAAAAGTTACTGAGTTTCCAGCTTACTGAATCAGTCTCTCTTCAAGTAAAAATTGGTTCCAGCTTATAAGTAGAAATAAGTTCTGTTTTTCTTTACAAATTGCTGAAAAGAGCTGGGTCACTGAATAAGATAACAGACAGAAGACTGAAGGAATGAGTGCGATGAGTAGGTTACTGAAAACAAAAGCATATGATAGGAGATATTAGCTCTTTATTTTTCAGATTGTGAATCATATCACTGTGAAATTACTCGTTCTTTCAGGCTAAAATCAAAGGCGATGCAGAAGGAATTCGATATAACGCTTGCCCTTCATAACTGTACTTCTTTGTTGGTCAAAAAATGACCTATTAGTATTATGTGCTGTTTTAAGAGAGTAATGGTCACCCTATTATACCATAATTGCTCTCTACGTCAAACGAACAAAACACAAACGAATTATCAATAACAGACAAATCCCCCCATAATGACCAGAGTACTTACTGATGTGCATTCTTTACCAGGATCAGTTTCTGCAACATGAAGAGCCCATTCCAAACCTGTAGAAACATCATAATTTCCTTCTATAAGAGCTGATGCAACATATAGCGCTATTAGTATGCAAGAAGCTGCAAACAACACAGACCTTCTGACATGCTTCGGGATGTTGTGAAACAGCCCTGTAGAAACAAAATTCAATGTCAAAATCATACCACTTGGTTATTACTAAGAAAGTTCCTTAACACGGGAAATGCTTGTTTAGGCTTGGCATACCTAGATCTGATCATATGAAGAAGAGCTGGGGCAACAGCTAATGCTTCAGGATGCATTGCCATGCACTTCATACAGACACCAAGCATGTATAACAATTTACCTAGGACAACAAAGTCCCGATTGAGCAGGTCGACACCATGTGATCTTTTATCATATCCTTGCATAGCAGGGAGCATAAAAGCAACAGCATACAAAAATCTGTTTTTTAACCACTCTGTCTACAAATATTTAGCTTTTCCAAGACCACATTCATGAGATTTTCCTGATTTGACATGATCTAGATGGAACTTCTCTTTCGTACTGGTGTGACCAATTCAGAAGTGTTCCTGATTCTGAGACTTCCCTCCAAGGAACTAGCCAAGAGGGAGAGGTGTCAGATATCAAGTTTCCATGCGGCAGCTCTTTCATTACAATTTTAGTTTCAGCAAGCTCCTGTGTGGCCTCAGTCATAACATCACTAATCAAAATACGCTGACTTAATTCACGCTTGATGAGTACAGCAATTTGGTGAGAACATCTAATGATTCAAACGTGCAGGTTACCAGCAAGGCAACTAATGCCTTCTGTCTCTTTTCTTCAGCAGAATCTTTCTCTCCTTCCATTGCCACATCAGAACAACGAACACACACAAGTGCTCTAACAAGATCACCTGAGTTGTGGCGTAGTTCATCAGGTGATGCTCTCACCAGCTTTTCAGCAGAACTCACAGCATTTTCAACCTTGGGGGGAAAAAGGGAGGATGATCAGGATTTTAAAATAATTTTTCTGGAAAGTACAGGTAGCACTAAATAGAAACTTACACCGTCTGGATCATCAGGTTTTCATAGTGCAGCAGCAGGATGTGTTAATTGGGTGAATTTCTTCTGCAAATCTGCCTCATCGTCTGACAGATCATATGGCTCCAGGGATGAATCACTGGAGGCATCAGTGTTGATTATTTCCTCATCACACTCTTCCTCTTCGAAATGCCCATTCACAGCAGGACCAGACGTTTCACAAGAATCTAGTGATTTGATCTCAATGATTTTTGCCCTGTTGTCTGAAGTATCATGTTTAATAGCCTTTGCCCTTTTCTCACCAGCATGTTTCATGTTCTCAGGCAAAGATGGTTTCAGTTTGTTTATAAGTTCTACATCCTTTGAAGGGGCTGTGATTTCCTTTGGAGATAAAACCCCAAACTCCCACTCAACATTCTCACAACAGTTATCATCAAGGTATAGAAGATTGTTTGGATCAACAACTTTAGAAAATGTCAATGCAATAGCACTGGTCATCTTCCAGATTAAATCAATTGGGCTCCCTAACCTACCTACAGCAAAAGAGCATTCAGTATTACCATAATAATAATATGATAAGCTAATGCAAAGGGGGAAAAATACTCACAGCTTACTCCTTCAAGAACATTGTTCAATACATCTTTAGTTGTTTCTAATTCTCTTTTTGACATCTTCTCCAAACATAACCCAATTGCTGCAGTGATGTCTGAGTGTTGTTTAAGGGGAACAAGTCAAATGATAATTTGCAAATAAAAAATGTGCAACACAGTTTTGAGTGCCTAGGATACAAGCTTGTTGCTTCACTGAGTAGGACCAAATACTAACAAAAGTTTGCAGTGTACCAAGAAAGCTCGATGTCCTTTGTTTTTGAGTTTCTGTGCCTGAATTTGGTGGGAATTCACAGAAAGCATAATGAAGAATCCATCTCAGACAGCATAGAGGAAATGTTTTCCGAAGCAAAAAATTGTCGACAAACATTGCCCTGAAGAAAGCACAGATAATTATACGATGAAAGAAAAGAAAAGACACAAAGATTATTTAATCAATTGCTGCATGCCAATTATACACTGAATAGACACCCATAATAAGACCATGTTGAAAATTAAGTAAACATACGCGGAACCTTGTCTGTCCTTCATAGGAATGCAACAACAGAGACATACAGGGTATCTGAAGAATAACATTCACCTTACCTAAAACATCCACTAACTGAAAAAAAAGGCAATGGCTTAGAACCTTAGACTTGACTATTATATTAACAAAATATAGATCTTCTATCCCAGATAAATTTATAAGGAAATATCTTATTGGATGTTAACCTGAATATGAGACACCAAAAGCTGGGCAGAAACATGGAAATTAACTTGTGCTAGTCAGTTCTTGCGGAAAAATCTTCACGAAAGATGAATCTCATGAAACCATGAAAACCGATTGGCGTGGTTGCAAAATTGAACATTTTTAAACATACCTCAGAAGTACTTTTTCCTTCACAGATCAATGTAGCATGCCAGACACAGATGAACCAACAAGGTGGATAAGTTAAGAAACAAGCACTTCAAGTGTTGCATAGGATTAAAATGCACCTCCATACAACCTCACCTCATAACAGTTTCATGCATGAAGCTCTGATTAAACAAAGTCCACAGAATCCAGTATGCCTCCTCATCGCTTGTATGTTGTGATGCAAGTTGGCGCAACATCTCTTCCGCCAACCTTTCAACAAAATGCTGGTCTCTAATTGCCTCAACCACATTAAACCAAAATTGGGAAACATGCTTGATCATGTCAGGACTTATGGTTTTATCCTCAGATTCCATACATCTCATCAAGTGACTACGGATCCTAGGAATCAGCTCAGCAACTAAAATGCCTGAAAAGAGCAAGATATATTATCAGAGATACAAAAAATAATAGGGAAAAGGAAGGTTACATAACCTAGTAGAAGTTGTCAATGACTAGAACAGTGTGCTAGGATGATCAGCCATGAGGCACTGCTATGCTAGGTGGCCATCTCAAGCATTGCAGACCCAAGTCTATTGTGATTGCCAAAAGTGGACAGTGGAGAAAAACCCAAAAACAGGCTACCTTAAATGTTTAAAATATCAGCTGAAGTGACTATTAGTGGACCATCAGAGAAAACCAACTGCGTACCACTGTGTCGTATTAGTTTGCATAAGGATTAAGGATTATACGAGGACAAAAAAGGATCTGCTCCATCACCCTAGTAGCAGACCATCGCAAACATAGATGTTGAGTTGAATGCACTATAGTCCTACCAGACACAAATGCATTGCAAAACCATTACTGCACAAACTAGAACTGCCCCCATTAGTAAATAGAAATGTCAAAGCAGATAAACTAATAGCACACATCAAGCTACATCCTGAAGAATGAATCCCCACCAGTAGATCCACGACAGCTAACACGAGATATCACTTCACCCGCGAAGAGGAACACAGAATTAGAGGCATCTAGTCCATTAAGATCTTCATCAGCAGCCAACTCCATAGCTGCTTGTTCAGCTGCAACAAGAAGTTGATCGACGCACTTGAAGAATGACCTTGGTTTCCGTCAAGGACTTATAGTTTGGAGGAACACACATAGTGCAAATAAATACAGATTAGTTCAGAAAAAGCTAACAAAATAAAAGGAAAGGAAGAAAATAACAAAGATGTTTGTGTTTGTGTGTGTGTCGTGTTTGGGGCGGTGGGGGTGAGGATACGATGAAGTCAGTGCAGGTGAAGCTCCCATTCTTGTTTTATCTGGAAGATGCAAGTAGTAGTGCAACTCTTGAAATGAAAGCTGCTCAGGTTCAGGTTGTCATCATCATGCTTGCTGCTGACAGTGAACTCGGCAATAATCTGGCTGACCCACTTATTCTCGACCAAACATAGAATTAACAGCCTGAAATGGGGGAAAATAATGACAAACCAAAGCTCAAAACATAGTTATCAGGTGAGGAAAAAAAAAAGGAAGATACCAGATAGTAACAGACCCAGGAATTATCAGATGAAGAGTCCATGCTAGATCGTTTGATTCCTCATGACTGGAGCATAAAATAGAGTTAGAATACAAAGCAGACTATTGGGCAAATAGCCCCAGGCCACCGCATCCTTGTCCTGCATCTTGTCAAACACCTTCCTTGCCTTTGCCATCTCTCCGCACTTGATATACTAGTGGCGACGAACACGCTCTGTGAAATCCCCTCCTGCTCGGCAGCCCTCCAAACTCTCTCCCCAATTACCAAATCCGCAACGCGAGCACAAGCAGTCAGGACACGCACGGCCGTGAAGGTGTCCGGCCTCATACCATTCGCAAAAGCGTTCTTTGCGACATGGACGGCTTCCATGAGGTCCCCAGCACCCATGTAGGCGGTGATGAGCGCGGTACAGGAAACGGTGTTGGGGTGTGGCATTTCGTCGAACAACCTCTGGGCTCGGTGTAGGAGGCCGCATCTTGCTAGAGGTTGAGGAGGGAGGGTGTTGCTGTGAGAGGGCAGCTTGAGGGAGCGCCTCTTCTTTTTTTCATCTCTCTCCACCACCTTGTTGAGCCAAATTTGACGGATGATAAAGAGAGCGTCGACGAGGGAGGTAACGACCAGCTGGCGGTGAAGTGTCGCCCCACCAGTTGGTCGCTGGTCCGGCTGAAGTGTCGACTTCCACCCAATGGCCAGGAGCCTCACCCACCCGATGGCCGTCACCATCTGTTCGTGCTGTCAAGCCACCTCATTGACTGCGCCTCCTAGATCCTCATCGTCAACGTCGGTTCTCCGCGCCTCCCATGTCTGCGCTGTCACTAGTCCTTCTCCGCGCCTCCCGTCGATGTCGCCCAGATCTAAAGGCCGCTGACGCCGCCTAGATCTGGAGGTCACCGACGCTATGGAACTTGTCTCCACCACCACACTGTCAACCGAGGAAACCACCCCCAACGCCGTCGTTGGAAAGTAAGACCACCCGTCGCCGATACCATCGTCCGTGTCCCCAGGTCATCGCCAACATGCCGCCATCTGGATCCCGTCACGACCTCCTTTACACTACCATCTGTCGCATGTCCCACCACCAGTTGCTGCCAGTGGGGCAGGTAGCCGGGCCCCTAGGTCGCCAGCCATTGTGCCGTCGCCGCTCATACTACTACCTCCGACGTCGCAACGCAAGAAGATGGGAAGAGAGAAGGAAAGAGATGGATGAAAAACGTGACCGCGGCGACAGCACGGTCACGGTTCTAATTTTGTAAAATTTCAGTGGCATAGTTACGAATAAACGAATTATAATGACATTTTTTGAAATGGCATATTTGCAATGGTATGGATCGAATTAGCCCCTTAAATAAAGAGAGAAAACTCCAAATCGGACATCCGATTTTCTAAAAAAAATTGAACGGTATCGATGAAACGTTAAGTTATACATGGTGAAACCAGCCATTGAAATATTTAAAAATTACATAAAACATGATGAAGACACACGTTGAAACATGTCACTGTTATGTATAAAACATCAAGGGTTAACAGATTAAACATATATTTTTCTTTTATCAAAATATAATCATGTAATATCTTATTATAAAAATTTTAATTAAACCGAATACAATTATGTGATTGGATCATAGATCGGATAAATAGTTTATGGAAAAATAGTTTTGCAAATCGCTAAATGCATGTATGCATGGAGTGAAGAGAGAGGATAGAGAATAGGGGCATATAGTTCCATAAATTTTGTGAAACACAATAAATATACATATTGAAACATGTCACTGTCAGTTATGAAACACCAAATTTTAACGGTTTAAAATATATATTTTTGTGATATCTTGTTTGTTAAATATTTAATTATAAGGAATACAATGGTGTAATGGTGTGATTGGATGGTAGATTGAGTGTAAGTAGTTTAGAAGAAAAAAAATTTAAAGAGAAAAGGAGGAAAGGAGAAGAAACTACACCGTTTGTAAAAAAAGACAAATCTGGACAAGTGTATATCAGGTTCATAGCTATGATTAGGTTTTTTTATGATTAAGCGAGATGACGGAACCACTCGGCATCGAAGCAATCACCAAAAAGTTGTTTGGTGTGTGCTATTTTTTCGAGACTAAGTTATCTCGTCGACTGCAAAGGACTCAGGGGCTACTGTGAAGATTATGACAATTGAATATTCACATGACAAGCTTATCCGACTGGAGATAGGGATAGATTGCGCCTACCAAATATGTAAATCGACTATGACTTAGGTATTATGTTGCCGATTAGATAAGACAACGGCTCATAGTCATGGTTTGGTAAGATTAAGGAAACCGACTTAGAGTAAGATAAGGTTTCCAATTTATAAGCCCGCCTCCCAAAACTATATAAGGGGATAAGGGGGGTAAAGAGCGTCCCTTGAGGGATATGCTTTATTAGCTTTCAGCTTTAGATTCAAGAGATCAATAAACACTCGACGGATCGAATCCCCGAAACAGAAGTAGGATATTACCTCACGAGAGGGCTTGAACCTGTCTAAATCTTGTTTTCTACCTAACCCATCGAGCTTGATGATCTTGACTGCACCCTCAATTTTCTATTGCCGAAATCGAGTTTCGACTTGTAGTCTTGCATGCATGCGGCAGTGGCAGTGTCAGGACGCCCGTTTTTTCCATGAATCCGGCGAATGATTGTTAGTACTAGTATGGGCGTGCGCGCTACTCCGTGCATTGGTTATGATTCTTGCTTTCTTTGTTCTTATAGGAAGAGTAAGATAATGTTTGTGATTGATGGTTTGCTATGGCAAAAATATAAGTTGCATATAGTGTCTGTAAAGATTTGCTGAGATGTGTGATGAAAACAGGTTTTGTTCATTGACATATGCGGAAACGCAGTATAGATAATTGGAAAAGCTTAGAATTGCATTTCATAATAACTGAACTAAAGGATTGGATTTAAGAATCCATTGATGCCATTAACATATGGATCGATAGGTTTGTACATAGCAGGGGAGTACTGGTTTGGTCACATCATTCACAAAAAACAAAACAGACCATTTCAAGGTAGGGCTCAACATCGATACACAGAGGCACGGTTGAGGCACTGTATACATTAGCAAAATGTCCAAAAGCTAGATATAAGATCCATCTGGCATGAGAAAGTTAACATATATGGCATCTACTTGTCTCTGTTCTAGTACTGCTTTGCAAGAAGTGGTGAAGGATAGGATTTGGATGGCGGCATGGACTGGAGGTCAGTGTCCTAGGCACCTGCCAAAATAGGTTATATAAGCCGCAAAATCAACAGAGAAAATCAAATTAAAGGTGTAATGTAGCATCTAATCTTTTGCGTGTTGGATTTGGGGACAAATCCAAGGGAACTGCTGGGAACACGGGTGGAGGTGACGGCGGTGTTGGGGGATGGGCCATTGCCGACGTAGCATGCGCAAGGAAACACACGAGGAGGGACTGGGAAGGGGGGGGGGGGGCGGAAGTAGCGGGCGCGGCTGTCGGAGGAGGTGGTGCGGCCGACGTTGGCGAAGAAGAGGTTGGATCGACGTCGAGCACGGTCTCCACCTTAGGCTTGATCCACATTTCGATCGAGGAGTCGGAGCTATCCGGTTGCTCAGAGCGGGGGAGCAACTTTTGTTTGGCCTTTCACTTGCGTGAGACGATTGCCCACGGCCATGGGCTGCCGGGGAGGGGGGAGGGTGTACTCCAAGCCGCTGTGGAGGTGAAGAAGAAGATGGTGGAAGCGGATGAGACGGAGTTGGCGAAGTGGACTGGGAACGGTTTGGTAACAACGGTTGGGGATAGATGTACGATCGATTGAGGAGAAGCACGGTGGGGCACGCAAGTAATTTCGCATGGCCGGGAACGTGGGCCGCTAAGGTAGGCCGTGGGCTGTATGTCACCGGTCGTTGATTTAGCGAAGCGCATGTGCATGACTGGGCCTTTTTTATTTTTTCTGAGAACGTTGGTTGGAGGCCCATTCGTTATTAGTCGTGGGCATTGTATGCGAGATATGGGTCGTTAATTTAGACCATGGGGCGAATCACAACGGTCGTTGATTTATTGGAGCAGATGTGCATGGCTGAGCCCTTTTTTTTGTGAGAACGATATAGACCCATTTGTTATTAGCTGTCCGAATTGTAGGGCAACGTGGCATGCGGGCGGCGTATACACTGAAGTAGAGAAAGGCAATAAAGGCCGATATTGCGGTCGGCCGGCGATGCTAAGCTGGAGGTCTTGTTGCTGGTCCGGAGAGCAATAGCTTAGAAGCTATGGATGAAGTTTTGCAAGGTACGTATAAAGGATATGTTGCTGTTAGGACTATGGAGATGAGCATCATTTGGATCTATGTATGGGTTTACATGTGTTTTGTGTTCATGTCTTGCTCGTTCCGTTAAAGATGGCTTGGAGGATTTTTTGGTTTGTTTGGTGATGAGTGTATTTGCCATCCGCAATGTGCCGCAAACGGGAAATAAAACTGGGGTTGCTTTATGGTTTCTGCGTTGCATAAGTAGGCTGGAAAAGAGGTAGGGTTTGTATACTGTTTGGTTCGGTGGGGATGAATCCGAGCTTTCTTCTCTGTATTGGTAGCTTCTGTTCGATATATTTGTTGGTTGAGAGCTTTGTATGTTGAATAGAGTCTTATGTTCGGTACGATGACTACATAGGATGTCGATAGCGATAGTACGATGTTTAGTTTTGAAGCACAGGAATTTTTTCCCCGTGTTTTCTAGCTGGATTGTTAGGGACGTTTTATGTGGGTCGCTAGTAGTGTCTGTGTGTAAATTGATGTAGCCAGTTTGGCAGATAATAAATAAAGTCTGTTCTTAACACGACTGCACTATGCTCTAATTGGCAATGTTTTTCATTGTTAGCTGGTTTAATTGGCTACTAATAAATGTATTAGGGAAGCACTACATCACTTGCGAAATTTATTTATCACTGTATAGAGATACATAGTTAAGGGGGGGGGGGCAATGTAGGTTAACTGTAACCGTGAAGTCGGAGTTCTGTATGATGTGCACCATGTTGGTGAATATGCGTAATCTAAATTGGATGAAGGGTTGGCTAATCTAAAGGATGGTGGTGGTACATCTCTATGAGGGTGGGAACTGCATATCTTTTCAGAATGTACGATACCATATGTAATAATGGGTTTGAATATATCTATGTTTGTAAATAGCCAATAAGTAGGGGTTCTGTTATTATCTGCTATAGGTGTTTGTGATATAGCAAGTGCCCTGTTTGGTTAAGTCCTAGTGCATGGACGATGGTGTATATATGCAGTGTATTAGATGCAACTTGCTTGTTTGGATATATATATATATATATATATATAACTATTGCTTTAGTGTTTCTACTCAAAATTTTTGTCCGTCTGACTATTTTTCAAAAAACCCTTGAGTGTTTATAAAATTAACCCGCAGTCCAAATGCTGAAAAGAAAAGAAGGGCTTGAATGGAAAAAAGATCTCCTATGCCCCTTCCGACCGTCCTCATCCGCTTCGTGCCCCGCGTAGCGCCTGCGCCCCTCTCTCCCGTCGCTGCTTGGAGCTCCCGCGCTCGCTTGCACCCCTCCCTCCCGTCCCCATCCGCGCCGCACCCCGATTTCACCCGTTGCAACGTATGGGCACAGTTGCTAGTATATATATAGGTGCATTTTAGCCCTACGTTGCACAGGGGCCGGGCAGACCAACCAGGCACGCGCGTGACCGAGTAGTGCCACGACGCGGCGTGACGCGCACATATCCTTGCCCAAACCTTATCTTCATGCGCGTGCTTGAACAAGTCACACAACCATTAGATCTCACTAGGTAGTGGATCCCATTAAAACTCTAAAGTTAAGCGTGTTTGGGCAAGAGTAGTATTATGATGGGTGACCTCATGAGAGTGGGTGACCTTTTGGGAAATCTAATTGCAACTTTATTTACACACAAATTACAACTTCATCTAAACATCAGTTGCAACTCTGCTAGTTTGTTATACCAGTTGCGACACACCAATATCACTGACCGTCTAATTGCAACTGGTTGCAACTTCATCTAAACATCAGCTGCAACTCCACCAGTTGTGATACACCAATATCACCGACTGCCCGATTGCCCGTCCAGTTGCAACTTCATCTAAACAACACCAATATCACCGACCGTTCAATTGCAACTGGTTGCAACTTCATCTAAACAACACCAATATCACCGATCGCCCAATTGCAACTGGTTGCAACTCCAGTTGCAACTTCATCTAAACATCAGTTGTAACTCCACCAGTTGCGACACACCAATATCACCGACTGCTCATCCAGTTGCAACTTCATCTAAACACCAGTTGCAACTAGCGTGCAGGTCTGGTAGTTGACCAATTGCAACACACTTGGTTAGTTGACCAGTTGCAACACACTTGGTATGTTGGTTGCAACCTAATCTAAACATCAGTTGTAACTCCGCCGGAGGACTTTCCAGGAGGTCACCCATCCTAATATTACTCTCGTCCAAGCACGCTTAACACTTCAGAGTTCTAATGAGATCCGGTGTTTTTGTGTCGGTCCCGACGAATCAGCCGGTGGGTTCGCATGTGGATTGATGCGCCTGATTGGTTGGGTCGGTTGGCCTGGGTGCATTTTAGGAATGCACCCAGGCGTATTATAGACAATATATATATATATATATATATATATATATATATATATATATATATGAGACTTATGTAATATACTACATTGTAATGACAGCGTAATCAGCAAGCCTGTTTGATGCTATGTGCATGGTTCTTGGATATATATATTAGTAGTATGTATCCTTGTTTGCTATGTTTCTGTTCTTGTAGATTCTCTACAGAATTTTTAGAAGCCAACCCGCAATGTATAATATGGGAACATTCCGTGTCTAAATTAGTTATGCTGCCTTCACAATTGTACATATATATTAGGTTAACACTTCTCATATATATTTGTGCGGTGGTGAATACATTGCAAGGCGGTATATATCTTTGCATCATTCTAAAATGTGGATGAACACGACCAACGGTTGAAGGGTTTTCAAGGACCAGAATCGTCATTATCCTATTCAAGCTATTCCACAGCCAATTCAGCTGCATAATCATAAAACCTGATATCTGAACTAATGCAGAAAGACAAGAATCACGTAAACAAATCGATTTTGATAATAACCAATTATAGAGCCATTTTATCATGAGCCGCTTTGAACAAAACGCAGGATCAGTGTTGAAAATCAAACAACGTTCATGAATACAGATATATGGAAATCATATATTAATTTTTAGCAACATCTAAGCTCTCAAGTGGCTCAGAGCATATGCCTGAAGAACAGATCGATTAGTTGTCCGAACGTTTGCGAGATTTCGAATGGCACTCGGACGAACAGCAATATATGTCATGTTCCTGGAATTTATAGGCAGAGAATACGGAAATTATGTTGACAACACCCATCTAAATCGAAATCAGTTCTCAACTCTCAGTGTGTTTAAAGAAGCCATAGCATGTGATAAACAACAGGAAACAATTCAGCCATGTACCTAATGACAATGCGTACAACCTGAGGAAAATTAACCTATGCCCTCTACTTTACTTCCTTGATTCTTTAACAATATTTTTTCTATAATCTAGTTTTAACAATGACAGTGCTATGCATGGCCTGAGTAATTGGTTGTAAAAAAGCCGAAATACAATATGCTTTTCTATCATAGATGTTGTGAAATATTATAGCAACTATCATAAATCGAAGAAGCATAATAGCATGGCAAAAGGTGTGTATTGTAGACATGGTTAACAGTAATAAGTCCGGATTATATACTTGTATGTACATATAGGATGACGGCAATGTCAAGGATGCAAAGTAGCTGTTCGTTGTGGCAATGAAATCTAAAACTGAAACAAATCATTGTCTATGGCCTCAACAACAGCAGCAAAAGAGAAAGCTTATACAGTCTAGCAAATTGTCCCCCTCTACAAAGGGTAGCAAACAGTTGCTGTCGGAGACGATACTTCGACCTATCGAGATGGCCTCGACCGAGCAATTCCTGAAACAGTCAATCAAACGCAGGGTAAAGCACGTTTGTATGGGAGGCAGTGGGGGAGGAAAAAGATGCAGTAAAAGGGGTATAGATCTTTACATTTTAGAGGAGGTGGTGCAATTTCGTCAGTGAAAAGGGTGCCTACAACTCGTCCTTTGCGAGAACCATGTCCATTAGTAGAATGCCTATAAATGGAATTCAATCGCTATGTGATGCACCATAACAGAAAGGAATAAGGCAGCAACTGGGTATGTTCATCAGTTTATTACCTTTCGTCAGCAGGATCCTCGGCCGTTGTAGGAGCTTTGCGTTTTTTATCCGCTTGTGCCATAGCTATAGCCTGGTAGAGAAATGATGTTAAGGGAAATATGATGAAAATTCATAGATGTAGCTAACGGTAATGTAGATCATGGTGCAAGCCTGAGATGTGGGTGGAGTTGTTGCAGATGGTACACCATAGGTGGGGAGTGCGGTCTGTGGAGGGGGAAACACCAAAAAAAAGAACAATTATTTCCTTTTAACGTACAAATAGAATGATACATGTAAGGGGTTATTACCCCAGGATAACTTACATAAGGGAAAGACATCCAACTGAAGTGGACCCAAGGGCCTTGGCATCGAGCTTATCGCCCGACCCTTGCCAGGGTCGGCCACGCTTGTCTAAGTCGGGAACAGCCACCTCGACCTCTTCTGGCGTCGGCTCTCCCAACCCCGGCTTAGAAGACCAACTCAGCGTCCCAGTCCTGACCCCTGCAACGGCGCCGATTCGAGAAGACCGAGTCTACCACCTGGGGAAGGAGGCTTCTTCTCCGAGAGATTGTAGAGAAGACAAGGAGGGGACAACTCGACCAAGGATGACGTTACCCGACAAGAATGCGCATAAATACTCATGGCGATTAGGACCCGTAGGACCTGTGTGTGTGTGTTTGAGATATTTTCTTATACCTTCTTTCTGCTTTAGGGCATAGCTTTCTTGGCCTCCAAGTCTCCTTGTAATTGCCCCCTTGAGCTATAAAAGGGAAGTTAGATCGCAGGGGTGAGGGGATCGATTCTCTGGAGTTTGAGGGGAAGCCCTGGCATTTTGCTTCCAGGCTCTAGAGTTCGCATCCATTGTACTCATTCCCAATTCATACACTATCCCAACAAAGAACACTGGACGTATGCCTATTATCCTTCGGGAGGGCTGAACCAGTATAAACCCTTTGTCTCTTGGCTCGCTTTGTGTTCGAGTCGACCATCGGATCCTTTCGGTAGACGCCCCGACCACAATTTCATCTCCTTGTGCAACCCCCTGGGAGGACTAACCGACCACCCGTTGATAGTTGGCGCGCCAGGTAGGGGCGTCATCTTCGCCGATCGGAGCGGTCCGATGATAGCGCAAGCAGGGATCGACTATCCGTGCTGATTTCACGCTCAATCAGATAAGTGTTCCTTGCTTAACTCTTGCAATTTCATTTTTCTATTTTGATTTGTTTGCAGGTTGATGTTTTCTCCACTTAATCTCTCACCCGGCTTCCAGGTAGCCTATGCATGCTCAATAACTCCTTAGCTACACTTATGGTCTGCCGTGAGCTACGCGTCCCATCCCAGCTATGCTTGGGGTTCCCTAGAAGGGAGCTTATTGAATGCGCTAGTGTCCCCCGGGAGCTCGGGTTCTCCTCCCGAGCAACCTAAGCTCCCCCAACACCTTCTTCGCTATGCTTACGACATGCCCTGAGTCACGCACAAGCTGCTCGAGGGCTCAGCAGTCTTCCCGAGTATTCATTCTCAACCTCTTCAACTAACTACGACGGTTTGACACCTGATGTCCTTTGGTGTGTGTGGACCTGCTCCCAACCGAAGCTGGCTAGGGTTAGAACCAGTTGTGACTTAGTTGGAAGCCTTATGAATGAGCTCGAGGGCTACACCGACTCTCACTTTATTTTCTCGTTTCCCTATTTGATGTGCAAATGATTAAGTCATTCGGGCCGATTGGTTTCCCCCGGATCCATTCTATTGAGGGCCCGAGTTGTCTGAATGTGACAATCGTACATGCACTAAATAGATGTTAAATCTGAAAAGCTTTCTTCATAAAGCTAAAATTTGATTCATGAGAAAAGTCAAGGCTTTATTGAAATAAAAATAAAGTTAGAACTTTACATTCATGACTCAGACTAATGCTATTTTATCTATCCTAGGTATTTTGCGGCCTAAAAATTCATTTGGGAGATTAATTCCTCCGCTATCAGATCTACTTCAGAATATATCCCGGGGACATCCGCCTCGGAGACCTCGGCCGGCCAGCCCTCGGTCATGATCTTGATCTTGACATGAGGGTAGGACCGGTGTACCACCCCGAGGACATGAGTGGCTGCTGTCTTGGCCATAGCACTAGCAAAGCTTCGAAGGAGCTTCGGCCCTTTGCGGATGCACGTCACCAACTCGTCCTCGGTTTCATTAGCGGGCACCACCTCGGAGTCCGCTTCGGCCAGGAGAGCTCGGGCCCCTTCGCGCTGTAGCTTCCATCGCTCCATGGCACTCTTCAAACGACCCTCGAGGTCGCCGACCTGCCTGCGGACAGTGTTCCATCGAGCTACGTGGAAGGGGATTGGTCAGTGACATTGGGAGAAAAGGGGAGTGAGAGAGTAAGAGAAAATCAAAACTAACACTTACTCTTCGCCTCCTGCCTCGCTACTTTCAAGTTGATAAGGCGGCTTCGCCCTCGGCTTTTGCCACGACCACAGCTGCTTGCTCCTTCTTGGCCTCCTGCCTCGTCGTTTCCGATGCCGACAATGCAGCCTCGGCCTCGGCTTTCGCCTCGGCTAACGCTGCTAGTGCGGCCTCGACGTTGTTTTTGCCACAACAGCGGTCGTGCGCTCCTCCTCGGCCTTCTCAAGCGCCTGCGCCGACTCTGCCGAAACAGCCTCGGCCTTGGCTTTTGCTGCGATCGCTGCCGACCGATCCTCCTCGAGTTTTTCAGCCCCTGCTCGGTGAGCAGCATCAGACGGCAATGTTCAGGATAAGAGAAGGTCGAGGAAAGGGATCAGCGGTCTTACGTGTTGCAGCGTCGGCTAACCTTACCTCAAGGTGCCATATCACGTCGGTGGGTGTGGAAACTCGGGAGACCCCTGTGAATGAGACTCATAAGGTATGATGTCAAAGAGAAGGATAGGAAGGGGCAGATTGAACTCACTGAAAAGGCTTCTTGGGCACGACATATGGCTTGCTCGAACATGACTGCCCACACTCTGACCGTCGGCTCGCCGCCCGCAATGGGCTGGAGCCCGGCCGCCGGTCGAGGGAAGGTCCTATCCTCGGCGTCCCCAGCAAAAAGCTCCCTAGAGCCCGGGGGATCCTCCCCCAGCTGTCGCCATAATTGAGAGTGCCGAAAACATATTAGTGGAGTCGGGGTGAGGAAAGAATGCATTCCAGTTTAGCTCCGAGAACTCCCCCTCACCGGCAATCCTCCTTCCCATCACGTCCTCACCTGGGCCATCTCCAAGGCCCACTCCGGCGGCTGATTCGGCGTCACCTCAGCCTCCCTGGTGGCTGGGATAATTTCTCCCCTGTCGGCGCAGGCAATCGGTACAGCTTCTTGTCCTGCGTTCCCGATAGCTGGCTCCGCTACCGCCTGTGGGGTCTCCTCCAGAGAGTTCAACTCCATAATATCACATAACCTCCTAGGATTCCGGTTATGCGTGAAATAATACAGATACAAGAACTTCATTTAATACTACAAACTAATAGTATACAAGTACAAGTTATACAATACAAAAAGACGCGACACTTCCACAGGGATAGTCCGAGTGTAGAGTCAACCTAGAGTTCGTGTTCTTCTTTGGCTTCGGTGTTTCCTGAAGATGTTATATGCAAGGGTGAGTACCAATGGTACTCACCAAGCCAAACTAAATTCGAGACTATATAAATAGATATGCAAAATATCTTCAGAAGAATAACATAAATTTAGCTCTAATGTGACTTAATACTAAATGTATAAATGAATATACATGATATCTTAAAAGAAATAATATAAGCCTAACCTAAACATGATTCTATATTATATGGGTATGCATGATTTCTTTAAAGAGAATAATATGAACCTAGCCTTAATATGATCCTAGGTTCTACCCCTTCCTATACTTACATATGAATGATCAAATTTTAAAATGGTATTGTAGAAAAGTTGCTCATGCCATTAAACTTGATTCACCCATAGACATAACTCCATTAACCGGGAGTACGGCGTATTCGAATATAAATCGACTCTGCAGCGCCTGTCCAGCTTTACCCGAGGATTAACCATAGTTAGCCAGACTAAGGGTAACATAGCATTTATATAGTTCTAACCTTTTCTGATGTGTGAACGAGACCGGCGGGCTATCTTAATAGGAGCACCAATTCTAACCAGTAACTGGTGGATCCATCTCCTATGTAATAGCTGTTCATCACACACTTGCCCCGGCTTGATGAAACCTGCGGTGCTATCTAAACAGACGGTACCGATCTGGTTAGTATCGACGTTGTTATCCGCTGTTTACATAGCTGTCTACCAATGAGACTTCAACAACACTACAAATCTCCCATGCATAGAATCGCATGAATAAAACTCCTAAGTCCCCAGGGATATCAGAGAGAAATATATAAATGTCATGTCGGTATAACCGGTCCATCGGATGGGCGAAACTATGTCCTTATTCTGGCAAAAGAGTTTTTATATTTTCTGGCATACAGCCAAATATTTTCATACCACATGAGATGATAGGATTTATATTTACCTATCACATAGAATAATAGATTGTTTTCCATTTTACTACATGAAGTAACTTCCTATAAGCATGAATAAAATACTAATACATGGGATAATGCTTATTCTTATCATATTGATAGTTTTTACATCTAATTCAAGTTATCAAGGTGTTTTCTAAGGAGAAGCAAAATATATCTAATAATATGAAGTATTAAACTTATCCTTTCATACACATAAAATGATAGGATATTCCTAGTGCATGAAATATTAATCCATATAAACTAGGAGATCCATATAAAATATTGACATGCATGATTTAAAGAATATCTAAATCTATATGCAAGATAGCTTCTAACTATCTAACCCATCTCGTGAAATATATCTAACTAATTATACTATTTATAACATGAAATTCATTATTCTTAAATGTTGAAAATGATCAAGGATAGTTTGACTTGCCTTCGGACCAGTGGTCTCAAATTCTTTTATTTCTTGTATAGTAGCAAAGATGTTTGCGTCGACGATGTGGTTGGGCTTGGTTTCCTTTATAAAGTCCACGTCGCGGTCTATCGATAAACGATAAAGTAAATCAAACAAAAAACTCCAAATAAACATCAAATAAATGTAAAATTTTAAAAAGAGTTTAAAGGTGATTTTTGAAGGAAAGGTTATTTGTTAGATTTTGAAACTTAGAATTTAAGTTTGAATAGAATTCAATATAAAAATAATATTTAAAATATTTTTAAAAAAGAAAGAAAAATAGATAATGTTTAAAGTTTTAAATAAGAAGATTATTTGTTAGATTTTAAATTTTAGAACTTAATAAAAATAAAAGGAATTGAAAGCAATATTTCAAATATTTTAAAAAGAAAAATAAATAAGTTTAAGAAAGATGGACGGGTTTTAAAATTATAAAATGAAGTTTAGGAGGAGTCAATTGTCAAATCCTAAAAGGTAAAATTTGGGCTTATTTTAAAATGATTATAAAATTAGAAGTTAAAAATATCCTAGGAGTATAGATAGATTTGATAAAGATAAAAATAAAAAAATTTGAGTTTGAAAAAAATTTGAAAGGGTCTATTAGTCAATTTAGGAAAGAAATTAAATTTTTTAAAAGTTATTTCTAAATTTCTTAATTTTCTTTCTTCTTTTCTATCTCTTCCAAAAATAAAAATAAAAATAAAATAAAAAGGTGACCAATGCTGGATTCAAACTGGGAACCTCTCACTCCCCATCTCAACTCAATAACCAATGGGCCAGCCTTCTTTTCCACTTGCTTATTTCCTTCTATTTTATTTTCCTTTATTTTTTTCCACTCCCCTCTTTATTGTTCTTCTTCTTCCTTTCTCTCAGCGCCGGCGACCATGAGAGCAGTGCGCGCGGCGATGGATAGCTCAACTTGAAAATCTAACTAGACTTTCACCATCTAGGATCATCAGCTTCCCATTTTGGTACTAAACTAGGCCGGGGAGGTGTCAGGTTAGGCTGGCGACGGCGGGGTGATTATGGCGGCGGAGATACACGTCGCCGGCACGGTCCGGTGGTGTTTTAATCAAAGTAAAGTATTGGGGAGCGTCTAGGGATTACCAAGATTCTAAATATGTCCTTGGTTTAGTTTAAAACAAACTAGAACAAGCTAGCACCATGAACATGGTGGCAGCTAAACAGTGGAGTCCCGGCAGCACTCGTCGCCGGTGATCTTTGGCGACTTATTGCTTCGAATAAGTTAGGGAAAAGAAATCCTAGAGTACATAAAACGTCGGCATACCTTTAATTTATAGAACTATTGGCCGATAATTACTAATTTTGGAGTTTCCCTCCGACGGCCAAATTAGAGTTCTTCAGGACTTTGTCTCAGATTTCTTCAAAATTTGAGCACTATGCTTGATAATGTCTAAGGGGATTTTGGGGAAAATGTAGAGGAGAGATTAGGGATAAATTTTAATACACACATTTTTGCCTGTCATGGCTTATTTATAAGACTTTAATGTCGGTTCTCAGGTTTGGATGACGCCGGCGGCTATGGCGGTGGCTTCATGTCGGTTTCATGCTGATTTGGACGACGATGACAACGTTCCAGTTAGATGAGGGCGCGTGTGCGGAAAGGATGAAGATGGCCAACGTGGCTTAGGGTCTCCAGTGGGCGGGATAGCGTCCACGGCTTACGACGGCAGACTGTGTTCGGCCGGGGTTCGCGCCGAACAGGGAGGTAGAAGAAGGAAAGGGAGGAAGGAAGAAAAAGAAGAAAAAGAAGAAAAAGAAAAAGGAAAAAGTAAAAAGAAAAATGGAGAAAAAGAAAAATAAAAGGAAAAGAAATTTAGGGAAAATTTTAGAAAGAATTTGATTTATAATTTAAAATCAATTAGACCTAATTTTTAGAAATTCTTCAAATTAAAAGTCAAATTAAGACTTTTCAAAAATAGAAAATAAAGATTCAATTGATTTTTGATTTTTAAATTAGAATTAGAGAAAGTTTGAAAAGGATTTAATTTAAGGTTTAAAATTAATTTTGAATTCAATTTTTGAGGATTTTCTTGACTTAAAAATTAAACCGAAACTTTTCAAAAATAAGAGCAAGAATAAACAAGTTTGGGATTTTTTTAAAATCAAAACTAGGAGATTAAATAAAGAATGCAAATAAATTTTTGGAGATTTTGAATGTTTTAAAATAGGATACACAATAGACTTTGTTTGTAAAAAATTTTCTACGTTAATTTACAAAGTTTTTTAAAAGTATTGATTTTTGAGGCTGATACACCGCCTCGCTGGCCTCAAGGGGGCGAGCGTTGCCTAAACCGCCGTGATAGTTTGTGCCACCTCTTCCTCCACCATCTCTAGGGATGATTTCTCCAGTGGAGCCCTTTCCTCCCAGTGGATCCCTTTCCTCCCTTCTTCGAGATCTTCTTTGTGGGTGCCATGGGCTTCAGCGAGAACAAATGCCGACCTTTGCGATAGTAGACCATGCAGCGGCAATGGAGATGTCGGCCTTGAGCACCAAGGCAATTGGAAGCAAGGGAGCGAAGGAGAGTGTGTGGGCGCGAAGGTTTGGCAAAATTTTGGGAACAACGTAAGGAAGGAGAAGCCGAACGGAGGAACTAAAAGGGGGAAATGATTGACCTGGCAGCGCTATTCTCGAGAAACGTGCGGTGCCATTAACGGCGTGCACGTTGCAACCGAAGCGCCCTGGCCCATCCGCCTCCCTGTCCGCCACATCGCCTCAACAAAGGATCTAGACCATCCGATCCGGGGAAGGGTCAACGGCGCGCGTAACGTGCCCCGATAAACCCGCTTTTGGGCCCGACACGACGCTCGAGAGATCAATCCCGACCGTTGGTTTCGCGAGGCATCCGGACGGGGGAGGGGATTGTTGACGCTTGATGAGTCGTTGCCCAGCCCCGAATTTGACGGGGTTCATGGGACGCGACGGGCACTTTGCTCAAACTGTCAGTGACCCACGTGCAGGGCACGAACGCCAAGCTTGAACGACGTCTCGACAACTAATTTTCTCGATGCCTCACTTTGACCTTACCCCCTTTTTTCCCTTCACGTATGGGTTTCGATAGCCCGACCACCAGCTTTCGAGCGGTGGTCTATTCCTTACAACCACCGTCAGCCTCTAGGCTATAGTGACCCGACCAGTAGCCCTGGGCTACGATCTGTTCTTGACCACCTCCAGCCCTCGGGCTAGTGCGTCCCGAACCCTAGCCTTTGGGCTATGGTCCACTTCTATCTGCCATCAACCTCCGGGTTATGGCATACTACCACTAGCCTCCAGGCTAGGACAACCCGACCACTAGCCTTTGGGTTATGGTCCACTTCTAACCGCCATCAACCTTTGGGTTATGGCATACCGACCACCAGCTGTCGGCTGTGGTTTCTCACTTCCAGTTTCATCGGTTGCTGTCGGCTTTCGAGCTATGATTTTGTTGATGATACTTCAAGTTTGACCCTAAACTTGGATGTACCATCCAACCCCAGGCTTGGAGGCTACACCTAGAAGGTGCACCTAGTCGGCACACCAGCCAGAGACATGCCCAAGAAATTCCAAAGTATGAACTCATGGCCTTGGCTTAAGAGTGACTTTGACCCTAGGCCCAGATGTCCCATCTGGCCCCAGGCTCGGGGGCTACACTTGGCAGGTGCACCTGGGCGGTGAACTTGCTGAAACACAATCAAAAGCTTCAAGAGCTGGTCAGAGGATCTGACCTAGAAAATCCAGACCCTAAGGGTGAATGTACCATGCGTCCTTAGGCTCGGGGGTTGTTGTGGGGGTTATTACCCTAGGGTAGCTCACATAAGGGAAAGACATCCAGCCGAAGTGGGCCCAAGGGCCTTGGCATCGAGCTAATCGCCCGACCCCTGCCAGGGTCGGCCACGCTTGTCTAGGTCGGGAACAGCCACCCTGACCTGTTGCGGCGTCGGCTCTCTCGACCCCGGCTTGGAAGACCAACTCAGCGTCCCAGTCCTGACCCCTGCAAAGGCACCAACCCAAGAATACCGAGTCTACCACCTCGGGGAGGAGGCTTCTTCCCCGAGAGATTGCAGAGGAGACAAAAAGGGGACAACTCGACCAAGGATGACGTCACCCAACAAGACTACGCACAAGGATACCCATGGCGATTAGGACCCGTAGGACCTATGTGTGTGTGTGCTTTTGAGATATTTTCTTGTACCTTCTCTCTGCTTTAGGGCATAGCTTTCTTGGCCCTCAAGTCCTCTTGTAATTGCCCCCTTGAGCTATAAAAGGGAAGGCAGATCACGGGGTAAGGGGGTCGATTCTTTGGAGTTTGAGGTGAAGCCCTGGCATTTTGCTTCCAGGCTCTAGAGTTCGCAACCATTGTACTCATTCCCAGTTCATACATCACCCCAACAAAGAACACTGGACGTATGCCTATTATCCTTCGGGAGGGCTGAACCAGTATAAACCCTTTGTCTCTTGACTCGCTTTGTGTTCAAGTCGACCATCGGATCCTTTCGGTAGACGCCTCGACCACTCTTTCACCTCCTTGGGCAACCCCTTGGGAGGACTGACCGACCACCCGTCGACAACATGGTAATATGATATGAAAGTAGCAGTGTGTACCTCTGCATATGAAAGTAAGGGTGTGGTAGGAGACATGATAGGCTGGATAGAAGGTGGTTCCTGAGTTTCTTTGGTAAGTGTGGCAGGACACGCGGATCCTTGTTCAGACGATTGTGCACAAGCATCAGGAGCGGCTACGGAAGACATGGTCACTGCATTTGATGGAGATAGGATAAGGGAGTCAACTTGGTATGATATGCGAGTTCTCTATAATGAGCCTTGCGAGACACTTGTCCGGATGATACATTGTTTTCCAAAACATTCCTTATTTCTGTTGGGACCACATCATGGGATCCTTGAACAGATGCAACCAGATTAGGAACATGTGTGCCAATTAACTGAGCACCAATCTCGCCAAAGAACAGGAATTCAGTCGTCTTTGCACCATCGTTTGGTAAGTCTGATGGATCAACTCCTATTATAGCTAGCTGTACCTAATACAATATGTAGAAGGCATATTTAATGAAGATAAAATGGAAAAGACAAAAATAATGTGATATGAGATAAATAGCAATACGATCAATAGCTACCTTGTTTCAACTGCATTGGTGATGCACCTTGAGCATTTATATGTGCTACCTTGTCTAGTTGCGTCTCTCTTACATGTGTTGCATGCTATGTACCACCAGGGTTCACCGCTGACTAAATGCTTGATCGCTATGTTGACAACATAGTTGTTGCCCTGGTTCAGATAAGAGGGATAAAACAAACACAGGATGTTGTTGATGGCACACAATACAACAGGTGTATGAGAGATTTGCTTAGGAAATTAACACTACCAGAGCTTTGTGAGGATTAAGATCAGAGATATCAGCGACACTAACATGCAGGGGTTCTTTCTGGCCAAAGTTAGGTCCAATTGTCTTAATAACCTGTGGGGTACCTTGTAGGCTAGGAATGCAAAAACAATAAGTGCAAAGAACAATATGCCATGGAAAAGAGCAGTTGAGGCCGACAATAGCACAATGAACATTGTAATATGTCAGAAAGAAGGACATTAATATGTACTGAACAAGAACTAGACGCAAGCACCTGTTCATCAACGAAATTGTTTCTTGGATGGGTGCATTCGCGTACCATCGACAAACGGTGCTGCCTTATAGAGATAGCTGATCTGCAAAGAAGGGCAAAAGAAATGAGTCGAGAAAGGACAAGGATTTGTTGAAGAAGCAGGCAATAACAAAAATAAGAGTGATTTGGTTAATACGGTCTCGTAGTTTGACAGTTAATCCTATGAACAACAGGACAACAGGTCCATGGTCTGCTTGTACTTGCAAATTCTCTGCATTGAACTTTGCTGGATGAGAACCCCATAAGGCGACGGTAGCGTTCTCTCTGCAGAAATGTAAAGGTTAAAACAAGTGGGAAATATCACATCATGATCATAGTAGCATGTGCATGTGCAATTGTAACAAAATAGTTAAACGGTTATTGTAGGAAACATAGCAGCACTACAGATAGTATTACATAATCTTGGGTGAAATAAACTATGTAAGTAATCTAGAAAGTCCATACATAAATAACACTGAATACCATAGCATGATTGCAGCAAGAAAGGGGATATTTTCACATATTGATATTTTCCTATTTCAGATAAAAGAAAACAGGGCAATCGGTTAGGAATTATATCTATACCTCTCGTTCAAAATATGGACATTAAGAACAGATTTCATCACTCCTATACACGATACATTCAGTATTGTGCCAATAGCAGTCATAAGACCAATGGCATCTAAAAAAGTTATATTAGAGAGGTCATAGTGAAGGGTTACGCGGAAGCTACGCTAGCCGAAAACAAAAATTTTCTACCGCGCAAACCAGGAACACTTGCAAGTAAGGGCCAATAGATCGTTACCGATTGGAGTAGAGTGCAGCGGAATAGCCAATCAGGGCAATCCGATCTGGAACAGTGTAGCCGATTCCCGGAGACAACAGCCGATCAATAGCGCGCAACGTAGCAGCGCCTCTACCGATATCCACACGTCCGGGGACAGAACGCCGTACACCCGTGTGCTAGCACGCGATGCAAGGCTAGGGTTTGGCTCGAAAGTGGGGAGGGTTTCCGTGGAGATTGATCTCGGCGACTTCTGTTGCACGCGATACAATTGATATATGGCAGCTCTCCACCCCTCCCTCCTTTATATAGAGTTGGCCGACGGGATTAGTAGCCGCTCGGGACTCTATTTTGAATTGGATCTCATCCGTATCTCATATAGAGTTTGGCCGCTCACACGTAGTAAGCCCATAGGACTCTATTTTGAATTGGATCTCATCCGTATCTCATATAGAGTTTGGCCGCTCACACGTCGTAAGCCCATAGGACTCTATTTTGAATTGGATCTCATCCGTATCTCATATAGAGTTGGCCGCCCACACGTCGTAAGCCCATAGGACTCTATCCGATCGGATCCCTATCCGATCGAGCCGTATCCGAGTCCAACTCGAATGCCTGTTCTTATCCCCTTAAGCGTGCGACCACGTAGGTTCAGGTATACTCGGTTTCGGCTATAGTCTAACTTAGCCGATCGTCGGCTCGAGTCCAACTCAGCCGACACTCACAGCGCGGCGCCTAGCAGCACATATTGACACCATAGTATACAAGAATATAATATCGGCTCGAACCTGTAATGTGTACACAAATCCCTTTGCCTCACGATACCGGTTAAGCTATAGGCAAGATGTGTGCCATCCCTTCAATAACTTAACCATTCACTCGAACCGTATTGGATTATCTTTCGTTGATTGACTCCTCAATCAACTTAGCATGGCCATGCATTTCCATAATCCATTACCTCGAGGGCCCAGAGATATCTCTCCAAAGGAGGGGCAAATTCCATCTTGATCACTCACATCCCACTCCATGTTTCATAGCAAACCCGAAAACTACCTTTATAACTACCCGATTACGGAATAGCGTTTGGTAGTCCCAAAGTAGGCTACTACACATGTTGGAATCTATGGTGATCTCGGTCTAAGGACTTTGTACCAACACTACCCGAGACCAACTAATGGCACATTGATTCTGTAGTGTCTCATGGTGGGTCTATCCAACAATGTGTTCTCTAACACATATGTCCATGTTTATTGATTTGGTATCTCCATACCCATGATCTATGAGACATGATCATCAATCAATAAACATGCCGATCTTAGAATCATATTTGTTCCAACAATATGACATATGATCGGGATCGTTTAGAAATAGATTCATACATATCGAGTCTCATAAATAAGTCACATACTTATTGATCAATACAAGATGTCTATTTCATGGAACCGAATAACACTTTATTCATAAATACATAAACATTGACGTGATATCCAACATCTCCATGTTGCCTCTAGGGCATATCACTAACAATCTCCCACTTGCACTAGAGTCAATCATGTAAGTATCTAATACCCATTGCTCTTGTGTGCGCCTCATGCTTCACGAGGGAGAGGTTTTGTCGGGATCGGCTATGTTGAGATCCGTGTGCACTTTGCATATCTTGACATCACCTCTGTCCACAATCTCGCGGATGAGATGATATCGCCGAAGTATGTGCTTAAGCGCAATGTACTCGGCCTCCGTCGTAGAATCAGCAACGTATCCCGCTTGGAACTCTTCCAGTGATCGCGCCTCCGTTTAGGCGAACACAAACCCGATTGCGATCTATAATCATCCTTGTCTGTTTGGAAGCTAGCATCGGTGTAACCACTTACAACGAGCTCTTCTTCACCTCCATAGACTAGGAACATATCCTTAGTTCTTCTCAAGTACTTAAGGATATTCTTTACGCGATCCAGTGACCTTCACCTGGATCGCGTATCGCTCGTAGCACTCAAAGCGTACGAGACATCGGGCGTGTACAAAGCATGGCATACATGATGGATCCAATTGCCGAAGCATATGGAACCATACCCATCTTATTCCGCTCATCATGTGTCCGAGGACACCGATTCTTGCTAAGATTAATGCCATGTGACATGGGCAAGAAACCTTTCTTGGAATCATGCATGTTAAACCTTTTCAACACCTTGTCAATGTATGTACTTTGGCGTAATCCAATTAGCCTCTTGGATCTATCTCTATAGATCCGAATGCCCAATATATATGCTGCCTCCCTAAGTCTTTCATGGAAAAACTATTTTTTAATGAAGACTTGACGGATTCTAGCATAGGGATATCATTTCCAATCGTAATATGTCATCCACATATAAGATTAGAAATACAATTGCACTCCCACCGACCTTTTGTAAACACAGGCCTATTCTTCGTTTTTGATGAAACCAAACCCTTTGATTACTTCATCAAAACGAATATTCCAACTCCGAGATGCTTGCTTCAATCCATAAATGGATTTCGTAGCTTGCATATCTTTCCGAGCGATCTCGGATCGACAAAACCCCGAGGTTGTATCATGTATACATCCTCGCTTAGGTTTCCATTTAGGAAAGCCGTTTTGACATCCATCTCGCCATATCTCATAGTCGAAATATGCAGCAATCGCTAGGATAATCCGAATAGATTTAAGCATTGCGACGGGCGAGAAGGTTTCATCATAATCAACTCCTTGAATCGTTTAAAACCTTTCGCCACCAATCGCGCCTTATAGATGTGAACATTTCCATCCATATCGGCCTTTTCTTAAAAACCCATTTACACTCAATGGTTTTGACACCATCAGTGGATCAACCAAGTTCCAAACTTGATTGTCGTACATGGATTCTATTTCGGATTTCATGGCTCCAAGCCACTTGTTGGAATCGGGTCCCACCATCGCTTCCTCATAGGTCTTAGGTTCATCGTTGTCCAACAACAATATATCACGTTGTTCCGCACTGTACTGTCGTGCACGACGTGATCTTTCGGACCTCCGTGGGGTGGTGTATCTACAACCGGTGGCGCAACACTTTGCTCCTCTGTTGTGGTTCCGTGGTCGCGAAACGTTTTCGGTGTTTCTTGAACTTCTTCAAGATGCACCCTGCTCCCACTAACCCTTCTTGAAAGAAACTCTTTCTCCAAGAAGACACCGTGTCGGGCGACAAACACTTTGCCTTGTTCCCGATTATAAAAGTAATATCCCTTGGTTTCCTTAGGATATCCCACAAAGAAGCACTTGTCGATTTGGGTGTGAGCTTGTCGATCGTAAACGTTTTACATAAGCTTCACATCCCCAAATTTTGAGAAAAGACAAACAAGGGGTTGCCCTGTCCATATCTCATATGGTGTCTTTTCAACCGACTTAGATGGAACTCTATTTAGTGTGAGCGCATGTTTCAAGAGCATATCCCCGAAGGATAACGGAAGATCACTTTGGCTCATCATCGACCGCACCATGTCCAACAAGGTGCGATTTCTCCGTTCGGACACCCCATTCCATTGTGGAGTTCTGGCGGAGTCAAGCGTGGAACAATTCCACAATCTTTCGAGATGATTACCAAACTCTTGGCTCAAGTATTCTCCTCCACGATCGATCGTAGAAACTTGATTGTTTTCCCTAAATGATTCTGTACTTCATTCTGGAATTCTTTGAACTTTTCAAAGGATTCGGACTTATGCCTCATTAAGTAGATATAACCATATCTACTAAAGTCATCGGTAAAGGTAATGAAGTCGATAACCACCTCGGCCGTTGAGCTCATTGGTCCACATACATCGGTATGTATGAGTGCCAACAAGTCACTTGCTCTTTCACGTGTCCCGTGAAAGGTGCCTTTGTCATCTTACCAAGTAAACAAGACTCACATGTCTCAAATGATTCAAAATCAAAAGAGTGAAGCAATCCATCCTTATGGAGCTTCTCCATGCGTTTCTTATTTATATGGCCTAAGCGACAATGCCGGATAAACGTGGGGTTTATATCATTAGAGAGTTGCCTTTCGTATTAATGTTATAGATGGGAGACGCTTCAAGATTCAAAACGTATAATCCATTCACCAATGGAGCATGAAAATAGAACATATCTCTAAGATATATTGAACAACCATTGTTCATTGATCTAAAATCATATCCTTCCGCTTGCAAACATGAAGCGGAAATAACGTTTTGACATAGTGTTGGAACACAATAACAATTATTTAATTCCAAAACTAATCCCGAAGGTAGATGAAGTGGTATCGTGCCGACAAAGCGTAGCAACGCTTGCTCCATTGCCGACGCGCAGTTCACCTCGCCCTTCTCAATCCTCTACTTCTTCTCATTCCCCGCAACGACTTGCAAATATGAGCTACCGATCCGGTATCAAATACCCAATAGTCGAGTAGGTGAAGTAGCAAGATTAATGTCTATAACATTAATACCGAGCGAAGTCGTACTTTGCTTCTTCTTGAGATCCTCCATGTACTTCTTGCAGTTCCTTTTCCAGGTGGCTGTCTCCTTGCAATAGAAGCAAACGGCATCGATGCCGCCGACCCCTTCTTGCCCTTCTTTGCATTAGAGGCACTCGTGATCTCATCGGGAGTTAACTTCCTCTTGGTGCAAAGCTTCTTGACAGTGGTTTGCGCTTAGCCTTCGCATCATCATCACATGATGACCATTTTTCTGGATACTCTCCTCACTGTCTTTAGCATCCCATGCAATTCAGCCAAGGTTCTATCCATGTTGTTCATGTGATAATTTAATATGAATGGCTCGAAGCTCGGAGGGAGCGACGGAGAATCACATCGTAGCCAACTCTTGGCTAAGGGGAAAACCTAGTTTTCCGGACTCTCGATATAGCCAATCATATTTATCACATGCGGATCGACGGGATTCCCCTCAACAAGCTCGCACGCAAACAAGGACTTCGAGGTGTTGAACCTCTCGGCCCGAGCTTGGTTCTCAAACATGCCACGCGATCCCCGAATAATAGTGTGAGCATCACTGCTCTCATATTGCTTCGAAGCTCGGGGACATTGTAGCAAGCATGAGACGCTTATATCTAGGGCATCATTAGTGTGCTTCTCATAAGCCCTCCGTGCGGTTGCGGTGGCGTTATTAGGCAAATCGTCGGATAGGGTACTTCAAGAACGTACTCCTTACGCTCTTGCTTGAGAACAATTCTCAAGTTGCGATACCAATCCATAAAGTTTGTTCCATTTAATTTTTCCTTTTCGAGAATAGATCGCAAATTAAAGGTACTGGTGCAGTATTAACCGCCATTTATTCCACAAATGAAAAAGCAAAGTTTAGCACAATGTTTATGCTATGTCTTTTGTTAAACAATTTAACATAAGACTCCCATTACGTATTTTTCACCTTCCCTCTAGGTTACGTATTGGGTCAAGATCCACATGTTAATTAATTTTCTAGTGAGCTTTGGCATCACCGCTAGAAAATTAATAACATCGTAAGCAACTCCTTGCTAATCACATCTCTATGTGACTCTTGTTGTTGGTGTGGCATCTCCATGCCCCGGCGCCAACCTATGCCCCAAGGCCCAAAACTGTTTTGATAGCCTTGTTAAGTAAACCAAATGCTCCCGCATGTATATGTCGACATATACCCCTCGTGTTATGATAGAGAATGGCACTCGCTTTGGCGACCCACCATTGACGAGCATAACGGTGACGGGTGCAACATTTGGAAGGGCATCATTACTACTTAATTTTACGAGGATGCTATCCTATCAAACAAACATATCACATATATGAAAGCAGGTAGAATAGCATATAATGAAATAGTATGGCCCCCTTCACATGGTGATCTCCATCTCCATGTCGGCGAGGATCTCTATCTTCGGCACCATCTTCCAATGTGCATGATGCTTGATTTCTTCAAACTAAGCTACTACTATAGAAGCTCTAATTGAAGATTACATCGACTCGCAGGTCGTGAAAGAATATTACAAGCATTGCACGTATGAAAGAATATTACGGATTGCACATATGAAAGAATATTACATGCATCACATGCATCTCATACATACAATAGGGCCATACCATCTCAAAGCATTCTCTCGCAAAAACAAGTTAGGCGTAGAAACGTTTTCTACTTATCGCAGAGCTACGGCATCGAGACGACCTATAAGGGGGTACACCACACGAAATTCATAGATCCAATCTATGAAATCGCTTATGGAAACCATATCGGCATAATCATATTATGCCGTCCCGATACACTATCAAGGGAGATGGTTTGCGTAGGCGCGAGGCAGCAACAAAGTCGGACTACGAGATAGCTTCGGTATAATCACATTATACCGTTCCGATACACTATCAAGGAACGCTATCTCGAACCCAACTCAAACCGAGTTATTTGGAAATTGCTTCGACGTAATCACATTACGTCGTTCCGATACACTATCAAGGAACGCAATTACCATCTACTCTCCTCAACGAGATCCCGTAAAACCGATTGATCTAATCAACCCGTGCGCAAAACTTGTTCCGATCCAATCTAAAACCCGAACTAAGCAAGATTAGCTCGATACCACCGAAGGGTTACGCGGAAGCTACGCTAGCCGAAAACAAAAATTTTCTACCGCGCAAACCAGGAACACTTGCAAGTAAGGGCCAATAGATCGTTACCGATTGGAGTAGAGTGCGCGGAATAGCCAATCGGGGCAATCCGATCCGGAAAAGAGTAGCCGATTCCGGAGACAACGCCGATCAATAGCGCGCAACGTAGCAGCGCCTCTACCGATATCCACACGTCCGGGGACGAACGCCGTACACCCGTGTGCTAGCACGCGATGCAAGGCTAGGGTTTGGCTCGAAAGTGGGGAGGGTTTCCGTGGAGATTGATCTCGGCGACTTCGTTGCACGCGATACAATTGATATATGGCAGCTCTCCACCCTCCCTCCTTTATATAGAGTTGGCCGACGGGATTAGTAGCCGCTCGGGACTCTATTTTGAATTGGATCTCATCCGTATCTCATATAGAGTTTGGCCGCTCACACGTCGTAAGCCCATAGGACTCTATTTTGAATTGGATCTCATCCGTATCTCATATAGAGTTTGGCCGCTCACACGTCGTAAGCCCATAGGACTCTATTTTGAATTGGATCTCATCCGTATCTCATATAGAGTTGGCCGCCCACACGTCGTAAGCCCATAGGACTCTATCCGATCGGATCCCTATCCGATCGAGCCGTATCCGAGTCCAACTCGAATGCCTGTTCTTATCCCCTTAAGCGTGCGACCCGTAGGTTCAGGTATACTCGGTTTCGGCTATAGTCTAACTTAGCCGATCGTCGGCTCGAGTCCAACTCAGCCCGACTGTCACGCGGCGCCTAGCAAGCACATATTGACACCATAGTATACAAGAATATAATATCGGCTCGAACCCGTAATGTGTACACAAATCCCTTTGCCTCACGATACCGGTTAAGCTATAGGCAAGATGTGTGCCATCCCTTCAATAACTTAACCATTCACTCGAACCGTATTGGATTATCTTTCCGTTGATTGACTCCTCAATCAACTTAGCATGGCCATGCATTTCCATAATCCATTACCTCGAGGGGCCCGAGATATCTCTCCAAAGGAGGGGCAAATTCCATCTTGATCACTCACATCCCACTCCATGTTTCATAGCAAACCCGAAAACTACCTTTATAACTACCAGTTACGGAATAGCGTTTGGTAGTCCCAAAGTAGGCTACTACACATGTTGGAATCTATGGTGATCTCAGGTCTAAGGACTTTGTACCAACACTACCCGAGACCAACTAATGGCACATTGATTCCCGTAGTGTCTCATGGTGGGTCTATCCAACAATGTGTTCTCTAACACATATGTCCATGTTTATTGATTTGGTATCTCCATACCCATGATCTATGAGACATGATCATCAATCAATAAACATGCCGATCTTAGAATCATATTTGTTCCAACAATATGACATATGATCGGGATCGTTTAGAAATAGATTCATACATATCGAGTCTCATAAATAAGTCACATACTTATTGATCAATACAAGATGTCTATTTCATGGAACCGAATAACACTTTATTCATAAATACATAAACATTGACGTGATATCCAACATCTCCATGTTGCCTCTAGGGCATATCACTAACACATAGTATATTAATACATTAATTTAGCAATGAAGACACTGAAAAAATAAACAAATAGAAGAGGAAGATGTTGTAAAGCGTTAAAGATGACCTGATAAAAAACATCCTTCATGTAAGCTCGGCCTTTCAGCTCATCGAAGGACTGTGCAAGCATGAGTTGGGAACATGCTGGGAGGCTCATGGTCCTCGTCAATGGTTGTTGAGCAGTGAATTTTGCCATAATCGGTCGGTCGACTGGCCTATACTGAGTACCTGCTTCAGCAACTTCAAAATACTTGATGTAATAAACATTGTCCCTCCTTTAGCAAAGTCTTGAATTGAGGTACACGGCGGCCTGGGATTTGCGCGTCCATCATGCCGCCCTGGTATTTGTTAATAATGTGAGATATAGTGGCTGGACTGAGTAATAGAACCAGAGAAATTACCTGGTTGTACACTTGTTCCTCAAGCAATACCAAATCAAGGCGCAAAACCTTGTGTGGTTCATCTGCAGTGATGAACTCTGAAAACCGCGTGACACGGATGCGTATGCGCCAACGATGTGATTCCTGGGTGATGTCCTTGAGGAGACTGTAATCCATCTGAAAAGTGGGGTAGAGGCAACATAATAGTAGCAAGACAATGGCATAGCAATGGACATCAATGATCTACAGTAATTAAATGAAGTGATATTACATAAGATAACACTTGGAGCAACAGAAATGCTTTCTTATTTATTCAGGTTAAAGCAACTGATATCGCATAACATAATACTCAGAACAAGTTAAAATTTTCCTTGTTCATTGAAATAAGGGGTTTTTCTCGTACAGAAACCGATAACAAAACATCCTGAGTAAAATGGACAGCAACCAGAACACAGCTATAAGGAGTAGAGAAATAACTGTAATAGCTTCTACAGTAATGTATAGCAACGGAACAAACGGACAGGAAAACTATACACATGAATAAAGCATAACATTAGAAGGGAACAAAGAAAGCCAAAGAAAAACCAAAAACATTAGCAATGAAAAGACAAAGATATAGAATAGAAACCAATTTGAAAGAGCGCTAATAACTACAGAGATGTGGATACAGCAAGAGAAGATCAGAGGAGGGATAATATCTCAGTGTACACAATATTCTTAGTAACAAAGCACGGCTTCCCATGCTCATGTTCAATTAACAATTTGAGGCCTTGCTTCGATGTAGCGAGTGAGACAACAACATAGGCCATGTGTGAATACAGGTTCCCGGAGATATACACCAACATTGCCTAATGTCTGCCCTTGACACTTGTTTATTGTCATCGCATAGCAAAGCCTAATAGGGAATTGCCTCCTTTGTAAAGTGAAAGGCTATTTTGGACTAGTTTCACTTAATACAATCCGGGGGACACAAACCAATTGGCCAACATTTGAGCCACTCATAATACAACCTTCAAAAACATATTCTCCAAGCCGAGTGACTAACAACCTGTCCCATTGCAAAGGCCTAGTGTTTGGTTAATGTTACGAAGAAGAACAACAGCTACGCCAAACTTCAACGATACACAATGTTCAGGGAAATTGTTAATTGATATTGAATTGAGGAACTCTATAGGATATAACAAATCGTAGTCTGCGGACTTTTCAAGCATGTTTGTAATACTAACACTGCTAAGATACTCAGTTGCTTCTCTAGGAACCATACTGAGGATGTGATTGTTAATTTCATCTACAAAAGTATTGACCGGACAAATAGTTGCACGCTGAGCAAGATAGGGGATATTGCTATAATAGTGCTAGAAGTTTGGGTAAATGGCATTAGTTATACAATCGAGTTTGTTGCCATCTGGAGCAAGCAATAGATCAGTAGGTATCTGAATCCAGGTTCTATCGCTATCTCCTTGTCGGTTGATCACTGGGATACGACCATCGCCAATATCAAGAACCCACTTAGCAAACTCCGCTAGCTCAGCACGATCATGCTCCGATAGTGCTGGTCATTTAGCCTCATGTTAATGCTAAGATGAAGGACTCCAATATGATTCTAGAGGAAAGACTTAACTAATGGCACACCTACTACATCAGCTCGTGTACCTTGGTCAATGACTAGCAAGACCTGCCTAAAATCGCCACCTAGCAAAACTGCTTTCCCTTCGAAAGGCCTGTCTACATTTGATGGGTCATCAACAGATTCAATATCCCTGAGAGTTCAATCAAGTGCTTCGAAACAAAATTGATGTGCCATGGGTGCTTTGTCCCATATAATAAGGGAAGCAGCTTTGATAAGTTCTCCTAGAAGTGTACCTCTACGAATACGCACATAGTTCAATCGTCAATGTCTATAGGTATCCAAAAGCGAGAATGTGTTGTTCTTCCGCCGGCCATGAGGAGTGCAGCTACACCTGAAGAAGCAACAACGAGAAAGATTTGGCCTCTTGACCTTAACCTTGTCGTAATAGCATTCCATAGGAACATTTTCCCAGTTCCGCCGTGGCCACAGATGAAAAAAAAGACACTTTTGTTTATGGTCTATTCTGGGAAGGACCTTGTCATAGATACTTCGTTGGTCGCTATTCAACATGGCATACATAGATGTAGCTTCATCATGTAGATTGGGTGTGCTAAAACTGAGTTCTTCTAGTATTAGCCTGTCCCTGCACTGGCATTGCAATATTCAGCTGGCATTGGCAAATTGTAAGATGAAATTGATAATCCATTGTTTGAGAACATTCTGTCAAGTTCTTTGAGCAAGCTATTCTGCAATATGTCATCTGGAATAGATGTCCGCTCTACATGAAGAGCTTTTGTTAGGTTGTAGGCAAAATCATCCGCCATATACTTCCAGTACTTATCAAACAAGAATCTGACATCACCAACATCGCAATGAGCTAAGACAGTCATAAAGAGATTGCGCAATTGGCCTGCAGTCGCCCAAAACACTGCCTCCTCAAAGAGTTGGTTCCATTCAGCATCATCACCAATAAGGCCATGTGCTTGGCAACCCGCACCGATACGTTGGATACAGGACACCCTGATAGGTACGAACATCCTCAAAACTAATGCAACCCTGAGCTACCATGAGCAACATCCTAAGGTAAAATGGTTCACCGGTGCTTGGATGGATGTGTCTTAGCCTCCCAATTTTTGTACCTCTTTTACGTTTTATCCACGTCTTCTTGTCAGCATACTTATGATCCTTATACTTATGATCATAAAGACTCAAATAAAGACTCCCTATACTTATGATCCTCTCTCCAACTATCCATGCAAAATGAGACATGAGCTAAAAATGTTGTTGAAAAAAGATGAGATATATGCTCATGCAGCTATCCTCGAGCATGAAAAAAATTAAAAAAATCCATGTTTCCAAATAAGTACAAGGAGTAGGATTATACAAAAGGAGTCATCATTACACTTTTCATTTTTCCACAGACATATTCCTTGTCCACACACATGTACATCTTGATTATGATGGTATGACTAGTTATCATCTTGGATCCGCTTTTTGACTTTACAATATATGTAATATAAGTATGTTATTCTTATTTCCTACCTGAACTACACATAAGCCTTATTAAAAGTAGAAATAACAAAAGGCAACATTAATGTTTTGGTGAGAAATCGTACACATTGAGTGATCCGAGAGAATCAATTGAATAGTAAAGTAAAGTTATGTTTTTATGAGCAAAACAAAAAAATCCAAGGTAATCATTAGAAGGAGTGAAGGTAACTTGAATTAAGGTCGGTTGGTTCTTCAATCAATCAAAATGACATGACAGAGACTAGAATAATTATTATGTTAGGATCATGACAAAAGGATTCATTGCTATGTTGTCATTCATGATCTTTACTCAGAGACGAGTAACGGCTAAGTGTGGGGTGTTGTTGATGGTACTTAAATACCAAATCTGACTGTCAATCACTGCATAAAAGCGAAATAAAACATCAAACTTAGTGGTAGTGGTTATTACTAATCATTTCCAAGAGAGTTGGTAAATATTTGTATACATGTGAATTATGCATGAAAACCACCCGCTATGTGTTAACACTAAAATTTGGTAAGCCCAGTAGTCTCCATCGGTTAAGTGTTCATATCGGCTCAAAGCAGAATAAGCTGAGAGTTCTGCGTCAGCCGATGGAGGATCAATATCTTCAGCAGTCGGATTCTGGTTAGATTCGGTTTGGAAAGATTTTATCCAAAAGACACCGAGTTCAAGAAGGATACGGCTTGTATCTATTAATTAGGATAAGTTTGTTAACTTTCTATTTTATCTTTAGGAAAGTGTGTTAGTACCCGATTTCACTAAGGGTTTCGTCGGGGTTTCAGCCAACGAGTTATCTGGACATCGGCATCGGCTGTAATCACACGATCGACTGTCAACAGATCGGTTGAATTGATTATCGACCTATCGGCCGATATGATTTATGCTTCGTTGTTTTGCATATCTTGTCAATGGTTGTTAACGACCAAATTTGGTAACCAAATCCCTGGGTGTGAAGCAGAGATTGAAGCGGAATCGGAGGAGATGCGTGATCTGCGAAGAAACAAAGGCCGCGTCGGCTGAGTCCGAATCGGCCGCGGAGCTCGTCGGCTGAGCCCCAAACGGACCAGAATAGCCGATAGCCGATTCCGAGCTGAGATAGAAGTGGAGCCAGTCCCGAAAGGAAAACATGAAGATAAGGTGTTGGATTTGGTCGCCAAATTGTGCGTTAAAGATATTGTCATCTATGGATAAGGTCCTGTAACGACAATTATATCTATAAATTAGAAAGTTGCATAGATATTCCTTTTGTAACGTGGCATGGGACTACGTCTCAAGATATTATCGTACTGTAAATAGTAGATAAGGTAGAAATCGTGTCCTACACGGATGTCGTTGTGCTTGGGTATAAATAAGACCCGAGGGCTTGTAAAAACAATAACAACACACAATCAATACACCTTCGGCGCATCGCCAACCTTTTATTTTACTTTTCTCGACAAGTTCTTGCTTTTGCTCGGGCTGCATCGATCTTGATCTCCGAACAAGGTAATTTTTTGTTACAAGTGGCTTGTATTGTCGGGGTTAGTGCTTCCATCGTTATGATACTCTAACTTCGATGCTATAAACTACTTAATTTATCATGCGTGACGTATAATATAGAATAATGTCTAGATCTATCTCGCAATCGGCTGATTTCTCTCTGAAGATAGCAGTCGATAGAGCTAGATCTAGGGGTTGATCTAGATTATACGGCGGGTCTACCGTCTCGAGGGATTCTCATTAGCCTATACAGATCTAATGTTTTCTTTTTATACTTAATGTTGCATCAAATCGATTTATTAAGTCGCTCTTAGAACCATCAAGATCTGTTCGACTTAATGTTTATCATTAGAGACAGTGCCGGGGTTTCAGCCGGCCTTACCTGTTTTAATTGTATTTTAGTATTAATTACTGTTAGACGTATTGAAACTGCCTTTTATATTAAGATCTCACTCTATTTAAATGTCTTAAGCCGGTATCAATCTGTTGAGTCACATCAACAGCCGATTGATCTAGGTTTAGCGCATTTATCTCAGGATTGATATCTTCTTATAAAACATATCGAAGTACTAGCCGATTTATATTAGAACTGTGGTATCGGCTAGGTTATAAATGCATATAATTATTATCCTAACGTGCTTTTAGGCTTAAGTGATTTATACTGTCTCGGTATACTACCGATCTATCCCAGTCACTTAGTTTAAACGTACTTTGGGATAGCAATTGTATGTTTATTGATTCCCTTAGCCGATCCGGTAGGATCTAATATTAACTTAACGCCTATTCTATGTTTTCTTGTTGGTTACAGGATCAAATCAACTGGCACGCCCAAGATTCACCAAAGGCGACCAACATGGACCTGCACTAGAGTAAAGCAAACGTCTCAGGCGAGTGCGTGGGAATCGAATTTCACATCAACAGTGGCAGGATCAAACTGACTGGCACGCCTGCACTTCATTAATTTTAGGACTTGCACTGGAGCTAAGCAGATCTCCCAGGCCAGCGTGTGATTCAACGTAAACACATTTTGCGGCGGTACGAATTTGGCGTCAACACATTTTTGGCACACCCAGTGGGACTGTATTTTCGACCACAGATTGTTTTACACGGCTTGTGGAACCCACAATGTCTGATAAAGAAGTCAAGGCCGAGGAAGAGCAATCTCTCAAGCCGATGAATGAAGACAAGGGACCGTCTACTAAGCCGACGGATGACAAGACACTTCAAGAGATGGTTGATAAAATTGTTCATTGCGCTGTGTTCGATCCATCTGGAGTTTTGGTGAGTACATTACATGGTTTGATTAAGAACATGGTTCCCAGGGTGATTTCATGAAGAAGTCAGCATGGGCAATATCATCATCGTCGGCAACAACAATATTGGCTCGGGGGGCAAGCATATCAACATGAAGAGCCACAACAGCATTATCGACCGGAGAAAACTCAACAATATTAGTCTAAAGAAGATTGGGCCGATATTATTGCAAAGGTAATGGAGGAGCAGTTTGGAATTAAACACAAAGATCAAATTTTCGTGTATCGACCGTCATATCCTGAGTGGTTTGATAGGGTTCCACTTCCAAACCGGTATAAGGTTCCAGATTTCTCTATGTTTTCAGAGCAGGATGGTGTCTCTACAATGGAACATATTTGTCGATTCTTAGCTCAATGTGGGGAGGCATCGGTTAAAGAAGCTCTGAAAGTTAGATTTTTTCCGTTATCTTTAACTGGATCGGCTTTCACGTGGTTTTTGTCATTGCCATCAAATTCTATCGGAGGTTGGGCCGATCTTGAGAAGTCATTTCACTTATACTTATTTGCTGGAGTTAGCGAGTTGACACTTGCAGATTTGATATCAGTTAAACAGCAAAAAGGAGAATCGGCTAGGGAATACATTCAAAGGTTTCGTAATGTTCGTAGCCGATGTTATAGTTTGAGTCTAAGTGATGAGCAGCTAGCAGATCTTACATTCCAAGGGTTGTCAGCATTTATCAAAGATAGATTTTTCATCCATGAGTTCGGCAGCTTGACTCATCTACTATAGAATGTATCGACTTACGAGAGTCGATGTCAAGAAGAAGAAAAGAACCAGTTTTGGGGCGATCAAGGCAAGGATAATTTTGAAGCATGACTTCTCATACTCTAAAACTGAAGGGCATGTGTTAACGCCAAAATTTTGTAAGCCCTGGAGTCTTCATCGGCTAAGTGTTCATATCGGCTCAAAGCAGAATCGGCTGAGAGTTCTGCGTTAGCCGATGGAGGATCAATATCTTCAGCAGTCGGATTCTGGTTAGATTCAGTTTGCAAAGATTTTATCCAGAAGGCACCGAGTTCAAGAAGGATACGACTTGTATCTATTAATAAGGATAAGTTTGTTAACTTTCTATTTTATCTTTAGGAAAGTGTGTTAATATCCGTTAAAGATTCAGTTTGTTTCCTTTTATCTTTAAGAAAGTTTGAATTGTAATATGTTAGGATCTCTGTTAGCCTGCGGGTATAAATATGTAAGCCCGGGGTCCATGTAAATGAATCCTCACGATCAATACAACTCGGTGCATCACCACCTTTTACTTTTCTACTTTATTCATCATCCGGCGAGACTTGGCACCCGACGCGAGGCTGCATCGGCTTCGATCTCCGGCGAAGGGGTAAGTCCAAGGTCCCGCCGGCCCAGGTATATCGTATCTATCTTTAGTTTCATTATCGTTCATAGATACATCGGCTTAGTTAGGACTTTCTCGGTTAGGTTTGATATTCTAATCAAGTGTATGTTTCTGTAAACGTAATGTCGCTTTAGGTAGATTTGTTATATCCATCACATTAGACAGATCTATCGGCTCCTCGAGGATTAGATTATCATATACAATCTCGTGCTGCATCGATTAGGTCCGACCTACTATATTGTTATCGATAATCTAAGTCTTGTTAAGTTGATAGGTTCATGCTAATGTTTCATCGGAGGGTTAGTCGGTCTTATCATATGTCTTTGTTAATCTAGTACTAGTATCTCAATTTAGCTCTATCGGTTGTTTCTCGCTTTAGGGTTTCTGTCGATACCGGTTAAATCATTATATTAGATTAGATTAGCTTAGGCATCTACCATCCTGAAAATCAGTCAAGGGCTTGATTGTTTACATGTTGTGTTTCTTTTCATACTTAGTGCTGCATCAATTCAGTTTGACCTACTAAGTCATGATTAGAACCGTAGTCCCTAGCCTGCTTGTTGGCTGTCACTAAGGGTTTCGTCAGGGTTTCAGCCGACGAGTTATCTGGACATCGGCATCGGTTGTAATCACACAATCAACTGTCAACAGATCGGTTGTTTTGATTATTGACCTATCGACCGATATGATTTATGCTCTATTGTTTTGCATATCTTGTTAGTGGCAGGATCAAACTAACTGGCACGCCTGCACTTCATCAATTTTAGGACCTACACTAGAGCTAAGCAGATCTCCCAAGCCAGCGTGTGATTCGACGTCAACACATCTTGTGACGGTACGAATTTGGCGTCAACACTATGCGAAGAAACACACCTTCGACCAATAGACATGAGTACACGGATTGAAGAGCCCACAAACAAAGGCAAAACTGGCATATTTAAGGTTAACCATCGTGCACCATGATGAGGGCCCATAGGATAGTGACTTAAGCGAAAATAAGGGAGAAAGGCGGTGAAAGTGGTTTCCCTGAACCATGGTTTGGCCAAACCAAAAGTGTGGCCAATCATCACCAGCTTCCACATGTCGCTTCCTCAGGACTCCCAAATGGCGGTTATGCCTGATTTCAAGCTGTTATTGACTTAAACCACCGTCACCGGGAGCTATAAAAGAGGGGAAGCTCTCACTCACAAATTGCACAATAAGTGAAGTATAACTTACTTACATATTTAGGCTACTCTCTAATAGACTTCGAATATAGGAAGAGTGTGAGGGGGAAGCTCCGAAAAGAATGTCCCAAATGTGGGCTTTCTCTCCGAGGATGTTTCATGGATGTTGGCCTATCTCCGAAGGAGTCTTGGATGAGCGCCGAAGTTGTCGGTCCTCTCTCTGATCTTGTATCTCGACGGGTACTTCTTTTTATAAGTAACTATTAGTTATTTTCTTGGCATTTAATTTACTTGCTTAAGTAAGATATATCCTCGTCATTGCGAGTTTGTCGTTTAGTATTTATATTAAGCGCTCTAGTACTAGGACTCTAGTTAAAAAAGGAAGTTCCCGCATGAGGCTAGAGTAGTAATTAATAACTTAGGGGTGGTGTCTAGGTTAGAGGTTACCTTTGTTTCTTGTGTGCTTCAAGGAAAGTGAGGTAGGCGATAGATGATGACAGCCATATTTGTCCTTTATATCCCTCCATGTTCAGATATATCATAGAACTACAAACCGGACTCAGCTTGGTAGGGAGAGCCGATGCCCGAAACAGTTGATAGAGCTTTTATTAAGTATAGTTAATTAATTCATAGGAATCCTCTCTAACCTAAGCCTACCATTTGTTATTGTCTTTGGTTGAATCATGTTCCTAGATATACACATGAATTCCTTGTGATTCGATATCTTTGGAATACTCTAAGGTAAAGTGCTACAACGGTATCAATATGTTTGTGAATTTATCTGTGACCATATCTAATACCAACAGAGGACAATACTAAATTTAGTGTCTTATAGTATATATCGTAGGCTTGAAAAAACTACAAAAGACCTCATCAACACAAATATGATTTTGAAGGTTTTGTGTGGGTATTCATCAAAAGCAAAATGAGTATTTGAATGTGGAGTTGACAGTTGCCATGTGCATTTCAACGAAATCATGGAAGAATACAATCTCCAAACTGTAGCTAGATCAAACTTTCCAGTGGGAGATAGGCAAGCTGAAAAGGTGAAAATGGCAGTTGGACATAAGCAAGCTGAAAAGAATTATACGATATTAATGCTGGCAAGGAACCAATGTTTCCTGCCATTCACTAGTTCTGCACCAGAGTATAACTTGCAACATGCTAAGATTGTAACTCAGGCATGTAAACGTACACAAACTGGACTAAAAATGTGAACCACTAAAATAATTAGGTTGTACACGAAAGTGATCCAAGACATCACTATCAAGACACTCGATTTGATCTTAGTCACGAACTTGTCCGGAGGCAAGGAACTCTTCCTAGGCACAAACTTAGCTTCTTGCTCGCAGGCGCAGCCGCAGCTCATCTTTTATGCGTTGATTCCTCCCCTTTTCTTTTGCTGTCTTCAATCTTCAGCTGGTATGTCTCACCAAATGCATCTTTGTACGATGGATGCATACCTTGCAATATTTCATTTTCGCAACATGCATTTAACAGTGTTATAGCTGTTCTCAGTAAGCCTGAGTTTTAACTATTTGTAACTTATGCTATATATGTATTCATTCAATCAAATCAGTCTCAGAATTTAACTCATACTGGCACAATTTTCAAGCACAGTTGTTTTATCAGTTAATCATACAACGATACAATATATTTCATTACAAACTCAAAAGATAGAAAGATTAGTAGGGTGATAATATGATTATGTGCCAGAGTACAAGCGACAATATGTTAAGATTCAATGAGAAGTTATATCGACAACCAAAAGAATTAGTTTTACATGTACATAATGATCCAAGAGAACAGAACCCCATCATCATCATCAAGCACAAAATAACCACCAGACATTTCAGTGCCATGGTCGTTAAAAGCGTGAAATACTACACTACTAGACAATCAATCTCAAGTTTGTTGGAAGCAAGGGTCTATTATTCTGAGACAAGTTATAGCTTCTTTTTTACAACTAATCCTACTGATTTTATCACTTCATTTCACCTGCTTCACCCTTTATACCTCAAAAATGCATCTTGATATTTGATATGATGGACACCTACCTACTATATTTGTTTGCACAACATGCACTTCACTTAATGTGGATAGATCTTTTTTAGCAAACCTAAGGAATTCCACTTTAACTGAGGGTCAACACTGCAGTCTAACAGCAACAATTTTAACAAATGAAAAAAAAGGTATAATTTTACTTGGAATATATAGGGACAAAAATTGAATTATGCAGGCTTGGTTGTATAGAATTGCAATTATATTCAGGCATCAGAGAACTAACCACAACCTGCATCTTAACTTTCTATGAAGAATGTTGCCATTTCCCTAACAAAAAGCACCATAAATTGCACTTTTTTTTGTCAAAACAAACACTCATATGGTCATACCTGCAGGATATCCAATGCAAAGTGGCTGATGATGTCGCCAGTTCAGAATCAGCTTGATGTCTTCAAATTTTCAACAAAGCAGCAATAGAACAAGAAACAGAGATGTCATGGGGAGAATTTGATGGAGAATAAATTTTTGGTGCTTGGCACTTCTAGGAAGCCAACATATCCTCTGAGACAACAAATATTAAGAAGAGTATATGAGTTCTCCTGTGGACTGTATACTGGGTTCACAATTCCTCTTCCTCCAATCCAAGATGAGCAAAGAAATCAGAGATTCAGTAAACTGAGAATACTCTGTAGATGCCATGGTGCCAACTGCATTGATAGTTATTGTACAAAACACTATTTTTTCCCCAAACTGGTATAACTTAACTGTACAATAGTAGCAATATCCTGGATAGGAATTGAATTTTCAACTTGGTCTACAAAGCAAGCTGCATTTGAAAGGTGCAAAAATAAATTTATGCCAATATTGTGCTGAACTCCAAAAGTAAAAGATCATCCTTTTTGAAAGGCACAAATTCCATATAAGCAAACAAGGCACAAAAGCTCTTCCATACATAGCTACAATTCCAACAGTTCTGATGGCATCCCACAGAAAAAAAAAACACCGAACACAAGATACCCTAATTAAATTAAATTAGTTAGAACATGCTGATTTCCCCCATCCTTAGTACAACGGCAGCCATCTCAGCCATTCTACAGCATTCACATATGAGCCTAATTTCAGCCACCAAATTAGATTACCACAATAAAGCAAATTATCTAGGCAAGCATAGAAAGCACCAATAGAACAGGTTGGATGCCTAATCGGTACCAGAGACAGGCTTCTCTCCAGGGCTGCACAAGGAGTTCATGAGCTCCCGTGGATCGCCACATACTGGCAGCTCGGCGGGGCTGCACAAAGAGTTCATGAGCTCACGTGGATCACCCCATACCGGTAGGTCGGTGACGGCATCCACAAAGGCTGCCTCGTGCGCACGGCAGAACTCATCGATCTCGTTGCACACCTCCGTCAGCCTCTTGAGCAACTGCTCCGTCACCTCAGCCTGCAATGGCCACAACCCCACAAATGGATAATGAACAATAAGTATTTATAAGTACATCAACATACCATACTGCATTCTTATTTGATGATCTACCGTGGGGATCAGAGGATTAGGAAAACATGTTAAAATTGCTACCTAGCCAGTTGGCAAAAACATATTGTAACAGTTTCAAGTCAAGGGTTCTCAATTTTATTTTTGTTTTGTTTTGTTTTGTTTTTGAAGAGCAATGGTTTTCAAGATTCTGGGAGGTGAGGAAATGGGGGAAACTAGAGTGACAGAGGTAGTGAGGCGGGTTGTTACGGTGAGTTACCTGGGCGAGGAGGCCGTTGATGACGGTGAGGTCGTCGGAGGAGGAGGAGCCGGGAGGCGGCGAGGCGGCGACGGGGTCGGAAGGCGGTCCGAGAGGAAGGGCAGCCGCCGGCGCGGCAGGGAGCGGCGCGAGGACGTCCGAGGAGAGCGACTCCCAGCGGGAGAGCTCGTGGAGGTACCTGGCGCGGAGCCGGAGGAGCGCCTGGCGGCGGCGACGGCGCAGGACGGCCTCGGGTGGCGGCCCCGGGGCGGAGGAGGTCGCGGCGGCGGCGTCCTCGCGGTCGTGCGGGTGGACGACCCGGCGGCGCTTGTAGACAAAGCCGTCGTCGTTGCAGATCTCCCACTCGTCGTCGCCGTCGCCGTCGACGGCGGCGGTGGAGGTGGCGGCGGCCATCCGGGCGCGTAGACGGCGGCGGGGAAGCGCGCGTACGGGTGGGTGGGTTGGTGGCGGTGAGGAGGAAGGGATTTGGGTTTTGGGTTTAGATTTGGGAGAGATTGCAATGCAATTCGAATTCGGAATCGTGGCCGCGGGGCTCGGCGGGGCGCGTGCGCGTCGGCTGCGCTGAAAAAAACTCAAGCTAATCAGGCTATTTTTAGCTGGAAGTTTTATCTTTAAGAGTAACATGTCAAAAAAATTTAAGTTGATAATAAAACCAATTTTTCTGATGCAAAAATTTTATTTAATAATTTTATAAACTAGATATATCATAAATATTATGTGATTGAATATGATTAAATAAAATAAAATTATCTAGCACTATAATTTATAATTAGGTAGGTTGTCAGTATCATTAGGTTTTGTAGTTTTATAGTGTTGAAAACAGTGTATATATAATTTTATTTTAATGGAATTTTTGTTAATTGTGTTGTCATGTCATCGTATATATTAACGTGGTAACGTATTTATGTGTATGAAATCTCTAACGATTAGCCTAATCTGATGGTACAGGAACACAGGTTGAGCGGCCACTGCATCTTCACTCCAAGTTTAATTCCGCACTCGATCCTGAGTTGGGAACGGACACATTGTAGCCCTTGATCCCGTCCGAGGGGCTCAATGACTCAATCCAATGGAGGAAAGAAAACACGTTCGCGCGGCATGGACGCCACGCTCCTTTCCGCCGCGGCCACTACTAATCCTAGTACCGTCCGTTCGGCTGTAGGGCGTACTCCTATCATCCAAATGCCACCGTCGGCGACATGGCCGCGCTCGTCGGTAGCAGCATACTCCCTCTAAGGCTACGTTCGGAGGATTTAAGCGGTTGATTAGCCGCAAACGAAAAACGTAATTAACAAATGATTAATTAATTATTAATATATAAAAATTTGATAAATAAATTTATTAGATTTTTAGCAACTTTTATATATAAAATTTCACACAAAACATACTATTTAACAGTTAAAAAACGTGCTAATAAAAAACGAGTAGCGAATAAAAAACTCATCCTAACGATGCGTTCTTATAAATAATATATTTCTCGTTTTTCGTTAACATTTTTTTAAACTGCTAAATGATACATTCGGGAAAGACTTTAAATTGCTTAAAAATCTAACAAATTTATTTATTAATTTTTATATATTAATACTTAATTAATCATAGGACTAATTACGTTTCTCGTTTTACGTTAGGCTAATTAGCTGTCCAAATCAGCTGCTACGAATCCTAAATAAATTTGGATATACATCATGTTTGAGATTTATCTTTAAGATTAAATTATTTTTGGGACAGGACGAGTAGCAAAGAGAGGCATTAACGAGCAGCTTGTTAAGAGACATCTTTAGGCTGAATGTTTCTGCGGGGAGAGAAACATGAGAGACATAATCGATGTCATGCCGTGTATGGAGATCACCTGTTTGCATAGATCAATGGCCGGCAAAAACTTGCATGCATCGGTGTGCCATCCCTAAACAGTGTCAGTGAAAAATGGCAAAAACTTGCATGCATCGGTGTGCCATCCCTAAACAGTGTCAGTGAAAAATGGAAGTTTAGTTTACAGTTTGCACGAATCGAGCATTCACATATCTTTGCACCTCGCCACCACGCACCAGCTGCAACAAGTAGGATGGACTGACCCATGAATTCATTTATAAACATATGGATAATTCGCTTGTATCGCTAGGCAGTGATGGATCCAGAAATTTTTAATAGCCTGGGTGAATATACTCGTTGAAGGAGCATCTCGTTTCATCGAATCAATCAGACAATGATCACCGACCAAAGTGTCCTTCACCTCAGATTGGGTCATCGGCGAGAGCAGCTGCCGCACGGCCAGCGCCCGGACACAATCACGTGGCGTCAACAGTGGCTCTCGCTGCTCGAATCAGGCAACAAGAGATAAACCGTGCCCCCACATGCAGACTCGAGCGGTTCACACATAAACATAAGTCAGCATATGCATGCATTGTGCTTTATATATATATATATATATATATATATATATATATATACACGTGTTTTAATGCTTACGTTTGTATTATGCTATATATATAATCTACTAATTTATGAAATAAGCAATAAAATTCAATTACGGTGCTCGACAGAAACTCAAACTAGACTCATCTGAAGCTCATATTTTTTGACCGACCCAGACCAAGCCCTTGTAAAACATCATAAAGCTCGTATTTTTTTACCGACCTAGACCAAACCCTCATAAAACATGTTCTTGCCAATTGTCACCGACACAGCAAACACAACATGCATGGCCACAGCAGGTCAGCAGCAGCAGGAGCTGAATACACATGCATATGGCCCAGGGTCAGTTGAGCCCGGGCAAAGGCCTAGGGTCGCCGGGCCCTAGGCCCGCCACTGTCTTTAGGTGCTCATTTATTTCATCTATAAATAAATTCATGGATCAGTCCATTATTTTATCTATAAATAAATCCGTGGATCGGTCCACCTACATCCATCCTAACAAGGTATTAATCTTCCCATGAATCAAGAGCAATAACCAATCACGCATACTACATAGCACAGATGGTGACTCGGTGACTGCATGCAAGGTCTCAAATTACCAGAAAACATAAATCAAACCAAGCAGCGCGGCATCTTACGATCTTTGCAGTCTCAAATTACCAGAAAACATAAATCAAACCAAGCAGCGCGGCCTCTTACGATCTTCAATAAAGCTATGAAAGCAGCTCGTGATCATAGAAACATATCGAACATTCAGACCAACACGAGTATGATCACTTCAGAGAAACAATCGATCATTCAGACCAACCCGAAATTCAGGTATTCGTTTCACCAACATTGAACGAAACGCAGCCCTCCTTGATTCCGTCGAAAGCGATTTTGAATTCTGATGATTCAGTCCAAAGTGATTTTGTATTCTAATGATTCAGTTCAAACTGATTTTGAACTCTAATAGGTGGACTCTTTGCTCTTCTTCTCAGCAATTGAAACCCCTCAAATTAATCCAAAAATCGTATTCTAAAGTTCCAACGTCAGGTTCAGATTCAGCCAAGAAGGCAATCAGCTAGTACGCACTTGCACCAACATCATACTAAAATCATACCAACATAATTGTTCGATTGACCATGCTTAAAATCTCATGCTAAAGCAGTACAAAATCTCGTTGCACAATGTAAAACTAAGCTGCACTGTAACACGGGTATCACAGGGAACAAAAGGATTTGTTTGATAAGGCGACGGCGTGATCGATCTCAGTTGTCCAGGCCGGGCACCTGCATGCGGCGGTTGGCCTCCGACTTTTTGCCGCCGAGGAACTCGTCGGGGACGACCTTGAGCTGCTTCCGCTTCTTCGACTTGGCGATCTTCTGGATCGTCTTGGGGTTGGTGACCCGCTGCAGCTTGGTGCCCGAGCGGAGCACGTTCTCCTTCTTCCGCTTCTCCCGCTCCTCCCTCTGCTTCCGCTTCGCCACCTTGTTCTGCCGGATCTCCTCCTTGAGCTCCGCCACGCGGGCCTGGTACGCGCGCTTCAGGGACTTGTCGCGGACGCGCTGCTCCAGCGGGGTCGGCTTCCGGGACGCCGCCAGCGCGGAGGCGCGGCGGGTGCGGACCTCCTTCCAGCGGCGGCCGGAGACGCGCCCGGCGATGACGCCGTCGTAGGTGGGCTGCCCGAAGGAGGCCGGCTTGGAGGGGTCGGACAGGGAGGGCACCGCGCGGAGCTTGGACGGCCGGGGCACGTCGGCGTCGAGGTCCATGGAGTCCGCGGCCTCCTCCGCCTCGCGGCGCTTGCGCTTCCCGCGCTCGCCGCCGAGGCCCTCGTCGAGGTAGCGGAAGTCGAGGTGGGAAGCCATGGGGGATGGGAGAACCGGGGAGCTAGGGTCGCCGCCGCGTCGGGTCGGGGAGGAAGAGAGGTTGGAGGCGAGCGAAGGGGAGAAGTTTTATTAGGGTTTGCAGCAAAGGAGGCGCCGGGCCATATGGGCCGGAAAATATTTGGGCCGGACCAGCTTATTGCGGCCTTGTTTCATTTTAGTCAACATTATATACTCTCCCTCCGTTCCTTTATGTGTCACCAAGTACTATTCATATTTAATTTTTTTTTCTTTCTTTTTTGCAAAAGATTTCTAAATACTTATATGGATGCTATATTATCAAAATCTATAATCTATAATCTATAATCTATAACTATATGTAAAGTAAGTAGTGTTTCTACCCAAAATTTGTTTTGCCTGGCTATTTTGCAGAAAAACCCTTGATTTTTTCGAAATTAACCCGTAGTCCACCTAGCTATTTTAAAAACCCAGTTAAAAAGGAAAAAGGATTATTTTGTAGAAAACCCCTTGAGTATTTATAAAATTAACCCGTAGTCCCAATGCTGAAAAGAAAGGGAGAGCTTGGATAAAAAAAGACCTCTTGCATCCCTCTCTTCTGTCTCCATCCGCGTCGGGCCCTGCGCCGCGTCTGCGCCCCTCCCTCCCGTCGCCGCTCGGAGCTTCCACGCCGCCGCCAGAACCTTCGCCCTCCATCTGTTTTCCTTCCTGTGTCGTCGTCTCGTTGCAACGCACGGGCATTTTGTTAGTCTATAACTATCTATAAAGCAAGCAAGTAGTGTAAGCCCCTTGAGTTTTTTCAAAATTAACCCGCAGTCCGCCTGACTATTTTACAGAAAACCCCTCGAATGACTTCAATTTTGAAATAATTGTGATACGGAATCGAGGTTGATTTAGTTGTCGTTTCGCTTTCGCGTACGTACGCCTGCTTGCTACATCTAGTTGCTGTCATTTTCGTTTTCTCCTCCAATCTCTCGTATACATGTACGTATATGCAGAGACAGAGGAAACCGACTTAAACACTATGAAAACCACACAACACGTGGACGATATCACTTTTGCTTCCAGTGTTAAACATGACACGTCCAGAGAAATCATCAGATGGAAGCTCTCCTTGCTGCCAACTGAAGCTCTCCATGCATGTAAAGGCCACGAAATTTAATGAGAATAAAGTTTAAGTTTAAATACTAATTCCTCCATCCTAAAAATATAATACATCATTACTTTTTACAAAACTAATTTTAAAATTTATGACTAATAATTAAAATCTATATCTATAACTATCTATAAAGTAAGTAGTGTTTCTACCCAAAATTTTCGTTTGTCGACTATTTTGCAGAAAACCCCTTAAGCGTTTATAAAATTAACCCGTAGTCAAAATTAACCCGTAGTCCCAATGCTAAAAAGAAAGGGAGGGTTTGGATGAAAAAAAGACCTCCTGCGCCTCTTCCTCCCGTCCCCATCCACGTCACGTCTGTGCCCCTCCCTCTCGTTCCCATCCGCGTCGCGTCTGCGCCCCTCCCTCCAGCCGCTGCTCGAAGCTCCTGCGCCGCGCCTGCGCCCTTCCGTCCCGTTCGCATCCGCGCCATACCCCGACTTCACCCGTTGCAAAGCACGGGTACAATTGCTAGTACATTACAAATTAAACATGAGTACTAACTTTAGTTCATAATAATATAAACGATAAAAAATATTGGGGGTCAAAGTTGTAGTAGTACCGTTCCCCGTCAATATGACAATTAAAAAGGAACTGAGGGAATAATTAAGACGACAACTATTATCTACTAATCTCTTCAGTTTGATTATCACCTAAATCTTTCTAAAATGATCATCGTATAATAAATGTATCTTTGTTTATTTGTATAAAAAGTAAATGAGCATAGTTGTATGCACTCCATAAAACATTTAAAGTGTGATGTAATTCGTAGGATACAAAGCGACATAGCATCTTGATCGATGAAAACTAATTTCAGAAACATGAAGATTTTATTGTTTGGTCTTTACACTTTTTTCTTAGGGAAGAATTAAATTGAGATGGAGGGATTAGTTTTTTTATCCTATCTTAAAAGATAGGAGTGGTGATGGTATCTAACAAGTGAAGGCCATCATTTTATCATTTTTCTTTGGGCCGGCACATCATTCTTGACCAACAATGTATTAGAATAAAAAGCTTTATTTTTTTTATGTACACTATATAACATTATACTTTTTATCCTGTCATCATTAATCTGTGAGAGTGATGATTTAGTTTTAATCAGCTTATGTAATATATATTGCCTAAAATATTAGTAATGATGGTGTTCATTTTCACATCATCTCTATCCCTAACATATAAACCTCATAATCTATACTGTTACATTATTTTTAATGAGTCATCTCCCGTTTCACTATTGATTTTTTTCAAATTTCAAAATCACTATCATAGTATTACTATAATTAAATAAATTTTTATTATGATTTAATAAGATAAAAAACTAATTTGTTTTTCGTTGTAACAGACGAGCTCTAGGCATAATTGAAGTCCACTACAACGCACGAAATTTGTTTTTCATTGTAACACACGAGCTCTAGACATAATTGAAGTCCACTACAACGTCCGAGTATTTTGCTAGTTTAACATATTTTTTTAGAAAAATACATATACATATGTTCAAAAAGCTACATTTCATATAATTTTCACACATTTTAAAACTTATATGAGACTGGAGGAAGTACGAGGGAGTACGTGGGTTTGTAGAATGTACCGAGTTTTAATGGATTAGTATTTTTATGTACTCAAGAACCAGTTCTTTCTAAAAGGAAATCAGGCATACAAACATATACTAGTAGTAAGGATCAGAATATATGTAATAATGCGTAGAAGTAATCAACGCAATAGTGTTACTGTTAAGAGAATCATTCTTGTGGTTGTTCTCTTATTTCCAGTTAAGATCGCAAAAACATGGCGCGAAAAATCGATCATGGATTCCTGGTAATCTGCTCCATCATTCCGAAGCAAAACCCAGGCACAAGCCACCTGAAGATTGTACAAGGCTGTGACGAACGAAACGATGATCTAACGCTATAAGAAAACGAAAATCAGTCAGGACTAGACCTAGTCCAAGGGAAAATTTTGTTTCAAGAGAACGCAGCCAGCCGGTAATTAATCAAGATGCGCGATCACTGCATCCGTGACTTCCTGCGTGGTGCTGCTGCCGCCCAAGTCTTTGGTTCTGTACTTGCCTTCGGCGATGACGCGCTTCACCGCCGTCTCCAGCCGGTCGGCGAATGACGGGAACTGCAAATGCCGCAACATCATGGCAGACGAGAGAAGCAGAGCAACGGGGTTAGCTTTCTTCTGCTCCACAACTTTGACGTTTCCAACATTTCCTGCAGAAGCGCCTTGCTCAAAGACAGCATGGTCCTGACCCACATTACCTGAAATTTGTGCATTACATGAGGATTTAATCTTTTTGTCCTTTTTTGCATATGCACAAGTTGAGTGTTAATAAACATCAGTATGACGTTCTGACAACATAAGTGTATAAAATGCAACACAAAATATCACAGCAATTGCAAAAGCAAGCCTGTCGGTTTCCAGCTGCTTTGGGAGATAATGATAGCTGCGTGGACTATTTGTGCAGATGAAGTACAGAATTACGAGCGGTAGTTCAAAATTTACCTCCAGGCATGACACCAGTGCCTCCAGCAATTCCTGCAGCTGTGTTAGCCACTAGATTGCCATAAAGATTTGGCGTGACCTACAAATAAACAAAACAAGAACATGATTCCAAAGTTACATAGATAGCCAAAGAAACTTGATCGGAAAACTCTGTGGCAATCAAGAAAAGATCCTTCAAACAGAAGTGCAAAGGGAAATATGAAGATTACCAGCAAATGGAATTAATATTCTATCACATTCGTTGTGAAATATCTGGTAAGTACTCTGATAGTCTGTATTCGATCAATATATGTAAACATCAAGCAGGAAGCCCAATATTAAAAACTTTACTTTGCTTCGATGTCATGATAAAACCAAAGAACAGTAGGTGACCATAGAATATAGTGACATTACAAACAGAATGCATTTAGTGAGAAATGCATTGTAATGATAGAACTAATATACTTACCATAACATCAAATTGTTCAGGCTTTGCAACAAGCTGCATACAACAGTTGTCCACAATGATCTCATTATATTGAATTCCAGGATACTTTGTTGCAACCTCACGGCAAGACTCCAAGAATAAACCATCAGCAAGCTTCATGATGTTTGCTTTATGCACAGCAGTCACTTTCTTTCTGTTGTTGAGGTAAGCGTACTCAAAAGCATACTTGGCAATCCTTTCAGAGCAGAACTTTGTGATCACCTAGTAAATCCATTTAGTAACAGTAACATATAGAAAATTTCCTTTAGATGATGAAATAAAAGTGACAAAAAATTACATAAGTTTTATTTCCGAAATGAGTACTAGCAAATTTGCTGAATATAAAAGAAAATGTGTTGTAAAGGACTGCCTGCTAAGGCCTCATCAGCTACTGCTAGAGTACCATCAACAGGCCATTTATGGATGAAAAAGCATTAAAAGTAGAACTAATCGACTCAGATCACCAGTGACCAGATTAGCAATATCAGATATATAGCTATGTAGATATACATCATGCGTCAAGATAACACATATCAAGTATTAAACTGTTTACAAATTCAGGTCAATCGCTAATGCTAACACATACCACAGTATCTGTTCCAACAATATAGGATCTAACCAACGTCAGGAGCCATTTGAACTTAAACCACTGCTCCTAATGTGCAGCTGGCTAGCAGCCAAAATTTCTAACTGTCAGATCCATTCACCTAAGAAAATTGTCACAGGACCCAAAAGAATTTTGTTGCCTCTTCAAATCAGAACTATAGCACTGATAGTTAACCTAATAATTTTATTCCCTTCTCAAAGGATGGATAATTGGATACCGCATGTTATCAAAAAAAAAATTATACTTCGTTTGGTGCTTTTTACATAGCATAAGTCCTTGTGCATTATCCCAGAGATTTATCAATTCTAAAGGTGGTTAAATAAAGTTTGTAAAACTGACTCGATTTGAGGATATTTCGAAGCATATCAGTCAAAATCGGTATTAAATAGTCCATATAATTCAGTCATCCCCACTATCTCAACCTCAACAAAACAGTTACCAGTCACAGATGCCTAAAGTGTTTTATGCACAACCCAGCAATACATGGATGTCATCTACTATGTAAACCACTAACATCTCAGAGAAACACATCAATGCACACGGTAGATTTCATCCATTCAACTGAATACTAAGGTAGTAAGGTTACTAAATGTGCACAATAAACCTACCAATCCAGTAATAAACAGTAAGTAAAACAAACATGTCCTAAGCATACTAGCGAAACAATGTTGCTTCTATAGTGCAATGATGGCTAGACAAGTGCAAAATTAAGTTGCATTTGGGGTTCCTTCAGCAACCGCATTAACTAGCACCCTGGCAAACACTACATCAACTAGGTGAACTCACTACGTCTCCAACCATTAGCATTATCAACAAGCATAATTCGCCATACCTTAAGGCTCTCCACGACGCCAGGGACGACCTCGTGCTCAAGCCCCGAGTACTCGCCCTCGGTGTTCTCCCTGATGACGACGATGTCGACGTTGTCGTGCCTGGTGGGAAGCCCCGGGAGGTTGAAGCAGTTGACGAGGGATGCGTAGAGGTCGAGCTCCTTGCGGAGCTGCACGTTGAGGGAGGAGACACCCCCGCCGACGGGGGTGGCGAGGCCACCCTTGAGGCAGACCTTGTTGCGGCGGATGGACTCGATGACCTCGGGGGGAACCGTCGGCATGTCGCCGCGGACCTCGTAGGACTCGAAGTAGACCGGCGCGTGCATGGCCTCCATCACCTGCCGCACGGCGCCGGTGACGAGGGGCCCGATGCCGTCGCCCGGGATGAGCGTGACGGCGCGCGGTGCGCCGTCTCCTGGCCGCGGCATGTAGGTGACGGTGCGGCGGGAGACGGCGGCAGCGGCAAGGGGATGGGGCGGGGAGGGGAAGGGGAGGGAGAGGGGGAGAGGAGGCGCCGGAGGAGAGGGGTGGATCGCCGCGCCATGGCCGCCGCGTCTAGGGTTTGGAGGCGGATGCGATCGGTGTCGAGGAGGGACGACAAAAGCGGGGATTGGGGAGGCAGAGAAAGAGAATGGGTTTTCTTGTTTATTTTTCATTCAGTACTACCATATATAATTAGAAACAGTAATTGATTTGCATTTAGAGTAAATTTCGTAAAGAAAAGCATACCTTAGTGTGAAACCAAACTATGATAATAGATATATCAGGCACGTGCTCCTCAAAATATGAAACGCCTTACTATTCATCACCATGGTTTTTTAATATCCATTCTATATAGTTTAATTTACTTCTCTATTATGCTATCACTTCTTATACTCAAAGATGATAAGGTGTTAATGGCAAATATAATATGGCCAATGACAATATATTTTGTTGCTAAAACATTAAAAATGTTAATGGCAAATACGATATGGCCCATAACAATATATATTGTTGCTAAAACATTGGGAACTAGTAAGATCTAACGGAATAACTTTTTTCTAACATTTTAATATAAAATAGCTTAAGTTTGTGTTCATATTTGACACTTTAACATTGCCTAGTTATGGTCGATATGTATATCTCTGAATGCTTAGTCCATGACCAAAGTAGCGAGATTGTTCCTGCAGCTGATGAAAAATGGTAAGACATGTTAATGGCTCTATGCAAACAAATATCAATGTTGTTTCATGAGAGCCTAGACAGTACGAACACACATCCACTCACGTGGACTGATATATCCATGATCATTCGTACAAGTTTAAATAAGATCAATTAAATCAAACGATTTTTCGACGGCTCTAAACATAAATGGATAATAAAATATAACAAATTACAAATATAAGATGATATAAAATAATACGCCACAAGCTTCTAAATGCATTGATAATAGAAAGTCACTCCTAGCGCTGAGACTACATCTTTAAAATGTTATTCAATGTAAACTACTTTAAGTTGTAACTTCAACATTTCGTATCAACTTCTTAAGTTCTCTACTTTAACACTCATATTTTCAATTTATATATAATTAAATATTTTATATCGAAGACCCTGAAAATAAAAATAACTTATATATATGCCCTTTATCCCACTTATCATTTACTTATCATCTTTTAATTTTTTTTCATCACAACGATACACTTAATTTCTTCATTTCTCTCTCCCTCATCTGCAGTTTTGCAACGATGATGACAGTCACAACATGTGCAAGCCTAATAGAGAGACATCCTACCAACTCATTGCAACCACCTCTTCTCCCCACGCGGCATCGACACCCCTCTCACACGAGTTCCGTTGATGCAAACTGAGTCGATGTATCCGAACAAGCTTCATTTTTTGCCACGATGATGTAGCCTACTCGGAATCCATCCGATGAAGTAATCACTAGATCCAGGCACGAGTAGACTGGTCTCATTTCCCCAAGTATGCCATCCTTAGATGGATTCACAAGAGAGCTAACGCCGGTGAGCTCAACGATGCTGGCAATGGTTATCGGGTGCCATGGTCCTCATGTCCCTCAACACCATTTCTCTTTGCTTTGGATCTAGCTAGAATTGTCCCTCTTTTTTTAAATCTAGCCAAATTTTTTTTATTACCAGCATGGTCTTGCATGTGGAGCAGCCATCTCTGTTTGGAACAACGACGTTATGGAGTCCAACACAATATTTGAGAACATATCATTTGCTAATGAGGAATTACGACTCCGACATGACAAATCAAAACCACTCGTCAAAATAGTAGCACTTTGAACCTAATGAACTAACGCCCCCCCCTCCTTCTCAGAACAATTGAAGAACGATGCTCGATGCACGGACACACCCGATGACGCTATCACCGTCACTTTTCTCGCTTCACAGTCGACATCACCCGCTAACATCCGCGGAAATGGAACGACCAGGGTGCGCGGTTTACGTTTACCAGCGGAAGAGAGCGCAAAACGCCTAAACGATAGTAGCAAACAGACAACGCAAAAGAGAGGTCGGCGTTCAGGGTGACGAGGCCAAACCTGGGCCTCAACCCCATTTTTTCTGGCCCAAACGCCGCAAAACCACCGAGATTTCCCTCATTTTTAACCTCCACCTCCCGTCTCCCGACGTCACAGGCACACGCCTCCGCCAAGACACCCACCCAACCCGGCGCCGCGCGGGCCGCCCAGCGCCTCACGATTTCGCCCTCTCCCTAATCCGTGGCCCTCCCTTATCCCTCTCTTCTCTCTTCTAGATAAGCAGCGCAAACCCCTCTCGGCTCTCGCCTCCCCCCCCTATCCATCCCCAAATCCTCCCACTCCTCGGCGCCTCCCCCCTCCTCCGCGGCCTCCGCCATGGCCTCCCTCGCCTCCGCCTCGGCGTCCACCTCGCTGGTATTCTCCACCTCCTCCTCCAAGCCACGGCTCCCGCTCCCCGGCTCCGTCGGCTTCTCCTCGGCGCGGTTCCGGCGGACGGCGGCGGCGGCGGCGTCCCGGAGCTCGGGGCGGCGCGCGGGGCTGCTGGTGGTGCGCGCGGCGAGGGGGAAGTTCGAGCGGACCAAGCCGCACGTCAACATCGGCACCATCGGCCACGTCGACCACGGGAAGACCACGCTCACGGCGGCGCTCACCATGGTGCTCGCATCCGTGGGCGGGAGCGCCCCCAAGAAGTACGACGAGATCGACGCCGCGCCCGAGGAGCGCGCCCGTGGTATCACCATCAACACCGCCACCGTCGAGTACGAGACCGAGACCCGGCACTACGCGCACGTCGACTGCCCCGGCCACGCCGACTACGTCAAGAACATGATTACCGGCGCCGCGCAGATGGACGGCGCCATCCTCGTCGTCTCCGGCGCCGACGGGCCCATGCCGCAGACCAAGGAGCATATCCTGCTCGCCAAGCAGGTCGGTGTCCCCAAGATTGTTGTTTTCCTCAACAAGAAGGACCAGGTAGACGACGAGGAGCTGCTCCAACTCGTCGAGCTCGAGGTCCGCGAATTGCTCTCTTCCTATGAGTACGATGGTGACGAAGTACCCATCGTAGCTGGCTCCGCGCTGAAGGCGCTCGAGAACCTCATGGCGAACCCTGCCATTAAGCGCGGCGACGACGAGTGGGTGGACGGAATCTTCTCGCTGATTGATTCCGTGGACACCTACATTCCTGTCCCGCAGCGGCAGACTGACCTCCCGTTCTTGCTCGCTGTTGAGGATGTGTTCTCTATCACTGGTCGTGGTACCGTCGCCACTGGCCGTATTGAGCGTGGCACCGTGAAGGTTGGGGACACCGTCGATATCGTCGGTATCCGGGAGACTCGCAACTGCACAGTGACTGGTGTTGAGATGTTCCAGAAGACCATGGATGATGCAATGGCTGGGGACAATGTCGGCCTGCTGCTCCGTGGTATGCAGAAGGATGATATTGAGAGAGGCATGGTACTTGCGAAGCCTGGTTCTATCACACCACACACCAAGTTTGATGCGGTTGTGTATGTCCTGAAGAAGGACGAGGGTGGACGGCACTCACCGTTTTTCCCTGGTTACCGCCCTCAGTTCTACATGCGGACTACTGATGTGACGGGGAATGTCACAAAGATTATGAATGACAAGGACGAGGAGGCAAAGATGTGCATGCCCGGTGACCGTGTCAAGATGGTTGTGGAGCTCATCCAGCCCGTCGCTTGTGAGCAGGGAATGAGGTTTGCCATCCGTGAGGGTGGAAAGACCGTTGGTGCCGGTGTCATCAATACGATCTTGAAGTAAACTGGATGGAGCATATCCACCATGAGAATTTTCCTTGTTTACTCTTTGCGAAATGCTCTGTAGTTGTTATTACGCGTTGAGTTTTAGGGGTTGCTCATGTGAAATTGTAGTATGGCACTTTTCTCTTCAAGTGAATTTGCATACTCTGTGATATTCACGACAAAGATACATCTGTTTGCAACTAATTTGGCTATGAAGTGCCATCCACTGTCATGTGTTCAATTGTTCATCTATTGACTATTGTGTTCTCCTGTTGGTGGGATGAACCTTCGTGTGAGCTTGATGCCACATGGAATTGTAGAGTTACACATGTACGGATGTAATACATTTCCTGCTTCAGATTTTATAAGCTAGCAGCCTAGCACCATCTGTGATGTGGTTTGCTTGCTTGACAAACCTATCTTGATGCTAGTTCTGATGCTTGCTTATATATCAATTTCATTATCTTCTTTTTCTTTGGGAACTAATATTAATTATCTGTTGGTTAACAAATTGGTGTGTCCATGTGATTGTTCTTTATGTGCCATTTATAATGAGGTTGCTTAATTGCCTATTGGAATTAGGTGTATGCAATTTGAGCTGTTTGAGATGATTGTCTCAGTCTATGCACCCAACCATACTAATTCTTTCTTTGCATTTGTTGTATCACATTTAAATGCAGTATTAGCTTTCATGAGTATGCCAGTACTTGTGTAGTTGTGTTTTCTTGGGGTGTTCTGACATGTAATTGTTTTCTTCACCCTTTTGTGCTGGGCTGAGTGCTAACTCATTTAGCTCCCTGTTGTTATCTTCGAATAATCTACTGCATTAACCTCTTATGGGCTTCAAGTATCTGCATCATGAGCATGAACTCCATTAGCTGCACCCAACCTCTATAATAAGTGTGTGTGGCTCTGAAGCTAGTGCTGGTCTAACATTGTGGAGAAGATCACCAGTTCAGTACTTCAGTAGGCATATGAGCTGTGAATTTCTTTCAGAGATGCTCAACCAACAAATACTGGCCTGCTGGGAGAGATGTCCTGAGAATCCCATATGTTGGAAAATTGAAAGTTGGCGAAAAAGGATCAGTTATTTGTACATAAGAAAAGTACTGTTTTAATAACTTTAATGTGAGGGTTTTTTGGCTTTGGTTTGAGCTTTTTGCATTACTTTTTAAGTGGTACCATCAACTTTCCAAAAACATGTGTTTTCTCTGATCATAAATACTCAGTTGACGTGTAGGATAAGATTTGGTAAATTTTGAAACTTTGATAATTAATGTCTCATATGCTTAGTTTAAAAATAAAAGAGATGGTATATGTATATTTACCTAAAAAGTATAGATTTTATAAACATTTTAATGTAAAATTAATGGTTAAAGTTTTAAAAATTTTATTCTAAATGTCAGATATTTATGATCGAATGCAGTACACTTTTTCGAAGCTAAAAACATGTAATATAAGTTATAACAGCATTCTGTTATGCAAACTTCATTAACTTGAAAAGTACCTAAAATGTTGTCTTTTCTCCATCCATTGAGCCAGGTATGATATCCATCACTAGGATACGAAGGTTTCCTCTTTTCTTTTATTTTTCTTGTTCCTTTTTTTTACAGGCACCAGGACAAGAAGGTTAACTCCAACAACTACAAGTTGGTCTCTCTGCAGTTGTCTGAGCAGCCTTTTCCCGTTTTCTGTAATCCATTCTGAGTTTCTGACGGCTAGTATCTTTTGTGTTTCTGTATATGATGTGATCTTGCTTTGCAGGGGATCTCATTCCCTTCTCTCTTGCAACTCTGAAAGCGGGGTTACCGACCCGGTTTTCGGTGGTTTCGCGGGGTGCGGCACGACCTTTTCACGGGTTTCGTTTAAAATATTTCGTAGAAATTTAAAAAATTTGAAAAATTCATTTTAACACAAAAATATTTTTTATAAAAATATAAATTTCACGATATTTGTGGCGAAAACCGCGGTATATGACGCGGTTCACGATGTGGATTTTGATTTAGTTTAAATTTAAATTACGGTTTTCACGGTTTCCACGATTTTTCACGGTTTCGCGTGTTTTACGCGGTTTTCGTGGGTTTTCGCGCAGTTTTTGTGGTACTCACGAAATCATTCAAATTCAAATTTGTTCGGTCATTGCAGCCAGCTTTCGCAAAATTCGATAAAATTCGCCGTGTCGTCGAGGAGCGGCACAGCATATGTCGCCGGCATCAGTAACCCTGTCTGAAAGGCCAAACGAAATTCTCAACTAAGCCGCTGACCTGCTTGGGCATACTCCAAATAATTAGAATCAAATACTGTGCATTTCTCTCTTGTAGAACTCGTATTGTTAGAGACAAACTGGCTGCACATTTACTGGAGGATTATCCCAAGCATCAGTAGTATTTATTTTGATTCCGTGGACGGCAAAGTCAGGTCCTCCATAAAAAGAAAAAGATAGAAGGCAGAAATTTCCGTGGACTTGTGCTGAAGGATGCACAAAAAGCATCTTTGTAGAAAAAAGAAGAAGAGAGAGATCTCTTGTGAAAAAAAGGAAGCAAGAAAAAGGAGAAAGGGACAGAGGAGAGCCTCTCAACGAAGAACTAAACTCGTTGGTGAGCCGACGAGTGAAATGGTCGCCCACAGAATTTCCACGTGTCTCACGGTCAGCCGCTGCAGCCGTTGTCACCGGAAAGCTACGGCTTTTCTGGCCCCCGGCGCCGGCGGCCGTGCTGATGCGATGCGTGCATGCCTGTCAGGCAAATAGGCGATCGGCTATGGGCACTGGGAAAAATGTTTAAATTGTTTTCCACCACCATGTTTTTTCAATAAAAACGGAGTAGAAAATGTTATAAGATATCGAAAGTATTAGAAAAACCATACCATAGCAATAAACAAACCACAATATTTTTAAATCATAAATTCGCATCACATATTGGTAAAACAAAAGAAAAAATAATAACTAATATAAATAGGGGCTGTTTAGAGGCATTTGGAATAGCAAATGGCAAATGGCAAAAGTTTTGGTGGCAAAAGTTTTGGCATTGGTGTTTAGATGTGTTTAGAGGATGGTTCGCGTCCCTATGCACTTTTGACGAAATTAACTAGTCCAGTCTACCAAATGCCAAATAAAAAGTTATCATTTTTCCACCCTAATCTATTTTGCAAAAAAGTGCTTCAAAATGACAAAAGTTTTACCATTTTGAAGGATCGCCCCTAGTTTCGTGATGATGCAATAGCATCAACTTAATTAGTTGTTTTGTCCTGGGATGAGTTGTTGGTACATCCACACTGTTTATGTTTTCAAACGTAATATAATTGGAATAAATGGTTTGAAAGTAAAAAATATATACACCTGACACTATAAGAAGATACTAGGATCGCTGTTTTGGAGTAGGAAGGAACAAATTGAACCTGAGAAATGGAAGGCACAGTAAGCAATTCTGAAGAAAGAAGTGCAACGGGTGGCTAAAGGATGGAATATGATACACATAAGAAAAACTTGCACTTACCAATAAAACTGATGCAGCAGATTGTGATTATGCCTTGATCTTTTTCATAACTGCGAGTTGACTAAATTAAATTGTTCAAAATATTTTTAAGCACCTCATAGACTCATAGAGCATAGCAGATAGCAGTAGCACTGCTCCGGAAGAATCTACAGGGTATTTTCGTTCAGCATCCCATGCGCACCACACCAAACAACTTGAGAAATGAGAACTCAAAGCCACCCACCCCACCGCGGCGCGGCGCGGCACGGCGCGCTCTCCACCCGCAACCCCGCACGCAGTCGCAGTCCCAGCCAAGCCAAGCCAGCCACGCCCACGCTTTCACCCACCACCCGGGCTCCGCTCGGCTACGTCTCGTCTCGTCTCCTCTCCGCATCGGCATCGCCAACTCAACCGGACGCCTCCTCCTCCTCCTCCGCACCATCATTCCTCCGCCTCCTCTCTCTCCTCACCTCACCCCCACACAGCCGAGAGCGCCAAACCCTAGATCTCATCTCCTCGCCATGTCCAAGGCCTGGGGCGGCCTCGGCGGCGCCGGCGCGTGGGCGCTGGACGCCGAGCGCGCCGAGGAGGAGGAGCGCGAGAACGCCGCCGCCCCGGAGCCCCCCGCCCCGGCCGCCGGTTTCCCCAGCCTCCGCGAGGCCGCCGCGGGCGCGGCCGGCGGCAAGTCCAAGAAGAAGAAGGGCACCACCCTCTCGCTCTCCGAGTTCACCACCTACGGCGCCGCGGCTGCCGGGAGGCGGCCCTCGGAGCCCAAGGGGCTCACGCCGCAGGAGATGATGATGCTGCCCACCGGGCCGCGGGAGCGGTCCGCGGAGGAGCTCGATCGGTCCCGCCTCGGCGGCGGGTTCCGCTCCTACGGCTCCGGGGAGCGCCGTGGCGGGTTCGACGACGACGGCCGACGCGGCGGCCCCGGGAGGGACGCGGATCTCGACATGCCGTCCCGCGCCGACGAGTCGGGCAACTGGTCGCTCAACAAGAAGTCGTTCACACCGTCGCCCGCCGACTCGGGCGCCCGGAGCAGGTACGGATCCCTGGGGGGCGGCGCCGCGGCCGCCGCTTCCTCCTTCGGCCGCGCCGACGACGACGGCGACTGGTCGCGCGGGAAGAAGCCGATGCCAATGCCGTCTCGCTACCCGAGCCTCGGCTCCGGTGGCGGTGGCAGTGGCTTCCGCGACTCGCCTACCTCTGCCGACTCCGACCGCTGGTCCCGTGCCGCTCCTCCCCCTCTGCACAATGGCGAGCGCGAGCGGCCGCGCCTCGTGCTCGATCCGCCCAAGCGGGATGCCTTGGCCACCCCTACGCCGCCTCCTGCCGAGGTGGCACGCAGCCGGCCAAGCCCATTTGGCGCCGCGAGGCCCCGCGAGGACATTCTTGCTGAAAAAGGGCTCGACTGGAGGAAGATGGAGACAGAGATTGATCATAAGACTAGCCGCCCCACCAGCTCACATTCTAGCAGGCCAGGAAGTGCGCACTCGTCTCGTCCTGGGAGTCCTGGATCACAGACATCAGGTGTGGGTAGTGAAGGTGCACCAAGGGCTCGGCCGAAGGTGAATCCTTTCGGGGATGCAAAACCAAGAGAGGTAGTTCTGCAGGAGAAAGGCAAGGACTGGAGAAAGATTGATCTTGAGTTGGAGCATCGTCGAATTGATAGGTATACCATAAATTGAGTTGCCTCTTTACAGCAAAATTTACCTTTTATAGCCTGCACATTTAGCATTTGTCTTTGAATGCAATATTGATCAAAACAATTAAATCTTTGGACCTGTGATCTTAACAATTATGGATTATGTTTAGCCATGGCCTTTGGATGCTTTATGCTTGTGAGTTGTGCAGTTGTGCTTAAGTGGGGTAGCTTTTTCCAGAAGCATTTTGGCAGCACCTTGCAACAGTTGAAGCCAACCAGGCATTAGTTCTATTTCAGCTGTGCATTCTAAGAAGTTGTTTCTATGCCTTCTTTAAGCAAAATAATTTTGCACAGTGCTTATGAGATAATTGTGACCTTTTTTTTCACTTGCTGGTTATATCCATGGTTATGTAACAATGAGCAGTTGGATGAGTGGAATGGATATACTTTTTTTTTTGCCTTGAGAGATTATCAAAACTGCATGATGAGTATCTACATTTACAGCAACACCATAGTTATGGATAGTTATAATGGGAAACTCGTATATTTTTAATTACCTTTTCCATTTAAATGTCTTCTTATTAGTCCATATACTGCATTTCTAACAAACTCTAGGAGGAAAAACTTTTATTCCTAACGAAAACTGGTTGGGACCTGTGCATGCATTTCTTATTTACTACCTCTGTCCCGTTATAAGATCATTTTTAGCTCCTTACATTTGTCCCAAATAAGTTCATTTTTAGAGTAATCATTGAATCGAAGTTTGTGAAAGTAGGAAATAATTGTATTGAGAGTAGATAAAATGGGAAAAAGTTGTATTGAGATTTGATATAGTAGGGTTATTCTAGTCTTTTGGATTTTGTATTGGTATGTGTGAGATGGATGAAAAATGAACTTATTTTAGGACATAGGTAGTACCTAGTAACTTTTTCAAGGATTCGAGGATTCCTAGTAACTTTTTCAAGGACATGGGTCAAATAACAAAAACCAGTAAGATTCCAAGTATGTTACAATATTATTTCAACTGTTAGTTATGCCATTTTTTCCTATTTCATATGCAATATCACAATGTGCTATTTGGTCACCTTTAATTGGTTAATTGAAATGCACACGACATATTTTAACTCCAATAATTTATCATGGCAATTTCTCCTGTATTTGGTCTTGGTAGTTCTTTTTTTGTGTGTGAATCGATAGGGTTTGTTTAACAGTATTGTGTTTAATTATTATGGTAATCTATTACTACCATCGTGAATTTCACTTTAAAAATATGGATCCAATGGATTTTAGTTATTGATGAAGATAGCAGTTGTTTCTGGCTTTCTGCAATGTTTCCATTCTTACTACTTACGAACTATAACAAATTGCTCTTGACTATGTAATTCTGTGTTGGAATGTGTGGTGGTGTTAGTTTATTGACTTACCTCATTGGTCACCTACTTGCTTGTGCTTGACATCTTTGAATGGTTATGGTTGTTACTTGTCAGAAGATGACAGTTTTAAACCTGTTTGTGAGTTTATCTCATGCATCAGCAATCTTGAGTGAAATTTGTCTTTACCATGGAATCTCTATCGGCAGTCAATGGACATTTGAAAATACAATAAATTTCATCTATCTTCTTGTATATGTCAAATTCCTGCAACATTATCACTACTTCGCTACTTTTTTCACGAATTTTCAAGTTTACTTTCGAAATGTTACATTTCCAGTAGTGACCAATAACTGCTACCAGCCAGGTACTGAAATTGTAATTTGTAATTTGTAATTTGTAACTGATATTGTGCCAGCAAGCCCTGATTTGTACATTTCTTGAACTGCCTTTGCTCCTAATATGTCATCATGTAGGATAATTTATCACCTCTGCCAGATATATGTAACCACTAGGAATGACTAGCAAGATCATTGATCAACTTTTTGCACAAGCGTTTTTTTGGTGAAATTTTGTAGCATATGATATCAGAATATTCTGGTGGTTCCTGGTTAGCAAATACTTTGACTGTTCATACATCTTTCCCCCTTTTTTTTTAACCGGTGACAATATTCTGGTTGTTGAATCATGCGTGTTCCTGTATTTCATTGTTTCAACTTTCATATGGTTTGAGAATGAATTTCTTCCTGTCTTTATGCTCAGTTCCTAAAGTCAATTGCTTTAGCCCTTGTCTTTTGGTTATTTTGGACCTAGTATTTTTTTTTATGTCTTGTTCCAATAACCAATCGATAATTGCTGGTCATAACCAATTGAAAAACGAATCGATTTTAAATTTCAATAGTTTTATTGTTTTAAAAATTGCTGGTCCTACTGAAATTACTTATGTAGTTTTATTGTTCTAAACATTTGTTCATGGACTTGAATATTTCAGACAGGAGACAAACGAAGAGAAGGAGCTGAAAGAAGAGATTAACCTGCTTAGGGTGGATTTGAAAGAAACTGAAGCAAACATAAGTGACGAGGATAAAAAAGGTTTATCAGAAAAGTTATCCCAGATGGAGAGGGAACTGGAGCGTCTAACCATTGAGTTGGACAACAAGGTTCGATTTGGGCAAAGACCTGGTTCTGGATCTGGCAAGGTTACTGCAAAATTAAGTAATTCAGCAAACGAATCACAGAATACAGAGTCGACGGAACAACCACGTTCCCATAGCAGCATAGACCAAAATCCTAAACCAGTGGAAGAAAGGTGGGGATTTCAGGGCAACAGGGACAGAGGCTCATTTGGTGGTAACAGAAATTCAGACAGGTTTGTTTCTTCCTAGTCTCTATGATGCTTACTTGCATAAATTTAACTGAATGCGATTAACATTGATCATATTAACTTTGTCCTGTATTACTACCCATCTTTGTTGAGTTTAGATCATTAATTATTAATTTTCAGCAGCTGGTATATGTGAACTCTTTATCTACCTGCTTTTCAGGTCATTAACAGGGCAGAGATGGTGAGCGCTTCTACCATCCATGGTTTTGGCCTTTTGAGCACTTCTATCCTCGGACAGATCTTTTTTCTTCTTTTTCCTGTTTTAAACAATGGACAAATAAGTTGCCGCATTCTTGTTGCTGCTTGACTCCCATTTTGTTTGCCTTGGAAGAGTGGAGGGGGATAATGGAATACCTCGCAGGCTCGCTCAAGGGTCCAAGCTATTGTCACCTCCATGGTGATGCTTCTGTTTCCTTTTATTTTTCCTCTTAATTCCCCTTTGCCCCTCTCTTCCATGTCAAAACAGTTTGTTACCAAACTTTGATACACTAACTATTGTCCTTGCTTTCTGCACAATTATGTTTCTACCTTCACATTCAGGCATTGCTGCTATCCATTGTTACATGGAATTCTTTATTAGGCCAGTGTTCACATCTGCTTGTGCTTGTGATTTGTTCTGCTGTTTGTGTGTGTCGTACGCACATATAAAAAAAATTGGGTTAAAATTTCCGTTGCGGTTGATATTGTTATTTTGCCTTTTCATACTACGTGTGAAGCTGAATAATTTAGTGGGAGGTTAGCTCATTGCTGTCCCTATTAAGTACCAGAAAAAACTATAATGTTTAGTCCTCCTGTCCCTTCACTAAGCTGGAAGGAGTATATATATATATGAGAAGCGTACACCTGTTTACAAAGTTGACTGTGAGATGGCAAATATATGTTAGGCAATTAGTTAGCTTCCTATCATGTTTGCTGCAAACTTGTAAATTGAACACTCTAACCAGATAATTCCCCTGGTAATAGGAAGCTCTCTGGCAAGAATGCATTTGATGCTATGTTTAGGGCCAATCCATATATATATATATATATATATATATCGTTTTGGATTTGAATGCAAAGAATAATTTTGGAAGCTTTCTTGTTCTTTTTTGCACCCGCTGCTCACCTGACCAAGTGCACACAACACATCATACACCCAGGTCATATGACCATCCTGTACATCATCAGACCAGAAAAGACAAACTCATTTATAGCAACCAGTTTATTTCATATTCGTTGCACGTGACCAAACAAAAAAAAGGTACATATAATTTCAAAAAAGGAAAAAAAGAGAGGCAAAATGAACACAAAATTAGATACGAGGAGAACAGCAATGTGTACATGTATACGTATGTAATAGCAAGCTAAAGTACGCATATTTTCTCGATAACGGAATTCAATCCACTGAAGCTGTACTTGCGTTTGCAGCAAGATGATCATTGTGTGGCCGTTCGATCTACTTGTCCTTCTTGCGCTTCTCGACGACGAAGAAGAAGGCGAGCGCGGCTATGGAGAAGGTGGAGAAGACGCCGGCGGCGACCTTGAGGGAGGCGTGGATGCCGGTGATCCCGGCCACGTCGAAGGCGGCGTCCGGCGAGCTCTGGCCGTAGGCCACCTCCGTGCCGGACGCGTCCACCGCGTAGGCGCGCACGAAGTAGGACGCCGTCGGGATGTCGCGCGCCACCACGTAGTCGAACTTGCCGGCGGCGCCGGCGGCGTACGGCTGCACGGTGACCTTGAACTGGCACGCCTTGTCCTTGTGCAGGTCGTCGGAGGCCTTGCGCCACCCGCGGTCCGTCCGGCTCGCCGGCGCGTAGCACAGCTTCACCTTCACGCTCTTGAAGGCCGCGTCGGCGCCCGTCGGTTCCGTCGTGTTCAGCGACCACGTCACCGTCACCGTGTTCTCGCCGGCGTACATAACTGGTCACCGGAATAATTCGCTTGATTAGTGATTAGTAGTAGTAGCCAAAGTACAGATGCCACTTCTAATCTGATTATTTTACAGCAAATTCAACGAAGCCTAAAGTGCCCTTACGCAGTATCACATACCTCAAGTGAGAACCAAGAATATTTTAAAAAATAAACGAAACTGAGCTAACAAAGTTTTTAAATTTTCTAGTCCATGAGAAAATGAAACAAACTTGAAACGAGAAAAAAATGTTTATTGTTGTTTTTAAATGATATTGTTCTTCAAAATAAAAGAATAGCATTGGCCGGCCTATCACTAGGATAGGAGTTCCTTAGGGACATATTCTTCTCTCTTCCTGTTCATCCCTTTTCGGATGCATCGATCACAGGAGACAAATCAGACAAATCATCATTCGGAGTTTCAGTTGCGCAAGTGGGTATCGGAACATATTCTTGAGGCTGATTTTCCATCAAACTTTAGGCGAAAAATACCTTTTTTATATATAAATCGCGAGCTAGCTAGCCATGAAGATGAGGTATGGTAGCAATGAAATGGCAGAGCATTTTCGGTTCGTAATGCATGCTAATTAAGAGCAATCTTGGCTCTTGGGTGGTGCAAACATGGTTTCAAAAATCAACAGTAACTGCCTGGTTATCGGTCTTGTCGAGCTGGTTCGCTTTTATAAACCACTGGATAAACCGGCCAAGTTCAAAAAATTCAAACCAAAAATTTAACTTTTGGCAAAATGTTTACTGCTCGGTAACTGAATGGTCAAACGGTTTTGTAAGAATGAAGAAGCGAGAAGGTCATCATCAGTTTACCTTCGCCGTGCTTGGGCGAGACGCCGACGACGAGCGCTTTGGGCAGCTTGGAGAGGAACACCTGCGTCTTCGCCGCCGCGGCGGCGGACGGCCGGGGCACGCCGGCGCCGAGCAAGATTAGCACCAACGAGAGAGCAACAACACCTAGCCTCGCCATTGCTGACGTCCAACTGGCTGGACTTGGATATCAACCAAGGAATTAACGCTTGATCGCCGGTGGCCGGAGACGGAGACGAAGAAATGAATCTGCTGCTGCTGTTGCTGATGCTGAGATCGATCGATCGATCGGTGAATATATAGGCCGGAGAGCGAGGCTACGAGCTTGGGAGTTGACCAGCCACTTCGTTGGGATCAAGAGGCAGCTTAATTATTGTGATGATCAAGTTGATTAAGTTTAGGGGACGGGAATATCCAAAGTCAGAGGCTTTGACGTGTGAGAAGAGAAGAGAGGTCATGCTGTTTGGAGCTCGTTTTTGGGGGTAATTAGGCTTTTGGAGGGGGCCCAAGGGTTCCGGCAAACGGTGAGAAGCGGCAACCGCGAATGATCTGAGTGTCTCGGTTGTTGTAATTAAATTGTGAGCATGACGTTCATGGTTGGCTTATTTTGGTATTAAGATACAACATTCGAGTTATAATATTGAGAAGGCATTCTTAATGGAAAATTTGATGATATAGTGTTTTTGAAAAAAAAAGGAGAAGAAGATGGTTTCGTATGTATGAATGGTGATTTCAGAAGAAAATGACGGCATCGATTGCAGGGTGTTAAGTAAAAAAAAACAGTAGTATGTGTCTCTACACAAACAGTCCTGGTGCGGAATTGCTGTTTAGCATAGCTACATTATTAGCGCACACTTTTGTATATACTACCCGTACGTTGTTACAAACTCTAATTAAGACTAAACCGACACTCTCAAACTCTAATTAACGGTGACAGGATTAAAAATAACTAAATAGATTATTCGTCATGTTTTGTATGAAGCAAATAAAAATTTTAACATAATACTATCATTACATAGTCAGCATCACATTGATCAACAAAAATAGGATCCACAGGAAGAGGGATAGGAGAGAACAGGTGATTGATCTGTGGTCCCTACTTATTAAACTGATGGTGGCGGCTCACGTCTATCATCACTGATTTTTTTTAAATTGTATAGAAAAGTTTTTCCGAAGAACATTTACATAAAAAATACGCACTAAAAACGCAGCTACAAAAATAGCAATGTCCGGTAGAGTGCGCCTATTTGGTTGTGGTCCGAAGAGATCCCATCTCGTTGGAGGGACTAATGCATTTCTCTCTATTTTAGTCTCTATTTGATTGGAGGGACTAATCTATTTATTTAGTGACTAAAAGTGACTAAAATAAAGAGACTAAGATTCTGTTTGGTATTTTAGTTAGGGGACTAAAAATTTTAATCCCTTCGTGTTTGGTTAATGGGACTAAAACAAACTAAATCTTATTAATTACACTACAAAGACAATTTTAACTTATGTAGTCATGCAAGCTGAAAATGGTAATATGTCGTTCCTTGAGTGCAGTTAAAAAGTAAATGCATTTGCACATGAAGGAACTAAGCTGTAGGACTGAACACAGTAGGAAACATGATGACCCAGTAACAAACATATACGACATTCATGCTCGACTCCATTGGACAGAACCAGACTTAGGAGCTAGCGAGCTACAGGCAGTCACCCACTACTTCAAGCTAACTGTTACTTGTTAGATGTTTTACCAGTCAAGCAAACATATTGACAAAGTACGAAAATGAAAGGCAGTGCGCGGCGGGACCTGCGGCAACGCCGGGCGCCGGGCACGGGACCTGCGGTGACGACAGGCCCGTGACCTACGGCGGCGATGGGCGCGGACCAACGGCGGGCGTAGGACTTGGGGCGACGACGGACGCTGATGAGAACATCAAAACTATCGATACATCCACGCCTCCACACGTACAACTTCATGGTCCAATTACCCACGCTCGTGCACGTCAACTCAACTATCAGGTGAGTTTATTCTTAAGTTTATGTTCCTCTTCTTTATACCCTGGAGACACGTGTACTCTTGTTTTACTCAGGAATGATGGGGAATAACTCGATTGGGGAACGGAGGCGATGTTCTTACGACCGGATTTAGGGTTTAGTGCCGGGTGGATTCGGACTATAGGACAATGCCAAGTTCTGACGGCCGCCATGGCTTCATGGGAACTTCGATTTGGGCGTGAAAGTACTTGATGGAAATGTTATCAAGTCTACTTTCAAATGGATCCAGGCCCATGTCAATATCTGTCCTGAAGCGGCCGCAATTGTCATTTTTCTACCGAATGTTTTTCTGTCCACGGTGCTGTGTCACCTCTTTTGGCCCAATGGCTGTGTATCAAGTTGGGTCCATTAGGGCGCGCCCTAGGGTTGAGCACGACCCCAGCACCCCTGTGGTCGTCTCCCCTCTTCTTAAACCTTCAGCCGCCGCCAAGAACGGTGGATTTTGTTGATTAGAATTAGCGTCTTGCTACTTGCACATAGCGCGCGTGTCGGCTAGACCGTCCGTCTGTTTGTCTCCGAAACCCCGTCATATTGTGAATTCAGAGTGAATCTTTCATCTTAATATCTAGCAATTTTAGTGCCTATTTTACTTGTTCTTCGATTGCTTGCAGGATGAGTGCCTTAGTGGCCGGGTTGTCGCGCACCGCAAGTTCGCGTCGACCATCGGAGACGATGTATCGGTTGTTAAGGTGCATCGTCCTTGGATGGTTGTAGTCGGGCCATGAACGTCGCCTCCGTTCCCCAATCGAGTTATCCTCCACCTCTCATCGAAAGATCGGGACTAAACCCTAGCGGGGACCTGTGGTGGCGACGGGCGCGGACCGATGGCGGGCGCGGGACTCGGCGGCGGCGACGGCGCGGGCTGGTGGCGGCGACAGCATGGGACTTGTGGCAACGACGGGCGCTGGGTGCGGACCGGCGGTGGCGCGGGGCGAGGTCCGATTTGCGGCGCTATGCGGGACTGGCTGGCAACACAAGTTGCGGAGGGTATCCGAAGGAAAATATGATTTTAGTCCCAATTAGTACCTCCTTTAGGGACTAATGGACTAATGTCATTTTAGTCCCTTTTAGTCTCTTCTGTTTGGGAGATGACTAAAAGGGACTAAAATGGAGGGACTAATCCTTTTAGACCCTGAACCAAACAGCCTCTAAGGCCCAATTTGGTATTTTAGTCATGGGACTAAGGTTTAGTCCCTGGACTAAAAATTTTAGTCCCATCCTATTTGGTTGCAGGGACTAAAAGAGAGTAAAACTCATTAATTACACTGTACAAAGACCATGTTACCCTATTCATTCGCACCTTATTCGTGCTGCGGGAAAGAGAGAAGGGCATCCACTGATAAATTAAGATTTAGTCTCAGGGGCTGTTTGGTTGAGGGACTAATCCCATTAATCCCTTCAAATTAGTCCCTTTTAGTCCCTAAAATGCCAAACAACCCTGACTAAAGGGACTAAACTTGTTTTAGTCATTAGTCCCTAATTGAGGTGCTTATTGGGACTAAAATCACACATTCCACCGGATGCCCTCCGCACTGCGCGCAACCGCATTCTCACGCAAAGCGTCTCGCGCCCGTGCTCGCCCGCCGCCCGGTCCGACGCCCGGCGCCGTCGCGGCTCCGCGCCTCGCCATCGCCGGTCCGCGCCTGGCGCCGCGGCCCCGCGCCCCCATCTCCGCCGGTCTCACGGACTCGCCGCCCGCCGGCCCCACGCCCCGTCGCCGTCGGTCCCGCGCCTCGCCGACACTCCCGCGCTCCGTCGCATCCGGTCCCGTCGCATACGGTACTGAGGCTACAAATGTTTTGACAGTTATTTATTTTTCACCACATTAGGGGTAACATGGTCTTTGTACATTGCAATTAACTACCTTTAGTCTCTTTTAGTCCCTACAACCAAACAGGAAGGGACTAAAAGTTTTAGTAGGAAGGGACTAAAAGTTTTAGTCCAGGGACTAATCTTTAGTTCCTTGACTAAAATGCCAAACAGCACCTCAATTTTTATCTCCAAGAGGGACTAATGGACTAATGATATTTTAGTCCTTTTTTCTTTTGTTTGGAATTTTAGGGACTAAAGAGACTAAAATGGAGGGACTAAATGTTTTAGTCCTAACAGAACCTAAAAAAGACTAAAATTTCATTGGTCCATTAGTCTTTTTTGAAAAAGTTAATTGGGACTAAAGTGTTGTTTTTTCAAATAGAGGCAACACACTCTCTCCTACGAATAGTATGGTCATTGTATAATGTAATTAATGAGTTTTAGTTTTTTTAGTCTCTACATCTAAACAATACACGAGACTAAAATTTTTAAGTCTTCTCACTAAAGATCCAAAAAGGGCCTGGGCCTTAGTACCTCTGCTACTCTGCAAGCTCCCAAGAGCACACAGAAGAAAGAGTTACAGCACGGGACAGCCATCCATCGAACACGACCATGATCTTATCAGCTCAGCCCAGCTAGAAGCTACTCCCTCCGTCCCACTCCTATTTATTTTTATCTCCTTCTTTTTTTATCCCAAAATAAATTTATTTTTAACAATTATTACAATATAAAAATAGGATATAAATACATTGAAAATAAATAAAAAAGCAATTACATTGAGATTTTAATAAAATGAGGATATTCTAACCTTTTGTTTGTATTGAGTTTCACTTTCTGTCCTTAAAAGAATCAACTTTTCGGATTGGATAAATTTGGATAAGCATTTTTTTACAAAGAGAATATGGGGAATGAGTGAAAAATAAACAACCCACCTCTAGCTATATGACATTCATAAAAAAAACCTCATATAAAACGTAACATATCCTATACTATAAATTTGGGTAGAAGACTATCAGAGATCGGTTCTTCAACAACGAGGAAGTGATGACCCCTTGAAGATTCGGCCGCCGGGTGCACCCTGCACGGAACCGAACCAACACTTCGAGTCGATAGAGACGAAGAGAGAGAGATGAACCCAAGCGATGGAGACGAGAGAGACAAGCTTTTTTAGATAGGTTCAGGTCGTTCGGAGGCGTAATACCATACTCCTATGTGTATGTAGTATGTGGATGTAGAATGATAAGTACATGAATATGTGGGACTTATGCAAATCCTCACTATCTAAAGTCCTCCCAATGTGTTGGCCTGGATCCTCCTTTTGTAGGCAAGGGGAGTTCATAATGCCGATACATATGAATACAGGAGCGGGCTCCACTCCAAAAAGTTGGGTATGCTTAGTCTTGTCGATGTCTCCTATGGCAACCCAGCCAAATATGACAGCCTTGCTCTCCGGTTGACACATGGCACACGAGCCGAGTGATCTCCACCTGGTCACCATGGGTCCCACCAACCAATTCTTGCGAGGTGACAAAATGAAATATGCTTGGGTGTTACGGGCGCGACACGTCGCACCCCTCCTATTCTTATTCCTCTGGCAGACGTGGGCATGCAGAAGACGACATGCAGTGCCACGTCCTTGAAATGAAGACAGGTGAGGTGTTCTCCAACTATCTCCCTCCTGCAATAGAAGCCATCATGTTTGGATGGAGTTAAGCCTCCTGACCACCTAGCATGGCGGAAAAAACCTCAACGTGAGCCCGAGGCAATAGGGTGTTCTCGGGCCCCCGTTCGGGCCCTTGGCCACTTGTACTGTGCCCTAGAGCAGCCTTCACTCCTCGGGGCAGCTACCTACCCGGGGCCTGATCCACGATCGAAGCCCTCATGCGCACCTAGGGCCCCGCGTGTGCTCCCTCTGCTTTTTTCATAATATCTCGTTAATTTGGACAAGCTTCTTAAAGTTGTCGAAGATTAAGTAGTTCTTGATAAGTGTGGCTTGAAAGAGTTGTCGGTAATTACATGTACCTGGTTCAACACCTTGAAGATATTGATCTGGTAGGTCTCGATACCGCTCCAAGCACAGTCCACGAGAGGCCGCGTTCAGAGGCAGATGTGTCCCGAACACAACCTTCGAGGGCCGTGCCTGAAGACGATGCGCCCCGAGCACAGCACATGGAGGGTCATGCCCAGGTTGGGTATGCCTCGAGCACTGCCCACGGGAGACTCACGGGAGACGACACCTAGAAGCATGACACATCAGTGTTAGTAATAATTTAGTAAGAAAAAGTTGGTATGTGTAGCCTTTTTTATAATTACTAGTAAATATATTCGTGCGTTGCAACGGACATTATTTTATTTTATCATAATTATTTCAAAGTTGAAGTCTCATGTAATTCCAATTTATATTTTTTATGTCTTCACCTGAGGCCTATTTCAGCATTGGGATTGCAGGTTAATTTTATAAATACTCAAGGGTTTTTCTACAAAATAGCCAGACGGATTGCGGGTTAATTTTATAAACACTCAAGGGGTTTTCTGCAAAATAGTCAGGCGGACTACGGGTTAATTTTGAAAAAAACTCAAGGGGTTTTCTATAAAATAGCCAGACAGAACAAAAATTTGGGTAAAAACACTTTATATAGTTATAGATAGAATGCTTTCACTGTTATAAATTGGGTCCAAATGTCGGACTCTGATATCAGGTTGTAGTTTCTGGTAAAATCATCCGCAATCACTGTAGTTTTGTTGATGTCCTGTTACAATTATAGCAAAGTGATAATTTGCAGTTTTATTAAATTCACTCTAGGAAATAATATTAGGCTATGTAGCGTCCAGGAGCAAATTGTCAAATTTCTCATTCTAGAACGCCCAGCGGCTGGGGCCAAGTTTATCATCCATGAGTACCCAATTGTTGCAAAACCCAGTTTCATATATATGATCATCCTCAGTGTATCTGGTTTGTTGCTTGATGGTATGATCGCAACAGCATGCCGGCATTGACATGGTAAAAACAAAAGAACTAATAATTAAAAGAGGACACAACTTCGTGTGGGGTCATGTGGCTTTTAACACCGTTTAAGAGTTACAAGAAACATCATTTGTTTGACTTGCCTCTATCTATTGGTGTGAAAATACAGAGAAGACGTTTGGCTTATCAACTGGTGTTTAGATGTCATTAGATATTGAGAGTGATAGGAGGAGCGGCAGGTTAGGAAGAATGATCAACATCGGGACAGATCATAGTTAATAATTATATAATGTCGACATGATTGTTGAGGAAATGATACGTTTTTAGACTTTGTTTGGGGCAAATTGTTGTGCTGGCTGGCATTGACTAAGGAGTTGTGTTTGTACTAACCTCCGCCCTTTCGATGTTTGTTGTTTAAATTTTATTCTATCTTGGTATTACTCTGGTTTTTAATGTATCAAACCGTTAATTTTTAACATATGTTGGTTTTATTAAAAAATGAAATTATTATCTGTTCTATTGTTTATTTTATCATTAAAAATTCTTTAAATGTGACTTATATTTTACATATTATATAAATTTCTTTAATAAGATAAATATTTTAATAAGACCGATAAAAAACATATGTCCAAAACTCAAAGACATCATTCGTTAAAAACCGAAGGGTTTTTTTCCTACTTTTGTTCTTTTGATATATATACGATGTTTAAGTACTTCTAACACACTATAGTGTTCTCTACTAGTAGTAAAAAGCAAACTCCTAGAAAGCCTACTAGAGTGCTCTCTACTGGTGGTAGAAAGCAATCTGAATTACTAATCTTATTTGATTGAAGGGTTCAGATCTATTTATATTACCATCTTAGTTAGCGATAGTAAAGATGTTGATGGATATTATTATAAAAAAAAGTGTAAAGAGATATAATCATTATTTAGCAATATCTAAACATTTTTCTTTCTTTTTTTGCTTTTCGATGAAATATATGAGCAATGTCAGCGCAATTGATGACTACATATCGATCTATAAAAAAATAAACGATAAAATTACCCATAATCATTATATTAATAAATTACTTATTTACCTTTTATTAATTTATCTTTAATAATAAACGATTCAGATTATTTCATCGACCAACATCGCTCCTTTTATAAATATATGCAAACTACAGCAGGAAGCCCTAGTTTTGTCTGGATAGGCGATATTTAAGTACTCCTACAAATGATTTAGTAACACGCAGAGCTATAAAACTAAAATCGCGAACTCAGGAGCCTGGATGCTACAAAAACTAGTTTTGTCAGTATATTAACTATTCTGCTGGTAATGCACGGAACCAGGCAGGGTTCAGGCAACAGCCAACATATATTGAGTTGAGATCCCTGTGTGGCTAAGCACTAATGGTTTCAAGTTCCAACCATTTAGAAATCAGAAGCGAAACAAAACAGTATTATTCACCCTGGAAATTGTGCTACTTTTATCGCTATCTCGAGAATCCAAGACTATGAAGTATGAACTACCAGTAATTCCCTCGAACTTGACATCAACCTTCCAGGCTTGTTTGGAACAATAAATTTGGCCAAATTGTATACGAAAGCAATTCCTACGGAAATTCTACCTCCCAAATGAGATGAAACCTAGTAACCTACAGCCATAAATCCAAAACATGTTAAAGCTTGCCTTTTTTCCCCCCATACATGTACAGTGGGCTTAGGATACAGAGCTGCAACAACTCAAGATGAACAGCCGGAGATGCTCCAAAACCTTGGACATAACAAGAACAGTTTGTCGTAGGCCGATATGCGTTAGTGAGATTGCAGTTCTTGAAGCAGAGGGCCAATCCTTTGAGCGCCAAGAAATAAAGCGTCGACAAGCACGAGTGCTCCAACCTATTGTTCCAGGAAAGAAATATGTAAAAGCATTTTCATTGGAGAAAATAATTGATGTCTTCTTGAATTCAGAGAATTACCAAACGGCCTGTGAAGATCAGACGATAGCCCAACCCTTCTTTCGCAGCCTGCGCACGTTGCTGATCCGTCCAGCTGAAATTAAGTTGTTGTCAGTACATGAAGGTTAAAGATCTTTAACATGATGAAGTGAGCTGGAGTATGGAAGAGCAGTAGTGCATGCTTCCATGGAAATCTGAAACATATTTTTGGTTGTGTAATAGTAAGAGGAAAATCCCCTCATCTGATTGGTTAATTTTAAGTTGTTTGCAAGTTCTAGCTTGCATATCTCGTAACAATTTAAGTTTCTAACTTATTGAGTCAATTAAGCACATATTTAGTCAAGTAGCACTTTTATTGAATAAGTATATGATTTTGAAATTTAGAAAGAGCCAACAATAAAATAGGAGAGGACTTGTTAAAAAGTGATGTAATAGTAGAGATATTAGGGTCCAAAATATCAGTTGTAAGGACGGTGTGACAGACTCGGATACCACCACTACTAACATTTTAAATAATATAGATATTTAGTCAAGTAATACTTTTTATTGAATAAATATGTAATTTGAAATTTGAGGAGATCCAACAATGAAATGGAAGAGGACTCGATGGATGGTGATGTAATATAGAGATGGTGGGACCCACATGTCAATGGTAGGAGTGATGCGGCAGACTCGGAGACCATCGCTACTAATATTGTAGCCAAACAACTGCTTTAATTTTCATAGATGACTTGGGTATGTAGATTGATCAGAGAATAATAGGGATAATAAACCACTAGAAGGGGTGGAATAGCTAGGGTATTGAAACCTACCCAAAAAATTCTGAAACCCCACCAATACCAGCAAGCTTGAAAGGCTGAGGACCTTCTCGTTCAAAGTCCTGAGGTAGTAAAATTATAAACCGTTATTCCATAAACAAAAGTAGCATGTACAAAATAATTATTCTTTTCCCAATTCCTACCTCCTCTTCAGCTGCTTCCAATCCTCCTTGTACCCAGAATAAATTTTGGAAACCAGCACCGTAAAGTTGCTCACAAGCAGCCAGTGATCTATGCAAATTTCAGGTAAAAGTCAAGACAGCCAAGAAAAAAAATGTAAGAAGCTCTCGTTAAGTTCCATAGAAGATCTAAAATTACACATCTTCAATGATCGACGCATTATTGAATTAACTTTCTCAAAAGGTAAGCAAGGTGAGAAAGTATTGATATGTTTTATGCATATCAAACTTTGCATTGGTAAGAGAGTGAATTACCTCAGTCCCTTCTGGCAGACTACTATGATATCTGTATCTTTAGAGAACTTCTCCTTAACTTGTTGTACAAAGTTCCTAGCAATTTGATCTACGATCAGTCAATCTTATTGTTCTGAAAATAGCAGGTGAAAGTTCTAAATTCAGTTGATTTTGGGCATACTTGTTAACTGACATTGTTGAGCTGCCACTCCACCAGCCACCTAGGGAAGTCATGGGAGTTCGATCAATTAGATGTCCCGAATTACAGGAGGGGTGATGTAAGAGTTGAAAAATAAATTCACGTGCTCACAGAGGATAGAACACCAATCCAAAGCAGAAACCAGCGCATGCCTTGCTTCAAGTAATTGTGTTTCATGAACTACTAATGTGGTGTGTACGATGCTAATCTAAAAGAACGTACTATGTAAACTGGTCAAACAGTCCAGAGAAAATCATCATTGCATTCTCCATTCTAGGGTGCATACATGGAAAACATTCCATGGTATAATCTCCAGTGCTAACTTTAATGATGAACAATGAGAACAAGGTTTGTAAAGAAAGCATGCAAGAACAAGAGATGACACAATGATCTGCATATGGTGACTGTTTAGCATACCCATCACAAAGTTGGTGACTTTCTTGCCGACGCCACCCAAATCAAACGATGTATCCACATCAAATACAGGAATCCAGGTAGAACCTTTCACCCAGGCCTGCAATGCACCGATTCCAATACGGCCAATGACAACGAGATGATCAGATAATGCCCATCAGCAACAACCGAACACTTTTCAGAGTCTTGACAGGCAGAAAGACAAAACCTTTTGACGCTCATTCGAGGGCCTAACATCAAGAAGGACCTTGTCAGTGAGCTTGAATGTATATCCAGCTTCCCTGGGTGTAAGAATCTTAATCTTCTGCTCCCTAATCTTCAGGCAGAGCATCCCACAGACACATGAACAGCAGAAGTTCAGCATTTCAATAGCCATCAATCGCGCAAGATTATATAATATAAACATATAACAATGCTGAATTGAAACCCATATGTGGGGAAATCTTAAGAAGAATCTCTAGCCAGGGAGGGAGGGTAAGGTGAAGGTACTGGGACCTCACCAGAGTCTCCCACCGCCTCCGGGCGGCGGCCATCTCCTTGGCCAGCTTCACCTCCTCGTCCTCGCCCTCCTGCTCCCCTCCCACGGCCGCTCCCATCTTCACCACCCCACTCCACCTCTGCACCGAAGACATCACTCACACAATCAGTGACAGCTCAGTGGAAATGAAAGCAAAGGAGAAGGGGAGGAAGCCAAGAAAGGAAAAAGGCCGCACCTTTGAAGGAAGGATACGGGGGCGGAGGCGCCTGGAGCGGCAGGACGAGGACCACAACGCGGCCGGGGTGGCGGCGCCGGCGCCGGCGCCGGCGACGCGGCGCGCGAGGCCGAGAGGTGGCGCTGCCATGTCTCTGATGGCCTCGTTCTTTTAGACAGACCGGAGGTTTTAGCTTCTAAAGCCGTAGCTTTATCTCCCCATCCAGTTCCCTGCACTGCAATTGGATGAGGGGAGTGCAACTGCAGACTTGTGGGGCCCTCGAGAGTGGTAAGTCAGATTGTGATGTCCGGCCAAAAATAAGCTGTTCTTTTTCTTTAGTTAAACAAGATGAATGTCCATATTTGGTTACGGATAAAAAAATATTATAATAGTATAAGTTACACATTCTTTTTTATGGGAATATTCACTTAATTCAATTTTGTATGTGGCTGCTCATTTAGATTTAATTCATTCTTAATATTAATTTATAAAATTTACAATAGAAATAGGTGGGATGCCGGATTCACTACCGTCACCACTATATTCTCTTTTATAGATTTTACTTTTGGTTATATTTTATTATCAAAGTTTTACTTTCTATCATTTTTTATTTTAGACCAAATAATTATATTTAATTATACTTTGCATCATCCTGACTTTCTTCTCAATTATATATAAACGATTTCGACTATGTCGGTTTCTACTCGTCAATTAAATGTCATAGGTATGTATAGACTATTTTTTAACATATGATAAATCTATAATCTATAACTATAACTATCTATAAAGTAGTGTTTTCATCCAAATTTTATTTTGTCTGGCTATTTTGCAGAAAACTCCTTGAGTTTTTTCCAAAATTAACCCGCAATCCACCTGGCTATTTTAAAAAAACCAGTTATATATACGATAGAGCTTATCTTAACTACTTAAAAAATCTATAACTTTTCGATCATCAAATCGGTTTTTCGTCCAAATCTATAAAATTTTCGATCCGTATAACCTCTCGCTTCATTGTTGCCTCACTTTCCTCGCCTCCAAGAGCGAGCCCGACTTACATGTCTCTTGCGTTGCCATGCATTGCCCTGAGCGACGGCCGAGCACACGCTGTACGTGTGAGCTAGCGTACCGCTGTCGATATACATGCAACTTTTCCTATTCATCAATATATTTTTCTAACTAATAATATCCGAGTCATAAATATTTTAAACTTTTACCAAATTTCTAATCAGTTTAAACTATCGGTGAGTCAATATATATTTTCATTATATTTTTGACTTAATTTGGTAAAATTAAATTAATTTACACTAAATGTCTATCTGATACTATTTCTTAATCAAGATCCAGTGATACATAAAGTTGAAGATACCCTTGTTTTTAAAATATATATATGTACATATATATAACTATCTATAAAGTAAGTAGTGTTTCTATCCAAAATTTTCGTCTGTCTCTGATTATTTTGCAGAAAACCCCTTGAGTGTTTATAAAATTAACCCGTAATCCCAATGTTGAAAAGAAAGGGAGGACTTGGATGAAAAAAATACCTTCTACGTCCCTCTCTTCCGTCCCCATTCGCGCCGCGCCCCGTGCCGTGCCTGCGCCCCTCCCCCGTTGTCGCTCGGAGCTCCCGCGCCGCCACCTGGACCTTCGCCCTCCGCCTGCTTCCCTCTCTGTGTCGTCGTTCCGTTGGAACGTATGGGCATTTTGCTAGTTAAATATAAATAGATAAAAAATTTAACAGTGATCTAAAGTATCACAAATAAAAAGCAGTTAAAAATTTATCCAAAATGTAATATTAATAAATTTAATAATAAAAGGTGACTCAAACTGAAATTTACGTTTTTTTAATCTCTCTACAAGCAGTAACAAGTGAATAAAAATACAACAAAAAACAGTCACATAATCAAGTAAGGGACCATCGTCCGATCCATAAAACAACAAAAGTAGTGAGAAGAAAGTTGAGCAGTGAGAGGACCGGCCTCTCCTGCTCGCCGCCATTGCCGGCCCATCTCTTTCGTCTCTAGCTCCAGGACGACGTACGCTTCCTCCCCACACCCCGTCCTGAATGAGTTGGGGGAGGAGAGAAGTCGACACCGACTCGACCGGGGAACAAAGGCACCGACGTCCTGGATCGAGCAGGACTTTGGGCCGTGCTTTCATCGATCGGCCCAAGGCATGGAGCCCGGCACGACGCAAAGCACAATCCAACACCACCCATTCTTTGTGTCGTGTCCATGCCTGGAATCTTGGAACGACGGGCGGTGCGGCATGGCTCAATACGACATGATCAATGGGCCCGTGTTTAGACCGGCATGACACGGCACGTGATAGCCCAATAGCCTGTGAATGGCTTGATAGCCCAACAGACACAAGGACCAGGTGCGTAATACCCATAGGAATAAGTTCAATTTAGCCTTAGAAATAAGTTCACTTTAGCTCCCTCATTTTGAGATGGAGTTCAAATCGTACCCTTAACATTTAGCTCTTTCATTTTGTGTCGGATTCAAACCACGAAACCAAATATAATAAATTTCTGGCTTCCTAAAATCAGCGCGAATGAGGTCGGTATTGAGGGCTGTTTTGCCTGGCCCCAGAAGAAAAATAAAAAAGCTCATGGGACCCGCATGTTAGTTAAACAACCTTTTCTTCCTTCCTTATCCATCCCTTTCCCAAATCCGGCCATCCCTGTCAGCCGAGCGGCGAGGAGGCGGGGGCTAGGCGTGGTTTGGCGGCAGGAGGTCGTTGAGCCGCCGCCAACGACGACCGGTCACCGGCTTCGTGTGGCTCCTCCTGTCCACTTCCGGAGCAAGGAGGCGGCGGACCGTATCGGGATAAGCCGGCGGCGGGATGTTGGCGATGGCCACGGCAACCGCTCCTTCAATGGTATCATCAATGCCGGAGCAACAGCAGTAGAGGAACAACGCGGCGGTGTCACCGAGCTCGAGCCGCTTCAGTTTTCTAATTCCACACGCGTCGGCCGGCCGAAGTGGGACCCATGGCGAAGGCGGTGGAGCGAAGGGCCTTGCTCATCTGCTCAAGGTGTATGGCGCTGATGCGCTGCGTACGACGAGGAAGAGGAGGGATGGGGATGGGGCGGCGGCTTCTTGCGACGCCGGCGACCGCATCCCCTTGACACGGTTGCGATGGAGCGGAGGGGATGGAAACTGGGGAGATCGACCACGGCAGAGGCGGTGGAGCGGAGGGGATGGGGACGGGACGGTGGTGAGTCTCCGTGGCTCTCCACCGGCTTCCCGTCTCCGCCCCGGGAACGCCACTGCGCAGGCTGCGGGCGTCTTGGACCATGTCGTGTTCCTCCTTCGGCCAGCGCGGCAAATGGCATGGCGGTTGGCCTGCTATTGAACTCAGCCTCCATCGACACCGGCCTGTCGCGCTCGTCCTCCTCCTCCTCATGATCACCGCCTGCCTGATGATCTGCCCCTTGCGACAATACCGTCGTGTCCAAGAAGAAGGGGAACGGCGCCACGATCTCCCACGGCAGATACAAGCCACGATCGACGCCTCATTGCCCACCCCACCAACAAGGCCGCCTTGTCGACGTTGTCGCCTTCCTTCGTGCTCGCCTCACAGACTTGCCTCGATGACAGGAAGCGACAGCTGTGGCCTCACTCGATGACCCGATGACTCCCTCGTGGCGACAACAGCAGCGAGTCCGACCCCTCTCTCCCCTGAGCTTCTGCTTCTGCAGCTTCGCCGATGTTGTCACCTCCTCTCCCCACGCCACAGCGCTTCCGCCTGCTCGTCGACCGCCACCGCCGATGAATCCGTGGTAAGGATGAGAATAGTTAGGATACGGATCGAAGCTAAATCATTTTAGTGAGTTCGTCATGAATATTCAAATGGATCAGATATATTACTAATAGACAAAAAATTACTCATATTATATATGTGTAAAACTCAGACCTAAAATATTTAAACTCGTGTTCACATTATAAAAACTTATTAGATTCAGTTGAATATTGTAGGAATGATTCATTATACAAAGAAGCAACTTTGCACAAATTTTGAGCTATTTATATATGCGGGGCCCACGATGCATTACTTAGACAAAAATTTTAGTTAAATGTGTGTAAAATCTGGACCCAAAATTTTTAAATTCATGTTCACATTATAAAAACTTATTAGATTCAATTAAATTTTGTAGGAATGATTTATTGTACAGAGAAGTAACTTTGTATAAATTTTAAGCTATTTATGTATGTGAGGCCCACTATGCATTACTAAGATCCAAAAATTTTAGTTAAATGTGTGTAAAACTCGGACCTAAAATTTTTAAACTCGTGTTCGCATTATAAAAAATTATCAGATTCAGTTGAATTTTGTAGGAATGATTTATTATACAGAGAAGCAACTTTGTACAAATTTTGAGCTATTTATATATACGGGGCCCACGATGCATTACTAAGACCCAAAAATTATAGTTAAATGTGTGTAAAATTTGGACCCAAATTTTTTTAAACTCGTGTTCGTACTATGAAAACTTGTTAAATATAGCAATCAACTTTATACAAATTTTGAGGATATTTATACATATGAAGTCATTTGGATCGAACCTTTTAAAATTAGGTTCTAATGGTTTGATCCGTTTGATCCATTTATGTTTTTGAAACAATCCTAAAGATCCATTGAAGCAAATTTATAAATAGATTTAATGGATAAATGGATCGATCCTAACCATTTCCATCCCTAATCCGTGTAAGGGAGAGAGACAAAGGTGGGATAGAGATATTTTTTTGACACGTGGACCAACCTTAACTTTTATTTTTTTATACTTGAAATACTACTTAGGACCGTTGGGCACTCCCAATCCAGACTTCTATCTTTTTTATTATCTTTTTTTATTTAATGTATTTTGCTGATGATTTTAGGGCACTCTCAACCTAAACCCTATATGGTTTTTATTTTTATTTATTATCTTTTTTATTTAATGTTTTTTGCTGATGTAGCACCATACTTATTAAAGAGACTTCGTTTCGACATTGAGTTGTCGCATGTTCCAAAGCTCACGAAACCTGCGTTGAGGAGGCACCGTGGTTTCGCTGATCCCGTGCAGCAGCGTCCGCAGCCGGCCTCCTCCCGTCACCGCCGCCTTCCCACTCGCTCATCCCCAAGCCCGCGACCCCCTCCGCGGATGTTGCCTCCCTCCTACAGATGACGCCGCCACCAGTGCCTCTCTCTGCGACCGCCGCCTCCGCAACCCACGTCCCTGCCCTTCGCAGCTCCTGTCTATCCTTGTCCATCCGCCACTTCCCCGCAGTCCCTTTGCTTAGATCCCGGTCGCTAGCTCCCATCCATCCCCATAGGTACGAGATTGTTTAGATCAAAGGCACCTTGCTCGGCTTTTATTGAAAGCTTACCAAGAGAAGGTACGAGATTTTTGTTGCTTTTCATAATTCTTTGCCTGGGTTCTTCTTGATTCTAAAGATTGATTCTGTCCTGGCAGATTTCCTTGAGTCAAATTCTTGCGATTCTAGTTCTTACAGTGCAAGATTGGCTCCACTTCGATCGGGCAATTCCATTTGATCTACGATACCTCAAGACTAAAATTCTTGATCTTGTTTGTGGTAATGGAGAAAAAATTCCCGCTGTTCGATTTCACCAAGAACAGGGTTCGCGTGGGGAATTCTTTTTTGCCATCACTGAGTCCATTGGGTTTTTTCGTGTGGCCAGTTTTCATCTTTTTTTTTCAGAGTTTTTGCAGATCCAATCTGTCGTGCAGTGTCGTGCAAGCTACTGTACGATAAGAATGTGTTGTTATGTCTGTGTCGTGCAAGCTACGTGCAAAAAGAATGTGATGTTGTGTCTATGTCATAAATAGTTGTTGTGTGGATGTGTTGTTGGGTCACACAAATGTATGCCACAAGTGATTAGTTTTCTTTGTGATGTATATTTAATTTGTTAAGCTATATAAATCATATTTAATGATCATTGGGGAGAATGATTTTTAGTTATGAGACATAAAAACTATGGATATTTTTTGGGTTGAGAGTGTGTTGCAAAAATCAGGTTTACACTGATTTTAGAATATGAGAGATTTATTGTATCCTGTTTTGCAATTAAAAGATGCGATTGAAAGACATAAAATAATCTTTTTCCATACCGTTAACCTTAAGAGGCATGCCCGGCCCAGAGATCACCATAGGCACAGCTAGAAGAGAGCTGCCGAGCTGCGGTGCGAGGACACCGACTAGCTCGCCACGCGCTCGCCCATCGGCCGCCGCACTGCGTCTTCTCTTCAGATCCCAACATTGAAGGTGGCGGATCGCATGGCAGAAGCGTGGAGAAAAATGGCATTGGCTCCTCGATGGCTCGGAATACGGAGGATTCCTTGTCGGCAGGCTTCCCAGCGGCTTGTGACGATTTGGGAAACGGTGGCGACGACACCAGGTATAGCGAACACGGTAGCGTTTCTTTAAACAATACAATCAACAAATCAATGAAAAAAAAATGTTATTTACAACGAGAGTGAATTCTAAACATTTCCTCATTGTCTACATGTCATTTAAATTTAAATAGTTATAAAAAAAATTAATAAAAATCAACCACATAAATTAACACGTGATAAATCACTCCACATATATGCATGTTAAAATTCAAATTTTAGTTAAAAAACAATTATACTACGACTAGTTAATATATATTCGCATTATAGCCTATAAAAATGATTTATTATATATTATTTTTTTTAAATTTTTTTATAATCATTTGGATGATATAGAGAGAACGAGAGTTTAGAATTACAGTACATAGTCTAGTGTGCAACTGTGCAAGTATATATTGCAGCTGTAGTGATCTAAGTGATAAAAATAACTAACATTTTACCTGTTTACAAGGACAATGACAACAGTAGTCATCAAACAGGGATAAATTAAGAATCTGGTAATGGGAATAATAACACAATCCTTGCAACCAGTTACGGATTAATAAAGTGCAGACCATGCATCAGTCACCAAACAAAAAGTACACTATTTCTGGGTGACTGGTGTGCAGATCATTCACCAGTCATCGAGAATAGTGCCCTAAAATTTACAGAATCGCTAAATCACATTCGACATAAATTTTCAGTGGATTTCTTGCGAGTTTCTAACCCTAGGATGATTTGCTTCGCGATTCACGCTCCCCGGCGACCCGTTGAAACGGCAGCGAAGTTTAGAGGAATTGGAGATAGCGGCCTGATGGCGGGCTGTGGAAAAGACGGCAAGTCGAAACCCGATGGGTCGACATTAGTGACGGGGCCAAAGCAAGCTTCTTGTTAAGGATGTGGCGCTGACGGTGGTGGATCCCGCGGCGGGGAGACGAGAAAGGACAGGTGCACCTCACTACCGACGACTAGGAGGAGAGGAGGTGGGAGGGTCTTGCTGGCGCCGTTGACATCTTCCAGCCAACCGATGACGTTGAGCGGTGGCGCGCTGGGGCGGAGGCGGCAGGGTATGGTGTTAGTTACACTAGCAGCACATGTCCAGAATAACATTACTTTGAACAAATTACAGGCTCGCGCTCAATACAGGCCTACAACAAATTACAGGCTCGCGCTCAATACGGGCCTACAACAAATTGCATCGCATCTACCGCCACATACATGACACTTCTACATTCAAATTTAAATTTGGTGGCTAAAAAAGGGAGTCCTTGGGGGTGAAACCAAGACATTTCTTCACGGCGATTCTGGCCTTCTCTGCCATCATATAACCGTGCATGTTGCTCCCTTACACAGAATATGAAATGAGCATTATCTGGCAACAGCCACTGCTAACCGCGGGGACAAACTTGGCCAGTGTGTAGTGCCACATCGCCATGCTGATCTGCTGTCTGATCCTCACGTGAACAACTCTTTAGATAGAAGCTGTTGCGCAAGGTACTGGCCTTCCGGTTCCTCAAGGTAAACCTTGTCAGTCAGATAATTCTGTAGATTACTGGCAGCCTCAGCCTGAATTCGTGAGCCTTGTTCCTTCAAAGCAGGCAAAAAGCACCGTGATATTACATCTAGAAGTTTCATGAACTGTGATCCGTATTTCTTGTGAAGTGCAAAACCAGCAACCTGAACAGAAACAGAATCCAAGTTAGCTACAACAAACGTACAAGCACACCCGCATAGGAGGGGATGGGGGATCTTGAAGCATAATTTTACCTTGAGGAAAGCATGAAGGGCACAAGCAGTTGCTGTGGTCGCGGGAAGAGCATTAAGGAACATAGCAAGCCATTTCCATCCCTCTGCTAAGCCATGTGGATGCCGCACACCCCTAATTTCGGTCTGTAGAAAAAAAAATATGATCATAGTTCAATTCTACGTAAAACATCAAATTCCTGAACAGAAGTCTGCTGCTCAACTAAAACAACTATATGAAATGATATTAACACTGGGCGAACTTATGAAACTGTGATAGTCGATTCAATTAATGTGCAAAGTAACACATGTTACACTGAGTCAGTGCACTGAAAATAGGTATCTGATCACTCTGAGTCGTATGCACTACTTAAGCATATGATAGTTGGAGCTATTTTGGCATACTTTCTGTTACGTTGGTTGTAATGGTTTTTCTGTGAGCTCATTACTCTGTGGTGGCCCATGTCTAAATAATATCCCAGGAAAAACAACTGACAAATTAAAATAAATGAGAAATAATAAGCCCTTTTTGCAACAACCAACAAGATAAGGAAACACCATATCAGTAGAGGCGGGAACCAACAAAACACTCAAATCCATTAAATGCATACCCATTTCTAACAATCAATAACCCTTAATAGCTATTTTTACAATCAATAATGCTACACATACGACTGAATTGTACGACTAAAACATGCAACTGTGCATTTGCAACGTTGATTAATCGCTGGCTAGGACTCCATGTCCGGCTGGCAGAATGACAGTGTCTTGGATATGCTAGTTGGAACGGAGTTGTACGACAGAGTCGTATGTATAGCACTACTCTTTTACCACACTAGTATTGTTAAACAACAGACCGTACACACCTGAATCATTGCAGCATACAACTTGATGTATGCGGCAACATATGTTAAATAACTTTCAGTACTCTCGAGTTGTTCATTTTCTTCCTGGTAGCCAATCAGTCTGTAATAATCTCTATTCCGTATTTGTGCCTAAACAATTACAATTAAAATCAGAAAATTCAAATACATGAGCTAAACACGATATCCAGATAAAGTATAACAGACACTTTGAAGTTTAAACCATAAAATTTGTCGCATTAAACAGCTACAAGCATCAGAAATAATTATGTGAATAAAAAACATCATTATAATGTTCAGAACACCTCACTTGTTTTTTCCATTGCTGCTCATATATAAGCAAGAATAGAAACAAACTGCGAAGATATTGAGGAGTTTAGTGGCATGAAGACTTACGTTTAAAGCATGCAGATGCTTTGGAACTGTGTATATGCAAACTCTGTGGAACTCAGCTAGAAGATAATCCATTGCATCTGGTACCTGAGCATTTGTGTTAGTAATTCTTATTAAACTTCATTGAAAGAGCAAAGCCAGAATAGGAGTGTACAGAAATATTGGAACTAGCTATCGTCTTAGTGGTCATGCAGCAATGAGTTTTATTTTGAGTTCCAACCATGATAAGAAAATTCAAAAGATTGTGCATTATGTGGTTGCAAACTAGGCTGCAAAAGTGACAGATCAGTGTATGACAAAAGATACACACAGTAGCCCTATATTCATCAGAATCAACTGGAGCATCTATTCCAGCTACTGGCAAACAGCATGTGAGTTTCCATGCTCCATAGTTATTAACCTTCTACTGTTCATTGCCATCAAATTTAAGGACACTTAACACCCACTTCGTCCTACCATGACGAACAGTGCAATAATTCATCATTGCATATAAGCAGCATGTGGTCCTGCCACTTCATGCTTAAATGAGATGCAAAAGCAGCTTCAACTTTCAAACTTAACATGAAACATAACGAAAATTAGTTACTGCAGGGTTTCCATTTCACATTATCAAGGATGAGCTGTCATGTAAGGAACAAATAGTCTTTTCCTACTATAAACTAATTTTAAGTATCAATATACTTCCATCAATCAAGAATTCAAGATAGCAACATATGCTGTGCCCTTGTGCCTTCTGAAATACCAGAAGAGAGCTATAAGAAAGAAAATTGAGTGCAGTAAATGTCCAGAGAGTCAACACAATTTGGTATGCACTTGTTAACAAATGAGTAATGCCTAACACAGAAGTACCTGGCTGGTGACTAGAAGCATGACATATCCACAAGCAAAGGCCAAATTTCCAAACGTTTTGTCCTTTGTATTTCTACTCTTGACGATTGAAATAATCTGCAAATCAATATCAGGTTGGCTATGTAAGTAAACAATATCAAGTAGAGTTTCAGTATGTCAAAATGAAGGACAGCCCGATAGGACTTTAATTCTAGTACATGAGAAGGCCAAAAAATTCTAGTTAGAGATATGTGAGCACACTTAAGTTCACGTTGGCAACAAGATACCAGTACTGCAGAGATATACACTACAATAGAGAGACTATGCAAAGCCAAAAAGTGAAGTAGTAAATCCATGTGTCCAGAAATTGTAAGGTACTAGCATCATGTCACCAGGTAACATACCAATTATCTAAACTAGACAATAGGTATTTGATGGTTCATGTTTTGACTTTCGACTTTTGACCTGCAAGTCAGTTCATAAAGCAAATGTTTGAGCCTACGTTTATACTTGCAAGTATTTTCATACTTATATTGAACTAATTATGGATACAAATATTGCATGGTCATGTCAAGCAACCCAGATTTTTTGACATTTCAGACATATATTTATGACGCTACTCATTTGAAAAAAAAACCATTACCACATAAAAGTACCTACCTTGTTTGCAAATATACGGCAAGCAATTGGACGTGGGCAATCCTGTCCATCTAAAGCTTTAATAAGCTCACCAGCCCTTGATCTGCAACAAATGTTCAAGGGTAGATTTCAAATTAAATAAATGTTCAAATCAAATACTCACTTTAAAAACAACTATATGACCTAAAGGCAATTAGTTATTATCACACGTCAAATGATGGAAAAAGGAGAATATTTGAATGCACTTATGTGCATTGAGCTATATAGGATCTAGTCATTTAAAAATATGTTTTATATATACTCACTTGACACTGTCAGTAGTCGGCATAAGTTTACCAATAGATTTTGCAATTTGTCGGTCATATCTGCTAAACTCCTGCACAATAAAAACAATAATCATCAAATACAAGCTTAGCACAATGCTCATGCATATGGCAGAAGAATTGAAACCAGCAGAGTAACATCATTCATCATCAGTGTTAAATCAACATATTTTCAGCAAATTGTACAAATGCGGTTGGAAGATATAGTGCTTCAGCAGAAAATAAGACCTTGCTGGAAAGAATGTTCGCTGGCACTTGATCAAGTAATGCACGCCTCCGCAATTCTGCTTCTAATGCAGAATTATCAGCAAAGACTTTGATCCCTGTTATGAATGAGCAATCAACATTAATATCACAGTCCTTATAAAATCAAGCTACAATAGGTAGCCAGTGACCAGTGTAGTTAGGAAATTAACACCGAGACTAGAAATTAGTCTTGACGCAAAAATGGAATTTCTGAAGCAACACACATGCATGAATGTGAAAGCAGAACCACAGTTTTCCCTAATGATATTTGTGTTTGTATGCTAGTTTTAAGCGTTGAAAATGTGTTTCACTTCAAGTTTAGCATGGTTCTTGGATCCCACTACACTGGATTTTAATTATATTTCATGTCTTGGCGTTAGGAATAGGTTGTCTCAGTACCAGTACCTTCATGTTAATTAATTAAGGAAACATGGTAAAATTCTAGGGGCTGAACATGGGCTTTGCATAGTTGAAGATCAGTTAGGGTGATTATCCTTCTGACATGTTCTGATACTTTTACATGATATATATGACCCTTAATGAGCCATAAGCCCACAGTCTAAATAAGTAAATATACAAGAAAAATGAGAAGGTTAATCCCTAAATTTACGTTTTAGATTAATATCCACCATTTGATGTTCATAAACATTAAGTGGTGATAATGGTTGCCTGACTGGTAGTATGAAAACTAGTTTTTAAGAAATATGTATATAGACGCAACATTATTCTACTAAGCATATCAATCAGCTTCAGAATAGCTCCATAAAACATTGTCATATTAATTTTGTAATGTTTCTGTAAAAGCAAGAAATACCTGGCAATTCAGATTTAATTTCACTCTTTTTTGCCATCGTTGTTCCCGCAACGTTGTTCTGAGAATTTTGGCTGGATTTGGAAGCCGCTGCATCTTTCACTTTAGCATATTCCTTTTCTGCTTCCTTTGCAGCAGCCTCAGCTGCTGCTTTCTGTGCTTGTGCTGCTAACATCGCAGCTGCCTTCTGTCTGGCCTGCATCATAGGTCATGAACTTTCTGGTTAACTGGTTATGCATTTAAGCGACTATCAGTGATGTAAGGAAAACTAGGTTTCTGAATTACGTAGGTTTAAAGAAGTTCAGTGAAGAAGCAACACGAATAACTAAAACAAGGTATTAGATGTAACCGAACTAGATGGAACTCAATGGACTAAGTATTATGATAAATACCAGAGCCAAAAGAAATAACAATGAACTAAGTCTCACATCTATCAGTTTATGTTAACAGAAACAGACCAAGTGATCAACACATCTAGGCAAACAAACCTCTGCTTCTTGTTTGGCTCTTTCCTGCCTTATTTTTTCGTCCTTCATGGCTTGCTCCTTTCTTTTAGCTTCTTCAAGAGCAGCAGCATCTCTTATTCTACGTTCCACAATTTGCGATTTCTGTTCATGATCCCTTTGGACCATAGATAAATGTTTATCAAGTACTTCTGCACTGCAAAAAGGGAACAATATAACATTGTACAGAATCCAACAAAAGATCATCAGAAAATCCAAGTATTGAATATAACGAAAGATCATCAGAGTATATGTCCTTTATCCTGTGAAAAATACTACAGAAGGAAAACAAATACAAACACTAACATGCAAAGTTTCTGAAAAAATATTTACAGTGCTAATGATTGAACTGGAACATAAAGCTACTATGCAAAGAAGTACAATAACTGTATAACTGTATCACAGATAGTTTAACGCAACCAACAATTCCTTATAAAACACAAATAGAGCATTTAAAAATAGTCAACCCTTAGTCTCCGTCTCTAATCATCTGACCAAACACCACAGGTATAACCGTTGAATATTTGTGCATTAAACCACACAATTTAATCAGTTGGAAATAGGACACATAAATTGCTGCAAAATGTAAAGAGCTGAAACCTTGGGCTTGAAATTTCCCAGTGATAATTAACCAAATAATGATGAGGATAATAGCAAATGGTGGAAGAAACATTAAGGATCTTAGTATTAATCCTCAATCACCCAATGAATCTTTATACTGGAATTGTGCATATAAGAGATGATTGTTTTCTCTTCAAAAACTGTGTGCACTAGAAATAATCCATAATAAACTGTAGCTATACTAGCAAGGTCCATCAGCCTTCATGAATATATATCTTTTCCACTCAGGAATAATAAACTATATTGGAATGAAAAACTAAGCAATAAGCCTTCTTTACAATAAAATAAATTGAGCTATGACAAATAAAAATACCATAACTTTACAAAGCAAGTAAGCAACCACCAATAAAAATTCAGTCTTGACAAACTAGTATAAGAATATCTTGATATGTGCCACAGAAAATCCTCCAGTAACAAAAGAGAACAAACCAGTATGGAAGATAACCCTAGTCCCAGAAAATTGCATATTAAATATTACTCACCAAAGAACTTGTAAAACATACAATTTTCCTCAAAATTTGAAAAATCAACTGTAATCATGAAAGGTAGATTTAAAAAGACACTGGAGAAAACATTCAACAACAAAAACATACATTTTTCTCTGGAAGTGCACATCTAGCCTTCTGTCTATCTCTTTTCTTGATTCTGCGTATTTCTGTAGTCGAGCAAATGCAGAAACTGATCGCTGGATTTCATTTTGGTGGCATACCTCCAATGCATATAGTTTACTTCTGACTTCCTCCTGATCAAAAAAAATATCATATGAAGAAAACAAACAAAAAGGATTCAGAGCAGATTTTATCAATCCATCATGGTAAAAAGTAAAGGCATGCAACATCAGCCAAAAAGATAATTAGTACTATGATGCCCAATACTTAGCAATTTAGTTATATGGCATATCTGTTGGCTTTGTATGTTAAACTTCTTGGATCGCAATATCCAATTTGAAGTAAACGCAGTATTGTATTCTTCAAGTAGCAACTAACTGAAGTGATGTATTGTTTTTCTTGAAATTTCATGATGTCATTATTCAACCATATCAGTGTGGCACTACACTAATCTTAAAGGGAACCAAGAAAAGCTTCATTCAGGAATTCATATACAGTATAACTTTAGAAATATGAAAGAAAATGGAAGCATCCACATGCCTGGACAGCTTAAAAGACCTACATGAAGGTGACCGGGAAGAAATATAAAGTTGATCCGTAAAGTGTAACCTAATGCCATGGTAACCCTAAACTAGAATGAGGACTACTGGTAATGAAAATAATTCAACGGTCTATTACAATCCAATGGTCTATTGCCAACACATCAAAGAAAAATCAGCCGATAAGTACTGCATTCAGTAAGAAAGATATAACAGTATAGATTGATGAATACACACTTGAACTTTCAGATGATGCTCACGTTCCAACCCAAGCAGAATGCTCTTCTCTAGGCTCCGTTTCTCCATCAGCTGATATGGTGCAATCCTGCCGTCCATTTCATCCTCTGATTCTTCAGCATTACTAGGAAGAAAACAAAAAAGGGGATGTACAAAAAAGGGGATGTCTCACACAATACGCCATTCATTTAAAGTTAACTGCATATAATGTACCATACTGCAAAGCAAAAAAAAAAATGCATGCTGCTGAGGTTGTAGCTAATAGACCAGTGGTATCCTTATGCTTCACAAATTGTGCTAATGCCAAATGCTATGTCCTCCTTACAAGTATATCATGTCCCTCCAAAGTACTAAACAGCAAAGCTTCAATTCATCATATACTGTGGTGATGGATCCAGCAAAATTGACATACTGTTAAACACATTTTTTTCATGAGATTGCAATTGCAGTGGCCAAATTTCAGCATCAAATCTTCACCTGTATTCAAGATCATTGCATGAGAACCTTGCTCCGTTGGCCTTGACCACAAGAGCCCGGGACTCCCCATCACTGCCGTCCTCATCCTCATCCGTGTCATCTTCCTCTTCAACCCGCATCACAAAGGCCTTCTCCCTCACGCTGCCACAGCTAGCCCTAAATTAACCAAAAAAAATCATATAGAACCAAGTAGAGGCAAATAATTATAGCATAACGGCAAAAGCATAACCAAGGGAGCGCAAGGGACTGGAGAATAGAGATACCACTCCGGCGGCTGCTTGAGGGGCGTGGGCTGCGCGGTGCGGCGAGTGGCCTCGAGTGCGTCGAGCTCCGTGAGGACGTCGCCGAGGGTCCAGCTCGGGCGGGGGTCGAGGGCCCTAGGGCACCGCAGCTCCACGCGCGCGAAGCCCCTGCGAGGAGGAGGAAGAAGACGCAGCGAGGTAGGTCAGCCTGCCTGCCATTAACGAACACCAAGCGGTGAGGAGCGGAAGCGGCGATGGGGGCTTACATGGCGGCCGTCGACCGGCGAGGTGCGCCTCGGAGGTGGCGCTCAGCGGGGTCGGCGCCTCCGGCTCTTCAGGGGTCAGGGATACTCGTACTCGCGCGTCGCGTGAGAGGCACGCCCGCCCCGGATTGGAGCCGCGCGGCGCAGCAGAGTTGCGGGAGGCTACGGCGACGGCGAGGCGGTGGACGGCTGGACGCTAGCTGGGTCTCCCGGGTCCAGTCCCACCTCCGACCGCCGTAACCCCTCTCACAGGCACCAGCGAACTGTATAGGTAGCTAATAATGGAGCCGTATAAACAGGACGGTTTCCCTTGCTGCCGCGGCCGGTTGGCTTCCTCGCCGTCACCGCTGCGCCCTGCCCTCCCGTGCCGCTCCGCCTCAGCCTGGTCGCCGCCGCCTGCCGCACGAGGTCGGGATGCGCCGCCTCCTGCCGCGCGACGCGCAGCCGTAGAGGAGAGATGGGCCTTGGGCCGAACACTGGTTCCGGAGGCTTCGCTTGCTTTTTTTGGAAGTACGGTTGTGAGAGCAGATGGCAATTCGAAATAAAACCCAGAACCGAGCTAGAAAAAAAAAAAGCAAAACGGAGTACGAAACCGGAAAGCGTAGAAATTCGATTCAGACCCGCTTGGATCGGCGATGCGAGGAGGTCGGCTGCGCGGATAGACGGCGGAAGGATGCGTTGCCGGCCGAGCAGATCGACGCCGGGAAGAGTCCGGCCAGCCGGATTGGGAGGCAGCCGGCTAGGCCATGTCTGACTGTCTGGCGGGCTGGCAGCTGGGGACGACGAAGACGAGCAATGGCTGGGCCAATACGAGGAATAGTCTATTTTACCTCTCGTCAATCGTATCCATCAATTATAAAATTGACTATAACATCTTTTTCAACTTCAAAAACCGGTACAATTTGTTTTCAATTTGTTTTCTTTGGTGGTTTTAGAAATTAATTTGTCTTCTTTGGTGGTTTTGGAAATGATTTCTAATGGCAGTCCAGTCATCAAAGCAATTAAAAATAGAAGTGGGTCCTACATTTAAGTGACAAGGATAAAAATTAAAAGAGTGGGACCCACTTCTCCTTCTTTTTTTCTTCCTACCTTTTATTTCTCCCTCTCTTGCCGAAATGCAGCACCTGCTCCATGCGCTCTCTCCACAGCCACCACCGACATCGCACGCCCTCGGTGGGCGATGATCCACCACACGGACTTGCTCGCTGGTCGTCGTTGTGTGCCTCGTTCCATTTCGCCAAGCCCCCGTTGTTAACACTGAAATTTGGTAATTGAGTTCCTAAGTCCGCAAAGACAAAGCGGAATAGGATCGGCTGAAGACAGGAATCGCATCGGCCAAAAGAGTGATCGGCTGTGGGGCTAATCGGCTGAGGATGGATCGAACGGGAGCAGCCGACAGCCGATTCTGGGTCCGGAAGAGATGAATCCGTTTTTAGTGCAGAAACTTGAAGATAAATAGAAGATTCGGTTGCTAATTGCGTGCTAAAAGATATTGCCACTTATGGATAGAGTCCCATAACGACAATTGTATCTGTAATCTAGAGATTTGTTAAACTGTTAGTTGTAACACGGTATGGATCCCGCTCGGGATAATATGGTGTTTTAAATAGTAGTTTAGATAGAGTCCAGGGTCGTTGCAGGTAGTTGTATCTTGGGTATAAATAGGACCCGAGACCCCCCTGTAAAATTAATCATAATTCAATCAATCAAACCTTCGGCGCATCGCCAACCTTTTCTTTAGACGAGCATTTTGTTTGGCTTCAGGCTGCATCGTCTCGATCCCCAGATCCAGGTAAATGCTTGTCGTTAGTGGTATCATTCGCTGTTTTTAGTGCTTCCATCGCAATGATACATTAGAATCAGAGGTTTATACTGCGTTATGTATCATATAGCGCGTACAAATTATATCAATGTTTAGATCTATCCCGTTATTGGCTGGTTCTAGCGAGAACTTGCAGCCAATAAGGCTAGATCTGAAGGTTGGCTGGTTTATATGCGATATCTACCGTCTTGAGAGGCGTAAATCGGCTGCAACAGATCGGGTTGTTCTTTTTATACTTAATGTTGTATCATGTTTGAACTATTAAGTCGTTCTTAGAGCTACGGATGATCTGTTCGGATAGATTTATGTTGTTTAGAGACAGTGCGGGGTTTCAGCCGGCCTTACCTGCCCTAATATGTTTCTTCTAATATGCTTATTATTAGATTTGTATTAGGATTGCCTCTTATGTTAAGATCGTGTTTCTGTTGGACGCTACCGACCGAAATCGGCCTTTCCCGGGCAGCCGATGGCCGATTTCCGAGTTGTACGTTTGGTTCAGGGATATTATCTTTCCATAAGATTCATCGGAGTACTAGCCGATTTTTTGTTAGCTTTCCAGTATCGGCTAGGTTATCAATCCGTATATTTATTATTCTTCATTGTATTTGGATCAAGCGGCTGATGCTGTCTCGGTGTAGCCGATCCATTCCAGTCATTTGGCCTAAATATAGCTTAGAATAGCATATATACATTCATGGATTTCCTTAGCCGATCCCATGGGGATCTAACCTAACACTTAATGTGTATTCTCTCGTTTTTCTTGTTGATTAACAGATCAAATCAACTGGCACGTCTGCACGTTGTAGGCAGCCGAGAAGGACCTGCACTGGAGTCAAGCAGATCTTTCAGGCCAGCGCGTGAGAGAGATTTCTCGTCAACACCCGTGCGCCTTCCATGTTCTTGATTTCACCCCGAGACACCAACACCACGATGAGGACATATTCCATGATTTGATCTCGTCACGGCCACCATTTTCCGCCACTCATAGACAAAATAGTTGGTGATCGATCGGTTGATCCCTATTCCCTTGCCTCACCATGCTCTTGTGCGTAAGGTCTCCGCTACTGCCGCTCTCGATGCACACGTGCGCACACCATCTCTCATCAGCCTTATCAACTCTAGTTCTCACACGCAACATGCTTGCAAAATCCAAACACGAACCACCTGCGGTGAACAACTCCACGGATTATGGCCATCCTCCCATATCAGCAGCTAGCTAGCTAGTGCACAGGCACACAACACTTGTACATGAGGTACATGGAGATGAATGGCTACTACAACCTCACCTCGTCGCCTCTGGTGGCCGAGACCAAATGGGAAGGGGTGGCTGTCGGGCGACGATGCTAGTGAGGAACTTCTCGTCAACCTCCTAGAGGTTTATGGCCGTGGAGAGAAGCAAGTCGACATCTGGTGGCAACGACAACAACTATCTGCAGGCCGTGGTGTGGAAGGCATTCTCCATGAGAAGGAACCCGTCCAGCTTTGTGGATGGGTACTGGAGGATCCAGGAGGACATGGATGGCGACGACGCAGTTGGCAAGCATTAAGAGCAAGCGACGTTAAAAAAAAAAGAGGGAAGAGCATTGTAACGCCTGTTTTGTCGTGGCGTTAGTAGGAAAACCTAAATTCTAAAAACCCTAATTACGAAAACTTACTCTTTGGTTGTGGTCTTGTGATGTGCCAAGGTCTCAGTCTCTCTCTCAGTGCCCAGCTCAAATCCCGAAGAAAATCCCGAATCGGAATTCAAATCCAAACCCTAAACCTCCCTCCAAATCAATTCCCCTAGAAAAGTCTAGTTTGCCTCCCTTTGTTCACTTGGACCACCCTTCCCTTGGACGGCCCATTCCCCCATCACGCCCCTTCTTCTTTCTCTTGTGCCTTGCCATCCCGACCCAGTCTGCCTAGCCCACACCCCAGGCACATGCGTCGCATGTGACACGGTAGAGCCGTTGCTCCTCTCTCTCTCGCATGTGCTCGCGCACCATCTCTCTCTCGCCAATCAGCTCACCATCGGCGCCGAATTCAAATCCCATGGTCATTGTTACTTCCTGCTCTCGTGTCATCGTGGCCAACTGAAAGGACACCGCCATCACTCCCCTTGGCCCTTGCCTGCGCCAATGCCCGTCGTGTCCCCGTTCGGCTCCAAACCGGCCACCATCGTCACCGCCGTCTTTTGTTGTCCTCGCCTTCCTTTCTGTCAAAGTGGCAAAGGGCGGTGTCGAGACTGCCAACTCACCATCCTTCCCCTTGATCGCGTCAGCTACCGCACCCAAGTTCACTTCCCCTCCAAGCCTCGCCCAGCGCATATAAAACCCCATCCTCTCGTTTTGTTTTCGGCCTCCCTTCCGCCGCTGCAATAGAACTCCTCAAACCGTCGTGCCATCATCTTTTCGTTGTCCGTCCTCCGTTAAGCATCGGGGAGCATGTGCGTGCGGGGACGCATGACGTGGACTCAGGGCACTCTCTCCTTCCTCTTCCTCGGCCCTAGGCCAAAACAAGTATGTTTTGCGTCGTCGGCCATCCTTCATGACACCCTCGTCCGACGCGGTATACCCCTTGATTTCCTTCCATTCCTCCCTTCCCTAGAGCGCCAACTAGCTCGTCGTCGTGTGCTCTCGTGCGTAGACGTCGTCTTAGCCCCGTTGGAGCTTGCCACGCGCACTTGCTCTGTTCCGTAGCATGTCCGTCGTCACCATCACATCCTAGCACCACTCATCGTCTACCGTCGCTCGAAATAGGTTCGTGGACCTGTAGACACTCCAGCTCCAGTGAATCGAACCCTCGCCACTCCGGCGAGTTTTTCTCTTCTCACCGGCGGTTGCCGCCGCCACGATTTGTCGCCACCGTCATTCTCTGGTGAATCCAATCCATTGGCTCATCTCCATTGATTCAGTATGTCCCTCTGGTGTGCTTTCCTTCGTCGAAATTGTCGTGCGTCGTCCCTGTGACTGTCGCCACCCATTGTCAGATGTTGCCCCTGTTCTTCTTACTACTCCCGATGCTGACGTGGCCACCACATTAGCGTGCATGTGTCGCCCTCCTCCTCCCGGTGCGCATGGGCTCACTGCACCCGAGTCCACCCAACACACCCACCGCACTCCTCGTCCACCCAAACCCTAAAAGTCACCATCACATGCTCCCGATCCATGAGGACCGTGCCGCTGACGGGTGGGTCCTGCTCAGGATCTCATACGGTGGACCACCGTCCATCAGCCTGCCTCGCGCGCGCGCCTCCTCGGCCACATCCCCGTTCGGCTCACACGACCTCCTCTCCCCGCGGCAGCCACAACCACGTGGGTCGTGCCTTGCCCGCCGGCCCGCTAGCTGTTGTGCGTGCATCAGCCCGGTCGTGGGCCATTCTCCCGCATGCCGGCCCACTTCGCTCAGTCGTGCCCGCGCCTCGTTCTGGGCCATGCCTCTCACTCAACCGGGAAGTCTAAATTGTGTGTAGGTTCGAAGCCCGAAGAGTTCCAGTGCACGGAGTATGAGGGAGAAGCCTAAGATCTCAAGCAAGGCAAGTCACCTTTGATCAATTGAGCCCATAATTTGAAATTAAGTATTTTTCCTTTCTCAAAATATACATCTTTAGGTTGCACATGAAATGTTGGTGGCAGTTTGCAATATAGCTGGCAGGCCTTACCTATTCTTGTTGCATTCTAAACTTCCTTGATAATTGAATGACCTGTACCTCCCTTGTCGCCCGTTATGTTAGGTCTCGGTAATCGTACCCTCGGGTATGGATACCGATGACCCTCCTCAAATTTTAAAATGTTCAACTAGGTGAAACTTGGGTTTACAAAATCCTTGGAGAAACACAACACCGGGAGTGCCTTGAAATTAAGAAGAGTTTCCAAAACTATCGGTGCGGGAGACGTACTGGCGGTACGGTTTTCCAGTTCTCGCCCTTAAGGACTGTTTCCTTCGGAATTTCACCCAAACATAACATGTGCGACCACATGGATGAATTGGGACACCCCTGGCTAAGTAATTAGCTAGGCCAAGAAAATCTTGAAGTCAATGGACAAGTGGATTTGCTGGGTTGGTGTTGGGGAGGACCCCAGGGCTTCCTGGCACAGCATGGTCTGGGGCCTAACTTGTTGTTGGTCTTTGGGACCCCTCCAGTTGACATAAGATGACCCTGAGTCGGCTTTGGAAATGCCTTGTCGTGAAAGCCTTAAAGTCACCAGACGTGGTTGTTCTGCATGGGTTAGTGTAACATCCTGAAAATCGAAGAAACCGAAATCGGAACGTAAAAATCGGAACTTTCAAAAACCTTCGCTTGTTACTTCTTTCTCGAGTTTGTTGCTTCTTATTTGCCAGCTCAGTTGCATAAATTTAGACGTGATCAATTTCCCTTTCGGTGTTTTTGGATGATTTGGGTTTGTCGAAATGAAAGATGCGAAAGTCCGTATCGGGATTTTTTAAAAAAAAGAAATCGGGAAAGCGGATTTATGAAAACTCGATTTGGGAAATATAAAATAAAAATTATGGTTGGGAGAAGATAAATTAGGACACAAAATAAATAATAAAATTCTCGGGAGTCGTACTCAAATCCGGAAAATTGTGGAAAAATAAAGGGAGGATATTGAAATTTGAAAAGTGGGACTTTAAATAAATAAATATGAAAAATATTGTGGGAAAATAAAAGTGGAGAAAAGTTGAAAATATTGTGTTAAAAATTATTTTTGAATTTTATGAATTTATTTTGGAATTTTTAGAAGAAAGAAAAATAGAAATGGAAAATTACAATGGAAAATCGGGAAAAATAGGAAATTGCACTATTCATGGCACGCCAAGTGTTCGACGCCGTACGCGCCGTACCGGCCCGCCCACGCGCGCTCGCCACGCGCCGCGCGCGCGCGCGCGCGCACGGCCCTACCCCCGCGCGTGCCACGCGCCGCGCGGCGCGCGCGCGCACGCGCCGCGCAAACCCCGCGCGCCGGCGTCGCCGCGCCCGCGTGCCGCGCCCTCGCCGCACGCGCCGTACCGGCCCGCGCCCGCGCCCTCGCCGCCACGCGGCCGTACCGCGCCGGACCCCCACGCGCGCGCGCACGCCGCGCCGGACCCCGCCCGCGCGCGCGCGCCGCCGCCGCGTTGCGCCGCCGTGCACCCGCCCATCCCCGTGCGTCGCCGCGTGTCTCCACCCCGCGCCCGAGCCGAGCCGGCCCCTCCCTCTCCACCCGCGCCCGCGCTGAGCCCCCTCGGCCGCGCCTATAAAATGGGCGGCGCCCCACCCTTTATGCCGCACCACCGCCGCTCCTCTCTCCGTTCCCGAGCGCGCCGCGAGAGCCGCCGCCGCAACCAAGCGCCGCCGTGCGCAAAGCCTTCCCTCGTGCCGCATCGCTCCTCCCGAGGCCGCCGTCGCCGTAAGCCCCTGCTCCACCCCTTTTGTCGCATTGCCGCCGCCTCTCTTTCGGCCGGACCGGTCGAACAGTTGCGGCCAATGAATAGTGCAACAGAGAGAGAAAAAAAAGAAAAAAAGAAAAAAGAAAAATAAGGGAAAAATTAGGAAAAATTTTAGAAAATTTGGAAAAATATTTTGGGAAGACTTGAGTAAAATTTTGGGCAAAAATAAATTATTTTCTTGTATGTTTTCTCGGTGCAAAGTTGAAAATCGAAATCGGACTTTTCCGAATTTCGTTTCGTGTCGTTTTTAAATCCGGACTTCGTTTAATTCTTTCTCGCCATTTAAATAGGCTTCTCTTTTGTGCTCAAACCTTCAAAACCTCGAGCACGAATTCCTCCGCTGACATTTCCAAACCTAATTTCTCAAATAATTACGATCGTCGTCTTTGCGAAAACCCTAGGACATCGACTCGATTCCAAAACTCGGATTTTTCCTAGCGACCCTTGTCCTAACTCAAGTAGAATCTTAGGCAAAACATTTAGAGTCATTTTCATGGCTTTTATGGTTCTTTTCGATCTCTCAGTATTTTATTGAATTCAATTGATCTTTCGCACGTACGGATAGCACCTGAAGAAACCGGCATCGACCCCGTTGAAGACACCACCCCTCAAGCATGCGAGCAAGGCAAGTCATCGCCCTCTTTGAACATATTGATCCTACTTTGTGAAATGATGTTGATTTCAAATTACAAATCGCATGCTATACACAAAAGTACCTATACTTGATATACCCCGCTTTGATATTGATCACCATTAGAATTTATTCTTTGTAACCTTCGATGTGATATGACCGGAGGCTAACTTCGGTAAAAATGCTTAGCCTTGCTTATACTAGATCCCTGCATACTCATAATTTTACAAAGAAGCTTTGTGCTTGGGCAACTACCTTAGGGAAGGTAGTTGAAATGCGGCCTGTGGAGACATGAGCGCCACATGACCATGAGAATGATGAAAATTGAAAATGATATACAAATGTTTTAGACCAGGGCGCGGATGATTTGGGTGGATTCCGGAAAGGCAAGTGCCGACCACGTCAATTAAGGACCGAGCCATGAGATAGCGGAAACGAACCGACAACCGTACTTCTCGAATGGGTATAGACCTAGCCGACTAGATAGCCGAGCGGAGGGTATCCTTGCATAGATGGTTCTCTATGATGTGGTTTATGTGATGAGAATGAGGTGTGGCCTTTGTTGTGAATGGTGGAATTAAATCGATATTAATTAAACTTAAAGATTGAGGAAGTTTTCCCTTACCCGGAGCGCCGAACTCCTCTCACCGCTAGAAAAGGACGGCTAGAGTGCATGAGGGCTTAAGTTCATGGAGCGGGTGCGCCAAAGTGAGGTTATCGAAAGGCTTTGCCGTGACCGTCTCATGAGTTGAGACGTAGGCTCATTTGTTGGGCGTCGCGGAGTACGGGTAAAGTGTACATCCACCTGCGGTGTGAGTGAATCAATCTATTCGAATAGCCGTGCTCGTGGATATCGAGCATCGTGACAAGACTTTCGCTTGGCTAGATTTTAAATTTAAAACTGCTGGGATGGGTCTGCATGATGATTTCATTTGGTGGATCAACTTCTCGAGATGCGAGAAGGGTGGATTCCCAGAAAATCATGACGAATCGGAGGCGGGAAGCCATCCACGGAATCACGATGGATGGTAGACGAACGTCACCGGATTAATGAACTATGGAACTAAAACTTGATTTGGCTAGTTGATAGGCTTGTGAAAAGGATTATGAAAATTGGCTTTATGCAAAAGAACTCCAGCCATTCCTTGTATAACCCTATCATATGCATAACTTCCGTGTTGGCTTGCTGAGTACGGTTGGTACTCACCCTTGCTATACGCACAAACCTTCAGCTAATGGGAATGAAGAGCCGGAGGATCCTTACGCATACTACCAGGAGGGTGAAGGAACTGATGGCGCTTATTAGGTCTTAGCTCCGGTCGTTGCCTGTGGCAAATGACATGCCGCTGCCTCTATTCCGCTGCCGTATCTAATTTCTGCTTCTGTGTTGTACTCGGACCATGGGGTCCTGTGTGTTGAACATTGCCTTCGGGCCTATTGATGTAATAATGTTGATGTAAGACTATTCGTGCATGTGCACTTGATTATCCAGTATTGTATTCGTGGGTACCAACTACTCGATCCAGGGAAATGGTACTAAGAACACGAAAGATTCTCGTCCCAAAAACGGGGGTCCACAGAGCTGGTATCAGAGCCATGCGACCGTAGGATAAGACCAAATGGCGCCCTACCCCTGATTAGTTGGCTAAAGGGAAGTATCCCTACGTAGGATCATTTCCAAACTATTATTTCTGAAAATACCAATATATCTTTTCTACATCTGTATTTCCTTTTCTTTACCAAATAGTTATAATGATAGCTCTCTCCCTCTAACCCTAAGTTGCCTTCAAAAGCAGATGTCGAACCATGACGGAGCCTGGGAGATCATCATCCCACAAGACGAGGGGTTTGTGGCACAGGTTCAGTCCCTGCTGTGGTGTTTAAGATATCCGGAACCACCCACCTACCAAATCAAAAGGCATGGCTCCGAAGGATATCCAGCATGGGAGGCGGCCGTTTCCGTGGAAGCCCGCATGAGAAGTGAAACATCTTTCTGCTCCGGTCGTTGCCTGTGGCAAATGACATGCCGCTGCCTCTATTCCGCTGTCGTATCTAATTTCTGCTTCTGTGTTGTACTCGGACCATGGGGTCCTGTGTGTTGAACATTGCCTTCGGGCCTATTGATGTAATAATGTTGATGTAAGACTATTCGTGCATGTGCACTTGATTATCCAGTACTGTATTTGTGGGTACCAACTACTCAATCCAGGGAAATGGTACTAAGAACACGAAAGATTCCCGTCCCAAAAACGGGGGTCCACAGTTAGGTAACCCGAGTTAGTAGCGTCATGTGGGTAAAGTGTACCCCCTCTGCTGAGGCTAATAAACTGTTCGAACAAGCATGCCCACGATCATGGGCGGATGTAAGGTGATTCCTTAGCATAGTTTTGTTTGACTACTACTTTGTGAATTGTTGTTGGTGGTAAGGGATCCTTTTTAACTTAATTTGTGGTTGTCGGGAACAGTCGGCTCAGGAAGTCCTCGTATCTGTTGGCAGGGAGCCACTCATACAGATACAAACAATGAATACACTTCACTACTTCGACCGAGTGTAACACTTTTCTCACTCGAGTCGTTAAGAAGCACTCACTTAGCCGCTTTCAAAGGCTTAAAATAAAAGTAAACTTGAAAATAATCAGCCTTCCTCTGAAGCTTGCATTAAACACCTACTTTTCATGGCTTGCTGAGTACTCCCGCACTCACTCTTGCTCTATATAAATATTGCCCCTTAGTTTTCAAAGAAGAGGAGATGGACCCAACTGATGAAGAGTTCTGTCACGCCCAGAAATTCAGACCCGAATTTTTGAAGCTATACGTGTATTAAAATCCCTGTCCAGGACCAGCCAGGGTACACATACGACAATTGTTGATATTACAGTTCCATGTCTTAGAAACAATACAAAAAGATTACAAAAGAGCAGCGGAAAAAGAAAAGGGCCTAAGCCTAAGCTCGACGCTGGTCACGTGGCTTCGACCACTCCACAGGCAGCTTCCAGAGTGTAGGACACAGCCTACTCCACTTCATCTTCGTCTTCAACCTCTGGCTCAGGTACTGGTGAAGAAGCAAGGATGAGTACTTCCACGTACTCAACAAGTCACGCCGGAAGAGGAGAAGAATGAATGCGGGCGGACAAAGGTCGCTAAGGTTTGCTTTTGCGCAAACGGCGGAGTTTTTCCAAACAATACGAATTTTGAACACAGTCAAAACAACAAGAATTGAGTAATTAAAACATCTTGAAACCAATGCGTCCAACGTTATCCCCACGTTGCGACAGGCCCAAACCAACCACCTATACTAGTCATGTTCCAAAACTTAGGGTGTAAAAGTGTAAGACTAATCATGGAGAGCTCGGTCGATCGCCCCATTACCGCGGGCACGGCTATTCGAATAGATTTACTCTGATCAGAGGTGTACAATTGTACCCACAAGACACAGCCCCACAACACGGTTTTCCGTGCGCCGGAATACCACCGCGGTACCCCGAAAAGGGAACTGTGATAGGGCCTTTCGTATAACCCCCCTCTAACCAAGTGAACCCCACCAAGGTTTCGCCCCCACTCCGGACCCTGGGAGTGGGCAGCCCCCCCCCGAGTGCCTCGGTGAATCCGCCCAGCAGCCCTTATACCGGGGCCGACTGAAACTCCATCCCCCTCACCCTTGCCGATGGGTTCGTCAGCTAGGAGAGGCTACACTACGGGACCTACCTTACCCATTTCGGCTTGTGGTTTGCACAGTCATTCTCCCGAGGGGTCCTGTGAACTGGTCCTTAATCGCTATGGGCGCCGCTAACCAAAACCATAGCGCCCACAGCCCACAATTTGTCATATTTTAGTTATTAGTCCGGTTCACCTGAATCTATAATCATTAATCCTCCGAACATAAGGTCGGGAGAGATACATTAAGTGAGAGAATGACCCATTTAGTGAGCTAGTGAGTCTAAGCGAGACTAAGCATAACCTAGTCCTGGAATCTAATCACATTATTTTCCCAAGTTTGATCAAAGGGTTTGGGGTGTCAAACCTAAGGCATAAACTAAACATAAGGTGTATTATTTCCCATGAAATGACAATATAAAGTACATGCAATTTCATAGAGTAAAATAGGTGTTTTAGCAAAATGGGAGCAATATGATCAATAAGATAGCATGACTTGCCTTGCTCTTCGGCTTGGGGGACTTCCGCGACGACTTCAAAGTAAACTGGGACGACGGCCTGACAGGTGGGCCCCACCTGTCGGCGTCCAGGGGTAAGAGGGAGGCGAACTGGACTTGTTCGCGGCGCAAGAGTTTGGCGGGCCGTAGCCTTCGGCCGGCCCGCAAGAGAGAGAAGGGCGCACGTCGGCTGGGGGGAAAACGGCCCGGTCGGCTCGGTCGATCGGCTGGGCGCACATGGGAGGGGATGGGCCATCGGCTCGGGCCGGCGGCCCACGGCCAAAAACGGGGGGAAACGTACGAGAGGAGAGAGAAAAGAAAAACCCGGGATTTATTAATTCCAATTTTGATTTTATTTGGTTGAAAATTATTTCTTGTGCTCTGAAAATTCCACTAAAAATCATGTTTGCGTATTTTGACACGTAGAATTTAGGAAAAATCCTACCATGCCATTTCCATTTAACATTTGAATTTTAAAATTATTTATTCTCTCTAGTTAATTCCAACAATTTGCTTTTACGATTTTTATTTTGGATTTTTAAAAGGGGAAAACACCTCAGGGTGTTACAAACCTACCCCCCTTAAACGGAATCTCGACCCCGAGATTCGGAGGTACTGGCAAACAGATAGGGATGAGCGGACTTTAGCTCATCTTTCCTTTCCCAGGTTGCTTCTTCTTCGGAGTGATGAGTCCACTAAACTCGGCAGAAGCTGATGACCTTGTTCCGGGTCCTCCGTTCACTGGTTTCGAGTATCCACGCTGGTTTCTCCACATAAGTCAGATCTTCCTGGATTTCAATTTGATCTGGACTGGCTTGTTCTTCTGGAACTCTTAGACACTTCTTGAGTTGGGAGACGTGAAAAACGTCATGGATTCCTGCCATGGTGGGTGGCAGTTTGAGTTGGTATGCCACTTCACCTCGTCGTTCTTAAATCTGATATGGTCCCACATATCATGTTGCCAACTTGCCTTTGGTTTGGAATCGGTGCACTCCCCGAAGTGGAGTAACACGAAGATATACATAATCTCCAACTTTAAAAACTAGCTCTCTATGGCGGTTGTCTGCATAACTCTTCTGACGAGACTGTGCAACTTTCAGCCTTTCTCTTATGATTCTGACTTTCTCTTCGGCATCACTTAACACTTCAGTCCCGAATAGGTGACGTTCGCCGGTCTGATCCCAGAAAAGCGGGGTTCGACACTTTCGTCCATAAAGTGCTTCGAAAGGTGCCATCTGTAAACTGGCCTGATAACTGTTGTTATAAGAGAATTCTGCATAGTGTGCTCTTATCCCAAGCTCCTCCGAAATCCGAGCACAAGCTCGTAACATATCTTCCAAAACCTGGTTTACATGTTCCGTCGACCATCGGTTTGCAGGTGACAGGCTGTGCTAAAATTCAACCGGGTGCCAAGTTCCTCTTGTAGTTTTTGCCAAAACTTAGAGGTGAACTGGCTACCACGATCGGATACTATCTTCTTAGGTACACCATGAAGACACACAATTCTTGCAAGGTACAATTCTGCTAGCCTTCTGCCCATATAGGTGGTAAGCACTGGGATAAAATGAGCCACTTTAGTGAGGCGGTCAATTATAACCCAGATAGAATCGTGTCCTGATGATGTCCGGGGTAAACCGGTGATGAAGTCCATCCCGATTTCCTCCCACTTCCATTCCGAAATTTGAAGTGGCTGTAATAATCCAGCAGGCCTCTGGTGTTCTGCCTTTACTCGCTGGCATACGTCGCATAGTGCCACGAACTCTGCTATTTCTCTTTTCATGCTAACCCACCAGAACTTCTCCTTAAGACCCTGGTACATTTTGTTACTTCCCGGATGGATAGAGTACTGACTCTGATGTGCTTTAGTAAGGATTAACTTTCTCAATTCCTTGTCTTCTGGCACACATATCCTGTTGCCCATCCATATGGTTCCATGCTCATCTTCCGTGAAGTCACGAGCTTTTCCCACTCTCATATTCTTCTTAAGCTCAACTATGTCCGGATCCGAGGCTTGAGCTATGCGAATTTGATCTAAGAGTGTGGGCTGGGCCTCAAGAGCGGCTACAAATCCGAGTTCAACAATTTCCAGGTTGAGGTGCTCTAAATCTTGTAGTAGCTGTTCACATCTCCCTTCTATGTGAATAGAGTTGCAATAACTCTTTCGGCTCAGGGCATCAGCTACCACGTTAGCTTTGCCGGGATGGTAGTGTATACTGAGATCATAATCCTTGATCAACTCCAACCATCGCCGCTGACGGAGGTTCTAATCCGGTTGGGTGAAGATGTATTTCAGGCTCTTATGATCCGTATATATTTCACAGCGATTACCGACGAGGTAATGTCGCCATATTTTCAGAGCATGGACGACTGCTGCTAGCTCCAAGTCATGTGTCGGGTAATTAGACTCATGAGGTCTCAATTGGCGGGAAGCATACGCGACCACCTTTCCATCTTGCATCAACACACAGCCTAATCCCTGGTGAGATGCGTCGCAATAGACTTGGAAATCCTTGGTTTGATCTTGCAAGATCAACACGGGTGCAGACACCAGTTTTCTCTTGAGTGTTTCAAAACTCTGGTTGCGCTCGGCAGTCCATATAAACTTTTCATCCTTCTTTAACAACTGCGTCAAAGGTTTGGCAATTCTGGAGAAGTTTTCGATGAACCGACGATAATAACCCGCAAGTCCTGGAAAACTTCTGACTTGGGTGACGGTTTTAGGTGGAGTCCATTTGGTCACAGCTTCTACATTGGAAGGGTCCACTGCGACTCCTTGGGCATTCACGATATGGCCGAGGAATTGCACTTCCTTCAACCATAAAGCACAATTGCTAAACATAGCATAGAGCTGGTGGTCTCTTAACTTTTCAAGTACCAACCGGAGATGGTACTCATGTTCCTCTTCCGACTACGAATAGATCAAGATGTCGTCGATGAACACCATGACGAACTTGTCTAGGAATTCCATGAACACTTTGTTCATCAAATTCATGAAAAGGTTGGGGCATTTGTAAGTCCGAAGGACATGACCGTGCACTGTACGTGCCGTCTCGAGTGACGAAGGCGATCTTGGGAATATCTTCTTCTCGGATTCTTAGGCGATGATAGCTCGACCGCAGTCTATCTTGGAGAACATTTTTGCTCCCTTTAATTGATCGAACAGGTCGTCAATCCTAGGAAGAGGGTGTTTATTCTTAATAGTGACCTCGTTGAGTGCGCGATAGTCGACGCACATCCTTTTGGTCTTATCCTTTTTCTCCACAAAAATGACTGGCGCACCCCAGGGCGATGTGCTCGGGCGGATATAACCTTTCAGCTTGTTCATCTACTTGCTTCTTGACCTCGCCAACTCATTGGCTCCCATTCTATAGGGTCTCTTGTGGATCGGAGCAGTGCCGTGGACTAGGTCAATCCGAAACTCTATTTCTCTTTCAGGTGGCATTGTGGTTAGGTCTTCTGGGAAGACTTCCGGGTACTCACAAACCACAGGAATATTTTCTAACTTCGTCTGATCCTTTCCTTTCTCTTCGGGCTTCTCCTTAGCCGAAATCCGATTCAGGCTTGCTACTATCCTCAGTGGTTTAGGGGAGCGGTAAATTACTTTCTTCCCCTCGTCATTGGTTAAAGAGATCGTGCGGCTTGCGCAATCGATCAGACCTTTATGACGGGTTAACCAGTCCATCCCAAGGATGACATCCAGGCCTTTTGATTCTAGAAGGATAAGATTGGCTAGAAAGGGGAATCCTTGGATTTGTATTGCCACTGAAGGGCAAAAGTGGGCGGTGTTCAAACGGTTCCCGGGTGTTTGAACCCGCATGGGTATCTTAAGTTTTAACACTGACAACCCATGTTTTCCCACAAATGCTTTTGATATGAAAGAATGTGTTGCACCCGAATCGAACAGGACTGATGCATTAAAGGAGTTCACAAGGAACATACCCAGTATGACATCCGGTGCGTCCTGTGCCTCTTCTGCTGAAGCATGATTCACTCTTTCTTGGATAAACCTGGGTGCGCGTTTTGGTCTTGGACACTTGTCTGCGAAATGTCCAGGTTCTCCACAGTTGAAACAATTACCCGGCTTGAATCCTAAGTCCTTCTTTGGTGGCATTGGCTTGGACTGCGGTGGCGGCTGCGCTGTTGGCGGACGTGGGGCCGGATTCCGCTGCGGTTGTCCGGACACTTCCCGGGTTGGAAATTCCCGGATGGTACGGGCGATGCCGACGAACGATCATAGTGGTAGGTCCACTCGACCTCCGGAGTGAAACGCGGCCGCGGAATTCCCTTGCTGAGGATGTGGCCTAAACTGGGCAGCCTTTCGTTTTCTGAGCATTTTATTGCGTTGGTCTTCTTGACGGATGGCTTTATCGACCAACTTCTCGAAGTCGGCATACTCACCGGAGATGAGTTTGTACGTCAACTCATCGTCCAGCCCGGCCAAGAACTTCTCTTGACGCTCGGCGTCGCACGTACGTCCTTCCGGAGCATATCGCGCTAAGCGATTAAATTCGTGCGAATACTCGGTGACGGTTCGAGTGCCTTGCTCCAAGGATCCGAACTCCCTCTTTTTTAGGCTACTATCCCTCCGGGGATGTGAGCCTTCCGGAATTGGTGGCAAAACTCTGCCCATGTAACTGCGGGTGCGTCCGCCCGACGGGTGACCAAGAAATTGTCCCACCAGGCTGAGGCGGGACCTTGGAGTTGGTGGGTGGCGAAAGACACCCTTTCTTGGTCTGTGCACTGGAGAAGGTCCAACTTCTTTTCTATGGCAATGATTCGGTCATTAGCCTCCATTGGGTTGGTGGTGCTGGAGAAAGTTGGGGGTCGGACTCGAAGAAATTCTGACAGCTTGTTTTGTGGGGGAGGTGGTGGTGCGAAATGGTCGTGCTGATGCTGGTTCTGCTGTTGAAACTGTTGCATCATTTGCAACTGTATCTGCTGATGCTGCTGTTGCATTTGCTGCATCATTGCAGCCATCATTTGGGTCTGGTTGGCTAGGACTTGTGCGAAAGTGATGTTCTCAGGGGGAGGAGGTGGGTTGTTGGTATTAGCATGGGTGTTGTTCTCAGTTGACTCATTGCTGTTGCTGCCATTCCTGGTGTTCACCATCTGAAGAAGCGGAACCAACAAGGCGGGGAGAAGGAGTAAAATAGATTGCACAGAGAAGTTGATCTTTATTACTTGTTTTGGCTGTTCTTGACTTAAAACACTTAAAACACACTCAACATCCTTAATTGGGCAACCCATATCCACACTTGATACAGGTTGACCACTACCCACAAACAGCACTCCTAACACACAACAACTAAGCAAACAGAAAAACTAGGAAAACGGTAAACTAAGGGTGGCGACGCTCTAAGGGTCGGAACGGCTTCCACGGTCGGAGGAGTCGAAGCCACTTCCAAAGGAGTTCCCGTCTTCCTTTTCCTTCGAGCGGCTTCGAGAGCTGGCTAACTCGCCTTTTCGTCTGGGACTCTTGGAGCTGCCGCTGCTACTGCCCTTGCTGCTACTGAACACCGAGATCCATCCTCCTCCTTTGCTTGGGGCAGGGACCAGAGCAAGAGCAGGATCTGGTACTGAGACGGGGACTGGGAAAGGCGGTGGTGCAGGAGGTGGAACCCTTGGCGCCAGCTGCATCCGCACCGGAGCCTTGGTGTTCTTCCGTGGCATGATCCTTATCCGAAGGATGTTGGGAGGTGGAAGCCCCTTTAGACTGGCGATCTCCCTCTTGAGTCGATCCACCTCATCCTTCAAACTCTTGATCCTTGAGATTTTCTGGTCGTTCAGAACCTTTGCCGCCATGTGAAGCTCCGCATGCATCTTATCCAGCCCTTCAATCACCGTCCTCATGTGGGAGAAGGTGGTGTCGTTCTCCCCTTCTGCCGATTGGAAGGTGTTGATTGCTGATGAGGTTCCCCGCCGAGGATGGTACCGGTAGGCAGAGTGGCGGAGATGGTAGTCATGCATTTCCCTCATCCGAGCTAGCATTAGATAAGCCGCCCCTTGGCAGGCATGCTCATCTGTTCCTCCTGACGCCGTGACCACCATGTTTGGGATATTGGTGCCGACGAACCCGTGCACCTCCAGGCGGACTTGGTGAGGCAACTCACTGCTGAACGGTGAGACGACAGTGTACTCAGGTGCATCCAGATAGCACACTGCCAAGGTCATTCTTGCTAGCTCCACGACGAAACCCTTCAAACCCTGACCGTTGTGGGTGACTGGACGGCCTGCCATCTAGAGAAGACAAAGGTAGGGGATCAATGCATGCTCAAACCCAAATTAGACAAACGGTAAAGGACTCAAGTAAAATAAACGAGAAAAAGAGGGTTTTTGAGAAATATTTTTATGAGGCTGATTAAAACCTCCTAAGGACATCCCCTAGATGATCTTGAAAAATAGATGCTTAGTTATAATATAAAATTGGCGACCATTCCCTTCTATCTTGACTTAGGACTTTGATCCCTTAGAAAATACCAACTTGGCGGCTGAATAAGAGATCAAAAGATTTTTTTTTTCAAATTTTAACTCCAGAATCCTATCACTTAGACTTGACCAAGTTTTCAAAAATGCTTTGAGAGAAACTTAAAATTTTCCCAATTCCGAGGAAACAAGTCCCATTTTCCTGAAACCATTTTCAAAAGCCAGGGCTTATGCATATGAAAAGATTCAGAGGGCTCCTAGGGTTTTCCGTTTGGCTTTTCCTACGGTCTGAAAATTGGCTCTGATACCAACTTGTCACGTCCAGAAATTCAGACCCGAATTTTCGAAGCTATATGTGTATTAAAATCCCTGTCCAGGACCAGCCAGGGTACACATACGACAATTGTTGATATTACAGTTCCACGTCTTAGAAACAATACAAAAAGATTACAAAAGAGCAGCGGAAAAAGAAAAGGGCCTAAGCCTAAGCTTGACGTTGGCCACGTGGCTTCGACCACTCCACAGGCAGCTTCCAGAGTGTATGACAAAGCCTACTCCACTTCATCTTCGTCATCAACCTCGCTCACGTTCAGTGAAGAATCAAGGATGAGTACTTCCACGTACTCAACAAGTCACGCCGGAAGAGGAGAAGAATGAATGGGGCGGACAAAGGTCCGGCTAAGGTTTGCTTTTGCACAAACGGCGGAGTTTTTCCAAACAATACGAATTTTGAACACAGTCAAAACAACAGTAAATTGAGTAATTAAAACATCTTGAAACCAACGCCGTCCAACGTTATCCCCACGTTGTGACAGCCCAAACCAACCACCTATACTAGTCATGTTCCAAAACTTAGGGTGTAAAAGTGTGAGACTAATCACGGAGAGCTCGGTCGATCGCCCCATTACCGTGGGCACAGCTATTCGAATAGATTTACTCTGATCAGAGGTGTACAACTGTACCCACAAGACACAGCCCCACAACACGGTTTCCCGTGCGTCGGAATACCACCACGGTACCCCGAAAAGGGAACTGTGATAGGGCCTTTCGTATAACCCCCCTCTAACCAAGCGAACCCCACCAAGGTTTCGCCCCACTCCGGACCACGGGATTGGGCAGCCCGAGTGCCTCGGTGAATCAGCGACCCGGCGGCCCTTATACGGGGCCGGCGAAACTCCATCCCGCTCACCCTTGCCGATGGGTCCGTCAGCTAGGAGAGGCTACACTACAGGACCTACCTTACCCATTTCGGCTTGTGGTTTGCACGGTCATTCTCTCGAGGGGTCCCGTGAACCGGTCCTTAATCGCTATGGGCGCCGCTAACCAAAACCATAGCGCCCACAGCCCACCATTTGTCATATTTTAGTTATTAGTCCGGTTCACCTGAATCTGTAATCATTAATCCTCCGAACATAAGGTCGGGAGAGATACATTAAGTGAGAGAATGACCCATTTAGTGAGCTAGTGAGTCTAAGCCAGGCTAAGCATAACCTAGTCCTGGAATCTAATCACATTATTTTTCCAAGTTTGATCAAAGGGTTTGGGGTGTCAAACCTAAGGCATAAACTAAACATAAGGTGTATTATTTCCCATAAAATGACAATATAAAGTACATGCAATTTCATAGAGTAAAACAGGTGTTTTAGCAAAATGGGAGCAATATGATCAATAATATAGCATGACTTGCCTTGCTCTTCGGCTTGAGGGACTTCCGCGATGACTTCAAAGTAAACCGGGACGGAGGACTAGGGATCTACAAGGCAAACAAGCACTTCAACAAAATAGGCTAAAAGCTAATAAAACAGGGAACAAAACCATTTTTAATGGATTCTTTACATTTTTATGAATTTAATGAAATTTGAATGGGCTAAAACGGAGGTCGGATTGAAAAGATATGATTTTTAGAAGATTATCTGTGTTTTTACTATTGCGCAATAAACCCTCGGATTGCGTCAGCGCTAGTGCTGACGTCAGCGATGGCGTCATCGGCCGCGGGAGTACCGGTCCACGGTGGACCGAGTCCACGGGCCGAGAGGGAGGGCGGTGCACCACGTGACGCACACGTGGCGTCGACGCGGCGGCCACGCGGTGTGCCACGCGGGCTAGCGGGAACGGACGACCCCGATCTGCCGAGGCAGATCGGACGGCCGGGAAGGGGTTCGGGTGGCGTGATCGGCCGGCGATGGCGCCACTCGGGCGGCAGCGGGGGTGGCGGAAAGCCGCGGCTCACGCGTAGGCGGAGCCGCGCGCACTCGGGAACGGCGGCGCGCACTCGGCCGAGAGGGGAAAAAGGGAGGGGCGCTCACCGTGGGTCGCCGGAGGGGGAGGGGACGACGGCGCGGACAGTGAGGGAGGCGGCGGAACCACTCGGGGAAGGGTGGCCGAAGCGGCGCTGGCACCGGCGACGAGGAGGAAGGAGTTGGCGGAACTCGGGACGTCTCGAAGCAGCAGGAAAACACGGCCGAAGCTCGGCGACGAAACCCGAAGCAGGGTCGCACGGTGCGGAAACGACGGGGAGAGAGGAAGGCTTGAGTGGGGGTGTGGGGAGCTCGGGAAGGACGAGGGGGTGCTTATATAGGGGTTGGGGATGTCGGTGGCGACCGGATAAGGGCGGAATTTCTCGGTAGCGTGGTTTGGGGGAAGTAATGGCCGGGGATGGAATCCGGCCATTAGGGCGCGCGGGAGCGGCGGCCGGGGCTTTGAATGCCGGCGGGCATGGTGGGGAGTTAAGGCGGTGGGATCCCGGAGCGCGGGGAAAACGGGTGCGCGAGATCCAAGCGGAGGCTGGCGGCGGAAATGGCGCCGAGGCGGCCGGGGTCGGAGACGACGGCCTGACAGGTGGGCCCCACCTGTCGGCGTCCAGGGGTAAGAGGGAGGCGAACTGGACTTGTTCGCGGCGCAAGAGTTTGGCGAGGCGTAGCCTTCGGCCGCCCACGAGAGAGAGAAGGGGCGCGCGTCGAGTGGGAAAACGGCCGGTCGGGTGGGCCGATCGGTTGGGCGCACATGGGAGGATGGGCGGCGGCCCACGGCCAAAAAGGGCGGGAAACGTACGGGAGGAGAGAGAAAAGAAAACCCCAGGATTTATTAATTCTGATTTTGATTTTATTTGGTTGAAAATTATTTCTTGTGCTCTGAAAATTCCACTAAAAATCCTGTTTGCGTATTTTGACATGTAGAATTTAGGAAAAATCCTACCATGCCATTTTCATTTAACATTTGAATTTTAAAATTATTTATTCTCTCTAGTTAATTCCAACAATTTGCTTTTACGATTTTTTTTTGTATTTTTAAAAGGGGAAAACACCTCAGGGTGTTACAAGTTCTTCCTGAAACATGTAGGTTTCGAGCAGTATTAGGGTTTCGACTTAGTTCTCAAGTCATGCTTGTAGCTTTGGGCTAGTCTTCGCTTTCGTCTTTTTGTGAACTTGGGGTCTGTCTGCAGTTTCAATGATGAATGTATCTCTACTCGTAATAATGAGGCCTCTGTCGCTGTGATACACTATCTTCATGTGGTACCAACACTTTTTCCTAGGACTGGTACTCGCATACGGGTTAATTTGGATAACCTTGCACTGGTTTCAGTCTAGAGCTAGGGCGTGACTAGCATGATCATGCGAGCGATGGGCAAGAAGGAGAAGTGGGACTGACAAATAGAGGCCACATTTTTTGTTTTTATCCTTATCACTTACACGTGGGAGGGTTGTCATGTCAGTAGAAACCATTTTCAAAACCATCGAAAGAGTCAAATTACACCAGTTTTTGAATTTGTGAGAGATGTTATATCCGTTTTTGCGGTTGAATGATGTTTGACCACAAGAGATGAGGGAGACAAATAAACTTATTCCAGCTTAAAATAATCTGTTTGGACTTGGGTGGCCCATTAAAGAAAAACATTTCATCTGATCAATTGATCATGTTATTACGAGAAACAAAACCACTTAAATTATATATTATCTCAACAAAGAAAACGAAAGAAAATTTATTTTTCAGACATAACAAAACTGAAGAGAAAAATAATGTTATGTAACATGGTTAATCAACAAGTCTCGGGAGTGCCAGATTGATTAGCCATTGGATCCGAAGCTCCGAACCTCCGTCTCGCAAGTGCATGCTTCCAAGAAAGTTGGGGGGAGCAATCCAGACTGACAAAAAGGTGCAAGAAGTATAGTTAACCAAACCAGTAATATCGTACACTAGAACGTTTTTTTCCGAGTCCCGCTCTTCTCCAACATGTCACCAAACTTCTCTCGGCGCGCCCGGTGTGACGCCGTCGTGAACTCAATCTACCCGATCCTAACTCGGTCACCAACCTCCTCGGCCGTTCTTCTTTTACCGCAGCAGGAAACGGAGCAGGACCACGGACGGCGCTCCTCTCACTGCCATCCGGCCATCGGTGACAACTCACAACGCGCGCCGTCATGATGCGCCCTTCCGATCTTCTCTGCCGCCGCCGCTTCGCTCTGTGCCTCGTGCTTGCCTTCTTCGCCGGCCAGTGTCGCCACCGTGGCCAGGCGGCGGTGGAGGCCGTCACACTGTCGACGTCGTCGCGGTGGATCGTCGACGAGGCGGGGCGGCGGGTGAAGCTGGCATGCGTCAACTGGCCGTCGCACCTGGAGCCGGTGGTGACGGAGGGGCTCGGAATGCAGCCCGTGGACGCCATCTCCAAGAAGGTGACGTCACTTGGGTTCAACTGCGTCAGGCTGACCTACCCGATCGCGCTGGCGACCAACGCGTCGCTGTCGTCGCTCACCGTGCGGCGGTCGCTCCTCGCCCACGGCCTCACCGAGGCGGTCGCTGGCGTCGAGGCGAACAACCCGGGCTACCTCGACCTCACGCTGATCGAGTCGTTCAGGGCCGTGGTGGACAGCCTCAGGGAGAACAGCGTCATGGTGATCCTGGACAACCACGTGAGCCAGCCCGGGTGGTGCTGCGCCGACGACGACGGCAATGGCTTCTTCGGCGACCGGTACTTCGACCCCGACGCCTGGGTGCAGGGGCTGAGCTACATGGCCACGATGTTCGCCGGCGTCCCCAACGTCGTCGGCATGAGCCTCCGCAACGAGCTCCGCGGGCCGAGGCAGAACGTCGTCGACTGGTACAGGTACATGCAGAAGGGTGCGGAGGCGGTGCACGCGGCGAACCCGGCGGCGCTGGTGATCATGGGCGGGCTGGGATACGACACCGACCTGTCGTTCCTCGCCGCGAGGCCCGTGGACGTGAGCTTCGCGGCGGCGGAGAGGAGGAAGCTGGTGTTCGAGCTGCACTGGTACAGCTTCGCCGACGCGCGCGCCTGGGAGGCCGAGAACGCCAACAAGGTGTGCGGCCGCGTCGCGCGGGACGTCGCGCGGCGGGGCGGGTTCCTGCTGGACGCCGGGTTCCCGCTCTTCCTCAGCGAGTTCGGCGCCGACACCAGAGGCGGGTCGCGCAAGGACGACCGGTACCTCCCCTGCGCCGCCGCCGTGGCCGCCGAGCTCGACCTGGACTGGGCGCTCTGGGCGCTGCAGGGGAGCTACGCGCTGCGGCAGGGCGTGGCCGGGACCGACGAGGTGTACGGCGTCCTCGACTGGTCCTGGAGCAAGCCACGCAACGCGACCGCGCTCTCGAGGATCCAGTCGCTGCAGCGCCCGCTCCGAGGTCAGTTCGCTCGCGAGCTCCAATGGCGTCGCTCACGTCATCATCGCCGGTGTCACGTGCACCGTCACGCACGACGTCGCGTTCTAACCGATGGGGCAGGTGGCGATGCATGCAGGGCCTGGCTACGACGACGCGAGGCCGTACACCGTGCTGTACCACCCGCTGACGGGGCGCTGCGTGGTGAGGCGGGCGGCGGATGATGCGGCGGCGGCGATGGCGACACTGGAGCTGGGCCGGTGCGAGGACACGGACGCGTGGGCCTACACGCAGCCGGCGTCGACGCTGGCGCTGCGGGGCGCGGGGCGGGGGACGCCGCCGCTCTGCCTGAGAGCCGAGGGGAGCGGTCGGCCGGCACGGCTCGCCACCAGCGACGCCGCCGCCGGCTGCCGCGGCGACACCCTGTCAACGTGGCGCCTCGTGTCGGGCTCAACGATGCACATGGCTGTCAACGCAACGACATCATCTCAGGACGGCGGTGGCGGGTTGCTGTGCCTGGACGTCGGCGACGACGGCCGGAGTGTGGTGACGAACCCTTGCATGTGCCTCGACACCGCCGGCGAGTGCGACTCAGAGACCCAGTGGTTCAAGCTCGTCACCAGCACGAGGGCCCCGGCCGCCGCCGCGGCCGTGGCGCGAGGGCTAATTGCTGCGTGAAATCGACCGATCAATCGATCATGTCCATGCATTCGCCATCAGAGAATCGAAATCTACCCGGACGAAACGGGTAGCTGCTAGCTACTAGCTGCTAGCTGACTGCATTGATCTTGGATGGAAGTTAGAGAGTTCGTGTCACGCACGTGCCGCGCCTAGCTGCAGTTCAGTGTGGTCGATGTATCCGTGTACTGTTACTGAACAGTGCGCTTGAGCTGAACCAATAAACTGATCAAGAACTAAACACACACCAGCTATGGTTTAAGAACACACACCATCTAAAGTTTTTTTTTTGCATGGGTGCGTGCTGGTCCCACATGTTCACTGCAGGAACAACCATTGGGAGGGTGTTAGTTATCCTAATTAACTCGATTAGCGCGTTAATTAATTTGGGAACAGTAGCCACTAACCACGCTCGCACATGAGTCGATCGTTGCACGGTAGGCATTAGGCACACGATCGACGACCTTAACTAGCGGCTAGACAAGTCGAAGAAACAGCTCGAGATCACCGGAAAGTGTTTTCACATATCAAGAGACACAATTCATTTTCTTGAGTCCAGATGGCAGGACCCACCGCAAGAAATCTTTATACTCACTTCATGATCTATTTAGTTATACAAGTTATACTAGCAAAATGCCCGTGCGTTGCAACGAAACGACGACACAGGGAGAAAAGCAGATGGAGGGCGAAGGTACAGGCGGCGGCGCGGGAGCTCCGAGCGATGACGAGGGAGGGCCGCATGCGCGGCGCGGGGCGCGGCGTGGATGGGGATGGAAGAGAGGGACATAGGAGATCTTTTTTTATCCAAGTATTCCTTTTTTTTTCACCATTAGGATTGCGGTACATATATATAACTTTGAATGCAAGGGTATCTTTAACTTTATGTACCCGTGGACCTTGATTAAGAAATAGTATCAGATAGATATTTAGTCTAAGTTAATTTAATTTCATCAAATTAAGTCAAAAATATAATGAAAATAGATATTGACTTACTGACACTTTAAACCGATTAGAAATTTGGTAAAAGTTTAAAATATTTATGACTCGGATATTATTAGTTAGAAAAGTATATTGATGAATAGGATAAGTTGCATGTATATCGACGGCGGCGCGCTAGCTCACGCGTGCAGCGTGTGCTCGGCGGCCGCTCAGGGTAATGCGCGGCGACGCAAGAGGCGCGTAAGTCGGGCTCGCCTGCTGAAGGTGAGGAAAGTGAGACAACAATGAGGCGAGAGGTTATTCGGATCGGAAATTTTATATATTTGAAGGAAAAAACGATTTGATGATCGAAAAGTTATAGATTTTTTAAGTAGTTAAGATAAGCTATATCGTACGTATAATTGGGTTTTTTAAAAAATAGCGAGGCGGATTGCGAGTTAATTTCGTAAAAACTCAAGGGGTTTTCTGCAAAATAGCCAGATAAAACAAAATTTAAGTGGAAACACTACTTACTTTATATATATATAGTTATAGGAAATTTTATAGATTTGGAGGAAAAACGATTTGATTATCGAAAAGTTATAGATTTTTTAAGTAGTTAAGATAAGCTGTATCGTACGTATAATTGGGTTTTTTAAAAAATAGTCAGGCGGATTGCGGGTTAATTTCGTAAAAACTCAAGGGGTTTTCTGCAAAATAGCCAAGCAAAACAAAATTTGAGTGGAAACACTACTTGCTTTATATATATATAGTTATAGATTTGTTGTAAATTTTGATAATTTTAAAATTCAGAATTAATAAATGTGAGATGTACCATTTTGTACTCTCAATTTAGCTTTCATTAATTCAATTCCAAGATCTATAATTAATAATTAGCATGATGTAATTCACATGGACATACTATTCTCTTAACCTGAGTTATTATATTTCAGAAAACAATAATCAATGTGTTCATCGTGATTAACATTTTAATATTTGTAATATCAATAGCTGTGTAACACATGATGAGCGACTGACACATATATCTATTATCCTTGAAAATTTGAAGTCTAAATTTGAGTAGCACATTAAAGAAAATATATATTGCGAACAATACGTGCATTGTTCACCACCGTATTTAACTTTTATTCTCACTTTATGTATGTCGAGCTTAATTAGTAGTACTAGAAATTTTGTGGAGTATATAAACCAATATATGATACAATGTTAGTATATTTATTAGTTACAAGTATTTGGATTGTATTTTAATAAAATAAAAATATACACAGTCAGTTCATTGGTTATAGTCTTGATCCAATTTTCGTCCCCTATCTACGGGACCAATTAATAGTGGTCTAAAAACCTTAAAAATCATTCATATTTCATTGTTGGACAAAAAAATGGTGGTTTTGATACATTGCTCCCTGTTGCATCTTAGTTGACAAATCAAAATTAAAGAAACATAGAAGATGGAAGATAGAGAAAAGATATAAGAATGACATTATTTATATTCTATTATTTGCTTATACGTTTCTCTAGCTATACTATTTACTATTATTGACTAATTTGATGATATTATTGTTGGCTTGACATAAATGTCGACGTAAAAAAACATTTTGGTTTTTCGTCAAGGAATAAACATGAATAGTTTTGAGAACCAATTGTAACATATAGAGCAATACAATTGTTGAGGGATCGACTAAATTAAACTATGACTTTCTTCTTTGGAAATAAAGGTACATACATGGGCAGACATCCTCTTGAGAGGTATACGATACACTTCCTTAGGATCGCAATGTCAAGTACACTACAGGAACACATACACACAGTCACACAGCTAGACAAGAAAATAATAAGCAGAAAATGTTTGATGACTTCATCACGCCTCATCGTTGCGTCTTTTTCCGCCACACTGTAGTCCAGCGCGAGATGGCACCAGCTCTTCTTCAGTCTTGAGCTGTTTTCATAGTACAGTGATCAGTGCTCGAGATTACGGTCATTTAATGACAATTAGCGTGGGAAAGCAATGCGTGTGCGTTGTATAGTTTGCTAATTACCAATACGGAGTAACGACAGAGACTGTTTGGGTGTTAGAGATGGTTACTGTTGCAGCTTCCGACAACACCGCGATGACCGGCTGCAACGTCGTCGACGTGCTGCTGAGGCGGCGGCGGCGCCCTCCTCCTGAAGCGCACCATGAGCCCGTTCTTCATGTACAGCGTCGTGGTCAGCTTTGGCTTCACCTCCTGCCCGGGCACCACCTCCACGGCGAACCTCGACAGCACCGCCGCCGCCACGGTCTTCATCTGCGTGTAGGCGAACCGCTTCCCGATGCACAGCCTCGGCCCTGCGTTGAACACCACGTACTTGAACGGGCTCTCGCCGCCGGCGAACGCGCCGCCCCGCATCCACCGCTCGGGCCGGAACGCGGCCGCGTCGTCGCCCCACGACGCCGGGTCGCGCCCCATCGCGTAGGTGTAGTAGATCACGCGCTGCCGCGCGCGGACCAGCGTGCCGTCCGGGAGCACGTCGTCGGCGAGGGCCTCCTTGAAGTCGACGGGCACCGGCGGGTAGAGGCGCATCGCCTCCGTGAGCGCCGCGTGGAGGTATTCCATCTTCTTGATGTCGCCGTCCGCGGCGAGGACGTCGTCCACGACGCGGGACTCGACGTCGGGGTGTCCGGCGAGGAGCCAGAAGAACCAAGCGAGACCGACGGAGCTCGTGTCGCGGCCCGCGAGGATGAAGCTGATGCAGAAGTCCCGGAGGAACTCGTCGGAGTAGGCGGCGCCAGGCGCCGACATGAGCCGCGACAGGAGGTCGCACCGGCCGTGCAGGCTCCCGACCTTGCGCATCTCGTTGCGGCGGTCGGCGACCGTCCGCTCGGCGAACTCGCGGACGGCGCGCGTGGCCTCGACAAGCCGCCGCTCGCTGCCGGCACAGATGAACCGCTTGGCCTTCCAGATGAACGGCGGGGTGACGAACCGCATGAGCGAGAGCTCGGTGGAGAGCTCGAACGCGCGCGCGAATGGCACGTCGGGGAGGCCGTCGGCGAGGCAGCCGGCGTCCACCCCGAACGCCACGGCGCAGATGTTGTCGAACGTGAACCGGAGCAGCACCTCCTGGAGGTCGACGGCGGCGCCGTCGCCGTTACTCAGCCGCTCGGCCAGCGGCACGAGCCGGCCATACACCAGCTGCTCGATGCTCCTCACCGAGAACTCCAGGAACCGCGACGAGTGCATTTCCGCGGTGGCCGCCCGCCGCTGCGCGCGCCACACCTCGCCGTCGGCGTTGAAGATCCCGTCGCCGAGCAGCTCCAAGAACCGCTCCCGGTAGTAGGGCCCCTTGGGGTAGTTCCCGAAGTTGACCCTGAGCACGTGCTCGACGTTGGCCGGCACGGAGGTGATGACGCCGGAGGAGCCCCCGCCCCACGTGCCGCGGTACGGGAACGTGCCGCCGGAGCGGAGCAGCGCGGCGGAGCCCCAGTGGTAGATGTCGTCGAGGTGCGCGAAGAGCGTGGGCACGATGCCGACCACCGGCCACAGCATGGGCGCCCCGCGCGGGGTCCGCAGGCGGCTCACGGCGGCGCTGAACGCGAACAGCACCACGCCGGCCATGGCCAGGTCGCACGCTCGCAAGTGCTCCCGCACCGCGCTGATCACGGCGAGAGCCAACGTGAACACCATCGTGTGTCTCGCTCCGGCGAAGCGACGAAACCGATGACGTGTTGGGTGCTATATAGATTGGTTACGTAAGCAGCTGTGTGACCCGATGGCGAGAGAGTGAGGCAGAGTGTGGTTGTTATTTATAGAGTGCATGGGCGTTAATTTGTGTTTGCGAGTCGAGCATGCAATATATGCACCGGCGCGTCCCTATATGTTCTTTAATTCAAAAAAATAGTTGGAAGTTGGATTTATTAATTAAGCTATAGTATTCGTTATCTTTAAAAAAGAAGAAAAGGGCAGCTAGTAGTGTCGAAATGATATTGAAGGTTTTAGGCCCCAGCGCATTTATACGCAAGATGGATTTAGAACGTGTACATTATAGCTTAGCTAGCTAGGTAAGATGTTATGCCTTGTTTTGTATAGCCGCGTCGACCACGCCTCACGAATCTAGCATGGAGAGATATGTCATCGTCGACGGATCATACACTGCAACGTTCATCTCGCTGGGCCATGCATCGGTTTCTTCCCACGAATAGCACCATGAGCATCCGTTCGTGATGAAAGAGCGCGTGTGACCGCACCGGAATTCGTCGGGGGCCGATCGAAACGCGTCTGGCGTGTCGGGAGGGATCGCATGATCGTCTGTCTGAATGATCGATCCTTTAACTCCTCCCTGTCGATGGTTTCTAGTATAGTAGTATATCAACACTAGGGTCGGTGAGATCTCATGGGGGCGTATATATATGTATAGCAGGCGTACTGGCAGCGGAATTGTTCGTGTTTTTTTTAAAAAAATTTCTCTCATGTGATAATTAAGACCTGGGTTGAATTCGGTTTGATTGCATATGCAGTGCATCTGTGCTGCTGTGCATGCCATCCATTCTATCAGGAAGAAGGGGGCCTCCATGCCATGCCATGCTGCAGTACCACTGTTACGACATGGCATGATATATCATCGGAGAAAACAAAGCGCAATTTGCATGCACCACACAAAAACGGCAACTCGTCCCGGGAGCGTGCATCGTCAGTCTCTCCATCGATCGACCGGCGCGACGACCAGATCCAGGAAAATTTCAGAGCTTTGGGGGCAAATTAATTTTATTACTCCATCAAGTGAGCCGCATGATACAGACGGCGGCAGGGGAAATGAAGGGAGCTCATCGTGGCCGGTGAGATTGCGTGAATTCCAGCTTCCACACGGGAAACGGAGACGACGCGCGACGAGAAGAGAACTTTGAGCATTCATCGGTGGTCAAGGGGCTTGGTGATTTTGTTGGTGGTGGTGGGTGTCTCCATCCGATAATGCTTTCTATCGGTAGCTGATAGGAGGAAACAAGATAGACGTAGCCGCTACTACCTGCCTTATATATTAGCATACCATTTTGCTCTTTCACCATTATATATATATATATATATATATATATATATATATATATATATATATATATATATATATATATATATGCATATATGCATAGACATGTGGTTATCTTTAAATTATTTTTCCTTATAAACTATTTATCTGATTTTCGATCCAATCACACCACTGTGATATCACATGATTATATTTTGATAAAAGATAAATATATGTTTCAAACCGTTAAAATTTTATTTTAACGTTTCACACGTAACACGATGTAATTCAATGTATAACTTAATGTTTTATCTATTTATCTATGACCAACGGTCATAAAGTATTGGACATAATTGTCCCTATTCTCTCTCTTGCCATATACTTGCTATATCTCCACTTTATCCATGCATGTAGACTTGTAGCAATCTTCAAAATATTTTTTCTCCTAAAGTACTTATTCAATTTTCGATATGATCACACAATTATATTCGTTATAATTAAATCTTTATAACAAGATATAGAATGATTATATTTTGATAAAAGAAAACATATGTTTTAAACCGTTAAAGTAAATTGTTTTATAAACATGTTTCAAAGAAAATCGGATGTTTTATATATAATAACGACATGTTTCAAAGAAAATCGGATGTCCCATTTGTAGAGGGTTCGGTCTCCATCGCGCTGTTTAATTACCGCCAACTTTTGCTTGTTTCGGCTGCACCGCTTGCTTCTTGTGCGCGTGAAACGTTTCCAAAAATGTCATCTCGAAGATGATGGTTTTGTAGCTAGAGCAAGGAAAGGATTTGTTGGCCTCAACTACCAGGAGACAAAAAAAAAAAAACATCACAAAAGTAGGCTGCAGGTTACTGGAACAGGGCCGGTGGCTCGGTGCGATGTGAAGCGATGCAACCGACGCTGCCGGATTTGGTAGAGCTTTGTCGTTGGGCTGCATTTTCTTTCAGAATTCAGATCAGTGCAATATGGCAAGCACTCCATGCAGTGTGAGTGAAGCCGTGAATGCACACAGGAGGCCTATAATTCTAGACAACATCAAAGGCAAAGGAACTAGGGTAAGGGAAAAAAACAGGTTCAGTGCGCAAATATTGTCACGACCTTCTCATGTTCTAATGAAAGTGAGCTGCACAGCAGCAAACATTGCAGCAACCTATAAAAGGTTTTGAGATGATACGGTCGCAAATCATTTGTACAGGCAACAATCAAGAGACAAGGCGGCTTAAGCTAGACAGGCTGAAGCATGGTGAATTTGTGATACTTCAAAGAGTGCCTCGAAGCAATATTCTGTTCACTCAGGGGGACTATTAAACGGACAAAAGGCAATCCAACTTTTCATGAATAGATAATTGAAAATTTTAAACAAACATATTTAGATGCTGTACACATAACATTCTGAGACAACTTGCGGCTGTGGTATTACAATGAAATGGCAGATACTTTACAACTCCTGCAGATTTGGCAACCTGGAGTTCCCTATCCAGTTCAGCTCCATCCCCCTATGCAGGTAGGGGTTCTTCCAAAACTGTCATATCATAAAGTATCATAAAAAACGCAGAAAATATTGCACAATGCATATTAAATGTCCATATCTATACTCCTTAAAAATACTTCAATTGGAGATGACAGCGAATCTGTCACCCTACCTACTCCCATTATAGATTTTACATATTACCCTTTGAACTTCTTAATATCACATAACAACTAAATCTAAGTGGAAAACCACATATAAGATTATAAATTAAGGTGGGTATTCCCTGTAACAGAAAGGCGGGTTACATATACATTTCATGAAAAATATGTTATTGCTTATTTTAGGCAATATTATAAAATTTTCCTTTTATCTATCCGTAGCAAAGCACGGGCATTTAGCTAGTAAACAAAATTACCTTTTGTTTTTTCTGCAGCTTCTGGTTTCTCTGGTGCCTTAGTGGGTACATCAGGAAGCTCGATAACCTCGTCAATGTCTTCTGCAGCCTCAGTGCCAGCAGGTGTTTCTGATTTCTCTTCAGGCCGTACTTCAGTAACTGGAGCATCTGGTAGAGACTCAACGGCAAGCTGCAACAGACAGTGATGATCAACAATAGGAGATAAACCATTTATGGCTCATGAAAGTTCAGAATTAAAGCATTTTCATCATGTTGGTAGTTTGCTCAAAATGGAAAATGCATAGAGCTCTTGAAACATCAATAAAAACCTGTGCTTCCAAGTTCTCAAATTCAGCCATAACAGCTTCCTCATCCTCAGCAGATAGCTGCTCGCCCAGAGCAGCATTTATCTCCTGCAATCAATATTGGTTGATAAGTAAACAACAATATAATGAGGTCCATGCATTGCAGTTGGAGCACCAACACAGAAGGTAAGGCTTTTAGTGCAGAGACCATCAGAAGAAAAGAAATACGATACTACTGTTTGTATAATTTGACATGTTGATCACAAACTCGCAAAACAACAAATGTTATGCAGTGCAGATCCATTCTTTTTAAGCTGTTAACTACATAGACAATGTCATATCATGCACAATTGTTTCCAATGAAATCCAATCATAGGCAAAAAAAAAAAGAAGAGAAGAGCACCTCCTATATAAAATCAGGAGATAACTTATACATTCAAGAAGCATATGGGTGTAAACAACAATGCCACCATTCCAGAACCAAGACTGCTATAATCATTCACAAAACCTACAGAGTCTATTTAGTCTGGCATAAGTTGCTCAAAACATCTTCTATAGTAACATGTGATGCCAGAAGTGATAACTGAGGATACAGTAAAAAAATTGAGACCATGACTTCCAGACAAATAAGGGGATAAAACAACTATAAATGTAGTAACAAGCAAAGAGTGTACAGGTAGAGTTTATTCAACTTACATCTTGGTAAGCCTTGGCCTCAGCTGTGTCATCCATCAACTTCTGGACATCATCAATATTTATTTCATTCTGAATAGACTTAAGAGCAGCATTTCCAGCTTTTAGGCTGTCAAATACAGCCTTTTGTTTACTTGCTAGTTCAATGTCTGCCAGCTACATCAAGCAAACAAAAATAGGATGTCAATCATGAACCTTAACATTTCATTGCTTATCAATTCCAACTGCAAACAACAGATATTACCCAGTCAAATGATTTTGAATTCACAAGGAGCCAAAATATGTCCAATGGACTACGAACCTGTTGTTCAACATTCATTTGCCATGTGTCAACTTGTTTCAGCAGCTCTTCCTGGGCTTTCTTCTTCTTCAGTGCAATCAAAGCTCTGTCTTTCTTCTTTTGTTGAACTAATTGCCGTGCAGCTTCCTTTTCCGCTTCAATTACCTTCTCAAGCTGGAAGAGGGCAAAAAGAAACCATCATAAGCAACACTCATTAGGACCTCCACAACTGTTAGTGCAAAAGAATTAACTGATTTAATGCGACAAATTCACTAGTGCAGTCAACAATCCTGCTAATCCTATTGTACTATAAACAGCAGATGAAACCTGAAGCTATTTCATGAACAAGACAGTAACATGCTAGCGCAGAAATAAAGTCGTTTTGCGGCCAAATTCGAGAGGACGAGAAGAGATAACTGCAATCCACCCTAGCGTGCACTAGAAGCAAGGCTGATTTCCGCAGCATAACTTTACTCATTTGACAACCCGAGTGTGTAGTGGCATTCACCAAAAGCACTGGACGCATAATTGCAAGAATAACCACCTATTACTACTGACTATCACCTGGTTCTATCGCTGCTATGATCACATCAATCAATCCATGAAAAATTGAAGAGAGCGATGATCAGGCCACGAAACACTAATAAGGCGCGAAGGCGAATTACAGTTAAAGCCGCAAAAACTCTACCCAAAACCTAACCCCCAACCACCGCTCGCAACCGCGAGATGGGCGGCGCGGAGACCAAATCTGACACGATCCCGGAACCCAACACGCACGATCGGGAGCAGCAGGGGACGAGAGAAGGAGATCACAAGGGGGCGCGGCCCGCACCTGCTGCTGGAACTGCGCGAGCTTCCGGCGCTGCGTCTTGAGGGTGAGGATGGACCTGTCCACGTCCGTCACCTTGGGCTTCTTCACGAAGATGTTACCCATGTCGTGCCGCTACCTGCCCCGGTGCCCTCTCTTCCTTCCCGACCCTGTATTTCCGCCGACGGCGGGCGAGTTGACGGCGACGGCGACGGCCGGAGAGGGAGGTGGAAGGGGGAAAGGTGGACTCGAGGTCGAGGAGGAGACGGCAGCACGGGGAGTCGGGGGAAGGGAGGTTTGGGGATGTGGATCGGGTATTTGGGTTGTGTGTGTGCATCGGAGCGGTTTGGATCTTGATAGTTAGCGGGCCAGGATTAATCCGATGAGAGATGAGAGTCCACCTCGGCCCTATTCTCAAATCGACGTTGGGCCTGAAGGCCGAATCTGTCACGAAATTCCTGTAAAAACTATAAGGTCCAACCTTCAAAACTTTGACCGTTGGTAGAGTTTCCAACTTTCACTCTTTTATTTTTCGCACACATATTTTTTAAATGATTATTTTTTTAAATATTGAAATTTACTTTTTAAAATATATTAGTCTATTTTAAAAGTTTTTTATTACTTAATTGATTATGCGATAATGATTTGTTTCGTTTTTATGTCGAGCTGATTTTTTTCGTCAAACAAAAGGTTCTCAATTTTCACAATCAAACACCAGCCATAGGTGAAAGCATCCAGCTATCATAAAAAAGAATGAGCTAAAAATCCAACCATCCCTCACTAAATGAGTAATATAAGTTTTTTTCTCAACCTTATTTTTGTAAAACAAGCTAAAATCTTTATATTTGAGGACAAAGGACAAAGGAAGTATCCTCACGAAAATGGCTTCAGAATCGTTGAGATTGATCGTGCACTCATATATGCAGGTTATACTGGTGCTCAAAATCACGCGAAGCGTGACTAGGTGGCTAGTCATATATGAAAATAACACGTAGTACCCATTACAATCGAGAAACCATTTAGACACACCAGATTTTATAGTAAATCTTATCAATCTTTCACAGCACATGAATTAATGGTCAAAGTACAATACCTAAAAGATTATCTTGATGCATGTCTAGCACAATAGTAATATGTAACAAAGAGCAGTTCACTGATTTAACAATTTCTTATGTTTTCCAATAATTAGAGATAGGTTTTCCTTTTTAATAATGTAAGGTAGTTTTTTTCTATAGTAGATACTCCATCAATTCCAAAATGTAGTAATTTCTATTTATTTCTAGGTTTTTTTACTGCTATTATGACCGTTATACCTCTACCAACCATCCTATTCCCCACAAGTGCTCCATGCATTCATGAAGGGTATTGTAGTCCTTTTACCCTCTTTCTTAACTCTTTCTTACTAACCTAGAAATAACTAAAATTTGAGAAAAGAAGGTAGCTCGCGCATTCGCACTGGCATGCGATGTGTTGCTTAGATATTTTTTAACCTATTTGTTAGTTAATGCCGTATAAAATTTAATTATTCTTTAAGCAATTATCTAGAGCTTTCTCATCATTTAAAATACGCCAGACTTAGTCTGTTTAGAAAATATATCAAACAAATTAAATTTAAATTAAAAGGTAGGTGTTTTTTAATTGAATGTTTAGGGGCTAACTTTTTCTGTCAAATCTTTTAAATGTGTTTTATTTGTATCATCTAGATATCCCTTCTTTTATTTGGTTTATATTGATGCAATTTAACCATTACTTACATATGAATAAGAAGAAATGGGATATACATGCATCCTAGGTCTCGTGGTTTTCCTATAGTATGTGTGATCTATTGTATTTTTGAATAAAAATATAATCAACTTGACTCTTAAAATTAAATTTAGGGTCTATTTAGTTTCATTTACCATGCCAAAACTTTACGTCCCAAAACTTTTGAGTATAAACTTTACACAAAACAAGGTGTTTAGTTCCTTGTGTAAAGGTTTTTGTTTCTTTTTAAAAAAGACAGATTTATCCCTATTAAATACTTGATTTGGTTCATTTATTATGATCAAATGCATTTGCATGCTGCCAACTTCAAAAAAATATCCGGTTACAAGCCGGTTAGTAATAGCCGGTTACAATAAGAAAAAAGAAGCCGGTTCCACCATTGATGGGGCCTTTGGCTTTTTAGCACCCCTCTTCCGAGAGAGCGATTCAGGTGTCTTAGGGCCTGTTTGGTTGAGGGACTAAACCCATTAGTCCCTGTAGTTTAGTCCCCTTTAGTCCCTAATTTCTCAAACAGTAGGGACTAAAACAGACTAAATTAGCTTTAGATGATTAGTCCCTAAGATAGGTGCTAATTGGGACTAAACTGAAGATTTACTCCCGTGCCCCCGCCTATTGCGCCGCTCCCTCCCCGTGCCGCCCTCCCGCTCCTCCGTGCGCCGCCCGCCCGCACCACCCACGGCCGACCGGCGCCTCCGCGCGCCCACGGCCGACTGGGGCCGCCTGCGCGACTCGCGCTGCCGGCGCTTACTCGCGCCGCCGGCGCTCGCGCGCCGGAGCCGACTCCGCGCCGCCCGCGCCTCCCGTGCCTCCGGTGCCCGACGCCCGACGCCGACCGGCACCGCGCCTTCCCATGACGCCCGACGCCGACCCGCATAGAAGAGAAGAACTGGCAGTGAGCATATAAGGGAAAAGCCTTGAAGAGAGGGAGCAGGAGGAAGCCGGTGCTGCCTACCGCCTCCGCAGGTACCCAATCGGCATCGGTCGGCTGCAATCGGAGCGCCAAGGTCAGTGAAGTGAACGTCTTTTCCCCTTTTAATTCTTCTCCTTCCTGTGGTACATGATTATAGCAAATCAAATTGCCTTCTTAATGTGTGCTTTTAGCTCTACATTTTCGTGGATCTGAAACTTGCGCTATTCACTGTGTTGAATTACGCGACCTGTGTAGTTTGGTGTGGTCATGTCATGCAGTAGAGATTTGTTTCGTTAGTCTCCACTGTGATATACATGTGTTCAAGATTACGTACATATCTGCAGCACGAATGTAAAGAAAAAATTCATTAATCTTGAGCATGAATCAATACATTTTGGTGCTGAATAAGCTAGCTCATTGAGAAGATAGACAGGGAACTAGATCAATGTGCACGTTTAGAGAATTTTGCAGGTCTGATTGTGCTACAACAATTTTATTTTAGTTATGTTACTATGTTAGACATGAATTTGGCTTCTTGTTAAATGTTGACTTGAATAACAGAAAGTTAATGTTGAGGACCTTAAAGTTGACGGGAATGGTGTATACCTAAACATTTGTAACTTTGGGTGGTATTAGAGAGTAGCAATGACCTGACTTGGGATCTTTCTATGTCACCAAACTTTCTTTAGAGGGTAATATGATCTTTGCATCTTGCAATTAACTTCCTTTAGTCCCCTTTAGTCCCTGCAACCAAATAAGCATGGACTAAAATATTTAGTCCAGGAACTAATCATCAGTCCCTGGACTAAAATACTAAACAGCCTCTTATTCATCAACTTTAGGACTTCAAGATCAGTTGCCAATGCTGCTTCAACCCAATGAGTAACTGAATTCTCCCATGATGCAGTTTCAGTTCTATTGGTGGATATAGACTCACCAATTTTCTTCCACTTGAGAGTATCTTCATAGACAGCAAGGAAAATGCCGACTGTTGGAAGGGGATTGGAGGTCTTTGATGCCGAAGAAAGTTCAGAAAATTTGCTGTGGACAGCAGCAAGCTGAGTGTTAGGATCACCAATTTTATGTCTCCTGCAGAGCATCAGCTGCAGCAATTGCTGCTGCATCTCTTCGTTCAGTGGCTTCCTGCAAATTCAGAGAAGCAGTGGCCTTTCAAGATCAATGAACTGCAATTTAATCATTACTAACAAAGATGAATTGGGAGTGCTTACCTTTCCCATCTTTGAAAGCACATCAGAAACTCCATCCAATGGAATGCTTCCATCTGTCCATTTAGGATCATGAAGTACAATTTTTGAAGCCATGGCTTTCGTCTTTACTGCAGGTGACTCTATCTTCTTCCGTGGCTTTGGCTTTTCATCTACAGATGAATCATCATCATTACTGGATAGCTCTGTTGTAACATCACTCAGTCGTCTTGCCATTGCTTCCTGCAGTTACACAAAAAGGTGATGATGGTCGGGAGGGGCACGTACATGAGTCCAATTCAAAGATAACAAACTAGCTGCCATTGCATCTGGAAAGAAAATAAATACCAGTGTTTTCATTTGTCTCTTTCCTCAATAAACATTTTAAGTAACTGCAAGAAAGTCATGTCATTTTTCACATATGTACTGAATCAAGCATTTGAAGTAACCACTGTTTTCACTACGATTAACCTGTTCAAAGTAGAGTTGTATTTGTCTGTTCACTACAACAAGATGAATGCGCAGTGCATATCAGCATATGTACAAGAATATAGCAATAGTAGCATAGCAAGTACAATTCCAAGATTTCAATTGTAACACAAATGTAACATGATACTGACCTGTGTCCTCAGAATAGTATTCTCATCCACCTTGACCTTAGATTTCATCACAGACCCTGCCGCCGCTGCTGTTGAGGTATTGTCCCAGCTCTTCCTCCCGGCTTAATGGCAGATCCATCCGTTAAATCTGTCATTTTGGAGATGCCAGTCACCAGCACCCCGACCTTCTTCTTGCTGCTACCTTCCCCGACAGCCGCCGCGAGCTAGGCGACGGTGGGACGCGCCTCCCTCCGGGTGCAGGAGACGCCGCCCCTCTCCTCCCTCCTACCGGTGATGGCTGCATATACCTTGATGGCACGATAATCGCCGGCTCCCTCTCCGTGCTGGATGACACGGCAGCGCGGCGGAGGAGTGGGACCCGGGCTGGATGACATAGTCGCGGGAGCACGCGGCGGGGCGGGCGACGAGCGGCTCCGGGTTACCGACGAAGGAGATGGAGCGGATATGGAGAAGAGAGGAAGGGGATGGGAATGGCGCGCCGGACGCGGAAGAGAGGGTTGTTCTGCGAGATTTTTGGGAGTATTGTGCGCGGGTAAGGTGGGTACTGGGTAAGCAGTTCTATCGAGAAAATTTTATAACCTTTTCTTTCTCGACCATCCCAAAATCTAAATCTTTTGCATCACAACTTTTCAAAATCTAAAAATACCTAAAATCCAAAAATCCAAAATGTTTATAGATTTTGAGATGAGCTAACAAAACCGTAATAGTAAGGAATATAACTTTTAAACCGACTAATATACTGTAACCTATTTTGCTTATATTTGCAATAATAGAGAAATTCATATTATCTGACGTAGAATAAAGAATAAATCATTAATATCTAAGCACTTAATTATAAAATGATGCAATAGTTTATGGCAATGGTCGTATCAATTTAAGTGCAAAGTATGAAGCAAAAGAAGTTAGATTTTATCCAATTAGTTCGATACAGTTCATATTGGCATTTTTCTATTTTCTGTTTTGTTTTATACAAATCTTATTTTAAATTTAAATCTGTGATATGTTAAATAGTGATTAAGCATTACATCTTCTTTTATGTCAACTTTTTTGAAAAAGAAATAAGCTACTTTTGTACAAACATGTAAGTCCGATATATAGGTTCTCACTATTTATTAATAGATGGATCGGGTGTAACATGAGAGTATACTAAATACATGAGTTTATATGGGTTTATAGAGTCCAATATAATTACATAATATGAGAAACAAACGTTTTATGTAGTGTGTGAAGTTTTATATAGCCTAGCATGAATATGATCGGAGCGTTAACTATAATTGTGCACGCATTAATTTTTTTGAATGTGATTTATTAAGAATACATGCATGAATATCTATGTGTGATGTACCAAAAGTGCATTAAATACCATATAATATCCATTAGATGGTAAACTAATTATAATTTAGAGCACTTACACAAAAGATCATTTGGCTTACTATTTGACCATATTAATTTTAAAAAATGAAGTAATTGGATTATTTTCTTCAACTAAAGCTACTGGATTTATTTTTTATATAGTGACTTGGACTATTTATATTTGAGTTGTTTTTTTAAAATTTAGCTATTCATGTTTGCAAGATAATGTATGGTGGCACGACTTATATTGTTGATTATTTCATAATTCTTTTATGGCAATTCGGATGACATATAAAAGACCAATAGTATATGTCCCACCGATTTTTATTTGATATTTTGTGTAGGCACTGTATATTTAATTTAGTTTACATGTTTACAAAATAATATATGATGGTGCATCCTATATTGTTGAATTATTTCATAGTTATTTTGTTATTTGGATGACATGCAAAAGGGCAGGGGTATTGTCCATAAAAATAATGTTTATACTCGGATTTATATATTTTTCTGATACTATTGATTGAATTTAGCTATGTATATTTATAGACTAATGTATAATGATGTATTTATGTTGATATTTTTTATAGTATTTTGTTACTATTTGGATGAGCTGTAAAGTGAATGGGTCGATTGTTCCCAAATTTCATATTTCTTATATAACAAAATATAGTATGCATCTTATATTTTTTTGTTTGATTATAAGAGAGTAAAAGTTAGATTATATTTTTTGTTTGATTATAAGAGAGTAAAAGTTAGATTAGATATTGCACGTGTAGCTTATAACTATTGATTGTTTCACTGATAGCTTAAGACTAATAAAGAGCTTAGATCTCGAGCCAAAGAGAGGGGGTTGGTAGTGTTGTGTGCATATTAGTGAGGAGGTGGAGGCGACTTGCTTTTTCTATTTCTCAGTCGATGATCGGATGTTTTTTTCCTCACATCTCTTGGATCATTTTTTTATTTTTTAAGACATGACATGTTTTTAGTATTTGAAAATAATAAACCGTCAATTTAAGTGAAAATTACCGATGCTTGGATGTTTTATTTTTCTTTAAATTTCTAATATTTTTTTTAGTTTTGAATTGTGACACATGGTGACTTAATAACAGAATGAATCTTTATGGATGACACCAATTTTTTTAATGTTACGTGGTGGTTCGGTTGTTGCTTGTACGTTCAAATGATGTATTTTAACTTTTATATAGCATATTCAAAATATGAGCAATATTTGTTTATTTACTTAATTAATTATAAATAAAATTACTGCTCAAATAAATTAAAAATTAGATGCTTTTTGGTTGCCCTGTAAAGGATAGTGTTGACGTCAAATCTGTATCGTCGCTGTCGTGCCGAAAGATGTGTTGACGTCAGAGCACACGCTGACATGAGAGATCTGCTTAGCTCCAGTGCAGGTCCTAAAATTAATGAAGTGCGGACGTGCCAGTCAGTTTGATCCTGTCACTGACAAAATATGCAAAACAACAGAGCATAAATCATATCGGTCGATAGGTCGATAATCAAAACAGCCGATCTGTTGACAGCCGATTGTGTGATTATAGCCGATGCCTATGTCCAGATAACTCGTCGGCTGAAACCCTGATGAAACCCTTATTGGTAGCCATCAGGCAGGCTAGAGACTACAATTCTAACAATGACTTATTAGGTCAAACTGAATTGATGCAGCACTAAGTATGAAAAAAAACGTAATATCTAGACAATCAAGCCATTGACTAATTTTCAGGGTGGTAAATGTCTAAACTAATCTAATCTAGTAAACAGTTTAGCCAGTATCGGCAGAGACCCTAAAGCGAGAGACAACCGATAGAGCTAAATTGAGATACTAGGACTAGATTAACAGAGACATATGATAAGACCGGCTAATCTTTCGGTGAAACATTAGCATGAACCTACCAGCTTAACAATACTTAGATTATTAATAACAATCTAGTAGGTCGGATCTAACCGATGCAGCACAAGATTATATATGATAATCTAATACTCGATGAGCCGATAGATCTGTCTGATGCGATGGATAAAACAGATCTACCTAAAGCGACATTACGTTTATAGAAACATCGACTTGATGAGGATATCGAACCTAACCAAGAAAGTCCTAACTAAGCCGATGTATCTATGAAAGGTAATGAAACTAAAGATAGATACGATATACCTGAGCCGATGAGACCTTGGACTTACCCCTTGGCCAAAGATCGAAGCCAATGCAGCCCCTCATTGGGTGCCAAGTTTCACCGGATGATGAACAAAGTAGCCAAAAGTAAAAAGATGACGATGCGCCGAGTCGTATTGATCGTGATGATAGATTACATGAACCTCGGGCTTACATATTTATACCCGCAGGCTGACAAAGATTCTAACAGATTACAATTCAAACTTTGCTAAAAATAAAAGGAAATAAACTGAGTCCTTGTTGGACACTAACATATTTTTCTAAAGATAAAATAGAAAGCTAAAAAACTTTTCCTAATTAATAGATACAAGCCACATCCTCCTTGAACTCGGTCTCTTCTGGATAAGATCTTTCCAAACCGAATTTGATAATAATCTGACTGCTGGAGATACTGATAAGGGAAAATCCCCATCGGCTGACCAAAACTCTAAACCAATACTGGATGTGAGCCGATTTGAACCTTAAGCCGATGAGGACTTCGGGGCTTACCAAATTTTATCGTTAACACATGCCTCCAGTTTTGGAGTATGAGAAGTCATGCTTCAAAATTATCCTGGCCTTGATCGCCCCAAAACTGATTCTTCTCTTCTTCTTGACATCGGCCCTCGTAAGTCGATACCTTCTGTAGTAGATGAGCCAGCTTGTCAAACTCATGGAAGAAAAACCTGTCTTTGGTAGCCGCTGACAACCTTTGAAATGCAAGATCTGCTAGCTGCTTATCACTCAGGCTCAAACTATAACATCGGCTGCGGACGTAACGAAACCTTTGAATATATTCTTTAGCCGATTCCCTTTCTTCCTGTTTGATTGATATCAACTCTGCAAGCTTCAACTCACCAACCTCAGCAAAGAAGGACATGTGAAACTGTTCCTCAAGATCGGCCCAACCTCTGATAGAATTTGGTGGTAATGACGAAAACCATGTGAAGGCCGATCCAGTTAAGGGCAATGAAAAAAATCTAACTTTTAGAGCTTCTTTAGCCGATGCCTCCCCTCATTGAGCTAAAAATCGGCTGACATGTTCCATTGTAGATACATCATCTTGCCCTGAAAACTTGGAAAAGTCTGAAACCTTGTATTGGCTTGAAAGTGGTACTCTATCAAACCACTCAGGATATGACGGTCGATACAAAAAGTTTCATGTTTGGGTTTAATTCCAAACTGCTCCTCCATTACCTTTGCAATAATATTGGCCCAATCTTCTTTAGATTGATATTGTTGCGTTTTCTCTGGCCGATAATGCTGTTGTGGCTCTTCATGTTGATATGCTTGCCCCCGAGCCAATATTGTTGTTGTCGATGATGATGATATTGCCTACGCTGACTTCTTAATGCAATCACCTCGGAAACCATCTTCTTAATCAAACCATGTAATGTACTCATCAAAACTTCAGATGGATCAAACACAACACGATGAACAATTTCATCAACCATCTCTTGAAGTGTCTTGTCATCCATCGACTTAGTAGGCTGCCCCTTGTCTTCATTCATCGGCTTGAGAGATTGCTCTTCCTCGGCCTTGACTTCTTTATCAGACATTGTGAGTTCCACAAGTCGTGTAAACAATCGTGAGGTCCCACTGGGCGTGCCAAAAATGTGTTGACGTGAAATCCGTGTCGACGCTGTCGTACCGAAAGATGTGTTGACGTTAGAGCACATGCTAGCCTGGAAGATCTTCTTAGCTCCAGTGTAGGTCCTAAAATTGATGAAGTGCGGACGTGCCAGTCAGTTTGATCCTGTCACTGACAAAATATGCAAAACAGCAGAGCATAAATCATATCGGCCGATAGATTGATAATCAAAATAACCGATCTGTTGATAGCCGATTGTGTGATTCCAGCCGGTGCCGATGTCTAGATAACTTGTTGGTTGAAACCCTGACGAAACCCTTATTGGTAGCCATCAGGCAGGCTAGAGACTACGATTCTAATCACGACTTAGTTGATCAAATTGAATTTATGCAACACTAAGTATGAAAAGAAACACAATATCTAGACAATCAAGTCCTTGACTAATTTTCAGGATGGTAAATATCTAAACTAATCTAATCTAGTAAACAGTTTAGTCGGTATCGAGAGAGACCCTAAAGCGAGAGACAACCAATAGAACTAAATTGAGATACTAGGACTAGATTAATAGAGACATATGATAAGATCGGCTAACCCTCCGGTGAAACATTAGCATGAACCTATCGGCTTAACAAGACTTAGATTATCGATAACAATCTAGTAGGTCGGACCTATGCGATGCAGCACGAGATTATATATGATAATCTAATACTCGATGAGCTGATAGATTTGTCTGATGTGATGGATATAACATATCTACCAAAAGTGATATTACGTTTATAGAAACATCGACTTGATCAGAATATCGAACCTAACCGAGAAAGTCCTAACTAAGCCGATGTATCTATGAACGGTAATGAAACTAAAGATAGGTACGATATACCTGGGTCAGTGGGACCTTGGACTTACCCCTTTGTCAGAGATCGAAGCCGATGCAGCCTCGCGTTGGGTGTCATGTTTCGCTGAATGATGAACAAAGTAGCCAAAAGTAAAAAGGTGGGCGATGTGTCGAGTCGTATTGATCGTGAGGATAGATTACATGAACCCCGGGTTTACATATTTATACCCGCAGGCTGACAAAGATCCTAACAAATTACAATTCAAACTTTGCTAAAGATAAAAGGAAACAAACCGAGTCCTTATTGGACATTGACGCACTTTTCTAAAGATAAAATAGAAAACTAACAAACTCTTTCAAATTAATAGATACAAGCCACATCCTTCTCGAACTCGGTCTCTTCTGGATAAGATCTTCCCAAACCGAATCTGATAAGAATCCGACTGCTGGAGATACTGATAAAAAAAATCCCTATCGGCTGACCAAAACTCTAAACCAATACTGGCTCTGAGCCGATTTGAACCTTAAGTCGATGATGACTCTGTGGTTTACCAAATTTTACCGTTAACAGATAGATAGGATCTATTCAAATAATCTATTTTAGTTTTTATATAGTAAAATATGGGTGATATGAATCTTAAATTTTATTAGTTGTTTTTCTATTAAATAGATTAGTTAAAAACAGAAGAGCTGGCAGAGGATGAAGGGAGGAAAATGTGGATGAAGGGAGGAAAATGTACGTGTGTGTATATCCTGGAAGGGTGGGAGGAGAGTTTGTTTTTTAATAATAGATCTAATGGCTTAAATGATGGGTCCATTGATTTAAGTGAAAATCAAAGTCAGATATTTTCAGAATTTTTTGAAAATTTTCTAATTTATTAAAATTCTACGTGACGGTTTGAGAGTGTTGATAGGATGTTTATATGACGGTTTGAGAGAGTTTGTAGAGAGTTTATATGAACTTTTAGTATATATTTAGTATATGATAGATAACAGATAATAGATAGATTGGTAATAGATGAGTGTTAGATATAGTAGTTAGATTTATGTGCTCTCTCTAATTCTTTTTCCTGGTACCACCGCTGATAGAAAGAGAGGGCCATGGAGGAGTGGTGGCCTCAGGAGAGAGAGACGACGATCTTACGTTGACAGCGCACTCTCTCTCGTGCGTGCCCCTCGATCCGTCCACCTTCCGCTACTGTTGAAACTTGCAACGGACAATGCCCCCTGCAACCCATGTGTTCGAGTGTTCCCATCAACTAAGTGTACGTACACGTGCATCTTCCTTCCCATCCATACCAACGTCATATCACGTCCAGTTATAGATGGTCAAATAGATCGTACTGCATGACCCAGCTCAGATAAGACTACGACACGATCCATTAGGTACGGCTACTGTGACAGACCGTATCATACGAGTTCGTGTGTCGCGCCTCCGACCCAAGCACGACCCACGGGTGACTGGACCGTGCCCGTGCGGCATGACATGCCAAAGGCCTATGGGTCGAGGACGACCCGTTCGGCCAAACACACACCCAAACCTAGCCTAGCCACCGTCCGCCTGCCCCCACTTCACTCCCTAGCCACAGTCGATGCCGCCGCGTTGTGCCGACGCCGACGCCGCGCTGTGCCGACGCCGCGCCGACGATGACGCCGATGCCGCGCCGCGCCGACGATGACGCCGATGCCACGTCGCGCCGACGTCACGTCGATGCCGCGTTGTGCTGACATCGTGCGTGCCACCATCGTTCGACATGGCGACGCTGCGCTGAGCCGCCGACACCTTCCGTCCCCTCCCCTCCTCGGTGTCCCCGCCGACGACGTCGTCTGACGCCGCGCCGACACCCTCCGCCCTCCGCGTCGACACCGTCCGTCCCCTTCCTCCCCGGAGTCCCCGCTATCGTCCGACGCCGTGTCGACGCTCTCGGCCCTTCGCGCCGACACCGTCCGTCCCCTCCCCTCCACGGTGTCCTCGCTGTCGTCCGACGCCGCGCCGAGTGCCGACACCGTCCGTCTGTCCCCTCCCCTCCCTGTCGTCCCGTGCTGACCCGTGGGCTATGTCGTGTCCGAGCCGACACGATACAAGAACTATGTCGTGCCGTGCCGACCCATGAACTCGACCGACAGTTCAAGCATGACACGATCAATCATGTCGTGCTGGCCCAACCCGTCTTTCTTTCGTGCCGTGTCATGCCGTGAACAGTATTATACGTGTTCGGGCCGACCCACTTCGATCCGACCCATCTGACCATCCATACGTCCAGCGCATAAGTGGCTGCTCGGCTCCTCTCGACCCTCACCCAGTCTCAAGTCTCAACGGCTCAATGCCGGTGCTGCAGTGCATGCATTCTCTCGCTACCTCACTCGCGCGGTTACAGCTTACAAAGCCACAGTATACTCAAGTCGTACTTTAACTTTTACGTTGAACCATAATCAATCTTTCACAAATTAAATTATGTGTCGATCACAATAAATTCTATAAATTATAGATTTACAGGTTAGCCATTTATATTTTTAACTGTGACGCATAGACGTAGATGCACGTGTTTCTAAGTCTGAAAATTGGTGGTTTGTTTGGTGGTTGGCACGTACGGTGCGGACCGATCTGAATTTAGTCACGTTTCCTCTGTCACTTTCGCTTTTTCGCTGCTACGCTTCAATGTGATCCTCGATTAATTAAGCAGCATAATTGATCCTCGATTAAGACCCTGTTAGTTACAAAATTTGATGAAAACTTTTCATTCAAAAAATTTGGGATGAAAACTTTTTATAAAAGAAGATGTTTAGTTGTATATGAAAATTTTTTAGGTTGTTGTAATAAAAACAAATTTATCCCTAATCCAACAACTCAACTAAAAAATGTTTGGTTCTCGGAAGATGAAAGCTGCAAGTGCAAATAAGCAAACCAAATCGATAGGGGATTAAAATCCCTAGATCTCTGCTAATCAAGCCTGCATTTTTCTTTTTCCCTTCTCTTCTTCTTGCCCATCTCCTCACTTCTTCTTCTCCCCGTCCCATTCCCCGCTCGCTTCCTCTTCCTCCACTTCTTCTATTTCCTCCCCCACCACGGCAGCCCGGGCCGCGCCGCAGCCATGCGAGCGGCGGGCGGCTACGGCGGCTGCGACGGTGGCCTAGGGTTTCGTGCGCCGCATCCTTCCCCGTGTGCCACCGCTCCCCCGCCGCGCGCCCTCCTCACGGCCGTCGCTTCCCCGCGCGCCGCCGCTCCACCACGCGCCGTCGCCTCCGCCGCCTCCCCCGCAGCCGCCGCCTCCGCCCCCATGCGCCGCTGCTGGCTCCGCACGAGTTGAGGTGGCGCGGTGGGAATCAGGAGAGAAGGGCGCACCGAGGGCATCTCGAGGTAGGGATATGTTTGCATAGAGCCCTAAAAAAATTTCACCTTTTTTTTTGGCCAAATCGCTCCTAAAACCAAAAATTTTTCATCCTAACTTTTTACCCTCTTGTTTAGTTTAAAAAGCCAAAAAGTAACAAAAATCCAAAATCTTTTCACTTTTCACGTAAACATGACCTAATTAAGCAGCATACTAGACTAATTGATCGATGCTAGCAGATCCAACTGCCTATCCGGCCAACGATCCTATGTTCCAATTGGCGATTGGTCTACTGTTGTACGGTTTTCGTTCTTCTTTTTTTTTTAAAAAAGAATTTGTATGGTTTTCTCAATTTCTCTGCTACCTTTTGAGGCTAAAGAGGAACAAAACACTAGAGAAAATAGCCATTTGGCCTTGAAAATAGCCCTTTTGCCTATATGATTATCAGGCTTCCTTACTTATACTACTCTTCTAAACCACGTAGGGCGAGGGTAGGGAAATTCATCCCAACCAATAGCAGTGAGTTAGCTATAACTACTAGGCCTAGAGTAAAGTAGTAGGGCTAAGATTATGAACGTACTTTTTTCCGGGACGGCCAACGGAACCGTCCGAACTTTTAAGATTGAGGAGTAAAGATCAGTTTTACAAATTAACGACACTACAGTGCCGTAACAAACCAAGGGACCAGGTCTGACTTATTCAGCAGGGGAGGGGAAAAAACAAAGAAATGAAACACTGTACATCGTCACGCAACTACTCGCTATTTAGGTTAAAAAGCTCCGCTGCTTCCCACACCCCGATTTCTTCATTGATGGCATCTGCCAATTGCGTTGCCGTTTTTCTTTGTTTTCAATGATCTGAGAGTTTCGTTCCTTCCAAAGCATCCATCAAATAAGGTGAAGAACGCTGTCAAAAACCTTCCTGTTCACCATCCGAAAAAGATGGCACGTAGCCAGCCACCAGTCCGCCAAATCCGCATTCGCCTCGGACGGCAGTTGAAAATTTGTCCCAAACCAAGTTCTCAGCCTCTGCCACACCACCGCTGAGTAAACACAATTAACAAAAAGATGGCGACATGTCTCCACCTCGACGCGACAAAGAGGGCAAAGCTCGTCATGCGGCCAGTTTTGGCATGCTAAATTATCCCATGTTAGACAACTTCCCCTCAACATCAACCACATGAAGAACTTGATTCGCTAAGGAGATCTCGTCTTCAAGAGCAAAGCCCCATACACACAGTCTTCCGATGTCTTGAAAAACAGAGCATAGGCTGATTTTACTGTAAAATTTCCATCTCTCGCCGCCATCCACTCGATTCTGTCATTTGAAGACTGCAAGTTTGTATCCCTCACTTCAACTGAGAGATTTAAGAACGTGCCAACGCTTGTAGAGATAACGATCCCTGCAACCATCTTAGCCATCAGTTTCCTGTTAGCCCCTTAGCAACTGTAAGTTTCGTGCGGCGCGCATAAGAGTATAAGACTGGCCAGCGCCAATTGAAGCTTCCCTTGCCGGTCCAATTATCTGTCCATAATTGGACATTCTTGCCATCACCCAACCAAAAACGAGCCATCGAAGCAAAGAGGGGCGTGATATCACTTTCTGGTTTATGACCGACTAGGGCCCAATGCCTATTCCTTTGTTCTGTCTCTTTTGCTGGCCATTGCAGTCGTAAGGCTTGTCCCTGAAGAGTGATGTCCTTCACACCCAATCCTCCTTTCTGCACTGGGCGACAAACTTTCTTCCATGCCACCAAGCGATGTCCTCCACTGACATCCTCCTGGCCTTTCCAAAGGAATCCGTGACATTTCCGCTCTATTTCTTTGATGGCCCATCGCGGAAGCGGCATTGCAGTCATTAGGTACGCCGGCAGAGCCATCATGACCGATTTCACCAAGCATAAATGCCCGTCTATTTACTACATTCTTGGTTTCCAACTAGCCACCCTCTTTCCAAACTTGTCCACCATAGGTTGTAACATTGTTTTTGTCGGCTTTCTTATCCCCAGAGGAAGGCCCAAGTAAACAATAGGGAAAGGCTTTAGTGTGCAGGATAGATATGTTTGTACCATCGTCACCTGTTATTCATCACAATTAATCGACATGAAGGTGCTTTTGAGAGGTAACTGTCAGCCCAGTAGCTTTGCCAAATAGATCTAGGATCTCCTTTACCACTCCAACTTCTTCCTGTGTTGGCCAAAAGAATAAGATCGCGTCATCGACATAAAGAGAGATGTGAGGGAGATTCTTCCTTGCTCTTAAAGGTGCTAACAAATGTGTCGAAGCCACCTTTGTGATCAAAGCTTGCAAAGTATCCATCACAAGGACAAATAAGAGAGGTGAGAGGGGATCTCCTTGCCGCAACCCCCGAGCTGGCTTGAAAGGTTGTGTTGTATCTCCATTAATCTGAACTGTTGTCTCCGCTGTTAGAAGAATCGATGAAATCCATTGTCTCCAGTTTGGACGAAACCCTCGGTGCCACAACATTGAAAGTAGAAAGCTCCAAGAAACTGAATCGAAGGCTTTAGAGATGTCAATCTTCACTAACATAATTGTCTTCCTCTGTTTATGAAATTGGCTGACCAATCCTTTTATATATAAGAAGTTCTCATGCATGTTCCATTTTCGGATGAAATTTCACAACCCGATTTTTGTTCGGGATTAAAAATCATTAAATAAATCATTCTCCAGAAATTGAATAAAAAGGCAAAAGAAACTCTCAAGTGAAAGTATTAAGGAAATTAAAGTTTCCTTCAAAAATCATGGCTGGAAATATTTTTGAAATATTCTCCATGCCCTAAAGTATTCTTTGAAATTTTTCGTGAAATTTTGGAGCTCCAGAGATAATTTTAATAATACAAAGAACATTTTAGTAATTATTTAATAAATAAATTAATCACTAAATGATATGTTGATATTTTTATTAAATACTCTAAGCGTTCATCTATTTTCAAGAATTTTTTGGAATTATTTGAGCATTGCAATTATTTATAAAAATTCAAAGATTATTTATACGATTAATTTAAATGCAAAACCAAATTTAAATCCTCCTCCCTGTTCCTGGACCATTTTTGGCCCAACTCCTTGAAGTCCAGTTTGCCTCCCTCCTTCCTCTCTCTCGGCCTAGCCCATGCCTCTCTCCCGCACGCGCCTCGCCTCTCTCGTGGGCCGGCCTTGAGGCCACGGCCCATCGCCTCGCGCGCGCCTGCCGAAGTCTGGTTCCCCTCCCTCGCGCCCCGACTCACCGACAGGTGGGGCCCACCTGTCGGGATCATCTCCCTCCTCCGGCTATCCCGGCCGCCATTGCCGCCGCAACCCGCGCCTTCTCATCCTCCCCCGCCGCTCCCGCGCGTGCTTTAACGCTGCCATCAGGCCGCTGCGTGTTCCCCTTTATTTCCCAAATCCCGCCGCCTTAAATCGCCGTCTTTAAACCTCGCGCCTTAACGTCGCCGGCCACCGCCTTCGCCGCGAAATCCGCCGAGCACCGACCATGCCCGCTCCACCCCGCGCCTTTAAAACCCTACCTGAGCGCCCCTCTCCCATTTTCCGCAAACCCCCGAACCCATCGTGCTCTCCTCGCCTCTCCCCGCGCCTCCCCTTGCTCAGCCGCTCGCCGCCGTCCTCCGGTCACGCGCCACCACCGCTCCAAGCCCACAATCGCGTTCTCCGCACCGTCCCGCGTCTCGGCCACCACTCACCATCCTCGCGCCGCCATCGGAACTCCTACCCGTTGTGCGACCGAGCCGCCACCGCCATTGCTCAGCTCCGCCGCATCCCTCCGACCCCTGACCTCTCCTCCGTCGCCGCCGAGAGCGGCTAGGGCGCCTGTCGTGGTGCGCCCGAGCGCCGGCCGTCGTCCTTGCTCGCCGCCTTGCGCCCATGCCCCTTTTTCCGCCGCGCTCGGATTGTCACCAATTTGCCTCGCCGCCGTCGTCCCCTCTAACTCCGGCCCTCGGTGAGCAATTTCTCCCTCCCCTCCTTTCCTCTCTCTCCCGGTCGCCGTACCCAAACCGCACCGCCCTTGTTATACCGCATCGGCGCTATGTGTGCGCCACGTGGCGTGCCCGCCCATGGATCGCCGTAGACTTGGTCCACGGTGGATGGCCCATGGACCGCGCCGCGCCCGCCGACGTCGGCCCTTAGCCGCGACGTCGAGCCATCCTCCCGACGTCGGCCCTAGCCCTTTCTCCTTTGAAAAATAATTAAAAATTGCGCAATAAATCTAATTAATTTCCAGAATTTATTTAAATGGTCCAAAACTTCTAAAATTCATATCTAATTCATACGAACTTCAAATTGAGCCATTCAAATGGCAAAATTCATCTAAAATTGAGCCCCACATGTTGGTTTACTTTTCATGTAATGTTATTTGGTTTTTATTAGGGGTTTTCCTTGTTTTGCGTGTCAACATGTCGATTCCGCGGTTTTCGGAGTTCACGCTCGCGAAGAAGAAGTTGTTGGAAGAAGCAAGGCAAGTCACACTTCCCTTAAAGCATATTGAACCTATTTTACAAATGTTTTACTGTTTCCAAATAAAACTGCATTGATTTGCTAATTACATGGAATGATGGGATTACCTACCTGCTCGCTTGTGCTATACCTCTTGATATCCGTCCTTTGTTAACCTTGGCTGATAATTTGACTAGCTTTAGTCATTGATGTGATTTCTGCTAGAATTATATGCTTAGCCATGCTAAATTATCACTAGCTCACTGTTGATGAGAAAAGCTTCTCACGCACTGGCCTGAGAGATTTGCTTTACTTTAGTGCAGGTCCAGGTTGATTGCCTTTGGTGGAATTTGGGCGTGCCAGTTGGTTTGATCCTGTAACCAACAAGAAAAGAAGAAATATATGTTTGGGTTAAGATTAGATCCTACTCGATCAGCTAAAGGAATCAATAAACATATAATCGTTATCCCAACACACGTTTAAACTAAGTGATTGGGATAGATCGTTAGTATACCGAGACAGTATAAACCACTTAGATCCAAAAGTGCATTAGTATAAAAATTATATGCATTCATAACATAGCCGATGTCGCAGATCTAGTGTAAATCGGCTAATACTGTGATATATTTTATAAAAAGATATTAATCTGAGTTAAAATGCGATAAACCTAGATCAATCGGCTGTTGATATGATTCAACAGATTGATGTTGGCTTATGGCATTTAAATAGATTGAGATCTTAGTATAAAAGACAGCTCTAATACATCTAATAGTAATTAATACTAAAAAGACGATTAAAACAGGTAAGACCGGCTGAAACCCTGGCATGTCTCTAATGGTAAGCATTATGCTGAACAGATCTATTCTGAAAACTTACAAGTTTTGTTATCCGATATCGGCTGGAAGTCAATTTGGGTTTGGGCAACTGCCCATCGGCAGTTATTACGCTGATAAGATCGAAACCCGTGGGGTGGTAGACGAAAAGTTGATCATGAACAAGTTGATGGACATAGAGAGCCCACCCCTCGGAAGCATCGGGATCATAGAGCCGGCCCACAAAAGGAGTTCAGCCTACGACAAGTGGTGGGTGGAAATAAAAAGACACATCTTCCATTACCACTCTTCTATATACATCACCACTTTATTGCGTGACGAAATTCCTTCGGTAAGCTCTTCACCTTAATACTTCTTCTTTTGAATCGGCTGTCTTTGCTAGCTGACACTTGAATCCTTATCTTTGCAGATGACAGAGACAGACCCGCCGATGGCGAGCAACTCTGGGGTTGACATCAAATACCGGCCAGGAGTCCTTCCAAACGGTTGTGGGCTTGCCCCGTCGGCAATCGGCTGGGAAGCGCTGAAGTTGAAGACCCTGTTATATGGGCAAACACGTCAGCCTGTAGCAAGGAAGAAGAGGGCTGCTCCTGCTGCAAAATCATCAGATATTCCCGCGAAGAAACAGAAGAAGAAGAAGCCGAAGGTGACTGCCGATAGCCTCCCATCCATCGATCCAAGCATCGATGAGTTCCTCAATCAGGAAGTAATGGACGAAGAGGTCTCTCAGGCCATTGCGGAGCAAACTGCATCAAGCGACACCAGTAACAATTCAGTCAGCCCTACAGCCGACATTCCATCTCCACCAAGCCCTCCTGCTCCAAAACGGCCGGTAAGCACCTTATCTTCTAGAATCTGATTTTCAGACTATTTTTACTCAGGCCTTAACCAAATCCTCTTTGTTAGTTCAAGCGATTAGCCGGTCGCACTCCTCGCCCAGCTTCAACAGTAGTCCTCTAAACTTATCTCTCTGTTTGCTTGTGTCTTTGTACTTAGCCGATCGTTACTAACACTTGTCTTCTGTATAACCCCCTCGGTCTCCATCGGCTGCCCCCAAGCTTCAAGTGAACGCACTCAATCGTGAAGGGTTACGCGGAAGCAACGCTAGCCGAAAACAAAAATTTTTCTACCGCGCAAACCAGGAACACTTGCAAGTAAGGGCCGATAGATCATTACCGATTGGAGAGTGCAGCGGAAACAGCCAATCAGGGCTATCCGATCTGGAACTGTGCTGGCCGATGACAGCCGATTCCCGGGGACAGCCGATTCACCAATCAGCCGATTCGCAGATGCCGCAGCCGATCCGAGTCGTCCGACTGTGTTTCGTACCTCGCTCCGATGCGCTCGACCACAGCCGATTCCATCACAGCCGATCAACAGCACGCAACGTAGCAGCGCCTCTACCGGTATCCACAGGTTCGGGGACAGAATGCCGAACACCCGTGTGCTAGCACGCGATGCAAGGCTAGGGTTTGGCTCGAAAGTGGGGAGGGTTTCCGTGGAGATTGATCTCGGCGACTTTTGTTGCGGATTCGGTTCAATGCGATACCGAAACTCTCCACCCCTCGCCCCTTTATATAGAGTTGGCCGACTGGGACTAGTGGCCGATCAGGACTCTATTTTGAATCGGATCTCATCCGTATCTCATAGAGTTGGTCGCCCACACGTCGTAAGCCCATAGGACTTTATCCGATCGGATCCCTATCCGATCGAGCCGTATCCGAGTCCAACTCGAATATCTATTCTATCCCCTTAAGAGTGCGACCCTGTAGGTTTAGGTATACTCGGTTTCGGCTATAGTCTAACTTAGCCGATCGTCGGCTCGAGTCCAACTCAGCCGACCTGTCAATAGCGGCGCCTAGCAGCACATATTGACACCATAGTATACAAGAATATAATATCGGCTCTGAACCTGTAATGTGTACATAAATCCCTTTGCCTCACGATACCAATTAAGCTATAGGCAAGATATGTGTCATCCCTTCAATAGCTTAACCATTCACTCGAACCATATTGGATTATCTGTCTGTTGATTGACTCCTCAATCAACTTAGCATGGTCATGCATTTCCATAATCTATTATCTCGAGGGGCCCAGAGATATCTCTCCAAAGGAGGGGCAAATTTCATCTTGATCACTCACATTCCACTCCATGTTTCATAGCAAACCCGAAAACTACCTTTATAACTACCCAGTTACAGAATAGCGTTTGGTAGTCCCAAAGTAGGCTACTACACATGTTGGAATCCATGGTGATCTCGGTCTAAGGACTTTGTACCAACACTACCGAGACCAACTAATGGCACATTAATTCTGTAGTGTCTCATGGTGGGTCTATCCAACAATGTGTTCTCCAACACATATGTCCATGTTTATTGATTTGGTATCTCCATACCCATGATCTATGAGACATGATCATCAATCAATAAACATGCCGATCTTAGAACCATATTTGTTCCAACAATATGATATATGATCAGGGATTGTTTAGAAATAGATTCATACGTAAAGAGTCTCATGAATAAGTCACGTACTTATTGATCAATACAAGATGTCTATTTCATGGAACTGAATAACACTTTATTCATAAATACATAAACATTGACCATGATATCCAACATCTTCATGTTGCCTCTAGGGCATATCACTAACAAATCGGCCATGGGCAGCCACGATGCCGAGGAAGTCGCCACCCCAACCAATCAGGACATCGAAGAGGTCGCTGCTTTGGCTAGCCACGACGTCACAGAGGCTATTGCCCCAGCCAGCCCGATTGCCAAGGAAGCGGCCGTTGCAGCTCCTGTCGTATAAGTAAGCTTTACTTCCCTTCCCTTTTCTTTTAGAACTCGGAAAATCGATCATCCTATTCCCTGCCTGACTGTTATGTCTTTGTTCACTTAGTTTAGCCGATTTGCTGCCTTTTGACATCAAAGAGTTCATCGACGAGGAAGAAACCGAAGCAACTAGCCTGGACAAAACCGTGGTAGCCGATGAGATCAAAGAGAAGCTACAAGACATCCGTCGTCGGCTAGACATTGACATCGACCGGCTTATGGTGGAGTGCGGATCGGCTCGGTCTCGCTTCTATGAGGTCAAAGACAAGCTCCCTGATGACCTGGCCAAGAAGATCTCAAAGGCCGTCTACATCGATCAACATCGATCCAAGCTAGAGCGGGCGATGTGCAGGATGCTTGAGCGGCTGGCTCAAACCGATCTAGCGGCCAGGATTGATGCGACCGTGAAAAGCGTGGTGGCAGAGAAAGCAAAGTTAGACGAACTCTTGGCCGGGTCGTCAACCACACAAAACGAGATCGATGAGCTCGAGCAGAAGAGGCTGGTCTGCTGCTTCAGCTGGAGCAATGCAGGGCCAAAATTATTGCCAAGAAGCAATTGTTGGCCGATCTCCCCAAGGCTCAAGAAGATCAAAGGGGCAAGGTGACTGCCACTATAAAGCGCTTGGGAGAGCTGAACAAATCGGCCAAAGCAATTCCCGGCAGCGAACAAGAAGATAAGGCAGTAGTCGACAAAGTCAATGCTATCAAGGAGGCAGCAATAGCGGCTATAGACAACTTCTTGGGGTTTAATCTGTAACTTGTATTTTGCTCATGTGTACATAACTTTGTAATCAGTTGTTTGTGTGCCCTTAATCCGTTCTCATGCTTCTGTCGATTCAGTTATTCCCAAGTCTCGAATGCCTCGAAAATTTTGAAAAATCCCAAAAAATTTGAAGTCTTACATCTATGATTTCTGACCTTATATTATATATGGCCCCTTAATTTTGTCAATGACCTCCTTAGCATTGATAAAATTAGTAAACCAAATAACTCACATCCGTCGGCTGGATTGAGCCGATTTGGAAAGATCAGAGAGAAAAAACCTTAGAATAAAATGTCCGAAAGGCGATGCGTATATCTGCACAACACATCAGCTAACATGGATCGGCAAAACCTTAGCCGAATCATAAGTTGATCCAAATACTGGGATAATACTTCTTCAGATACTTGCCATTGAGATCCCTCCCAAATACTTCTCCATCCAATCCTTCTAACATGTAGGCTCCTTTAAAGACGTATTTGTGGATCTTGAAAGACGTATTTAAGTGACCACTTGCCGAATTTGCTATCCCTTGATCCAATCGGCAATATCAATTTTAAAACGAGCTCGCCCTCTTCAAAAGACTTAGGCACCACCTTCTTATTATAATGACGGGCTACTCGCTCTTTGTCCCTGATCACTTTTTCCAAAGCGCGCATCCTTGACAGAACTAGGTCTTCTGATCATCAGCCATTAGATTATAATAGTCATCAATTGTTAGCTGATCTTGTAGTTGAATCCTTCGTGAGTCAACGATGTTTTTTCACGGCAGAACTGCTTCATGTCCATAGACCAATTTGTATGGAGGCACCTGGATCGATCCGTGGCAAGCCATCCGATAAGCCCATAATGATTCGGTCAATCGGCTGTGCTATTGCTTTGGGTGCTCAGCGATCTTTCTCTTTATCAGTTTGATCAAACTTTTATTTGAAGCTTCTGCTTGCCCATTAGCCTGAGCATAGTATGGAGAAGAATTTAACAACTTAATCCCCATGCCGTCGGCAAACTGAACAAACTCATCTGAGACAAAGATAGATCCCTGATTCGTGGTAGTAGTTTGAGGGACACCGAATCTGTAGATAATGTGCTCCTTCACAAATTCGATTGCGTCCCCAGAGTCAACCTTCTTCAAGGGAATTGCTTCCACCCACTTGGTAAAATAATCGGTTGCCACCAATATAAACTTATGCCCTTTGCTTGAGGGTGGATTAATTTGGTCGATCATATCGATTCCCCAACCTCTGAACGGCCAAGGCTTGATAATGGGGTTCATAGCCGATGTTGGCGCTCACTGGATGGCTCCAAACTTTTGGCAGTCCTGACAACTCTTATAATATTTGAAACAATCTTCCAGCATAGTCGGCCAAAAGTACCCTGCTCTATGAAGTATCCACTTTATCTTATGGGCTGATTGATGCGTGCCACAAATTCTTTCATGTACTTCTCCGATAGCCACTTTGGCTTGATCGGCACTTAGGCATCTGAGCAACACGCCATCAATCGTCCGATAGTATAAATCTTCATTGAGCAAAACATATCATAGAGCCTTATAACACAATTTCCTTGAAGCCGACTGGGACGGATTTTGCAGATAGTTGTAGACTTCATGTCTCTAGTCGTCGACTGACATGTTTGCAATTTCTATTTCGATTTCTCTCGTCAACGGCTTATAGCCTGATGCCCCCTGAGCTAGATCATTGGCTTCTGCATTTTGCTCCCTGGGATATGTTTCAGGGTTACTAGCCGAAAGTTGTGCATCAATTCTCGGCACTTTTGATAGTAGACCATCAGCGTGTCGTTTTTGCACTCATATTCTCCTGATAATTGGCTGATGACCAATAGTGAATCTCCCATTATCTCGATGGCGTCGGCTTCGACTTTCTTGAGCAACTGTAGTCCCTTCAGCACGGCCTCATATTTGGCTTGATTGTTCGTTGCATGGGGAGCGATTGAAAAAGCGAACTCAAAGCTTGCCCCCCTTGGGGAAATTATTACTAAGCCAATGCCGCACCCATTTGTGCAAATCGAGCCATCAAAAGTTAAAGTCCAAGGCATGATAATCACCGAGCCAATTGAATCATCTCTGTGTTCTACTACCAAATCGGCTATAGCCTGTCCTTTCACTGCCTTGGGGGCCTGATATCTTAAGTCAAAGTCTGTTAAGGCAAAAATCTATTTCCTAATTCGTCCTTTCAGAACTGGAGCCGATATCATATACTTTACTACGTCGGCTTTGCATGCCACAGTGCACTCACTGGATAATAGATAATGCCTTAACTTCGTGCATGAAAAATACATGCACAAACATAACTTCTCCACTGGTGAATACATTGTCTCTACATCCAGAAGTCATCGGCTAAGATAGAAAATTGCCTTCTCCTTCCCTTCGATCTCTTGAATCAAAACTGAGCCGATGGATTTCTGGTCGGCTGATAGGTATAACTTGAAATGCACCCCTTTTTATGGAGAAATCAGGACTGAAGGGGAGCTGAGATAATCTTTTATGTTATCCAAAGCTTTCTGCTGTTCTGCCCCCCAGGTGAATGCTTGGTCGGCTTTGAGCCGAAGCAAAGGTGTGAACGGCTCCATCTTCTCTGATAGGTTTGCTATGAACCGTCTGATAAAGTTGATTTTGTCGATCAGGGACTGCAATGCCTTCTTGTCCTTCGAAGGTTGAATCGTCTTAATGGCGTTGATGCTTCTTGGTGTGACCTCAATTCCCCTCTCGTGAACAAGAAATCCCAGGAACTGGCCAGCCGATACGCCAAACGAGTGATTTCGGCCTTGATCACATCATACATATCGGTTTTAAACCTCCTGGGAGGCTGTTTGTACGGCCGATATCCTGGCTTGATAGGAAGCTGATGTACAACAATAAATCGGCTAAGACCGAGCATCTCAAAATATTTCCAAGCAAAATAATCTTTATATTCCTTTAATAATTCAACAAGCTTGGCCTTAAAATGATAAGACAAATGTTTACTAATATATGTCGGCCTAGGTCTATCTCCTGGACCTATATCCCCTTCTTCTAACTCATCGGTCGACATAAAACCTTGCCCGAGTTTACCGTCGATGTTGTCCATGGTGTCCTCGTTGTAGACGCTCGAGCCCTCCCAACGCCTTCAAAGTAATAATTGAGGCTCTTCATCTCCAATGGGTTGTATATCAGAATTGGACACCTTCAACAAATCGGCTTGCCAAACTTTACCGGACAGGCAATCAATACCATCGATTTCCCAAAATAGCAAATCGACGTTAGCGACGTTGACTGACCTGTCGGCTGGCATAATCTCTATCTAGTCGCCTTGCCACTAGATTAAGCTTTGGTGCATTGTGGAAGGGATGGAACAGTTGGCATGGATCCAATCCCTCCCAAGCAGCAGGTTATACGACCCTTTCCCGTCGATGACAAAAAACGTAGTGGGCACAGTTTTGCTGCCGACGGTCAACTCAACATTTAAAACTCCATTGGCTTCTGAAGGGTTGCTGCCGAAGTCCTTGAGCACCATGTTGGTCTTGATCAAATCTTCGGCTCCTTTGCCCAGCTTTCTGAAGGTTGCGTAAGGCATTAGGTTGACAGCAGCCCCTCCATCAACTAGCATCTTGGACATCGGCTTCCCATTGACAAATCCTTTGATGTATAAGGGCTTCAAGTGCCGATTCTCGGTCCCCTCAGGTTTCTCGAAGATAGCTTGTTTCGGGGACAGTACCAGTTTAGCCAAGGTTTCTTCCACTGTGTCTGCATCGGCTTCGACAGCCTCAAATTTGGCCGGCAATATGAAAATCATGTTGATCAATGCAGTGACCACTTCTTTGCCCTTCGCCGCCCTTTTGGCCTTGTCGGCTGGGCTCTCGTTGGCTAGGGCTTCCTGTTTCTTGACACGTCATTGCTTTGCGCCTGTCGACGTTTGTTGCTTTTGGATCATCTGTTGGACTTCTTCTTCCTGTCCCTCACTCTTAAGCCTCTGAATTTTTCTTTTTTGCGTCTTGGTGAACAGGTCCGAAGGGCACCATTGGGCATTGGCCAATTGTTCGTCATTACCCTCCTCTTTGGCCTCTTCTTGGAAGAAGTCCTGGTGGATTGGGTCGAGCCGATCATGGACGAGAACTTTCCGCTGGTTAAGTTGAACGGCTCGAGGGACGAATCGGCTAGAACCTTCCATCGGTGGATTCCTGTATTCGTCCTCCCTGTATTCGCTGCCTGCCAGGCAATTTTCAAGGGTGGACAGTCTCATTCCTTGCTCCCAGCAGAACCTGAAGAACTCGCAGCACCAATGCGGATCACAGCCGTCATGGCGCCGGTAGTATGCTACACCCAGCCGATCGGGTGTCCTCTCGTATGGCTCACCATGCCGGCTCTCTTCTTCTTTTTGGACCCTACGCTGGAATCGCACTCGGCTGTCCGTTTGTCTGGGCCGACGGTCGGCCGATCGGCCGCTGGTGTAAACCATAGTAATCGGCACGACTCTCACTACAATTGGCTCTTGTTGGTCCTCGGCTGAGCTGTACGTCATTCTGCCTTGTCGATCAGCTCGCGCGCGACTGGCTTGGACAGTGTTGACAGGGAAGGGATTGTCGTCGACCTTCATCAGCTTAGCCGATTCCTTGAACTTAATCTTCCCTGCCTCGATGGTCGACTATATCTGTTGGTGGAAGACCTTGCAATCGTTGGTGCTGTGAGAGGTGGTATTGTGCCACTTGTAGTACCTCTTCTTTTTGACCTCCTCGGTTGATGGTATGACGTGGTTGGCCAGAAGCTGTATTTGTTTCTCTCAGCAACAGATCAAAGATCCTATCGGCTTTGGTTATGTCAAAATCGTATTTTTCTTCCTTAGCCAATTTCTTCAACCATTGGCACATGATGGCCTTCTTGTTCTTGGTCTACTCGGCTGCCGCCACCTCTACGTTGCTGTCACTTGAGTCTGAGTCTGTTGCTTAGGAGACGTGGGTGACTTTCCTGAAGGTTTTCTTGGATCCTTGAAATCTTTGCTCGTGGGCTGTTACCTTTTGGGCCAAGTGGGCCAGGCTTTCAAAGTCTTGAGCCGAAAACCTCTCACGGATTAGAGCCAAAAGTCCATGAAAAGCCAAATCGGCTAGCTGCGAGTCTAATAGCACCAAGCTATAGCAACGGTTCCTCATATCTGTAAAGCGCTGAATGTAGTCTTGAACCAATTCTTCGTGCTTTTGCCTGATGCCGGTGAGGTCCGACAGCTTCATCTCGTGGGTGCTAGAGTAGAAGTAGCTGTGGAACTGCTTTTCGAGATCGGCCCAGCTCTGTACTGAATTATAAGGCAAGGATGAGAACCAGGTGAAGGTCGATCCCGATAACGATAGAGGGAATAAATGCACTCGAGTGCGTCGTAGCCGATGCCTCCCGTATTGAGCTAAGAATCGGCGACGTGTTCATAGGTGGACATGTTGTCTTGCTCAGAGAACTTTGAGAAATCCGGCACCTTGTACCGGTTTGGCAGGGGCAACCTCTCGAAGTATTCTGGATACGGGTACCGGTACATGTTGCTGAAATCCTTGGGTTTAAGGCCGAGTTGATCGCGCATGACGTCGGCAATCAGGTCGGCCCAAGGTATGTTGTCTTGAGCTTGAACTTGAGATATCGGCTCGTACTACTCGTAGTGAATAGGTCCTTGCCGATACTAGAGTGGTGGCGTTTGCGGCTGGTATTGTTGCTCGTAGTGGCCTTTCGGATATTGATATTGGAACTGGTTTGCAGCGAGAGGCGGCCGAGACGCGAACTGGGTCGGCTGCTCAGAAGGAGGCCAATTACCATTGGCATTGAGATGCGGTTCGGCGCGAAGCTGCCAATCGGCTCTTTAGACATGATAGGTGCCCGATTGGTGTTGAACATGTTCTTCAACTGCTCATGGGTCACTGTTGAGATGCCGTGGCCCTGGTGTTGAGGTTGTTGCCTGACCAACATCTTAGGACGCGGCTCTGAAGTCGATGCCTATGGATTCAGCTGGATTGGTGCTCCTCCTTGAGGGTTCGGCTGTCCTAGTGGCGGAATCGGCAGGCCGTGAGTAAATAGCGTCCTGTAAGGCGGGAACTAGCCGTCGGCGAAGTACGTCGGCCCCCTTGGCAGTTGCTCGGCTATCTTTGAATCAACCACGGTGCTTATCATATTGTTGAGAGTGTTAACCAGTATCCCAGACTAGTTGACAAGCATGTGGTGGACAGCCGAATCGATTCGGTCCTGCAGTGTGTGGGGCCCCGAATCATCCTGCTCTTGTTTGATGTCCTCCATCTTCTTCTTTCCTTTCTTGTCCTCATTAGATATGTCAAAGTCTTCGATGGAGAACTTGAATTTCTCGAGGACTGCCCCTTAGATCTGGTCTGGGTGAACGATTGCAGATAATGAGCCTGCAGCCGCTCAACCATCTGCTTGTAGTCGGCTAGTTGTTCAGCCGACAGTTGCTCCATTGTCACTGGGATGACATTTTCTTGGTCGATCTCTGGAGTCTTGGTGTTAGACATCGCGTCGAACTTGGAAGTCTGCAGAGGTCCCACCGAGCGTGCCAAAAGCATGTTGATGAGAAAAGCTTCCCAAGCACTAACCTGAGAGATTTGTTTTATTCTAGTGCAGGTCCAAGTTGATTGCCTTTGGTGGAATTCGGGCGTGCCAGTTGGTTTGATCCTGTAACCAACAAGAGAACAAGAAATATGCGTTTGGGTTAAGATTAGATCCTATTCGATCGGCTAAAGGAATCAATAAACATATAATCATTATCCTAACACATGTTTAAACTAAGTGATTGGGATAGATCGGTAGTATACCGAGACAGTATAAACCACTTAGATCCAAAAGTGCATTAGTATAAAAATTATATGCATTCATAACCCAGCCGATGTCGCAGATCTAGTGTAAATCGGCTAATACTCTGATATATTTTATAAAAAGATATTAATCTGAGTTAAATACGATAAACCTAGATCAATCGGTTGTTGATATGATTCAACAGATTGATGTTGGCTTATGGCATTTAAATAGATTGAGATCTTAGTATAAAAGACAGCTCTAATATATCTAATAGTAATTAATACTAAAAAGACAATTAAAACAGGTAAGACAGGCTGAAACCCCGGCACTGTCTCTAATGGTAAGCATTATGCTGAACAAATCTATATACCTCTAGAAGCAACATAACAGGTCGATTTGATGCAGCATTAAGTACAAGAAGAAATACTAGATCTGTATGGGCCAATGAGAACCCCTCAAGATGGTAGACACGCCATATAATCTAAATCAACATCTAGATCTAGCTCCATCGGCTGCCGTTTTCAGAGAGAACTCAGCCGATTGCAAGATAGATCTAGACATTGTTCTAGATTATATGTTGTGTATGATAACTCAAGTAGTTTATAACATTGAAATTAGAGTATCATGATGATGTAAGCACTAACCCCGACGATACAAGCCACTTGCAACAAGGAATTACCTCGTTCGGAGATCGACGTCGATGCAGCCCGAGCAAAAAGAAGAACTTGTCGAGAAAAGTAAAAACAAAAAGGTTTGACGATGCGCCGAGATTATATTGATCGTTGATTGATATCTATTTTACAAGCCCTCGGGTCTTATTTATACCCGGATAGACAATGAGTCTGTGACGGACACGATTCTTATTACAGATTAGATTACAAAATAAATCGATATTATCATAAAAGGAAACTATACAAAATATCCTAATTTAAAGATACAATTGTCGTTACAGAACGTTATCCATAGATGGCAATATCTTCAAAGCACTTTGGAAACCGAATCCAATACTCTATCCTTAAGCTTTTCTTTTGGGACTGGCTTCACTTCTATCCTCAATCGAAATCGGCTATCGGCTATCCTGGTCCGACTCGGACTCAGCCGACTGGCTTCGCAGCAGATTCGAACTTAGCCGATGCGGCCTCTGTTTCTCCGCAGATCACGTTTCTTCTCCGATTCCGCTTCAATCTTGGCTTCAAACCCGGGGATTTGGTTACCAAATGTGGTCGTTAACACTCACTAAATGAGATAATCACACTATCTATACTTAGTTTAGATGAGCTGCAAGCTCGAAATACCTTGCCATGCTTTATTGGTCGTAATATCCCAACTAAAATATAACTTAATGGTGGGCTGTGGGTACATGGTTTTGGATTGTCGCACCCATGACAATTAAGGACCAGTTCATGGAAAACCTTTGAAGACTTACCGTGCTTACGACAAGCAAGAATGGGCAACTGCTGGACTCATAGTATAGTTTTTCTCTAGCCAACGATCCCTGGCAAGGGTGGGCATAATGGAGTTGCAGTCGGCCCCGATATAAGGGTTGTTGGGCTTCCGGATTCACCGCGGCACTCGGAGGGGCTACCCACCGCCCAAAAAGTGGAATGGGGGCAAAACCTTGGTGTGGTTCGATTGGTTAGGGAAAAGTTATGCGAAAAATCTTGTCACGGTACCCCGCTGCGGTATTATGGCGATACTTCGGGGCATGACAACATGTGTGGAATCATGTCTTGTAGATAAATTTTGTTTTTGGCTAGCCTCAAGCCTTTGCTAGCCATGCCTGCTGAAAAATTAGAGAAACGGAGATATATATTTCCATTTCCAGCATCTCCATTTATATATACAATTATTTATAGGAAACCTAATTCAGAACTCACATATGACGTTCATATATTTCACACATCCATTCATATATACAATTTATTTTTGAAATGGAGAAGAATATATACATATCCCATTATACAACCAAAACAAAAGTGACATTATCTCAGATCTATACATGTCCCATTAACAGTGACCAATATACAATCAATACATAACATGACATCCATCTCAGATTCAATACATGGCATGACATTCATCTCAGATGTATACAAGAGGGAGCACGACAACACATGAGGGAGATGGACTTACCTAGAGCACGGTGGCCAGGCTTGGGGACGACGACGCTCGTGCTCGAGGATGGCGACGCTCGGTGGCCGGGCTCGAAGACGGCGACGCTCGGTGGCGGTGAGGGAGAATGACGGCGCCGGGCTTGGGAAGGCACGAGGGAAGGCGGCGACAGGCTCCGAGAGACGACGGCGACGCTAGGGTTTGCAATGCGAGGACTTCGAAAATTTTTGCACTCATGTGTAGATCTGAATTGGCGCTCAGGCTAGGTTAAATAATTTTGAAGCATATCCGTGACGGACTTAAGTTTAAGTTTGATAGAGATGACATCAACTCAATCGGGCCTAAGTAAAAGCTTGTCACCGATGACACTCATCGATGACGGGTCTAATTGTTATCTCAATCGGGCCTCATGTTGGTGCTCGTCACCGATGAGTGTCACCGGTGACGGGCTTCTGTTAGGGCCCGACAAAGATATCGTAGGTTATCTTTATCGGGCCATGATTTGAGCCCGTCACCGATATGTATTATATGTGATGGACTCGAGTTTTATGTACATCTAACATGTCTATGCGAGTATATCTTTGTCGGTCTCTTTTTAAGCCCGTTTGAGATAACTTCGTTGTGACGGCCCACAAAACCCAAGCATATGAGAGACCATCATAGATGAGAAGATTTGTATTAATGACATATAATCTATAATCTATAATCTATAACTATCTATAAAGCAAGTAGTGTTTCCAACCAAATTTTGTTCTGCTTGGCTATTTTGCAGAAAACCCTTTAAGTTTTTCCAAAATTACCTCGTAGTCCGCCTGGCTATTAAAAAAACCCAGTTAAAGAAGAAAAAGTGGTTATTTTGGAAAATCCCTTGAATATTTATAAAATTAACCCACAGTCCCAATGCTGAAAAGAAAGGGAGGGTTTAGATGAAAAAAGACCTAATGTGTCCTCTCTTCCGGCCCCATTCGCGTCGCGCCCCACGCCACGCATGTGCCCTCCTCCCGTCGCAACTCGGAGTCCCGCGCCACCGCCTGGACCTTCGTCCTCCGCCTGCTTCCCTCCCTGTGTCGTCGTCCCGTTGAAACGCACGGACATTTTGCTAGTCTATAACTATCTATAAAGCAAGTAGTGTTTCTACCCAAAATTTTGTTTTGCCAGATTATTTTGCAAAAAACCCCTTGAGTTTTTTTGAAATTACCCGTAGTCCCAATGCTGAAAAGAAAGGGAGGACTTGGATGAAAAAAACCCTCATGCGCCCCTCCCTCCCTGCGCCCCTCCTTCCTGTCCCCATCCGCGCCGCACTCGCGCCGCGTCTGCGCTCCTCCCTCCCATCACTGCTCGGAGCATCTGCGCCATGCCTACGTCCCTTCCTCCCGTCCCCATCCACACCGCGCTTCGACTTCACCCGTTGCAACGCACGGGCACAATTGCTAGTATATCTATATCTATATCTATAACTATTTATAAAGCAAGTAGTGTTTCCACCTAAATTTTATTTTGTCTGGCTATTTTGCAGAAAACTCCTTGAGTTTTTTTCGAAATTAACCCGCAGTCCACCTGGCTATTTTTAAAAAACCCAGTTAAAGAAGAAAAAAGAGTTATTTTATAGAAAACCCCTTGATTGTTTATAAAATTAACCCGTAGTCCCAATGCTGAAAAGAAAGAGAGGGCTTGGATAAAAAAAGACCTCTTGTGTCCCTCTCTTTCGTCCCCATCCGCGTCGCGCCCCGTGCCGCTCCTGCGCCTCTCCCTCTCGTCGCTGCTCGGAGCTCCCGCGCCGCCGCCTGACCTTCGCCCTCCGCCTGCTTCCCTCCCTGCGTCGTCGTCCCGTTGCAACGCATGGGTATTTTGCTAGTATGTATATATATAAAGCAAGTAGTGTTTCTACCCAAATTTTGTTTTGCCTGGTTATTTTACAGAAAACCCCTTGAGTTTTTCTAAAATTAACCCGCAATCCGCCAGGCTATTTTTTTTAGAAAAAACAGTTATACGTACGATAGAGCTTATCTTAACTACTTAAAAAATCTATAACTTTTCGATCATCAAACCTTTTTTTCCTCCAAATCTATAAAATTTTTTATCCATATAACCTCTCGCTCTATTGTTGCCTCATTTTTCTCACCTCCAGCAGGCGAGCCCAACTTACGCGCCTCTTGTGTCACCGTGCGTTGCCCTGAGCGGCGGTCGAGCACACGCTGTACGCGTGAGCTAGCGTGCCGTCGTCGATATACATACAACTTATCCTATTCATCAATATACTTTTCTAACTAATAATATCCGAGTCATAAATATTTTAAACTTTTACCAAATTTCTAATCGATTTAAAGTATCAATAAGTTAATATCTATTTTTATTATATTTTTGACTTAATTTGGTGAAGTTAAATTAATTTAGACTAAATGTCTATCCGATACTATTTATTAATCAAGGTCTAATGGTAAAGATACTCTTGCTTTTAAAGTTATATATATATATGTATATATATATAACTATCTATAAAGCAAGTAGTGTTTCTATCTAAAATTTTCGTTCGTATCTGGTTATTTTGCAGAAAACCCCTTGAGTGTTAATAAAATTAACCCGCAATCCTAATGCTAAAAAGAAAGAGAAGGCTTGGTGAAAAAAGACCTTCTATGTCCCTCTCTTCCGTCCCCATCCACGCCGCACCCGCGCCGTGCCTGCGCCCCTCCTCCGTCGTCGCTCGGAGCTCCGGCGCCACCGCCTGCCCCTTTGCCCTTCGCCTGCTTTTCTCCCTGCGTCGTCGTTCCGTTGCAACGCACGGACATTTTGCTAGTGACATATAATATATATAAAAATCATAGATTATACCTACTACAAAATCATAGGCCCCTTAACTAAAAAGTCCTTGTGAAAAAAAGAGCTTCGTTTCTGTCGCTCCCTTATGATCTGTGGTTACCATGGCAACCTTGCAATCCCGACCACGTTCTGCTAATTACAAATCACAATTAAATGAATAACATCGTACTTGATTTTGTGCGAGAAGAATTACACGAAGAATACGTGGACCCAAGTCCTTGTGAAAAAAAGAGCTGCTCATTTGTGTCGCTTCCTTCCAGTTTGTTGCTAACGTGGCAACCTTGCAATCTCCATTCAGAAACAACCACCACATTCTGCCAATTAAAAAACACAATTAAATGAATAAGATCATTCAGATTTTGTGCGGAAGAATAACCATAATTACTCTGCTCAGGTACGACAACAAATTCAAAACAACCCACTAGAACTCTTAACCACATGCGCCAAAGTCGCTAGCTCAGCAAACCAAACAATGCACTGTACCTTAGTCTACATACATCAAAAGTAGTACGATAAATCGAACAAATCACTAGGCATTAGGATACGGTGTGCGTGCCAAAAGAGCTAGTTTCAGCTGTACAGCGGGCAATTATGCCCGCAGTTAAGGGGTACTAGAACGTGTTTGTCACAATATACAAAAGCAACAGTTTGATTTTTTTTTTGCAAAAAGTAACCTTTAATGTACACTATATACAAGTAAATACTAAGCATCCATAAGTTTAGCGATCAAATTACGTGTTAACCCTTAGCTTATAGTACTTAAACTTTCGCTACTGTGAGAACAAGACCGCCACCGACTATGTTAGCCAAGGACAACACAAAGAATACGTGGATCCAAGTCAGCAATTTAAATAAATGTCCTTTATTTTTCTTTTCTTTCTTTGGAAAACGGCTGCTCGTTCGCACCGTCTCATTCCTAATCTGTCGCTGACACGGCAAATCCCTTGCAGTCCCGGTTCATAAACAATCACCACATGTGCTAATTATAATACGCAAATAAAATGATTAAATCCTAAGCTAACCCCTCTTGTCACACTAAACAAACGCCTCAGAAATCTTCGGTAGCTTTCCACGCCGCGTATAGCTGCGTCTGCGTGTGAATATGATTTGGAAGAACGTTCCAATCCCTCCTGTATAAAAAAGCTACCCAGAAGATGTGTTCTACTGTCGTTGGAATTTCTTGTTCTTCTTTAATTCTTTTGCTTTCTCTTTGCTCACTTTTTGTTGAAGTTTAATCCTCTTGCGATACAGAATTTTAGGATTGAGAGATCGATCATCGCGTTCTTTTAGCATAAAGAATTTTAGGATCGCCGTGTTCTTGGTGTTTAAGAAGGGAGGGGAACGAGAAATTCGGAGGGTTCGTTCAATGGCGCTCAGCATGGCCTTCAGTTCGCTCCCGACTTCGCGGGGCGACGTGCGGGTCGTCACCTCCGACGGGAGCAGCATCCGCGCGCACTCCTCTGTTCTTGTAAGCGGAGATCGCCGTTGCTTTGGTGCGATTTTCTCGTTCTTGTTTGGAGTTTTGGGCGTGGAGAAGTTTCTGAATTTTGCTTTGTTTCTGTTGGAATCTGGTGATGTGAATGGCGAAGGCCTCGGCGTCGCCGGTGCTAGAGCGGATGATCGAGCAGGCGCCGCGCGGCTGGAACGCCGGCTGCGTCGTCCTCATCCCCGGCGCCTCCACCGGCGCCGTCGTCGACTTCCTCCGCTTCCTCTACGCTCCTGTCAGGTTTGTAGTAGCAACTGCACGCGCGCGATCACGCAAAAGGGGAGTTGGAAAAGGTGTGGTAAGTTAAGATGTGCGGCGGTGTCGTGCACGCAGGAGGGCGGCGGCGGCGGAGTGGGAGGAGGCGGCGCTGGCGGAGCACGGGGCGGCGCTGATGGCGCTGGCGCACGCGTACCGGGTGGCGGGGCCGCTGAAGCGGCGCGCGGAGGAGGCGGTGGCGGCGCGGGTGACCGCGGAGGGCGCGGTCGACGCGATGAAGCTGGCCGCGCTCTGCGACGCGCCTCGCCTGTACCTGCGGTGCGCGCGCCTCGCCGGCAGGGAGCTCGCCGCCGTCCGGGCGTCCGAGGGCTGGCGCTTCGCCGCCCGCCACGACGCCGCGCTCCGGGCCGACCTGCTCCAGCTCCTCCGCGACGCCGACCAGAGGAAGGAGAGGTGGGAGAGGGAGAGGGATTCCCAGGACGTGTACCTGCAGCTCAGCGACGCCATGGCTGCCCTGGAGCACGTCTTCGCTGTCGCTGACGGATCTCCGTGCACCGGCGAGTGCTGCACGGAGGCCTACCCCGCGGCGGCGGCGGCGCCTGCACGCACCGGCAGGGCCTCCTGCAACTCGCGAGGCACTTCGCCGGCTGCGACAGGAACGTCGCCGGAGGCTGCACGCACTGCCGGCGCTTCTTCCAGCTCCTCCGGCTTCACTCCTCCGTCTGCGACAGATCCGACGACGATTCTTGCGGAGTTCCTCTTTGCAGGTAATAACAAAAGAAAAGGATAATCACACATGAAGAACAACTAGGAAAATTCCACGTCCAATTTTACACGTGTTAGTTGAATTGGATTTATCATATACGACTCTAAACTTCTATACTACATGCTATCGGTACTAAAAGTTGGATTAGATTTAATATTTAACTTTTTTTTCTTCTATCTCTATATATAGAAAATCCAATTCAACATAGTTGTTATCAATTTAATATAGATGGTACTTTGCATACATCTATTAACATTATTAACATAGTTGTTATCAATGTATATCATTATAATTTGGTCCCATCAGAATATTACGCTAATTTTTTTCTATTAATATGGTAATTTTTAAGTCTCTGGAACAAATATGATGTCTTTTGTATATAACCTAATAAAACCTAGAGATGGCTCGCACAAATTGAACGGTGCTAGATTTTTAAAGTAGGACTGAAATTGGTATATAGCACTTAAATTATATTTCAATGGATACAACTGTATTTTCTACTCATTAGATTTTTCTAAAAAAATAGACTTTATATACAACTCCTAACTTTTATGTTCTATAGATACAATTATATATTATATATGATCAATCTACACCCATCAAGATCTAATGGCTCAAATATTTTTATTTTTTCGACTATCGTAGTAATTTCTACCCCTAAATAAATGTGGCGGGTTTTCTATAGCTATCTTTATAATAGATAGATAGATACTCTCAAAACAGTTTTATCATTTTTATTACAGCTAAAATATAATAAATTCAAGATTAAAACTTTATACATAAGTGTAATACTGTTCTATTAGAAATTTGTATAAGTTTTTTAGATTTTTGTAAAATTTGATGTGTACGATATGTATACGAGAAGAGAAGTTTATGTGTATAGGACAGTATATATTCCTTAGATAGATAGATGTCACATGCCATTGCCATGTCAAAAGTTTATGACCCTTCCGTTTGTGTTGTTTATGTTCTTCCTTTTGCTCCAGCAACTTCAAGGCTAACATAGAAGAAGAGAAAGTGGACAAGACATGGAAGCTCCTTGTGAAGAAGGTGACGAGAGCTAGGGTGATGTCTGCATGGGCCAACAGGCCGGTGCCAGCGCCGGAGATCGTGCAGAAGTCATGGGCAAAGTACAACAGCAGCGGTAGGAGTAGAGCAGCTAGATTCAGATAGATAGAAGAAAAAAATACATATTTGATACAAGTTCAGAAGGCAAAGCATAGTTTTTGGTACGAGCTTCTTTCAGGGAAAAAAAGTTTCAGCGATCTGGGAGGACATGCTTTCGTTGTATTACTCCTACAATTTTTTGGGAGGAGGAAATACTGAAATTGTGCAACCTGCAAACTGCTACCAAATTGTGTGGCCAGTTCTTTACCCGACCAGCCTGTACACATGCACATTTTTACAGTGCAGAGTTCGGCCTGTACTAGGAAGGAATGCATAAATCATGTGCAAATCAGTAGCAGCATTAAAGTACTGGTGTCTATTAATGCATAAAAAATGCGTAAATCAGTAGCAGTATTTTTTTTGAAAGGAAATCAGTAGCAGTATTAATGTACTAGTGTCTCAACTGCTGAGTTGCAACAAGCCCAGGTACTGTAAGTAACAGTTGTAAGTAGACCTCAGTTTTTGCTGCTTCACCGACAAATGCAAGATACATCAGACAGGACCGACGGGTTAGATACTTACTATACAGGCTACGACTAACAAAACAAGCCGTACTAACCATCTGAATATTTACCGGTAGAGTTTGTGAGAACCCTTGGTCAAGTCTTAATTGCTGCCTTGCTTGACTCCTAGTCTACTACGGAGCCCTAGATGAACCATGTGATTGCATTTCACTAACATCAATGACGCTTTTTTTTCCTATAGTACTCGTATTACTTGCCAGTTGCCACATCCTGTAGGTAGCACTACCGCACTAGAAATGGAATCAGATTGAAAATCCCTTGTGATCATTTGCAATTTTCCTTCCAATTGTGAAAATCCAAAATAATTAAGGCGCCTTTGCTGTACTAGGGACACCAAACTTGCTTACTATTTGTCCTTCAAATTGAAGTTCTGCTATCATATGATCAGTATGTTCACCAGCCAAGCTTACCAGCTGCAAATTCTGAACTTGAGACAGGGAGACAGAGAAAGGAAATCAAAAGTACCGAAAAGACTAACTTTTACCCATCATAATAAAACAAGTTCAAACCATCAAAACTACTAGACCTTAACACTTCTTACAAAAATCTGAGAAATTCACAGAAAAGAAAAACTACTATATGATCATATCCTAATATGGTCAGGGGAACAAATTTTGTGTGCAAATTGCTGCACACTGGCTAGAGACAAGCTAGACTAGCCATCCAGCACCATCAACATCAGCAGCTAGCATCTCCCTTGGAGTTGGATGCTACTACCATGCTAAGGATCCAACCGGTTGTTCCTCGGCGTGTGCCGCCGCGCGTGGGCGTAGTCCCTGACCATGAACCACCTCATCTTCTTCCTCTCCTCCTCCCACTCCCTGGCATGCTGCCTCCTCATGCCGCTACCATGGAAGAACCCACCGGCTGCTGCACCTTCTCCTTCCACGGAAGAACAAGATCAGTTTCAGACTCTCACTTCAGTAGCAAGCACTGAGTGATCCTCAGAAGGGCAGTACAGCAGAAAACAACAACTTGGTATACTTACCAACAAGAACTTGCTGATGAATCAGAGACCTGAAGCTGAGGAGGAAGATGAGAGCAACCAGGCTCAGGAGACCAAGGAACCTCATCTTGCCTCTGTAAATTCAGTTACCTTGTGCTGTAACACTGAGCAGCTGTGGCTGGAGCAATGGATATATAGGCCATATGCCTCGTATCAGAGCATTTCAGAGTAGACAGACAGGTCAAAACATAGGAAATTTTGGTGGACACCTCTCCCGTTTGGCCTCTCTTTGCTTTGGTTGAATTTCATTAGTGTTTTCAAGATGTCCTACGAGAAGAATCTCTTGTTTCTGGAGCTCATCGATCAGCTAAAAAACAGGGAGAAAAAACTCCAGCCTTTCTTGCGCGCGGTTGCATTCTCCTTCCTGGGGCCAAGAGCCCAAGAGCAGCAGCAGAGCTAGTTTAACCTTTCCAACGAGCCTCTGGCAATGGCATTTCATTTGGTCTCGTACTTTTTCCATACTAAAATAAATCACTCATTCATGTATTAGATAATATTTCATCTAATCTTAGGTTAATTTATTTTACAACGAAGAGAATACATGTGGCACTAGAACGATTTATTGGGAAGAAATTAGGAACGCTTGTGTTTTGTTTGGGGTCTTCAATGAAGCATTGCTTTACTTTGGCGGAACCAAAAGATCTGTAAATATATATTTTTTTATCGAAGCATTGTTTTACTTTGGCGGAACCAAAAGATTTGCAAATATATGTTTTTTTATCGAATTAGAATTACGAAAAATATATCGTTGTCGCTGTTTCGATAAGCGAGGGCGTTGCGGCTAGCCATCTCAGTCGATGGCGGTGTAAAAACAAAAACGCTATCGCTCTTTTGTTAAACACGTGGGGTGGAATGGGATATCGCAGTGAGGGGAAGCGAGGTTTGCTAGCTTTCTTGCACGGCGCACGGCGCACCCGCGAGACCATGGGCTTCGGCACCGTATCGGTCTTACATCGCTGCTCTACGAGAGCGCTGAGCGCATGCGGTCTCATGTGGTGAGGCTATAAGAGAGGGGTGGTCTCGCGCGCCACACGACGAGACCATGAGCCCCACCACTGCTACAGTCTCACGCCGTTGTACCACGAGAGTGCCAACGGTCTCGCATTTCGAAGCCGCGAGAACACGCGCCCACCATTTCAAGTTCGCTCTTCCTTCGAGAAATCTCGTGGGATTTCGCAATACCATAATACGAAATTGCTTGCCCGACCATATTGCTCTGACGCATGCATACACTCGCTTCGTTTGCCTGCCATGCGAGGGATTAATCCAGCTTAATCAACTAATTAATCACGTTAGCGTATTAGTTAGTTGATAATCTGAATTAATTAGTTGATGCAATTTCGCTTGGCTGGCATTCGAGAGGGATTAATCCAGCTTAATCAAGGTAAATTAGTTATTAATCCAGCTTAATCAAAACATTAATTAGTTAATTAATCATGTTAGCTTTTTTAAATGAGAAGTTTTATTAATTTCAAAAATGTTACATCAAGATGATATCATATCTTAAAATCATCACCTCTGTCTGAAAAGCATATAGCCTAAATAAAAAAACTAAACCACAAAATCAAGCACCCTAATGGCTATCAAGACCACCACCCATACGTCCGGATAAAAAAATTATTGGCTAGGTCAAAAAGTGAGAAGCCGCTATAAGCGTCTCTTGAAAAGTAGGCTTATGTATGATGAACCAGGTACAAAAGCTACTGTGTAATTGAGTACATGATCAGATTAGCATATTAATTAGTTAATTTAATCTGAATTAATTAATTCAAACGCCGCACATCAAGTTCATCAATTTGTCACTTGTACAATAGGGATGCGAGTGCGTCAACAGTCACACATGATGGTGTCATGAGACCGCAGGCGCCATCGTTAGGCAACGTTTTTGCGGGACGGGCCAACGAATCTAGCTAATGCAGGCCAAACGAGCGATCCAGCATGGCCCGACACGATCACGCTCGATACATGGCCCATCACGACATGATCCGTTAGACACGGCCACTGTGATGGGCCATGCCATGCCGGCCCGCGTCCCCCGCCCCTGGCCCAAGCACGGCCCACGGGAGGTCAGGTCGTGCCCTTGCCGGCACGGCACGCTCGGGCCCACGGGCCAAAACCAACCGGCGACACACTATAAAAGGAAAAAAACCTTAACCCTAATACACTGTCGCTTCGACCCGACCTCTCCTCTCTCTCTCTCTCTCTCCTCGTCGCCGCCGAGTACCGACCGCACCGACCTCCGCCTGCAACCGCGTCGCGCCTGTCGCCGACCTCCGCGCTGCTGTCGCCGTCGACCTCCGCGCCATCGAGGACCTCCGCGCCGTGCTGCTGTCGATCTCCACGCTGTGCGCTGCACGGCCCGTACCGCCGCGGACCTCCATGCCGCCGCTGGCCCCCCCACACGGCTAAACCATAACCCTAACCCTTCCCCTCTCCGTGCCATGTCGGCCCGGGCGGCCGTGCCGTGCCCGTGCTGGCACGCACTAGTGCCGTGCGTGTGCCGTGCCGCCGGCCTCGGCCGGTAGCCCAAGCATGGCACGGCTAGTCATGCCGTGCCGGCCCGACCCGTTTCCCCTTCGTGCCGTGCCGTACCATGCCGTTTACAGTACACGCGTGCCCGTGTCGGCCCACTTCGATCCGGCCCATTTGGCCACCACTAAATCCAGCAATAGTCTCGCTGGGTGATGTCGTGAGAGCGTGGGCCCCATGGCTCACCTCCTACTCTGAACCGCTTCGCGCTACCAGGGCACGAGCCCGCAAGCCCAGCTTGGCACGATCAGGGTTTATCTTTTCGTGCGCGTGTGCTCTGTCGCTCCTCCGTGATAGCACAGTTTTTGTCGAAAACCACGAAAACCGAGAAAACCGTGAAAACGTGAACAATAGTTTTCGTGACGTTTTGTCGTACCGTGGTTTTCGTCCAAACCGCACGAAAACCGCGCCACAAACCGCAAAAACTACACAAAAACCACAAAACCGCGTCGAAAACCGCTAAAACCGTAATTTAAATTTGAACCAAATTAAAATCCACGTCATGCCATGGTTTTTGCTCAAACCGCGCAAAAACCACACCACATACCGTGGTTTTCGCGACAAACAACGTGGAAATTTATTTTTATAAAAAAATATATTTTTGGTAAAATAAATTTTTCAAAATTTTTAAATTTTTACAAAATTATTTAAACAAAACCGCGAGGTCGTCGTGCCGCATTTTCATAGAACACGTGAAAACCGTGACGGTTTTCGCGGAAAGAATAACCCTGGGCACGATAGCACGAGATTACGGGCCATGTTTGCCACTTAACACAACCAGCGCATGAGACGTCACACCTTTGTCACTTTTCACGCGTTGGTCCAATGATATCATGTCTGTTTCGCGACTCCACCCTATGATATCGTGTCTGTTTCACGGCTTCACCCTACAAACAACGGTATCTCACCACTCTACAGCGGTACCATTTGTTAATTCGCTGCACCAACACACGACGATGGTCTATTTGTGTAAAACAAATTTCATTCTATATTTATGAGTAAGAAATAAGATGAACAGTATTTTTTTTTACAATTTTTTTCCGGCAGAACCAAGTTTCTATTATTACTACTACTACTGGTCATTCTCAACTTCCTCTGCAGGAAAAAAATAAAGAGAAAGAAAACTCCTGCTGCCGAATGCGCGGGCAAAATTGGGCCAAGTAGGGTCATTTTCTTCAGGTATCAGTTTAAACGGTTGGCATTAAAAGAGGAAAAAAACAAACACTCTCTGTCACACGGGACCCATCTCTCAACCGGGAACTCCCTGCATACGTCAGTGGCGCCCACACCGTACCGGAGGCCGGAGAAGAGAGTGGAGAGGAGGAAAGGGACACGGAGGCGTCGGTGGCGGTGTCGCAATCATCCCGCACGCCCCTCACACGCCACCGCCGCAGCCAAACCACCAACCCGAGCCCGAGGAGGAGCAACACCAACACAAGCACCAGCTAGCGCACGCTCCAAAGTCCCAAGTCGGCGAAGTCGCCTCCCTCTCCCGTAGGCCGTAGGCCGCAGAGGCCGCAGCGGCCTGCGACTGAGGCTACGGAAAACACCACGCACGCCGAGACGAATCCAACGACACCCCGAGAAACAAAAGCCCCCTCTCCTCACTCTCTCCTCCCTCCCTCCCTCCCCTCTCCTCCCACCGCGCCCCGGTACCTCGCTTCTTCTAGAAGCTTCCGGTGCCGGCCGCTTCCCCTCCCTCCCCCGCGGGCGGCGTGCGCGTGGAGGGAGTTGTGGTGGTTGCTCGCTTGCTTGCTGCTGCCTGCTGAGTAGAAGCTAGTGGCGGTGGGTGGGGTTGGCCTGCTGGTGGTGGTGCGTGGGATGCCTCCCGCTCTCGCCTCCTCTTCCCCGCGGCCGGTGGTTAAAGCGGAGGGGTAGTCTCGCCGCCGCCGGTGACTGACTGCGCGCTGCGGTGCGGTGAGGGGCCACGCACGACGCCATGGACGCCGCCTCCCGCCCCGCCGTCGTCATCGACAACGGCACCGGGTAAGCTCTCTCTCTCTCTCTCTCTCTCTCTCTCTCTCTCTCTCACCAGATCTGCGCGCGGAGAGCGTGTGCCGCGGCGCGGGGGCGCCGAATCTGAGGCGGTGAAATGGCTGGCGCAGGTACACGAAGATGGGGTTCGCCGGGAACGTGGAGCCCTGCTTCATCACCCCCACCGTCGTCGCCGTCAACGACACCTTCGCCACCCAGACCAGGGCCAACACCACCAAGGGGAACTGGATGGCGCAGCACAGCGCCGGCGTCATGGCCGATCTCGACTTCTTCATCGGGGAGGACGCCCTGGCTCGCTCCCGCTCCAGCAACACCTACAGCCTCAGCTACCCAATTCACAATGGCCAGGTGTGTGTGCGCGCGCGAGCGTTTCCTCTTCTGACACGGTGACACCGTGCGTTGCTATCTTTAGTTTCAGAGCATCGTTTGCTTAGCTGATATGGGCTAGCTGTTCAGGTTGAGAATTGGGACACCATGGAGAGGTTCTGGCAGCAGTGCATTTTCAATTACCTCCGGTGTGATCCAGAGGATCACTATTTTCTGCTCACCGAGAGCCCCCTGACTCCTCCCGAAACCCGCGAGTACACCGGGGAGATCATGTTTGAGACGTTCAATGTGCCTGGTCTGTACATAGCGTGCCAGCCGGTTCTTGCCCTTGCAGCAGGATACACCACCACAAAGGTTAGTAGAGCAAGAATTCCTTGAGATGAGAACATGGATTTCGTTCTCAAGGCCATGCTATGTTGTAGTTGAACTGTTTTATTACACGCATTCAATATACAAGATTTCTGTTTAACCTTAATTTGATTGGTGAAAGAGACTACATTATTGAAATATTTACGTTTCCAATAAATTTTATAAGTCTATAGTCATTGTGTTGGCATCTTATTTCTAGCCATGCATGAACTCTTGAGCTTTGTATTTGTGCTTAGATTATGCTCATGTTTTTGCAGTTTGCTCTATAATACTACATTATTTGTCCCTTTTTTCTTTCGTCTCTGTTGAGAGATAATCAGACTTCGTATATTTATGGGGAATTTCATGCTTTGTTTTCAGTGTGAAATGACAGGTGTTGTAGTCGATGTGGGTGATGGGGCTACCCACATTGTTCCTGTTGCTGATGGTTATGTCATAGGAAGCAGTATCAGATCAATTCCAATTACAGGCAAGGATGTTACCCAGTTTATTCAGCAACTCTTAAAGGTAGTTACCGTTGCTTTCTTGTGGGCCATCACAAGATAGTATTTAACCTTCTATTTGTCAACAGATGCCACTGATCTTACGTTACTGTGGATCTATGCATTTGAGAGTCCAAATGTCCATCATAACTACATAAGGAAATAAAATATTCACGAAACTAACAGCCACGAATAATGGAGGGGAGCAAATACATGAAATAGAGGTATAATTGGAAGAAAGTAACTGTCAATTTTTATCTAATGATGCACAATAAATTTCACTCAAAAGTTTTACAGACAGTTCCAGCCTGCAGCTGCAATCATGCACCATGGTGTATTTTTGTAAACACACCTGAGATTATTTGAGTCGCCTCACTGTGGTGTCAAATAAGCATACCAAGTATATCATTCTGAACAAATGAATACACATGGTTAAGACTAGAGGACAAACTGAAACTGGTGTTACCTGTATGTGATGAGAGAGACCACTTCTCTTTCTTGTGCCATTGAACCTGCATGTGAAATTGACTTGGGACTTGGGAGTGTGATATATCAAGAAAGGATAACAAGTTTACCTCATAGTTTGCTTGAGATTTTCATATTGTATATAGCGAAACTGCATAATGGCAGTGCACTTATAAGTCACTGAGCCAGTTATTTCTTGCAGGAAAGAGGTGAGCACATTCCACCAGAAGAATCTTTTGATATAGCAAGGAGAGTGAAAGAAATGTACTGCTATACATGTTCTGATATTGTGAAGGTATTAACCACTACAATAAATACCTGCACTGTCAATTATTAAAACATGGATATGTGTTTTCGTTTATTCATGGATGAGTGTTGCTTCAAAAGGAAGGATTTCTTTTACCTCCTAATAGAATTGCAGTTGGCTGACTGTCACAGTTATAGCAGCCTAGGCATCGGCATTAAAGGCTTACCCTGCCTGGAATCTAATTTTGTAAAACACTGTTCCAGCATGCTTGATGTCAAACAATGCATCTGCTTTCCTCTGTTTCACTTTTTCCTGCAACTGGTGATTGTTTTCTATCGAATATGTTGTCTCGGTTCTTCCCAGCTTTGAACCATGGACTTCTGTTATTTGTACGACAAAAAATAGAGTCCTTAAGAGATGAAAAGAAAAATAATAATATAACTTTATTGTTGCCTTTTAGGAATTTAATAAGCATGACAGAGAGCCCAATAAGTACATAAAGCACTGGAGTGGCATCAAACCAAAAACTGGTGCCAAATACACCTGCGACATTGGATATGAGCGCTTCCTAGGGCCTGAGGTAATTGATTTTGCATTAATGTGTTCACCACTAAGTGTGGCTTCTGGCCTTCTGCACTGTAACATTTGATTTAGGTTCAAAACTTCAACTGTGATCATAATTTAAACCAGTTTGAGTTCAGGCTTTATGGTCATAAATGTAACTGCTGTGCACATGATATCTCTAGTAGTTCTGAAGCATTTTCTAACTAAACATTTTGATCTCACTATCATTTTAATCTAATTTTCTCACGTTGCTGTGAACCATGCAGATTTTCTTCCACCCTGAGATTTACAACAATGACTTCACCACTCCTTTGCATGTTGTTATTGACAAATGCATCCAATCATCCCCAATTGACACAAGAAGGGCTCTTTATAAGGTTTGTGTGAGCAAAATGTGTCTTATGATTCAAAATATCACAGTGGTTTTGAGTTTCTTTTCATTGGACAGAATATTGTCTTGTCCGGGGGATCAACTATGTTTAAGGATTTCCACAGGAGGCTGCAGCGGGACCTAAAAAAGATAGTGGATGCACGAGTCCTTGCATCTAATGCTCGACTTGGTGGAGATGCAAAGGTACAAACTTTCTATGTTTGCTCTTGCTCTCTCCTGATTGCAGAACAACACTGGCCAAACCAGAACTTTGTTGTGATTATGGAACTTGGAAGCTACAGCTACATTCTGTTTATTTCAGGCCCAACCTATAGAAGTAAATGTAGTTAGCCATCCTATTCAAAGATATGCGGTCTGGTTTGGTGGTTCTGTGCTTGCCTCTACTGCTGAATTCTATGAGGTATTCAAACTACTATTTCTATATACAGTAGTAATGAACACTCATATCACTTGAAACTAGTGCATAGCGTTTGCTTTTGCAAGTTGTTTCCACAGCTTAAATTTTTTTGGACTATATCCCCATTTTGGGGGTTTCTTTTTCTCATTTTAGAAATAAAAGCTAATTCTGTTAGTTTTCCCAACCAGGCTTGCCACACAAAAGCGGAGTATGAAGAGTATGGCGCAAGCATCTGTAGGACGAATCCTGTTTTCAAAGGGATGTACTAAACCACGGTGCAAAGCTTCTGTGGACATCACCAGTGGCACCCCCAACGCGATCCAGCTGCACTGCCCAGCATGGTACAACTGACGTTGGGGACCGAGGGATCCTGCAGTAGCCTCGCTGTATGAGTTGTACAAATCTAGCGGGCGCATAGATAGATCCACTCTTTCGGTAATACATTTCACGTGTTGCTCAGTTTTTGCTAGCCTAGCAGCAAAACACAATGTGACCGGACGGCATGGGCAAAATATTATGTTTCATTCTGCTGTACAATCTCGCACCATTCGAGCAACGGTGTAGCATTATGACACTTTTTTTTGTTGGTGATTTGATATTGATCTTTGTATGTCTCATGCTTATTACATAGTATGACATTCGTCATCAAATATAGGAAATTCTGGCAATGCAAATACATAGCTAAAATAGCCAAAATTTCTTATATTTTGGGACGAACAAAATTTCTTATATTTGAACAAAATTTCTTATATTTTGGAACGAAGAGAGTAGTCAACAGTCTTGATCTCTTTCCTCTGAATTGCTCCGGGATTTCATAATTTCCTCTGAATTGCTCCGGGATTTCATAATTTCGGACTCTTATGTACTGCAAGTCTGCAATTGCAGGTATAGCAAAGATTTCAAGGCTTGGATTTTGTTCCAACTAGCTAATTTTAACAGACTGCCTGTACGTCATGAGTTTAAAAAGAACTATGTAATGATCTCACTGCTAACCGTGCAATATGCAGAATGAGGCTAGAAACCAAGAGTTTAAAGCCACACACGAACAATTCAGAAGACGGCTGCATCAACAATTCAAAATGCAAGAGCTACCAGCCACATTGTTACTTCCGAGAAGAACCAAAGGTAAGTGCCCCTAATATTTACATCGATGCTAACATTTTGAGTTTCTCCTACGAAATTCAGGAGGGCATGCTAACCACAGATCACAGAATATGTCATTCCAAATGATCACCAGAATGCTGGCTGAAATTAGCAGAGATCGATCGGGACTCGCTCTGGGTTCTGAGCTCTTTCTTGACCCTCAGAAAGCTTGACACCAAGCTGGCCTTTGATCCCTCCCCCAAATGCATACAGTTTACCGGATTCCATGAGTGCGAACGTATGCGGATATCCCATTTCTGAGTTAAGCCAATATGAAGAGTTTGTTGGGCTAATCTGTATAGCCTTATCATTCAACACCTTCAGTGATTCAACTAAGTTTGGGGTAGAAAAATCTGCATCATCTGCTGCTTCTTCATCCTCCTGACAACAAACATATCAGGTAGCAATTCTTTATTTTTCAGATCATTATAGATATTTTGCAAGAATGAATGTGATAGAATAATGATCTAACCTGGAAACCTATATTCAGGGATTCAGCAGATCCAAAGGAGTATGCATCGCCATTATCGGAGACAACAAAGGAGGTGTATTCACCAGTGGAGACATGCACAGCCTTCACATTGCTCAATCCTTGAACCACAGTGGGGAGAGCCCTGTACTCTTCATCGCCATGTCCCAAACAACCAGTATGTCCCCAACCCCAGGTGCAGACACGCCCATCGTCACCTAGAGCTGCAGCATGCCAAGTGCCGGCTGCAACTGAAATCGGATTAAAGCTCAAGGTCAGGAAATGTTCAATCAACTTGGGTGTGCCCTTGTTGTTTTTGCATCCATGGCCAAGCTTGCCTCCTAAACCACAGCCTACAGAATACACTGACCTGCAAAGTGGCAAGCACTGTTAAAATCATCTCAAGAGAATCAAGCTCCAAATTCCAATAACTCAAATTTATTTCAAAGATTTTCATTCAAGAATAAATGAATAATCAGCGCAAGAGCACAAACTTACATTCCAGTAGGCTGGTAGGCCAGCATAAGGAGATAGCAATTCCCAGCAGAAATCTGTGCAACAAGAACATCCTCAAGTGGTCCAGAGAGAAGATGAGGCTCAACATCTGAAGGATCTGAACTATGGCCAAGCCTCTCGGTTCGCCCCCATGAGATCGTGTAAACCTGACCCTCTCTAGATAGAAATGCAGAGAAGTAACCACCAATGGCTGCTTGAACTACAAACACACCCTTTAGCGACTCCACTATCTTAGGAGTGGTAATGTGATCAGCTGCATCAGAAAACTCTGCCCCCACAAAGCTACCCTTCCCAAATGCGTAGATGCTTCCTGTGTCACTCACAAGCATTGTCTGCCTTGATCCAACTGCAGCTTGTACAATTTTGATGCCTTGTAAAGACCTAACAAGAAGGTGAACATTTTACAACATTGGTAAACAATCATACATTTAATCAATATCAACACATTACCTAATAAGGCATGGCTTGAACCGATCTTCAGTATCCCCAAGGCCAAGCTGACCCCAGCAATTCGCGCCAAACGAGTATACATCTCCCTTTGTGGTGACAACAATACTATGGCCCGGCCCGGCAACAACCCGAGAATAATTCCTTTCTCTAGCCACAATGTACTTGAAAACAAGCTTCCAAGATCCACCACACCTCTGCTTCAGGTGCTCCCGTTCTTGCTGTTCCATCAGCTTAAACATGGGTCTTTTATGGCACATATCAAATGCCGCAACCTCTGGAAGCGATAGCGCGAAGTTTGGTGCAAAATTTGCAGGTTTACTGAAGAATGTACATGTTGCCTGAAACGACAGACATACCAGAAGCTCATCAGTAGCAGTAGCTCCTGCTAAAAGCATTGAGACACAGAGAGCATAGCTGTAGAACTTGCCTCCAGTGCAGCGAGATCTTTAGGGTCTAGCTCGCAGGCCGAGAGCACATGGAGCACAATGGAGGGGCTCACAGCAAGGGGGAATTCACCTGGGGTTTCATGACCATAGCAATGCCGCTGCGAGCGTTCCAGCGCCACGTGCAGTGGAGATGAATGGGAGGTTGGCTCATCGACAATGCCGTGGAACTGCATCACAGGTGAAGTTCCACTTGCAGCTGCGTCCATTGGGCACTGCATGCTTCTAGCAGTGCCCCTTCCCTGAGTGGATCAATAGGATTATGGAGAAGAGTACTCAGTCTGACAAGAAGAAAAGAAGAGAGGCAAATTACTACTCCTTCACATTGTAGTGCCAATCCCTGCATCACTAATAAGCAAATCATTTGCAATGGAGGTTAAATTAAAGGAAGCAATGAATTATTCAATCATGTTGGCAGTTCAGTATTTCTAAGCTGCGTTCTGCAGTAGACAGACTCATCAGACATGATGGACAGGAGAGCAAGCCTGAACCCCAATCCAAACACAATACACATTAACCCTTGTTAGATCAAGAACCATCTTACAGTGGAACTCAATGCTACTAAAAACTGCTAATAGCAGAAACAACACATAAAAATTTTCATTCAGTCATAAACTAACAAAGCCTTTGCGACTAGCAAGCACAAGACAATCCATGGATTGACCCCGGATCATGCCACCAAACCAAGATCAACGAACAGATCAGTTGATCGTTTTCCACTCATCTCATCTCCCACTTGGAACACGATCAACAGATGGGAAGAAGAGCAAAACGGGAACAAGACGATCCATGATCCGATGATCGTGGCCACACAGTCTACAGTCCCACTATCCCGATCCCCGCGCGCATCACAAAATCCCATCTTTAAGAAATCCTGCGCCCCCATTCCAGCATCCAAATCCCCCAACTCCGCCCGACCACCACCGTCAGCATCAAACCAAGAACCCACGAACCTTTCCTGTCCAACACAGATCGGCTCAATAAGATTAGAAAACCGATCCAATTTCACCAGATTCCCCCCATCCCTAAACTCCCCTACACCAGAAAAATCCCCCCAAAATCCTCCAGGAAATCCAGATTGATGAGGGAGAGAAAGGGGACATCCAGTAAACAAATCAAAACCACATGGAATTAAGCTAGATTAAGTCCGATCGTCGTACTAGAGAATTCGTCTGATGACGATGGGTTCATCCGATCCTCGCAGGCTGCAGAAGCTGCAACCTTGGGAACCGGATGGGGGCGGTGGGGAGGTGTCCGGGTCCGGTGGTCGCTTACAGAAAAGAGAGGAGGAAGAGGAAGCTCTCGCCCTTATATAGATGCACGTCAGCGGATGCCACGTCAGCGTCATTCGTTCCATACTTCTGTTCCGGGATCCAGATGCAACAGAAACTACAATGCGTTCGACTCGACTCGAGTATCCCAACTTCCCCAGCGGTTGATTTTTCATCGAAAATGGAGTGGATTACTGGTTTGAAGCGTAAAAATTTCACGACGAGAAAAATTTCACATTTTTTACGGTGCATGGGTGCGTTCCGCAACATATTATGAGCTGAAATGTCTCCACGTGTTCCTAAGCATACACTATGGACTGAAATGTCAATTGAGTAAAGTAATAATATTAAGAACTAGATCATCTAACCTCAGTAAAAAATAAAAATTTGAATTTGAAAAAGTTTTTTATTTTAGTATTTTTAATAGGATGATTTAACTTTTTTAAGAAAACAGTCGAATATTTCTATATTCTTTTTTATTTTAATTGATTGTATTTCATATGGAATAAGAGGAGAAGAAAAACATTTCACGACACATTGAGGGTCCCGATCTAATGAGGCTACTATAAAATATTAATATTTACTTATAGGTTTCATGGTGAACTTTAAAAAATTGTGAACGGTCTTATCAATAAATATATAACTCTTCAGAAATTTCAATTACGTTTATATCCATTACATATATCCATCACTGTAATGCTTGAGTTTAAGCTTTCTCCAACCTCTTTTCATCAATGAACTCCTGTCATCTATAAAGAAATGGTTCGTTCGACAAATTTCTATCTCTATATCTTTTTTGGGTTTACAAAACTTGATAGATGTGAAGAAAAGAAATGCTATCTTTACTCTTACCAAGGCAACTTTTACTAAAAGTTTATTGTGATGAAAAAATCACCATAAAGCAAGAACAACGATAAAAGCATGACCAGTGTTTTATAGGATAGCCATTTATAATCGTTTCCATGTTATATCTGGACAACGTCTAGACAACAACCCACTAAAAAGTCCTTTTGTTTGCCTATCACAAATAAATTTGAATAATTAACGATTGGACCAGTAGACAACATGCAGCAATTTTCTCTCTTCTCTTTTCCCATTTCTTCTTCGTATTATCAAAAATTCTATGTGGTACTCTCTCTTTTGAGACGCTAGCGCCATTGTTCATCCCTTAACATCCTCGTGTTCTTTCTCGACCATCTGCAGAACGGTGCGCGTTGTGCCCTCACTGCAGAAGTGTGATTAATCAGTTTTTTTGGTTAAAAAAAGATTAACCACATTGCTTAATTTCACAGCTATAATAATGGTCTGATGATGCCATCTTACATGGTTGGCACAACCGGTACAAATAACAAAAAGAATACATTTCCATGTTGCTTTCGCCCAGCCAAAAAGTAGCAAATGGATCCGAGCAAAATGTGTCGTGCAGGTCTACACCTGAGCTTTAGGATAATCCATGACCGCGTCAGCACCCTCACTTGCCTAATGCATGCGCATCGCAACTTGCGAAGTCGCAAGCCACATTAACCCAAACCAATTAACCAACTCGGCGTCCAAATTTCAAGAACCTAATAGGAGTGAGTATGCGTTCTCACACGCACGCATACATATATATATATATATATATATATATATATATATATATATATATATATATATATATATATATATATATATATATATACACACACGATCATCAGGTTGTCTTTACTTCTAAATCGAATCTCTCCAGCGAAAAAGATCAAATGATATAATTATTTGTTGCTTTAAATATACTGACATAAATGATTATGAGAAAACCATTAATATAAGATACTATATATTACAGACTAAATATTTATTTTTATTATGTATTATTATGAGAGACGGTTGCAATGCATGGTTATTTTCCAGTAAAAGAGTAGGCGTAGTAAAAAGACATAGTAAAAGAAATGATTTTGGCTACAGCAAAATAACAAAAAGAATACATTTCCATGTTGCTTTCGCCCATAAAAAAGTAGCAAATGGATCCGAGCAAAATGTCACTACTGGAGAATCGATTTTTGTGTGCAGACCGAAAGACATCTTCCCGTGCGGAAGACCTGCCCACACGCCCGAGATGGCCTGGGAAAAGAATATTTTCGCGTGCGGGCGACCCAACCGCACAGGAAGATCAATTATCCCGTGTGGTCAGCTTAAGCGGTCCACACGGGAAGATCCATTATCCCTTGTGGGCCGCTTAAGCCGACCGCACGAGATAATTGATCTTCCCGTATGGTTCGTTAAGTTGACCGCATGGTAAGATTGATTTTTCCATGTACATTATTTTATGTGCGCTGCATGTTGTGTTTCTCTAGCTAGCTCTCTTCTGTCTCTCCTCTCTCTCTCAATAATATATTATCGATCGATCGATGTTGTCGTTAGTTATAATTACAACAATTCACACGTATATATGAAGAATTAAAAGACATTTAATTATTTTCTCATAAAAAGATATAGATGTACGCATCATACATGTTCATATATACACACGTATCATGTATCGTCTCACAATTTACAATAGTTCGAAAACACATAAAAATATAGACTTAATTAGAAATGATTATATTTGTTCTTTTTTCCACTCTCTAAGTCGTTTGATGGTATCCTCCGTCGCAAGCTGGCTCTTCGGATCGTAGAAATCGTCCAAATGATTGCAGACATCGCGACGGAAGAAGCAACAAATATCTGCACACAAGTTGAGTATGGTTCGATTATCGAACCGGTTCGCTACAACTAGAATGGCCTGGATCTATTTAAGAAAGAATACATATTGATATAGTTAGAAAAATTATATAAGATTGATCTTAATGTGTAAAAAGATATTTTCTCTGCACTTACTTCTTCAAACTTTGTAGTGTATCTTTCGTAGATTCTAAGCATTTTACACATATAGTAACCACATAGGTTAGTACCTGGTAGTTGCTTGTAACACTGTATTGAATAAAATTGATACATCAATATTTTAAATTAAACAAGTATAAGAGAAATGTCAGTATATAACGGATATGTAATTACCGGCCATTGTATCTTCACGAGAAACTTCTTTTTTTTATTATTGACCGGTCCACCATGGTCTACGTGGTGTTTGTGTGCTCTATGTAGACAAAATAATTATTTAAATCAATTATCTCTTTGAGAGTACAATAGACAATATTTACTAAATCAAGCATGTTACCTTTTAAATATCCTTGCATTTAACCAGTGAAATTTTACAAAAACGAAAGCAAATGAAAAAGAAAATCAAGCATATTACCTTGTATATTGAGTTCAATCGAAGATTTCGAGTCGAAAACCTTCCCCCTAATAAAATTGCCTCTTTTTAAAGAGAAACACTGAGTCAAAAAAGTTTAAATATCTTTGCATTCAACCAATAAAATTCTACAAAAAATGGAAGAAAATGAAAGAGAATATCGATCATGTTACCTTTTGTATTGATTGCAATTGAAGAATTTGAGTTGAAAACATTTCCTTTTAATTAATGATTAGAACAAAAATAAATATTAGTTCAATACATGCATGAAAGGAACAAAAATATTACTTCAATTACATACTATGACTACTTACTACGACAACATTAGGATACAATGCCGACTTGTTCACAATACAATACCGGACTAGTTCATGGTTTACAAACAATACAATATCAGACTAGTTTATGGTTCGCAAACAATACGATTACAACGACATTCATTGAAATTGCAGGCTATGGCTACTTACTACAACAACATTAGGATACAATACCGACTTGTTCGCAATACAATACTGAACTAGTTTATGGTTCACAAACAATATTACACCATCGCATCACCGGCCACATGAGGACGCCTAGGACGTGCTCGCCTTGTTGTTGTTCCTCCCCTAGGTGGCCGCCTTCCATATGTTGCCTCTCCAGATGGATCAATATCCGCGACGCTAGGACCTACAACATTCTTCGGGCATTTCTTGTAAGTGTGACCACGCTGATCACACTTTCTACAACGTAGAGTCCTACCACCTACTTCATACTCGTCCATGTCATTTCTGATGCGTCTTGTATGACGCCGACCCTTTTTCACCCTTAACTTGCATGGATCTGGAATGTAAAAAACTTAGGGCCTCAAAGCTGTGGAAGATCCTGAGATCCCGAACCCATATCTCCTCACTCCATGTATGAAAGATTGCTTATTTCCAAAAATAATGTGACACATACACATCGGGGAGTATGCAACAATCACCGGCTGTGGCAAGTACGTGAGAACAAGGCAGGTGCCGAAGCTTAGGCTTCATACAACTGCAACTACATCCGCCATTCGTCTTTAGGACACATTCGTGCACGGCTTGCTTGCGGTAGATACCACGCCTGCTCTTATCAACACACATTACTTCGTATCGATGAACTTTGGTGCCTTGAGGAACAACTCTATGCCTTTGGGCCTTAGCTATTTTAGCTTCCATGTACTTAGTCACTACGATCCCAAAAATTATATTATTGTGTGCCATTGAGGGACCAATTTTCTTGTATCGATCCCTAAAGTATGCCTATGCCGTGAAGGATAAATTCAACAATACTAACCAATGGGAGTCCTCACACTCCTCGCATTACCTAGTTGTAAACCTCGGCCATATTAGATATCATTATGCCATATCAAGAACTATCAATGTCGAACAAGAGAGCCCAGTTCTCCTTTGGTTCATTCTCAATCCAATGTGAGAAATTTTGGATAGATGATGCCGACCTCCTTCTTATTGTGGGTGGGTCGTCATGTAGTGGAACTAGAGGTACTGGAGGATTGTCACCTTCAGCTTGTGCCCGACGAGATTGCTCATCTGTTTTCTTCGTTATCAACTCATCCAACCTTCTTCACAGCTCGTTGAATTTCTTCTCTTGATTATTTGCACAAAGCCTCTTGAAAAGATCCATCCGATGTTTGTTCTTGAATTGCTTGTAGAAATTAGCACCCATGTGATGCATGCACCATCTACTTCAAAGATCGGGCCACTTAGCTGGAAGTCCCTTCTCATCCCAATCATTCTGCAAGTAGTCAATAACCCGCAACATGCCCACATGATGATCATGTATAAGACAAACATTAGAACTCATACGCACGACTTCATGGCGCACTCTCTCTAGGAACCAATACCAACTTTCAGTGTTCTCACTCTCTACAAATACAAAAGCCATAGATAACATTTGATTGTTCCCATCAGCTTTGACCGTCGTCAATATCTGACCTCTGTATTTACTGGTCAAAAAAGTACCATCTATGCACAATATAGGACGACAATGTACAAAAGCGTTGATACAAGCACCCAATGAGAAAAAAGCTCTTTGCAGCATACTCTTAGTCGGATCATGTCGCACCCTAAGGTTTATCCTTTAAAAATCATTTAAATAATTCCCCAAAAAAGAATTGGAATTTTTAAATTAACCTAGAGCAAAATAGTTAATTTTAAAATGCAATTAATAAGTAGAAATGGCATGGTAGGATTTTTTTAAATTATACATGTCAAAATATATTAACTGGATTTTTAGTGGAATTTTCAAAGCACTAGAACAATTTTTAACCAACTACCTAAATAATCGAATTAATTAAGTCCTTGGAGTTCCTTTTCCCTTTTCTTTAAATTCTCGTCCTTTTTCCTGCTCTTTTCCAGCCAACGGCCCATCCCGCTGGCCCAGTCCGCCTCGCGATGCCCGACCCCGCCGCCCGACCTCGCGTCGAAGTCCGCAAGCCCTTCCTCTCTCTTTCCGGCCGCTGATGGGTGGGGTCTGCCTGTCAGGCTTGTCTCCCCCGCACTGGACCCCATGCCGTTGCGTCGTGCCGCCGTGCCATACCCGTCGCCCGCTCCGCGCCCTTTCCACACATCCCGTACCTAACCCGAGCCGGACCCAAGCCACACGTGTTGCGCCGCACCACGCCCATCGTATCGTGTCGTCCTTATCCGTGCCAAACCCTAACCCTAACTGAACTCTGCCACCTTTTTCTATTCGAGTCCGAGAAGATCGACGAGAAATCCATGCCGATTCGTGCCAAATCCGGACTCCAAAACCCCTATAAAGCTCCCCGCAACCCCCGCATTGTTTCCCTTTGTCGCCGCTCGAAATCATGCCCTAATTTGTCGAGCTTGATTTTCCGCCGCGGTGCGTCGCCACCTTCGTCTCATTGATGGTGAGCCCCGCTCTCTCTCTCTTTTTGTTATCCCGTGATTTAGTCGCCGCAATTCCGCAAGTTCGCGAGTCAACCCAAATCCCTAAAGTTGTTCCGTGCCGCATCCCGCAACCTAGCACCACCGTCGCTTGCATCGCTGGTAATCCGATCGGCTACCGGGCGACCATGGCCGATCTTGCCGAGCTCAGCCGTCGCCCGCTAACCCTAGCCACAATTCAAGCCGTCCGATCAACCGGGTGGCAGATCGGGCCCATCCAATCCCACACACTCGCTCAGCCGCCATGCTAGCGTCACGTGGTGTCACGTTAGTGTCATGTGTGCCCACGTGGTACACCGCACCACCGCTACTTCCGTGGACCCGGTTCACCGTGGACCGGTAACCCATGCGTCTGCTTGCGTCAGCGCCTGCACGTTGATGATGTCAGCCCTACGCCCTACCCGTGCATCAGCCTTGCGTTAGTTTGCGTCAGCCGAGGCTTAATTGCGCAATAAATTATTAAGGACTTTTCTGTTTGAGTAATAAACACATATAATCTTTTAAAATTCATATCTTTTTAATCCGAGCTCCGTTTTAGTCCAAATTTCATTAAATCCAGAAAATAGCAATAATCCATTAAAAATAGTTTTGTGTGCTATTTCAGTAGACTTTTAGCATGTTTTATTGAGTGCTTTGTTTGTCATGTTGATTCTGACAATTCAAGCGATCCCGTTTATTCGAAGTAGTCGCAGAAGTTCCCCAATCTTCAGAGCAAGGCAAGTCATACTTTACATTGATCATATTGTACCTATTTTTTCTAAATGTCTTATTTCTCTCACATATTGCATATGTTTTAGAATGTTATTTTATGAGACTATTTTACCTATTGTACTCAGCCATAGGACTTGTTTACCATATACCATTGATAACTTGGGTTTAATATGGGTTTAGTATGACTATATATTGGTTTAGGACATGCTTAGCCTAGCTTAGATTAATTAGCTCATTAAAAGGGAATCACATTATTTAAATACTATAGTAGAGATTAATATACAAATGATGTCAAGTATGAGAGCCAATGATAATAATATTAAAATATGATAATGGTGGGTTGTGGGTGCAATGGTTTTGAATAGTCGCGCCCATGACAGTTAAGGACCGGTTCTCGGGAAACCCTGAAAGAATTACCGTGCATACCACAAGCCAGCATGGGTAATGGCTGGATCTGTAGTGTAGCTGTCTCTAGCTGACGTACCCTAGTGAGGGTGGACGTGATGGAGTTGGGTTAGCCTTGGTTAAGAGGGTTGATCGGCTACCGGATTCACCGTGGCACGCGGGGGCTGCCTATTTCCCTTATGGGAGTGGGGGCGAAACCTTGGTGTGGTATGATTGGTTAGAGGGGTTATGCGAAGGGTCCTGTCACAGTCCCTTTGTGGGGTATCATGGTGGTACACCGGCACGTGGAAACATGTCGTGAGGCTATGTTTTGTAGCTACAGTTGTACACATCTAATCAGAGTTAAAATCTATTTGAATAGTCGTGCCCGCAGTTATGGGCGATCAACCAGATTCACCGTGATTAGTCCCATTCTAGTAAATAAACTTGATTAATCGTATTCGATTATAATAGATGAATGGTTGGGCCTGTTGCAACATGATTTTAACGTTGGACAGTGATTATTTAATATTGCTTAATTATATATTACTATTTTACTGCTTTTAACTATTATTATTATTTGTGAAATATTGTTTATGCAAATGAAACTCTATCCTTCCTTGTGAATTATCTTGCATCATACTTTCCCTTCCGGTATGACTTGTTGAGTACAGTGTGAAGTACTCAGTCTTGCTCAATTTTTTCTCCACCAGAGCCAGAGGTTGAGACAGAGGAAGGTTTCGACGAGATTAGGCTTGCGTTCGTCAAGATTGTCTGTGGTTGTGGAGATTATGGCAATCGGGTATCCACACGGCAAGCTTATCCGATTGGAGATAGGGATAGGTTGTGCCTACCAAATATGTAAACCAACTATGACTTGGGTATTACGTTGTCGATTAGATAAGGCAATGGCTCATAGTCTTAGTTTGGTAAGATTGAGGAATCCGTCTTAGAGTATGATAGAGTTTCCGATTTGTAATCCCACCTCCCAAGACTATATAAGGGGGGTAAGGGGCGTCCCTTGAGGGATATCCTATGCTAGATGCGAGATCAGAGTTGATGAGCAAGAGCTTTAGACTTTAGGAGCTACAGATCTTGAGATCAATATACACTCGGCGGATCGAATCCACCGAAACAGAGTAGGGTATTACCTCACGAGAGGGCCCGAACTCGTCTAAATCTTCTTTTCCTCCTAACCCATTGTGCTTGGCGATCTCGACCGCACCCCCAATTTTCTATTGCCGAAACCGAGTTTCGGCGCTTGGCGCGCAGTAGGGCCGCGCGTCGAGACTTCTTCAACAATCTCGCCGACAAGCGTGATGTGATCTCCTTCAAGATTCGGCGACTTCGCCGCCAACTCCTTCGACAACTCCTCCTTCGACTCGGATTCAAACCAGTCGGAAGGAAAAACCCACTCGGCGCCGTTCGGGCTCCCCAATAGCGCCGAGATCTTCGACGACATCTTCAAGATCAAGATGCAATCTACTTTCTCCGATGACGAACTTCACTCGGCACCATTCGGATCACCGAATACCGCCGAAATCTGCGCCAATCTTCTCACCTCCCGACGGAGGCGATCTATTCGGACGAGGACCGCTCGGTGCCGTTTGGGTTACCAAACGCCGCCGAGATCTACGGCAAACTTCTCCCGAGTCGGCGGCGACCCACTCGGAGGAGCCCACATCCCCAAGCTCGACTCTGACGAACGATCTAGACCCCGGCTACCCAGATCAAGGGAGGTCGCCGTCATCCTCCCATCATTCGGCTCCTGCTCATCTTCGGAGCTCAATGGATACCTCAGCCCCGCCGGCTTCGACGACCTCGTGGCATCCCCTCGCGAAGCCGACGACTCCGATTGCCGCATGGACTATGAGCCGAAGTGCTTTGATGTCCTCATGGCCGAGCCGGACGAGTCCGACTCAGCCATGGCCAGGAGGCTTGCTGAAGAAGAGCGGGCCAAGATTGAGCACGAGCGCAAGACGGTCGAAGAGGAGAAGCAACGCAAGGACGAGGCTGACAAGAGGAAGCAAGATCTGCGCGCTGCCGGACGATCTGCCCAGGAGGCCATCCTCCAAACGCGGGTCCGCAACACCAATATCTTTCAGACGCCACAGCGTAACGCTGTTGCTGCCCTCACACTCCCGGACACCGTCATCGAGACGGCGCCCCGACGTTACTCCAATATGGACAAGATCAAGACCATCGTTGCAGCCGCAGCCAATGGTCATCCCTCCACCTCAGCACAAAGGCCGACTGAGTCTGTGGCTGAAACGCCCGACAGAAGCCGGCTCCCGCCGCTAAGGTCAAGAGACTACAAAAGGCCCGAGCCAGACCGGTCGACAACTAGGCCAAGAGGCCCACGCCACGAGTCTACGCAGAAGGATCAAGAGCAGACGGCCGACTCCCGCGAGAAGCGACATGGACGTCCACCCGTCCACCACCGCGTCCGCCGCAACAACAGCTCCAGCTACCCAACCAACCAACCAAGACCCCGCCGAGTGATCTCGCGAAAATCCTCGATCGCCGCTACCAGAGCGAGACCGACGCACTCGGAAGATCGGAGGAGATCACCTGATAGCGGCGATGACGGAGTGCCGGCTTTCACTGGGAGCTTCGCCGAGTGCACGCCGAATGGTTTTAAGCCAACAGAATAGAGAAATATGACGGCAAGATCGACCCCGAGTCATGGCTTACCGTGTATACTCTCGCCATCCGCGCAAGGCGGTGACAACAAGGCTATGGCCAATTACTCGCCCGTGGCCCTCGCCAACTCGCCCGAACCGGCTCACGAGCCTCGCCGAGAGGCTCAATCGGCTCGTGGAGCGAGCGCGGGACCACTTCATCGCCAACTTCCGTGGCACCTTCGAGAGGCCCGGCACCCACTTCGATCTCTACAACGTCATCCGGAGCCGGACGAACCTCGAAGGACTACATCCGACGCTTCTCCGAAAAACGCAACAAGATTCCCAACATCACCGACGACATCATCATCGCCGCCTTCCGAAGGGAGTCCGTGATGAGCCGTTAATTGGAAAGTTTGGGCGCAAGCCACCGAAGATGGTGAAACAAATGTTCGAGACGGCGAACTCCTACGGCAAGTCCAACGATGCAATCAAGGCGGCACGCCAAGACCGGCGACAAAAGGGATGACAAGCATTCGGAAGGAAGCCGCATCCGAGGAAGGATAACGGCAGCAGCAATCAGCCCGAAAGATCGCAAGCGCCGGCATGAAGACCTGGTTGCCACAACGTCCGATTCTCAACACCGTCGCCGAGTTGCGGCCTACGACGCGATCATGAACGATCATGAACGCTCAGTGCACGCATCATCTACAAGCAATTAACCGAGCAATATGCGGCACAGTTAAACAAGAAGCCGACTGATGAAGCCGGTCCATCGGGAACCAAGAAGAACAACCCGACTGAGAATTCAGAGCCTTTTCAAGACCACGTGGGCGAGCTGAATCACATCTTCGGAGGCCGCAAGCTTATGAGTCCAAGAGGAAGCAAAAGCTGATGGACCGTGAGGTCAACGCGGCACAACCCGAAGTCCCACAACATCTACGATGGTCGGAGGTGGCCATCACGTTTAATCGCTCGGATCATCCTGACCGAGTGGTTCACCCAGGGCAGTATCCCTTGGTACTTGACCTGGTGGTTCAGAACATCAAGCTGAAGCGCGTCCTCATCGATGGGGGCAGCATCCTCAATTTTCTGTTCGTCAAGACCCTGGATGAGATACAAATCCTGAGAACTGAGTTGAAGGCAAGCTCAGCCCCCTTCCGCGGAGTGATCCCGGGGCTGTCGCCCACACCATTCGGGCACATCGCCTTTCCAGTCACCTCCGGAGTTCGCGAGAATTTCCGAACGAAGAATACCACCTTCGGGGTGGTCGACTTCAAAGACGGCCCACCACGCAATCATCGGAAGGCCTGCACTCGCAAACAAGCCTTCACCTGCGACGAAGAAAGCTGTGATATGGCCCAATCTTGTGAGAGATCACGTGGCCAGGAAGAAATCCGACTGGCTACATCAACATCTGAAGAGGGTGAAATTTCTACAAGGAGGATAGCCAAGTCGGGACATGGCGACGCCAAAACGAAGAAGATCTTCCTTGATCCAGTCGGCAAGATATCTCCAAGGACTTAGAAGATACCATAGTCGCAATGTTCGGGCGCGAGCTTTCATTGTCGATGATTTGGTTCTACGCAAGATCCAGACCACCAAGGACCATCATAAATTATCTCCACTATGGGAAGGACCATACATAATTGCTGAGGTGACTCGGCCAGGAGCATTTTGACTAAAGGGCGAAGATGGATCTATAGTGGAGAACTCCTGGAATATTGAACATCTTCGACGATACTATGCTTAAATTGCCGTAAGTTTTATGTAGTTCTTGATGTCAACCTCAAGCAAGATGACTTCTTGAGTTGAGTGGGCGTATATGTGTCAATAAAGCATGGTTTTCTTTGATAACTTGTTTATATTTAGTTTATCATTGTTTATTGTTTTGATTCGAGTTCAATAGATAAGGATCGAGAATTTTTGATGATCTAATCAAGTTTTAGGCTTGGTGACATCGGACGAAAGTTACTTAAGAAATTTTCTATGAAGACTCGGGTCAAGGCATTAACATAAATAAGCTAGATACCTACAAGTTCACATCGGAGGCATAAAGAGACCAAGATGATTAGATGAAGTGGCGGAGACGACCTCGAAGCTTCGTAAAAAGACTTGAGGGTTTTTGCTAAGTCGTCTCGTGATTGGGCCGAGCCCATGAGAGACTTGCGGCCCAGCTAAGGTGTGGCTTGACACGTGCCTTTAGGGACTTAAGTGGATGGACTTAAGCAGATTTGCCTTGGCAATATGCACGTGTTACATAGCCCAATACCTTTAAAATCCTTTCATACCGCGGTTTGCGTAACTTCATGAGAAGTTGGCACAATGCAATTTGAAAGATGACTGAAAAATTTGTTTACCCATGAGGGTTGACTAAATTATTTGTCCCGAGATGACTCGGGCAAGTTAACTCGGATGAGCATGAGCTTGCCGAGTGTTTTTTACCCATGAGGGTTGATAAAGATTATTTGTTCCGAGATGACTCGGACAAGTTAACTCGGATGAGCATGAGCTTGCCGAGTGTTTTTTACCCATGAGGGTTGATAAAGATTATTTGTCCCGAGATGACTCGGACAAGTTAACTCGGATGAGCATGAGCTTGCCGGGTGTTTTACCCATGAGGGTTGATAAAGATTATTTGTTCCGAGATGACTCGAACAAGTTAACTCGGATGAGCATGAGCTTGCCGAGTGTTTTTTACCCATGAGGGTTGATAAAGATTATTTGTCCCGAGATGACTCGACAAGTTAACTCGGATGAGCATGAGCTTGCCGAGTGTTTTTACCCATGAGGGTTGATAAAGATTATTTGTCCCGAGATGACTCGGACAAGTTAACTCGGATGAGCATGAGCTTGCCGAGTGTTTTTTACCCATGAGGGTTGATAAAGATTATTTGTCCCGAGATGACTCGGACAAGTTAACTCGGATGAGCATGAGCTTGCCGAGTGTTTTTTACCCATGAGGGTTGATTAAATAATTTGTTCCGAGATGACTCGGACAAGTTAACTCGGATGAGCATGAGCTTGCCGAGTGTTTTTACCCACGAGGGTTGATTAAATAATTTGTTCCGAGATGACTCGGACAAGTTAACTCGGATGAGCATGAGCTTGCCGAGTGTTTTTTACCCACGAGGGTTGATTAAATAATTTGTTCCGAGATGACTCGGACAAGTTAACTCGGATAAGCATGAGCTTGTCGAGCGTTTGTTGCCCACGAGGGTCAATTAAGCTATTTGCTCCGAGATGACTCGGGCAAATCAACTCGGATAAGCATGAGTTTGCCGAGTGAATTAATTTCTTACCCATGAGGGCTAAATAAATTATTTGTTCCCTGCACGACTCGGGCGAACTACTCGGATAAGCATGAGCTTGCCAAGTGATATGATTTTTTATGATTGCTTTAGCTTGAGCTAAGCATTTATATGAGAATTATTTGTTCCGAGATGACTCTGCAAATTTCCGGATGACTCGGGAAGATCAGCTCGGATAAGCATGAGCTACCGAGCGAATTGATTTCTTACCCATGAGGGATGATTGAAATATTTGTTCCGAGATGACTGGGCATATCCACTCGGATAGACATGAGCCTACCGAGTGCTTTCCACCCATTAGGGTTAATTGAGTTATTTGCTCTGGGATGATTCGGGCAAATTCACTCGGACGAGCACGAGCTTGCCGAGTAATGAGGTTGCTTTAGCTTGAGCTAAGCATCTACATAAGAATGATTTTTTATAGTTCTTGACTATATGTTTAGTCTATTTTTGACTAACCACATAGTCGGGGGCTACACCTAATTAGGTGCATCAGGAGATGCACCTAGATATTCATTTTTGAGAATTTTTGAGATATTATCCAGCCCTTCACAGTCTTTGGAGCCACTCGGGAAGATTCAGGCAGAGATGATGGAATCACTCAGCGCCAGGAGCACTCGGCCAAAGAGGTTTTTGGCTACGTACTATTCTGGTTTGAAGTTGAGTTGTCTCGTCGACTGAAAAGGACTCGGAGGCTACTGTGGAGATTATGCCAATCGGGTATCCACACGGCAAGCTTATCCGATTGGAGATAGGGATAGGTTGTGCCTACCAAATATGTAAACCAACTATGACTTGGGTATTACGTTGTCGATTAGATAAGGCAATGGCTCATAGTCTTAGTTTGGTAAGATTGAGGAATCCGTCTTAGAGTATGATAGAGTTTCCGATTTGTAATCCCACCTCCCAAGACTATATAAGGGGGGTAAGGGGCGTCCCTTGAGGGATATCCTATGCTAGATGCGAGATCAGAGTTGATGAGCAAGAGCTTTAGACTTTAGGAGCTACAGATCTTGAGATCAATATACACTCGGCGGATCGAATCCACCGAAACAGGAGTAGGGTATTACCTCACGAGAGGGCCTGAACCTGTCTAAATCTTCTTTTCCTCCTAACCCATTGTGCTTGGCGATCTCGACTGCACCCCCAATTTTCTATTGCCGAAACCGAGTTTCGACAGTGGTGTGTTGGTGCTTCGTCGCAAGAGTCAAGTTTCAGTTTAGCTAGTCGTTTCTTTTTCTGCTGTGTTTTTGTAATCCTTTATACTGTTTCTAAGACATGGATTCTTTAATATCAATAATGTTGTATGTGTACTCTGGGTGGTCCTGGACAAGGGTTTTAATACACATATAGCTTTGGGAATTTTGGTCTGAATTTCTGAGCGTGACAAGTTGGTATCAGAGCCAATTCTTGACCGTACGACAAGCCAACTGGAAAGCCCTAAGAGCCCTCTGAAACCCTTTCATCTGCATAGTTTTGAAAAAAAATCTTGATTGTCAGACTAGGGTATTAGAATTTTTGGAAAAATGGGCCTGAGGTCAATTTGAATTTTATTCGTCGGTCAGTCGAGATTATGGGATAGGTGTACTAAGTTAAGTTTAGGTGGGAATGGTCGTAATTTTTTCCTCTGCATTAATTTTAAGAATGATTTTATTGCTTAGACAATGTCAATAGAGTTTTTATTGGCCTTCATGAAAATGTTTTCTTGCATAAAATTCCTTTTACTCGTTTGCTTTCTTGAGTCTTTTTTCTGCTTTGGTTTAAGTCAGTTTTGAGCATGCATTGATCCTTATCCTTTGTCTTCTATAGATGTCTGCTCGTCCCGCTACGCACAATGGTAAAAGTATGGTGGGTTTCATGGCGAGCCGGCCCGCATGACCCCGGAAGTTGGGTACACCGAAGCTTCGGAATACACTACCCTCGCACCTCTCGGTGGCGAGCCGCCTCACCGTGTCCGCTTGGAGGTTCACGGCTCGTGGGCACCAGCCTCCCCAATATGGTGGTCACCGCTCGGAGGCACGAGATGATCATACATGTCAAGAAGCTGCGTATCTGATGATGGCTAGGATGAGGGAGATGCATGACTACGGCTTTCGCAGCTCTGCTTATTGCTACCATCCGCGTCGTGGTAGTTCCTCCGACGTCAACACTTTGCGGCAGATGAGAACGACTCCACTTTTGGTCGCATGTGCACAGTGATCAAGGGTCTGGACCAGATGCACTCTAACTTGCACAAGGCAGCCAAAACCCCTTGTAAATGACACTGATGCTCGGTCACAATGCTAACTTTCCAATAATCATTCCATTTACCCTTATATGTATAAACACGCCACAGACACTTTTTCTTCATGCACCTCACTTTGTAAACATAATTGGTTGACTTGATCACTCTAAACTCTCTCTGCAATGTGACCGCCCAATGCTTCACCACCTCCTTTAGATCCTCCTTATGAGCATACCTAGCACCTTGAATTACCTCGTTTTTCTTGTATTCCCAGAGTACATGATGCCCCTCAGAGATAACAAGCCCCGAGAAGTCCTCGTTTGTCCAATCAACGGGCATTACATCGTCTTCATCGTCCGCTGATACATTGCCCTCCGCTTACTAGTTATCTGAAACTTCCCTCTCCATTTCATCAACGATTATACCGACTCTTTCCCCCTCGTCCGCCACACCCATGGCCCATACCACCTCTATTTGATTTCTTTTATTTTTCATCGATGTTACAACAGAATCCCCAACATGGCTTGGACCCTCAACATCTTCTGTTTCCATTGCAACATTGCTATCCTTTTCATGCACCGACACAAAAATAATAAGGGGCCATGACCATTCAAAAGCCATCTCCACATACCATTTCCAGGTGACAATGCTATCCATCAGCATTAGTTCCCAGAAATAACCTTCCGTTGCATGACTCACTACAATAGATATAGACATTGTGTTGATTTCTGGGTCGACTCTGAATCCTCGTAGCAACCAACTATAAATTGACTGAAAGGATCTCTCAGGCCTATCGATGCCCTTTGATGTCATGCTAAAATCCAACAGATCAACACTATTTGGACCAAATATAAGATTGCCTTGACCGTGAACTAACTGAAATATGACCTTACTTGACATTGTGCCTGAAAAAAAAGATAGGTTAACTAAGTTCATATCATACTAACCAGATTCAAAGTCGCATTCATCAATATGTACTATGGCATAAGTGTTAAATTCTAGAAATATGTTATATATCCTAGGTCTCAAATTCTACAAATAGTTGGTGTGCTCCAGATCTACCATCTAACTAAAACATATGATACAATTTACGCTATACCTTATGTTTCAAATTCTAGAAATATGTTGTATGCTCTAGTTCTCAAATTATACAAATATGTGCTCCAGATCTACCATCTAACTAAACATATGGTAATAAAACTAAAATGTACTGAAATTGAAAAGACAATACGATAAAATATGTTTACCTGTGATGGAGCCAGCAAACCGGCTCCTCCTTACCCCTCTCTCCTTTTCTTTTTTTTGGATATTGGAAGAATATAATGAAAATTCCGAGAGGGGGAAGGGATCTTATAACCGGGGGCCAAAAATCGCCCTTTGAGAGGACATCAAGAGGGTCGCCTGCCAAAATGCCACCCCTCGCCGCCCTTTCACACGCGGCCCTCAGCCTAGAGCGAACAATCGTCCTCTGGAAGAGTGGCAAGTAAGTCGCCTGCAAAAATATCACCCCTCGCTGCCCTTACGTAGGCGGCTCCCAACCTACAAAAAAATCGTCCTCTTAGAAGAACGGCAAGGAGGTCGCCTACAAAATCCCAGCCACCCTCTCGCCATTTTGCAGGCGGCCCTCCGCCTGTAAAAAATGCCCTCTGAAAGGGCAGAAGGGGGGTCACCTGCAAAAATACCCTTCTCTCGACGGGCGACCGTTGTGCGGGGGCCAACGGCCGTTTGTCATGTCACAAAAATTGGCCTCTAGGAGGGTGGTTTTTTAAAAAATGTTCTTCTAGAGGGCGTCGGACAACTATTTTGTAAAATTTTTTTAAAAAATCATTTTTTAAATATTTTAATACATAAAATAAAAAATAAAAAATCGGTTGCTATAGTGTCGTGTAGTACTATGTTGGGCTGCTGCTCTTTTGCTCGGTGGGCTGGCTGCTGGGGTGCGGTGTTTTTTTATGGGCCGGCCTGCTGCTGCTTTGGCTGGGCTGCTAGCTAGCTTTCTCTTTTTTTTTCTTTGATTCCGCTCCGCATCGTGGCATGGGTGGGAACAAGCCCAGACGCGCACAACCGGGATGATGCAAGGATCGACGTGCAGTGACGTAAGCGACGGACAAAACACGCATGTGACGAACCGAAAATTACTTTTTAAGTAGTTTAGATACATATATATATATATATATATATATATATATCTTATAACTACTTAAAAAATTACTAAGTTTCTGATCGTCACCCAAAACCTTCGTACGTCGATGTCCGTCCTCTGTGATTTCCCATGACTACGTTGTCCGCACAGCACGACTGGATCCATCGATCCCATCGTATATGGGCTTCACTTTCCACTCGTCTATATCTCTCAATCCAATCCAAACGCGATAGTGTATGTCCGAGAAAGTCCAGATTAATCTGGGATCCTACACAACACACACGACGCATGTGGACTTCGGCCCGCTCGACATGGAGACCTAGACTCGGTTTGTGTCTGTCTCCTACAAATACACACGCAAGAGCCGCTGAATAGTATAATGAAAAACGCAAACATGAATCAGAGGAATCCTCTGGTGATCTCGAGCGCAAGCATCTCTAGAGCCCATAAGCCCGTTGCTAGTTGTGTCATTGTCTTCGACATCGTCGCAGTTGGAAAGCAACAAGGGCATCAAAGTGTCGTCGCCGCGGGCGTTCGTATTATGGACCACTTCTTCATTGTCCGAACCGAGCCGGTGCAGGATAGCATGACACATGGATGATGCGTAACGGGGTTGCTAGGGATGTCGATCGACGAGACAGATTACGGACCAACTGGCTAAGGACGCACGTTGATCGAGCCCGGGAAGATAGCCAGTCAGCCACCGCCGCTACTGCTTAGGTTGATCCGTTGAGAGGGAGCAAGGGCGGCGTTTGCTTGACTACATGCATGTCGCGACACCGCACCGACCATTGCTGCGCCAGCGTGGTCTCCTTGCATGCCGTTTAGTTCGGCAGCGGCCACCGGAATGACGCTGCACTTGACGAGCCGAGGTCCAGGGATGGCCACCTGAGAAGACGCCGATTCCGTTCCATGCGTCCAGGTCACTGTCGTCGTTGTTGTGTGCCTGCCCTTTGAACGGTAGGCGCCAATCGTTGGTGTTCGTCCACTCGGTGCACTGTCATAGAACAAGGTGCCCTTCTCGTTGGCAGGATGGTCAGCGTGGGTTTTCACTTTTCACTTTTCAGTTTTCACCGTGGAGACAAAGATGGTGTGGCTGTCAAGATGCAACACGTGAACTATGACGCTCCTGTCACCGAAGAAGGGCAGCAGCGAAGAGTGGTTGCTCTGTAACCACCGCCCGTTCAATCTGTTGTGACACGATGCGTATTTGTCAAAATGTATCAGACATCATGTAGAAAGTAGCTGGTTATGAGGTGCACATTGATAACGCAAAACGTATAGCTAGGCGGTCCTCGTGTCATAGACGAGGGTGAGACATCGTTGTTAAGTAGTGATGTTTTAGCCGTGTGTTTTTAATTCTGCTTGACCACAGTTCAGTTCATTTCGATGCTATATTTTTTTGGCATTTTTGGTATTTAAATCTATTGATATTATACTAAGACACATTAATGTCAAACTATAATTTGTCAAACCAACCAGCATTGGCTGTTAATACCAATATAATTATTAAGATATTTTGTATCTATCAGTAGAAAATTTCGACTTCTTTACCAAGCCGTCATTGTAATAGGATGCACATTCTTCTTGGCTGTATATTTGATTATTGATTTGACATCTTTCTGTGTTCTTTAAAATATAAACGAGATGAAAAGGATGTTTGATCATTTATTTTTATCTACGCCTCAACACAATCGATCGTACAAAATCAAATTAACTAAAACTTGTACAACTAGTGACATGCTATTTTATCAACATATATATTACCCATGATCAATGGCGAATCTAGAATTTAGTTTAGGGTATGCCGTTAAAAAATAATTAAGTATATATGTACTAAGTAATACAATAAAAACTTTAATTCTTAGATTAAATAGAAATGATCCACTAAATATAATACAAATAGTTTAAACACCATACGATAATTAAAAATATATGCATAAAAAGTACCAGAGAATTACAATGTTATTTTTTACTAATTTATTCGACATTTTCGAAAGGACATGAATGTCCTAATTTATTCGATGGCCTGACGCACGAGCGGCCGGTGCACGGGCGGCGTGCAGGCGCACACGGTGGCTGGCACGTGAGCGGCGTGAGGACGCGGGCAGCGATCGGCGCGAGGGCGGTGGCCGGCACATGGGTTGGGTAGCACTGGTTCGGACGTTCGGCGGCGGTTCCCGTCTTTCACTCTTCCCAAGTTTTGACTTGCGAGTTCTGAGACGACGAGCCGAGAAGATATGTTGCGGTACATTTTTATTTTTTTAATATATATACCTCTTACGTATGGACGCAGGGTATACCGGGGTCCACCCGACATACCCCCTTGCCTCCGCCCTCGCCCATGATCAACGTTTTTGCTATAGAAACCAGAGCACTTCTTATATGAGGTCGGTGCACCATACTCATGGGCGCCAGCTTCTAGCTGTAATATTGTGCATCACCTTATTTCAGCCATGGCATATGCCTAACACAAACCGTGTGCCCATTTCATTGAGCAACTCAATGATCTCCTTGCACTCTCAGCACACACGCATCCCTCCGACAACCATCTTGGAGTCATCTCTCCAAGCGCGTCATCGCGACAACCGCCAGTTTTGTGGTCATGTTTGAGCATCATGAATTAATTATTATTATACCGATAAACTTTGTATACGTGGCTCATGACCGTAGTATACACTGTTATACTTATGATCTCGGTCGAGTGCTTATAACGTCAGACTTTAAGCTTCATTCAGTCTTCGTTCCTTGTAATACACAGGTATTTTGAAAGATAGCAAACGCAACGATGGGCCGATGGTGATCCGAATCCTACGCGTGCTGATGGCCCAAAAAATCCACTCGTAGCCGCAGCACGTGTGCAGCCCAAATCGCACGCGCGCGACGACGTGAAGCCTAGTCCGAGGCAGCAGCGCGTGGGAGGACGAAAGCCCAAAATCGGAGTTGGATCGCGTGGCCTCCGCTGCGCAGCCACGACAAATTGGTGTGGAATAAGTCCATTTGAGGTCCTTTAAAGTGTCAACGAATTTAATTTTCGTCCTTCCTCCACAATACCAAATACAACGGGTTTCTAAACTTACAAAACCGGTGTGAATCTTGTTCTAAGATAGTATGGAGGCTAGTTTAGTCCGACGTGGCATGTTGACTACAGTTTGCGTCGCTGAGTCAGAAAGGGATATTGGTGGTTGGGTTTAACAGTGATCAGCGAGGAAAAAAATGGCGCGAGTGGTATTCTCTCTCTCCGTGAACCCTACATTGAGCTGAGCCGTTGTGCGACGACAGGGAGGGCGACTTAGAGAGGCGCGGAGCAAGCGATGGGCGGCACCGCCATTGGGTACGAAGAGGGTGACGGCAAGCACCGATCTAAGCGGCAAGCGGCGGAGTGCGTGGAGGCGCACGAGCAGGAGGTCGTTGTTAGTGATATGCCCTAGAGACAACATGGAGATGTTGGATATTATGGTCAATGTTTATGTATAAATGAATAAAGTGTTATTCAGTTTCATGAAATAGACTACTTGTATTGATCAATAAGTACGTGACTTATTTATGAGACTCATTATGTATGAATCTATTTCTAAATGATCCCTGATCACATGTCATATTGTTGAAACAAATATGATTCTAAGATCGGTATGTTTATCGATTGATGATCATGTCTCATAGATCATGGGTATGGAGATACCAAATCAATATACGTGAACATGTGTTAGAGAACACATTATTGGATAAACGCACCATGAGACACTACAGGAATTAATGTGTCATTAGTTGGTCTCAAGTAGTGTTGGTGCAAAGTCCTTAGACCTGAGATTATCATGGATTCCAACATGTGTAGTAGCTTATTTTAGGACTGTCAAACGCTATTCCGTAACTGGGTAGTTATAAAAGTAGTCTTCGGGTTTGCTATGAAACATGGAGTGGGATGTGAGTGATCAAGATGGAATTTGCCCCTCCTTTGAAGAGATATCTCAGGGCCCCTGGAGGTAATGGATTATGGAAGTGCATGGCCATACCGAGTTGATTGAGGAATCAATCAACAGACAGATAATCCAATACGGTTCGAGTGAATGGTTAAGCTATTAAAGGGATGACGCACATCTTACCTATAGCTTAATTGGTATCATGAGGCAAAGGGATTTGTGTACACATTACAGGTTCAGAGCGATATTATATTCTTGTATACTATGGTGTCAATATGTGCTGCTAGGCATCGCTGTTGACAAGTCGGCTGAGTTGGACTCGAGCCGAAATCGAGTATACGTGAATCTACAGGGTCGCACGCTTAAAGGGATAAGAACAGACATTCGAGTTGGACTCGGATACGGCTCGATCTGATAGGGATCCGATCGGATAGAGTCCTATGTGCTTACGACGTATGGGTGGCCAACTATATGAAATCGGATAGGATCCGATTCGAAATAGAGTCCCGATCGGCCACTAGACCTAGTCGGCCAACTCTATATAAAGGGGCGAGGGGTGGAGCGTTGCGTCATTGATTTGCATTGGATTGCATTGAACCGAACGCAACAGAAGTCGGTGAGTTCAAGATCTCCACGAAAACCCTCCCCACTTTCGAGCCAAACCCTAGCTTTGCATCTTGTGCTAGCACACGGGTGTTAGGCATTCTGTCCCCGAACGTGTGGATACAGGTAGAGGCACTGCTATGTTGCAGTGCTATTCGTCGGCTATGAATCGGCTACGGTCTGGGGCATCAGAGGGAGGCAGCTGCGGCAGATCGAATCGGCAAATCGGCTGTGGCAGATTGGCTGTGGATCGGCGCATCGGCTGCGGGGATCGGCTGTCGACTCGGGGAATCTGCTGTCAACGAATCGGTTGTGATTGGCTAGCACTGTTCTGGATCGGATAGCTCCTGATTGGCTATTTCCGCTGCACTCTACTCTAATCGGTAACGATCTATCGACCCTTACTTGCAAGTGTTTCTGGTTTGCGCAGTAGAAAAGTTTTGTTTTTGCTTTCGTAGCCTCCGCGTAACCATTCAGTCGTTGTCGTGCTTGAAGTGTGGAGCAGAGGTAAGTTTTTCAGTTGGATTTAGTAGATTCATTCTTTACATGGTGATTCTCTTGGAGTTGGTGTTATTTAGTATTTTTGTAGTACGACATTGTCGGATCTGTTCTATTTTGTGGCTATGATATTCGCTAGTGGGGGGACAAGGATGGTTGGGATCTCGATGTTGGGGATTTAATTAGGCAGTGGACTAAAAGTGTACTAATTTGTGCATGTAGGATTTGTATAGTCTGGGGTCATGTTTGCTGGACAAACTAGTGGTTAGGTTCCATTTCAATGGGGAATTTGTGACATGTGGGAAAGAGAAGAAGTACTGTGGGGGTAGAGATGCATTGTCATATATTGATAGAGAAAAAGTTTCGCTGCCTGAGATATTTGGACACTTGCATGACCACTGTAAGGTGATGGAAGGTACAATGTTACATTGGTTGTTCCCAGGCAAGGATCTTAATAGTGGACTTAGAGCCCTGTTGGATGATAAGGTTTGTAAATTAATGTCAGATTGTACAGATGATTGTGGTGTGGCAGAGGTGTATGTTGAAGAGCCAACAATTATAGACCTATGTGGCTCATCAAATGATGACTCTAGTTACAAGGCTGATGAGAGTGAAGATGACTCAAAGGAGATGGAAGTTGCAGAAGATAGTATGGCTGAAGAAGGTTTACTTAGGAGAAAGAAAAATGTAGTAAGAAAGGGCAAAGGCATTAGTTGTGTTTTATCCTCTGGAGAGTGATCCATTGTCAAGCAAGGCAGCTTCAGATAGTAAGTCTGACAGTGACTATATTGCTGGAGATGATGCATGCTCAGATGATGATGAGGAGATTGTTGAGATAGAGAAGCATTACAAGGATGTGAAGAGAAAAGTGAAGGCTGGACAACTGGAGAATTTAGATGATGTATATCTGCAAGGAGAAGGAAGGGAAAGGAGTCAGTATCAACCTGGTGGGGAAGGGGATGACACTGCTAGGATGTCTTCTGGGAGCCTGAGGATGAATCAATGGAGGAGATTGGCACTGATGGGGAGGTTAGAACTAAGAAAAATAAATGGCCAAGTACTTCAGAGAGGAAGGTAATGTTGCAAAAATACCAAAAAAATTCATATTGTATTTTTTATTCAAACTAATGTGTGACTCATATCATTTTGTAGCAACCAATGGAGAACCTCCAAATTGTCAGGGTGAATGCAAGGGCCAAAATTTCTACACATGCTGGTGGTTCTGCTAGAGTAGATCTGCAGGCCAATGTTTCAGGCTCCAATAGCAGCACAAGTGCAGCACTGAATGTGTCACATCCTGGGTTTTTCCCTAATTCATTTAAAATAATTTACCCGGAAATAATCGGAATTTCTGAAATTAACCTGGAGTCAACCTATAATTTTAAAATGCAATTAATAAATGGAAATGACATGGTAGGATTTTTCTTGAATTCTTCATGTCAAAATACGCTAACAGGATTTTTACTGGAATTTTTAGAGCACTCTAAGTATTTTTAAACGATTAAATAAAAAATTACGAATTAATTAAGCCCCAAAAATCCTTTTTCCCTTTTTATTTTTCTTTTCCGTACGGGCTGCACAGCACTCCCGCTCTTTCCTTGGGCCGTCGGCCCGGTCCTCCCCGCGTGCGCCCTTGGCCGTGGCCGAGGCCCGCAGCCGCGCCGCCGCACGCAAGTCCGCGGGCGTCCCTCGCCGCGAGTCGCCGACGGTGGGCCCCGCCTGTCGCTTCCCCCGCGCCCGGCCGGGTCCGGCCGCCGTCCGCCATGCGCGCCGCCTTTCCGCTCCTTTCCGTTTGAATCCGAGCCACGCCGGCCCCGTGCCGGCTCAATCTCGCGCGCCGTTTCCATCCCCGCGCACCCCGCGCCCGTTGGAAACCCTATCCACACGAAATCCGTCGCCGATTGTTTCCCTCTCTCCGAGTCCGTGAACAACGGCGAGGAATCCGTGCCGTTTCCGTGTTTGTTTCGCCCCGTTGTACCCCTATAAAGCTCCCTTTCGCCGCCGCACGTTTCCCTTTGGTTCCCGTGCGCTAGCCCCAAAACCCGCCGTCGCCATCGCCGCCGCCTCCGTCGCCGGTGAGTGCACCGCCGCCTTTCTCCTTTCGGTTTTTCGGGCCTCCTCCCGAACCGCTCCCGCGCGTCGTTCCACCCTTCCCCGTGGTCCCCACGCCCGCAAGACTCCTTCGCCGCCGCCGCGCAGTGCGCCGGAGTCCCGCCGCCGCCGCGCGGCCATGGCCGGCGGCGAGCTCGAGCCGCCGCCGCCCGAACCCTAACCCTAGCGCCGCTTCTCGCGCCGTCCGATCCTTCGGACGGCGGATCCGCACCGTCCGATCGCGATCGATCCATCGCCGCTCGATCCGGCCGCCGCACGCCGGATGGCCGCCGCGTGTCCGTCCCTGGCCGCCGCCCAAACCCTAACTCCTAGCCGCGATCCGCGCCGTTCGATCCTTCGGACGGCGGATCCGACCGTCCCTCGCGCGCAAGGCCGTCGCCATCCGATCGCCGCCACCCTCCCCGATGCGTGCCACGTGCCCGCTTCTCCTCGCCGCCGTGGACTCGGCCCACCGTGGACCGCGCCCACGTCGCTTGCGCGGCCGCTTGCACCGCCGACGTCAGCCCTACCGCTTGCGCCATGCTTGCGTCACCCGGGGCTTAATTGCGCAATAAATAATTTAATCTTTTCGTTTAGTTTAAAAATCGTAATTAAACTTCTAAAATTCATATCTTTTGAATCCGAACTCCGTTTTAGTCCATTCAAATTTCATTAAATCCAGAAAAATGTCAAGAATCCATTAAAAATACTTTTCAGTGCTGTTTCAGTAGACTTTTTAGGGTGTTTGTTGAGTGCTTTGTTTGTCGTGTAGATCCCGAGTTTTCCGGCGAGCCCGTTCTTTTCAAGTAGTCGCCGAGGTTCCTCCCCGAGCAAGGCAAGTCATACCTTACATTGACCATATTGTACCTATTTTATGTAAATACCTCTATTTCATTCAAATACGCATATGTTTTAGAATGTCATTTCATGGGATGTTTTATACCTATTGTACTCAACCATAGGATTGTTTACCTTATACCATTGATAACTTGGGGTTCAATGTGACTAGATGATAGTTTAAGGCTGCTTAGCCATGCTTAGCGCAACTAGCTCACTTAAGAGAATCACACTAATCAAGTTTCCTTACCAGAAGTTAACCCTCAGATGATGTTAAGTTGTGAGCATGTCTCTAATAATATTGATTTATGAAAAAGGTGGGTCGTGAGCACATGGTTGGACTTTGGTTAGCGTGCTCATGACGATTAAGGACCGGTTCTCGGAAACCCCGGAAGAAATGCCGTGCATACCACAAGCCAAGCATGGGTAATGGTGGGCCCGTGGCATAGCTGTCTCTAGTTAACGTATCCCAGAGAGGGTGAGCGTGATGGAGTTGGGTCGGCCCCGGTTTTAAGGGTTGATCAGCTTCCGGATTCACCGCGGCACTAGAGGGGGCTGCCCATTGCCCGATGGGAATGGGGGCGAAACCTTGGTGTGGTACGATTGATTAGAGGGGGTTATGTGAAGGGTCCTGTCACAATTCCTTTCCGGGGCATCGTGGTGGTGCACCGGCGCACGGTAACGTGTTGTGGGATTGTGTCTTGTGGGTACAGCTTGTACACCTCTCGATCGAGTAAAAACTATTCGAATAGCCGTGCCCACAGTTACGACGATCGACTGATTCACCTTGATTAGTCTCATTTATTTATTGGAATGAAATGTTGAAGTATGACTAGTGCGGTGGTGGATGGGCCTGTTGCAACGTGGTTTGAGCGTTGGACAGTGTTTATTTAATACTGCTTAAATACTACTACTGTTTTACTGTCTTCAAATATTATTATGATATACTGCAAATGCTGTTTATGCAAATCGAGCTCCTTGACCTTTCCTTGTTATTTATCTTGCACCATGTCCCCTTTTCCGGTGTGACTTGTTGAGTACGGTGGTTGTACTCGGCCTTGCTTCTTTTTCCCCTTCGGTGCGAGGTTGAGAGCGAGGTTTCCGAGGAGGTGTAGGCTTGTTCTCGTCGAGGTTTAGCCGTGGAGTTGGTGTTCCGCTTCGCTCGCGTCAAGTTTAGCTTAAGTCGGTTTTTTTCCTTTCCGCCGCATTTGTGTAACTCTTTTATATTGTTTCTAAGACGAGGATTCGTATTATCAATAACGTCGATTTGTGTACCTCCGATTCCTAGACGAGGATGTAATGCACAAATTAGCCGCGAAATTCGGTGTGAATTTCGGGCGTGACAAGTTGGTATCGAGCCTTCCCGTGACTCGTAGGACAAGCCAACCGGAAACCTTAAGAGCCCTCTAATTCTTTTCATGTGCATAGGTTTTGTAAAAAAGGGGTGTTTTGAAAAGTGGAGTCGTCTAGGGGTTAGGGATTGCGAAAATGGGATGTTGGTCGTGGGTTTTGAGCATGTTTTGATTTCCCCACTCCTTTGTTTCTATAGATGGCAGGTTCCCCAACGACGCACTCGGAAAAGGGATGACAGGCTTCGTGGCAGAACTGGCGCGTATGGCCCTTGCAGTTGGATATCCCGAAGCACCGGAGTATACAACAGTTGCGCCTCTCAGTGGCAAGTTGCCCTACCATGTTCGGTTGGAGGTTCACGGGTTTGTGGGAACGTGTCTTCCCAACATGGAGGTCACAGCTTCCGGAGGCACGTCGATCACGCTTGTCAAGAAGCCGCCTACCCGATGTTGGCCAGGATGAGGGAGTTGCATGATGCTGACCTTCGCACCTCCTCCTACTGCTACCATCCCCGTCGAGGTAGTTCCTCCGAGGTCAGTGCATTCAAGTCTACGGCAGAGGAGAATGACTCTACCTTCGGTCACACATGTGCACCGTGCTCAAAGGACTGGATCGATGCACTCGACCTACACAAGGCGACCAAAGAGCCGAACGACAAGAAGATGCCGAGGATCGCGCGACTACGGGACGAAGTGGTTCGTCCGAAGAAGGAGGTAGCCGAGTTGAAGGGACTCCCGCCACCGCTTGGGGTTAGGCTCCGCACTACGCCTCGGAAGACCACCACCGCGCCCGTCCGTATCCACCGGCACCTCGGATTCCACCGCCTTCTCCAGCTCCACCCGCTGCAGCCAGCGCCGATTCCAGTTCCTCCCGCCGCAGTTCGCCCTCACCTTTGCTCCAGCCTTCGGCAAATCAAGGCGGAGGTGGCGTAATGGTTGGATCTCCGTCTCCAGTGACTCAAGCTCAGAGAATTCGGCTGAAGACATGGACTCCGAAGAGACTCGAGATTCCTCGGAGGGAAGAGGCAGGATCGGTTGGGCTACGGCAACCGATTCAGAAGAGTCCAAGTCTGAGGTGACGCCCGAGGACTCCAGGAGCCGTTCGGAAGATTGGGGATCTACCGAAGGAAGCGTTTCGACTCGTCTCGTGGATCGTTCTAGTTGCCCTCCTTAGTTTTACCGTTTACCTTAGTTTGTCTTCTTGGTAGTTGCGTGTGTTAGGCGTGTGTGTGGATAGCCGGGCAATCGATATCAAGTGTGATATGACCGACCAATTAAGGATGTTTGGTGCTTTTCCTTGTTTTTAGTCAAGACCGTAACAATGCATTTGAATTCAAATAATAAAGATTAGTTCTAAGTCTATCTGTTTTCTTCTTTTCCTCTCTCGGTCGGTCGTCTCCTTCGATGGTGAACACGGACCGGCGGCGAACAAAGAACAATGGGCACAGTGCCAACAACAACGAGGCTCACGACGCCAATGGCAATGCTCCTCCACCGCCACCCGAGAATCCCACCATTGCTCAAGTGCTCGCTTCACGACACGAGATGATGGCTGCAATGATGCAAGCAAATGCAACAACAACACCATCGGATGCAAGAGATGTTGCAACAAATGCAAGAACAACAGCGAGAACAATCGCTTGCCGCCCCACCACCCCACCCAAGCCGCGAGTTCCTTAGTGTCCGACCGCCGACCTTCTCCAAAGACCACTAATCCCATGGAGGCTAATGATTGGCTTCATGCCATAGAGAAGAAGTTAGATCTGCTGCAGTGCACGGATCAGAGAAAGTCTCGTTTGCCACTCATCGCCATGTGGTCCCGCTCTGCCTTGGTGGGACAACTATTTGGTTACTCGCCGGCTGGAGCAAAGAGCACGGAAGAGTTTCGTCAGTTTGGACCGCACACATTCCTCGGGAATAGTTGCACGAAAAGCGTGAGTTCCGTTCTCTTGAGCAGGTAACAAATCGCCATCGAGTATCCGCACGAGTTCAATCGTCTTGCCCGTTATGCCCCGTAAGATGTGCGCACCGATGCGAAAGGCGGGGAAAAGTTTTTGGCTGGTTTGGATGATGAACTCACGGACAAGCTTATCTCCGAGAGTATGCTAACTTTGAGAAGTGGTTGACAAGGCCATTCGACAGAAGATCGCCGCAACAAGATGATCAAGAAGAGAAAAGTATTCCGTACACGACCTCCTCAACAAGCAGGGAAATCGCAGAGGCCGCGTTTCATGCCTCGGAAGTCGAGTGGACCTACCACCATGATTGTTCGTCAAGCATCGACCTTATCACCTGTGGAATTTCCAAACCGGCAGAGTGGCGTGGTCAGCAAAACAGACTCCAGCCCCGCGCCTCCAACGGCGCCATCCCAAAGAATCAACAGCCACCACCTCCAAGGAAGGACTCGGGAGGAAAGCGAGTCCTGTTTCAACCGTGGTGACCTGTGGCATTTTGCGGACAAGTGCCCGGCCAAGACGCGCGGCCAAGGTTCATCCAGCTCGAGTCAACCATGCGTCCGCCGAGGAAGCACTGCACCGCTCCCGAAGTTATACTCGGTATGTTTCGTAAACTATACTCCCGCCACAGTATTATTTGATTCGGCGCTACACATTCTTTTATCTCAAAGCAATTTGTTGGGGCACGTGGGTTGTCGAGAGGGACTTAAGATACCTATGCGGGTTCAAACCCCGGAAACCACTTGGAGACCACTCGCTTTGTCCCTCGTGACCATAGAAATTCAAGGATCTATGTTTTTAGCCAACCTTATCCTCCTTCGTCCAAAGGCATAGATGTCATCCTTGGGATGGATTGGTTGTCCAGACATAAGGGAGTAATTGACTGCGCTAGTCGCACCATTACTTTAATCAATATGAAAGGAGAAAGAATTGTTTTTCGCTCTCCCATGCAAGTCAAGCCCGTAGTAAGTTTGAATCATGTTTCCACCGAGGAATCGTCCGAAATGGCGGCCAAGACCCCTGTGAAGTTAGAGGATATCCCCATCGTCGAGAATATCCCGAAGTTTTCCCGAGGATTTAACTCGATGCCGCCAAAAAGGGAAATTGAATTCGGATTGACCTAGTACCCGGACCGCCCCAATACACAAGAGGCCATATAGGATGGGAGCCAACGAGTTGGCCAAAGTGAAGAAGCAAGTGGATGAACAGTTGCAAAAAGGGTATATTCGCCCGAGCACGTCGCCTTGGGGTGCTCCGGTGATTTTTGTGGAAAAGAAAGACAAGACCAAGAGAATGTGCGTGGATTATCGAGCCCTCAATGAGGTTACTATCAAGAACAAGTATCCCCTACCACGGATTGATGACTTATTCGATCAACTCAAAGGGGCCAAGGTATTTTCCAAGATAGATCTGCGATCGGGCTATCATCAGTTGAGGATTCGGGAAGAGGATATTCCCAAGACCGCCTTCACCACCAGGTATGGACTGTACGAGTGTACGGTCATGTCTTTTGGTTTAACCAATGCACCGGCTTTCTTTATGAATCTGATGAACAAGGTGTTTATGGAGTTCTTGGATAAATTCGTGGTGGTGTTCATGGACGACATTTTGGTCTACTCTAAGTCGAGGAGGATCATCAGCAACATCTTCGGACAAGACTCGAGAAGTTGAGAGACCATCAACTCTACGCCAAGTTTAGCAAGTGTGCTTTCGGTTAAAGGAGGTACGGTTCTCGGCCACATTGTGAATGCCCAAGGAGTAGCCGTGGATCCAAGCAAATGTGGAATCGCACTAAGTGGACCCCGCCTAAAACATCACGCAGATCCGAAGTTTCCTTGGACTTGCGGGTTACTACCGCCGCTTCATTGAGAACTTCTCCAAAATCGCCAAGCCAATGACTCAACCGTTGAGGAAAGATGAGAAGTTTAAGTGGTCGGCAGAATGCAATAGGAGTTTTGAAGAGCTCAAGAGGAAGTTGGTGTCGCACCGGTGTTGATACCGCCCACCCAAAGAAAGGACTTCCAAATTTATTGTGATGCATCTCGCCAAGGGTTGGGATGTGTGTTGATGCAAGAAGGCAAAGTGGTCGCATATGCATCTCGTCAATTGCGCCCACATGAAAACAACTACCCCACTCATGATCCGGAGTTATCCGCAGTAGTTCATGCATTGAAGATCCGGCGACACTACCTAATTGGTAATCGTTGTGAAGTGTATACGGATCACAAAAGTCTTAAGTACATTTTCACCCAACCGGATTTAAACCTCCGACAGAGGAGATGGTTGGAACCGATCAAAGATTATGACTTAGGGATACATTACCATCCCAAAGCAAATGTGGTTGCGGATGCACTAAGCCGAAAGAGTTACCGCACCACTCTCGTGTCGAAGGAAGGTGTGACCAGTTGCGCAGAATTCGAGAATCTAAATCTACGAGTGGTGGATTTTGGTTTTGTGGTCTGCTCCGGAAGCCCAACCCACTCTCATTGATCAAATTCGGCCGCTCGTGCATCGATCCCGAGATGGCCGAACTCAAGAAGAACATGAGAGTTGGAAAAGCTCGTGGTTTTACGGAAGACGAACATGGCACAATCTGGATGGGAAAGAGATTGTGTGTGCCGAGGACAAGGATTTGAAAAGACGATCCTTACGGAAGTTCACCAAACCCAATACTCAATTCACCGGGCAAGTACAAAGATGTATCAAGATCTTAAAGAAAAGTTTTGGTGGGTCAAGATGAGGAGGGAGATAGCCGAGTTTGTTGCACTTTGTGATGTTTGTCGGCGAGTGAAGGCGAACATCAACGGCCCGCCGGATGTTGCAACCACTTCGATTCCGAGTGGAAATGGGAAGAAATTGGAATGGATTTCATCACGGGTTTACCCCGCACAACGTCAGTTATGACTCAATTTGGGTCGTGGTGGACCGACTCACCAAGGTAGCCCATTTCATACGGTACATACTACCTACTCAGGGAAGAAGTTGGCAGAGCTTTATCTCGCAAGGATCATGTGTTTGCATGGCGTGCCTAAGAAGATCGTGTCCGATAGGGGAAGTCAGTTTACTTCCAAATTCTGGAAGAAGTTGCAAGAAGAACTCTGTACCGTTTGAATTTTAGCACGGCCTATCATCCGCAAATGACGGCCAAACCGAGAGAGTGAATCGATTTTGGAAGATATGCCGAGAGCATGCGCGCTCGATTTTGGAAAAAGCATGGGACAAAAGCTTACCCTATGCGAATTCTCTTACAACAACAGTTATCACGCCAGCATTCAAATGGCACCGTATGAAGCACTGTATGGACGGAAATGCCGCACACCCCTATTTTGGGATCAGACGGGTGAGCGCCAATTGTTTGGCACGGAAGTAATAAGCGAAGCAGAGGAAAAGGTCCGAGTGATTCGGGAAAGGTTGAAGATTGCGCATCCAGAGAAGAGTTATGCGATAATCGTCGAAGAGATCTCGCTTTTGAAGCGGGGATTTCGTGTATCTTCGCGTTACACCGCTCCGGAGTACACCGTTTCCAAACCAAAGGTAAGTTGGCACCACGTTTCGTGGGACCATACAAGATTCGGGAACGTCGAGGAGAAGTGGCCTATCACCTGAGCTTCCTCCAACATGACCGGTATTCACGACGTGTTTCATGTGTCCCGATTGAAGAAGTGTTTAAGGGTACCGAAGAGCAAAGAGTCCGGACAGATTGAAATCCAAGAGGACTTAACCTATGTAGAGAGACCAAGACGTGTTCTTGAGGTCGTGAGAGAAGGACTCGGAACAAGGTTATCAGGTTTTGCAAGGTTCAATGGACTCATCACTCCGAGGAAGAAGCTACTTGGGAACGAGAAGATGAGCTAAAGGCCGCGCACCCGCACCTCTTCGCCGCACCTCCGAATCTCGGGGTCGAGATTTTGTTTAAGGGGGTAGGTTGTCACATCCTGGGTTTTTCCCTAATTCATTTAAAATAATTTACCCTGAAATAATCGGAATTTCAAATTAACCTGAGTCAACCTATAATTTTAAAATACAATTAATAAATGGAAATGACATGGTAGGATTTTTCTTGAATTCTTCATGTCAAAATACGCTAACAGGATTTTTACTGGAATTTTTAGAGCACTCTAAGTATTTTTAAACGATTAAATAAGAAATCAGAATTAATTAAGCCCCCAAAATCCTTTTTCCTTTTTTCTTTTTCTTTTCCGTACGGGCTGCACGGTACTCCCGCTCTTTCCTTGGGCCGTCGCCCGGTCCCTCCGCGCGCGCGCCGGTCGTGGGCCGAGGCCCGCAACGCCGCCGCCGCACACAAGTCCGCGGGCGTCCCTCGCCCGCGAGTCGCCGACGGTGGGCCCCGCCGTCGGCTTCCTGCCCCGCGCCCGGTCGGTCCGGCCGCCGCGCCATGCGCGCCGCCTTTCCGCTCCTTTCGTTTGAATCCGAGCCACGTCGGCCCGTGCCGGCTCAATCTCGCGCGCCGTTTCCATCCCCCGCACCCGCGCCCGTTGGAAACCCTATCCACGCGAAATCCGTCGCCGATTGTTTCCCTCTCTCCGAGTCCGTGAACAACGGCGCAGGAATCCGCGCCGTTTCCGTGTTTGTTTCGCCCCGTTGTACCCCTATAAAGCTCCCTTTCGCCGCGCGCGTTTCCCTTTGGTTCCCCGTGCGCTAGCCCCAAACCCGCCGTCGCCATCGTCGTCGTCTCCGTCGCCGGTGAGTGCACCGCCGCCTTTCTCCTTTTCGGTTTTCGGGCCTCCTCCCGAACCGCTCCCCGCGCGTTGTTCCACCCTTCCCCGTGGTCCCCGCGCCCGCAGCACCCTTCGCCGCCGCCGCCGGTGCCGCCGGAGTCCGCCGCCGCCGCGCGGCCATGGCCGGCGGGCGAGCTCGAGCCGCGCCGCCCGAACCCTAACCCTAGCGCCGTTTCCCGCGCCGTCCGATCCTTCGGATCGGGCGGATCCGCACCGCCTCGATCGCGATCGATCCGTCGCTGCTCGATCCGGCGCCGCACGCCGGATGGCCGCCGCGTGTCCGCCTGGTCGCGCCCAAACCCTAACCCTAGCCGCGATCCGCGCCGTTCGATCCTTCGGATCGGGCGGATCCGGACCGTCCTCGCGCGCAAGGCCGTCGCCGTCCGATCGCCGCCACCCCCCCGATGCGTGCCACGTGCCCGCTCTCCTCGCCGCCGTGGACTCGGTCCACCGTGGACCGCGCCGCGTCGCTTGCGTCGCCGCTTGCACGCGACGCGTCAGCCCTACCGCTTGCGCCATGCTTGCGTCACCCGGGGCTTAATTGCGCAATAAATAATTTAATCTTTTCTGTTTAGTTTAAAAATCGTAATTAAACTTCTAAAATTCATATCTTTTGAATCCGAACTCCGTTTTAGTCCATTCAAATTTCATTAAATTCAGAAAAATGTCAAGAATCCATTAAAAATACTTTTCAGTGTTGTTTCAGTAGACTTTTTAGGGTGTTTGTTGAGTGCTTTGTTTGTCGTGTAGATCCCGAGTTTTCCGCGAGCCCGTTCTTTTCAAGTAGTCGCCGAGGTTCCTCAGTCTCCAGAGCAAGGCAAGTCATACCTTACATTGACCATATTGTACCTATTTTATGTAAATACCTCTATTTCATTCAAATACGCATATGTTTTAGAATGTCATTTCATGGGATGTTTTATACCTATTGTACTCAACCATAGGATTGTTTACCTTATACCATTGATAACTTGGGGTTCAATGTGACTAGATGATAGTTTAAGGCTGCTTAGCCATGCTTAGCGCAACTAGCTCACTTAAGAGAATCACACTAATCAAGTTTCCTTACCGAAGTTAACCCTCGATGATGTTAAGTTGTGAGCATGTCTCTAATAATATTGATTTATGAAAAAGGTGGGTCGTGAGCACATGGTTGGACTTTGGTTAGCGTGCTCATGACGATTAAGGACCGGTTCTCGGAAACCCCGGAAGAAATGCCGTGCATACCACAAGCCAAGCATGGGTAATGGTGGGCCCGTGGCATAGCGTCTCTAGTTAACGTATCCCGAGAGGGTGAGCGTGATGGAGTTGGGTCGGCCCCGGTTTTAAGGGTTGATCAGCTTCCGGATTCACCGCGGCACTAGAGGGGGCTGCCCATTGCCCGATGGGAATGGGGCGAAACCTTGGTGTGGTACGATTGATTAGAGGGGTTATGTGAAGGGTCCTGTCACAATTCCTTTCCGGGCATCGTGGTGGTGCACCGCGCACGGTAACGTGTTGTGGGATTGTGTCTTGTGGGTACAGTTGTACACCTCGATCGAGTAAAAACTATTCGAATAGCCGTGCCCACGGTTACGGGCGATCGACCGATTCACCTTGATTAGTCTCATTTATTTATTGGAATGAAATGTTGAAGTATGACTAGTGCGGGTGGATGGATGGGCCTCGTTGCAACGTGGTTTGAGCGTTGGACGGTGTTTATTTAATACCGCTTAAATACTACTACTGTTTTACTGTCTTCAAATATTATTATGATATACTGCAAATGCTGTTTATGCAAATCGAGCTCCTTGACCTTTCCTTGTTATTTATCTTGCACCATGTCCCCTTTTCCGGTGTGACTTGTTGAGTACGGTGGTTGTACTCAGTCTTGCTTCTTTTTCCCCCTTCAGTGCCAGAGGTTGAGAGCGAGGTTTCCGAGGAGGTGTAGGCTTGTTCTCGTCGAGGTTTAGCTGTGGAGTTGGTGTTCCGCTTCGCTCGCGTCAAGTTTAGCTTAAGTCAGTTTTTTTTCCTTTCCGCTGCATTTGTGTAACTCTTTTATATTGTTTCTAAGACGAGGATTCTGTATTATCAATAACGTCGATTTGTGTACCTCGGCTGATTCCTGGACGAGGATGTAATGCACAAATTAGCTGCAGAAATTCTGGTGTGAATTTCTGGGCGTGACAGAATGTAACTTCTGGCTTTGCAACAGTCTCTGTTTCAGCTGAAGAACCAACAAGACCAACTCCAAAAAAACCCAACTAAACTACAATTGCTGCTTCTTCCTCCATGGGAATCTAACAAGCTGTGATTCATTATGTGATGCAATTATCTAGTGTTTCCCTATTATGTGTTATGCAATTATCTACTGGCAAACTTTAAGCCAACTTGTGTTTGTCTGTTATGTGTGATACAATGGGATATGAAATGTACTGGCAAACTTTAAAGCCAACTTGTGTTTGTCTGTTATGTGTATAGATGGCCATTCGGGTCGCCCGGCCCGACCCGGCTCCGCTCGGGCCCGCAAGAAGCCCGACCCGATTGTACCAGGCCAGACACGGCCCTACGGGCCACTGGGCCGTGCCAAAAAGGCCTGCGGGCTTCGCCCTCAGCCCAAGCACGGCCTGCCGGGCTGATTTCGTGCCAAGCCGACCCAAAAAAGCACACTATCTTTTACCAGGTCGTGCCAGCCCGAGCCCGAGGGTGCTGAAGTTGTTACTTTTTTTTCATTTTTGAACTCCAAGTGACCAAGTTCAAATTCATGTATGTAAAGTGTAAACAGAAACAATCATCTTTATTTTTGAACTCCAAAGTCTTGTATGTAAACAAAAGTCATATATGAATCTGTATTCAAGTCAGATATACTGTATATCATATACATAGTACATTACAAATCACAGTCCAATACACACTTGCACAGCTGCACTCAGCAGACAGTCACAGACTCACAGGAGAGGGGACAACAAATAGTAATATTATTATTATTATTGAGTTGTGCAATGGATGCCTTATTAGAAACCTTTTTAGGTAAAAACTCACCCTTGTGAGAAAACCTTAAAAGGAAAAAAGAGTGCAGCCAACTCAACATAAAGTTCAACAAACCCAATTTAATAGTTCAACAGTCCAACAAAACAAGGCAACAAGCCAACAACAGATGACATATTAGATCACATGATCACTATCAGGAGGCAGTATCAGGGGCAGGAACTTCATCACCATTATCAAGCCAAAGATTCTTGAAAGAATCTTCAACTTCTTCGTTCTCCACATTGTGTTGTGCTTTTGCTTCTGCTAACTCCCAGTCCTTGATCAATGTCAACATTTCCACTGCCTCTGGTGTCAAACGCCTTTGTTGATCCTCTATCACTCTGCCAGTAAGACTAAAGCAAGATTCTGAGGATATAGTTGAAATAGGAACATCCATGATATCTTTAGCCAACATAGATAGAATTGGATATGTTAACTTGTGCTCATGCCACCAACTCAGGATGTTGAAATCATCCTCATAGCATGTGACAGTGTCACTATCTAGGTATGCAGTTAGTTCAGAGAGACATGGAGATGGAGTTGCAGTTGAAGATATAGAGGAGGAAGTAGAGGTTGAGACAGGTGAAGGACCAACTACACCTGATCCAGAACCACCAAATATTCTGCCTCATGCTTGCTTTTTCTTACCTGTAGTTGCCGTCGATGGTGATATCCTCTGCAACCTAACTGAACCAAACTTATTTTCATATTTAGTAAACAACTTATAAAGTTCTGTCCTAACCTCCACAAGATAAGCATTGTAAATAGTTCCAATAGCTTCAGAAATCAATTGCAAAATATTATTAAAACCTCTCATCTTAGCTCTAGGATCAAGAATGAATGCATATAAATATAAGAAAGGTATATCATGCCAGTACTTGAGGAATTTTTGTTTCATAGGAATAATAACATTCCCCATGTTAGCATCATTGTCAAATGAATGCAAATGGCTAGAAATCTCAAGAATATGGTGCAACATCAAAGGAGAAGTTGGGTAATACACACCAGATAAAGCAACAGTTGAGTCATAAAACAATTCTAAAAAATCTAGTACCTTTTCAGCAACATACCAGTGAGTATCAGTAAGTAATGGTTGACCTTCTTGCAAACCATAGTGAGTTGCAATAAAAACATAAAAGGTACTCCTATATGGTATGAGATGCTTAAGCATAAGGTATGTGGAGTTCCATCTAACATCCATATCCAAGCCAAACTTTCTAGGCCTAACTCCTTTAGCTTCACAAAAAGTTTTATATGCATCAATTCTTTGATTAGAGGAATTCAAGAAAGAAATAGCAATTCTAAAAGCCTCTATGCAAGGCTTTAGCCTCTTCAAACCAGATTTCACAATAAGGTTAATAATATGGCATGCACATCTCTGATGCAGTAAACTCTATGAGGTCTATTAGCATGAACAGGATCAGGATCAGGACCTAAGTAACCAGCAAACATTGGTCTCAAATTATTCATGGCAGAAGCATTAGAAGAAGCATTATCAAGTGTCACAGAGAAAACCTTGTCAATCAAACCATATTCTTCTATTACAGCAGCAACACGCTCAGCAATATTAACTCCAGAGTGTGAGACCTGAATAAACCTAAGCCCTATCACTCTCTTATGGATTTATCAATCATTAGTAATAAAATGAGCAACCATACTTATATAATCTTCCTTTGCATTGCCAGACCAAATATCATATGTTAATGCAACAGAAGAAACATCAGAGAAAGAGTTCCTAAGCTTACCACGTTGATCGCAGAATAATTTGGACAAGTCTCTAGTTGTGGTTTGCCTAGAGACTTTAGAAAAATGAGGATTATGAGCACGCCAGATAGACTCCTCAAATGCAGCTGTCTCACCAAAACATAAGCGCAAATCTAGTCTAACAATTAAATGACAAAGCTCTGATCAAGCAACATCTGGCTTATAATCCCAATTACGAAAACTACCATCGGAATTAAATGCAATCCTAGACTGAACTCTAGCAGCATGATCAGCTTTCTCTCTACAAGATTTTTGATGCCTAAGCAAGTGACCAGTACCAGCATTAGAATGAGCAGAGAGTTCATGCTTACATATATTGCATCTTGCAGCAATTCGAATCTTCTTACCATTTGGAAGAGTCTCTAAAATTTCCTCAAAATCAACCCAGACACCTGACCTGTTTCGCTTACAGCTAGAAGAACCAACATCTGTGTCGACGGTGCTGTTGGAGCTCACCGCCATCTCCCCCGTGCCAGTGCCACCAACGCCGCCACTAGCACCTCCTCCATCCCCTCCCTCGCCGACATCTAAATTGATTGGATCCACACTGGAACCAAACAACAAAGCAGCATCAGCGCTTGCGTCGTCTTGGTCATCCGGGGTCATGCCGAGCTCGATGAGCTCTTCGTTGATGGTACGCGGATGGGCGCCAGCACCACCGGCATCATCGTCCTCCATCGCGACCTCGTCGGCTCAGTGCTCCGTACCTCAACGGCACACAAGGCACAAGCAACAGAAGCAAGAAAGAGGAGCCTACAACACAAGAATCAGATTAAGAATCAGATCAAGATTAAAATCAACATTGAAATGAAAAAACAATAGAAGGAATGAGAGAGACTAACCTGCGCCGCTGCACAACCGGAGCCCGGAGACAGAGCCGAGCACGACGGGTCACTTAGAGAGAACTCAGAGAAGGAGAGAATGACCACGACCACCGGACCACGACGGGCAGACCGAGCCGATCAGCCGAGGAAGCAGCTGCCTCAGCCTTAGGTCCGGAGCGGCGAGAAGAGGAAGAGGAACAGAGAAGATGGGAAAAACAAACAAGAAGGGGATTGATTAGGGTTTCGGTGGCGGCGCCGATGAGATCATGAGATGTGGAGGACAGGAGGAGGGAGAGGAGAGATCAGCGTCGTCGGAGGCGGAGATGGAGGCCGCGGCGGCGACTCTGGTCCTGCGACAAGCTAGTACGGTGCGGAGGCGGCGCAGCCGAGGTGGGTGGCGGAGACCGAGAGACCACAAGACGCGCATTGCGAGAGGACGGCGGCGGATGCGGTAGCGGTGTAGTGCGGGGGGATTAGGTTTAGGGTTTGGGCCATCGATGCGGGGGAATTTATACGGGAGCGGCAATGGGTTGGGCCGACGGTTGGGGTGCAACGGCTAACGGGCCGAGAGCGGGCCGACTACAATTAGTCGTGCCAGGCCGTGCCGCCCGTATGCCTGCTAGTGAGCCCAGGCACGACACTTAAGGGCGGGCCGGGCTAGCTCGGGCCTAGTAGGAACCGGGCCGGGCCATGCTCGGGTCGAGCCTAAAATGTGGGCTTCCTCCCCTGCTTTTGGGCTACGTGCTTTCTGTACATCTATAGTTATGTGTGATGCAATGGGATATGAAATGTACTGGCTGCTAAGATTGATGAAACTTGTTTACTTGTCATGCCAACAAGAAAGGGTCCAAGTTTGCATATGTAATGCCAGAACAGATAGACATTCTTGCATCCATAAATTTGCATACTCTCATTACATAATGTTTGCCATCCATACAATCAGGCCATGCCCACACATTCTCATTTCTTGCCCAACACTAAAAGAATTACACCAACAAGCATGACATGATGCACCAAATGAGCACTGTTTGCTCCTTTTCTAACATACAATTCCTATCTTTCAGAACTACATTTTTTTGCATCTAACTCACTAACCAATTCTCTAACTGAAGCCAACTCCCTCCTAACGGCATCAACCTCCTTGCTTTGCTCTTCAGCCTTGGCACGATTTTCCTCCATCTCCTTCACTGCATCTACATTATCCCTTCTCAGAGAATACACAACGTCTCTCAAATCATTCAATACCTCCCTTACAAAGTTGCTTGTCGGGCCATCATGCCAAGCAAAAAAATCACAACCCCCATTCTGTCAAACAAGAACCCTAGCTGGGAAGCCCCCTTCCAAAATCAAATAGATCTAAATTAAACACGGCAAAATCACTCACCCGAGAATTGCGGCACTTGAAATACCGACGACCAGGATTGTCGAAGCTCCAAGAAATCCACCTCGCCGCCTTCACTCTGCATTGGCACAGAACGACAGGTTCGTACTCCATAGGACCAACCCGATAGGAAATAGGCAAGCCATATGATTGCCGCGAAGAAGACGACGACCCTTCACTCCTCAAGCTCACCATCGCCGCGGCTCCACCCTCTAAATCGCCGCCGACTAAGCTAGGGTTTCGAAAGAGGGAAGAGAATGACGATGAACGCGCGAGAAATCACCTACCCATTTTATTCCGCCAACGACTGTGCTGACTCAGTGGTCTAAGTGTCACGTACCAAAGTTAACATGCCACGTCGCACTAAACCAACCTTCATACTGCCTTAGGACAAGATTCGTACCGGTTTTGCAAGTTTAAAAACCCGTTGTATCTGATATTAAAGAAGGACGAAAATCAAATTCGTTGACAATTTAAAGGATCACAAGTGGACTTATTCTAATTAGTGTTGCTGGACAATCTCACGCGCAGCCGCATCGCTTGTTTGCCCAAAATCTCACTCGCGCGAGGCCGAAACGACGTGGTCTGGCAGCGGGGAATTCCGCTGCAATCCGTGCCGCCCCACGACGGATCGTTGTACCGGTCCGCGCCGCGCGGGTCATGGACTCTCATGGAATGGAGGACGGGGCCTGCGTTGACGAGGGCGTCTCCCGCGCGCGGGGGAGACGGGAGACGGACGGCGCCGACGCAGGGAGAGCCTGAGAGGCTGAGAGGAGAGGACAGCGTACCGCTTCGCTGGCGCCTGGCGCAGTGAGCGGTGACCGGCCCGGCCGGCATCCAAGCTGTGCTGCTGCTGCACGCCGCCCGCCCGCGTGGCCACAGTGTGCCGTACTGCCGCGGCCCGCGGAGAGTTGGCGTAAGCCGGTAATCTCCTTGCCTATACGGTTTTTTTCTGTTATCCAGAAGATCCAACAATGTAATATCCAATTCGTTTTATATTATAAATCAATTTGATTTATTTTATAGTTAATTTTTTTAAAAAATGACTAAATTTATAAAAACATATAACAATATTTTTAACACAAAACAATATATTATTAAAATATATTAAATGATAGTTTTAATAAAATTAATTTAGTATTATAAATATTGTTTTTTTATAAATTTGATTGAACTTAACTTAAGTTTGAAAGGGAGGGAGTATATGGCTCTTATCATCCCATTCACATCGTTCTATGATCGTGTTATGAGACCTCCCAAATACATCATGCATATTACTTAGTACCAGTTTGGCACGATTAGCATGATCGCCTGCATCCCTGCATGCCCATGCAGCAGTAACAGTAGTATGTATGGTTGGCGTGATCTGACACAAAACAGTGCTAGTTTGGAGAACATAAATCCAACACGCGATCAATGGGATGATTAATTAATTTCAGCAGGATCGTCGGAGCCAGCGCGGGCGCCCCGGGGAGAATCCAAATCCGATTCGAGCCAGCATGTGGCTGGGGGGACGCGATTAGCCGATTAGCTCAAGAATAATGGAGATTCCAACCCCAAATGCTCGCGTCGAAGCACGTTCTGCAGGGCAACATGGCGCGACGCCCATGGCTGCAGCACGAAGGTTCTCACGATTATCAAATACTATAGAACACTAAATATAACAACTAGCTGCAGATGGAATGCAAGGCATGATTAGTCATACATCGAGATCGTCATCCGCTCCATCGATCGATCTTGTTTGTCGTTGTCGGATATCGCGATTAAGACGGTACACAGTGATTTATTGAACTGTTTTTTTATGGTCTCTTGAATGGTTAGTTTGTCCTCGTTGAAGCAAGCTAGTTTAAAAGAGGTAATGCTGAAATTCTCCGTTATTCTTTATCGGCTTAAGACTCCATTTAAAACATGTTCTTGAGTGATTGTTGCTACATATTATCTATCTAATTATAGAGATTAACTAAATATGTTGATAAATAAATTTTAAAAATAGTTTTAAAACAAGTGGTATACGTAATACAATAGAATAAAGTTTTTTTAAAAAAATTATTTTTTAAGGTAAATAATTTGTTTCAATAATCCGATTCACAACACAATCCAAAAGGTCATTCGTATGAGATGGCAAGCTCCACAATCCATATATGGGACTGAAAACACCAACACAAAGATCTTAGATTAAAGCCCCACAAGGCCACCTTAACCACCTCCCAAGGCCACGAAGAATGAAGACCATAAACACATATACCTTTAGAGCTACTCAAGAAAACATTCACACCGTGCACACGTACGAGCTGGTCTCACAATCATCATCTCCCCTCCTTTGTGTTCAGCAAGACGGCAAGCAACCATAGGCCATAAACTAACTAATTAAGCTACCTGTGCATGTTTCCCAACCATTCTACTATCATGGCAATAATCTAATTGAGACGCTTATGGGCTCGCTAACCGACCACCCCAATTATCATGTTCTTCTTCTTTCCCTCCAAGTCCTATCATCAAAAGCTCATCATTTTTTCGCGCCAACCTCCCATGTGCAACCCCCAAACTTGCTCTTTCCATGCCGCTCGAAAAACATCTCAACATTAATTAGTTTTATTGATTGATTGGTTAGTACTACTGTACTGTACCACTCCCTACGAAGAATTTAATAGATGATATCGTTAACGGTTGAATATTTTTTTAAATTTAACCATTTATTTTATTAAAAAATTATTATTATTTATTATTATGTTGTGCCTTAGTTTATGATCAAATATACTTTAAACGTAACTTATTTTTTCATATATGCATTAATTTTTTAATAAGATAAATATTCAAATGTATGTAATTTAACGGTGTTATTTATTAAAAAGCCAAGATAAAAGAGTACTAACATGGGTCCCTATATTTTTTAATCGGGTCCCAGTTTGGACTTTGCAGAGATTGTAGCATGCATCGTTGGACTCTTTAAGCAGACGCACGCTTCCAAAGTCCCATTCTGAAACCTGCCTATATATACAACACACAAGCCTTCTTGGCACTGTCACCACTTAGCCAGCCTTAACAATTTGCAGAGTTGTACACAAGTGAGGCCATGATCAAGCTGAGGTACTCCAAGAGGCTGTTCAAGAGGAGCTGCTCCTCGTCGAAGGCGACGGCTTGTGTCGGTGGCGGTGGCGGCGGCGGCGGCCATGGCAATGCGGTGGCCGGCGGCGGCGGCGCAGGGGAGATAGAGTGGGAGGTGAGGCCGGGAGGGATGCTGGTGCAGAAGAGAGAGGGGAGATGCGGCGAGGAGGTGATCTTGGTGAGGGTGTCCACTGGCTTCGCCTGGCACGACGTGTCCATTGCTGCTACCTCCACCTTCGGTGAGTTCAGAGTTTCAGACTTTCAGTCTGTTTTTTCTTGAGGGGAACTGAATGATTTTGTGCTTTGTTCTTCTCCTTTGGCATTGTTTTGTTCATATTTGCTTTTTCCCCCTGAACTTTAGAGTATGTTCTTCTGTTCTTGGAACTTGTTTAGGTCATGGTTTTCTTTGGGAATCTCATCACCAATGCACAATCTTTTTGCAAGAACGATAAAGTTCAAGGCTGAAACTGCACTCCTTTTCATCAGCTCAGACGCTTTTCCATGCATTTGAATCCTAGAGGAAGGTTTAATTAGTTTACACCTAAAATCTGGGGAGCAAAGAAGAGTAAAGAAAGAGTGGAAGAAAATTTCATCATTTTTTAGGGGAATTTCACTGCTTTTTGTTTGGTAGTAGGTGGGTCATTGGTTGCAGTTAAGAACCCATCACACCACCACACACACTTTGCCAGTTTGGTGTGAAGTAAATATCAGTTCAGTTAGTAGTAGCACTCCTTTGCTTCACATTTTCCTTGCAAAACTAAAATGCTTTTCAAGATTGTTCTAGCCAGATAATGGCTCACCAGGTGCTCACAAAGTCACAATTAGCGAGGTTAAACTACCTTCGCTCTTGATTCTCCAGCCAGATGAGTTGACAGTCCTTCATTTCACCTCCATATCCTAAATAACCCAAATGTGACCTTCTATTCTTCTGAGTGCTTGGGAATGCCAAGCTTTTTTTTAAAAAAACTACTACGCTTGACAACTAGGAGTAGGAAGTTTACTTGCTTTAATTGAAAAAGAATAGCAGTGTACCACTCCTGCTCCAGAACTGTACAGGAGACTTTTACTAGTAAAGTCATACACGCTCAAGAAATTTACGGCTGCTACCAGCACTGCCAGCGCATGCTCATATTATGTATTGTATGCATCTGCCGGTGCCTGACAACAACATGGCTTGGAGGCAGACAAAATTGCAAACTTCCTGCTACAATTCCTTTTTATTTCCAAGCAAGCAAACGATCTACTAGTATAAATGAATCCCAAGTCTGAATTCAATGCTCTGTATATGTAACAACAAAATCTTGCATCTTGTATTGCAGGTGAGCTGAAGGTGAGGCTGTCCATGGTGACAGGGCTAGAGCCCAGGGAGCAGAGGCTGCTGTTCAGGGGCAAGGAGAGGGAGGACACCGATCACCTCCACATGGTTGGGGTGAGGGACAAGGACAAGGTCCTCCTCCTTGAGGACCCTGCCCTCAAGGATATGAAGGTCCGGGCCGCCCTAGCGGCGGCCCGAGTCATGCAGAGCTCATGCCAACCTTTTATCCAGGTCTAAGGGTCGGTGATAGTGACCCCTGTTCTGTTATCGTGCTAACTATTAGAATACTATTATTAAGTTGTACTACTATTTAGTCGATCAACGCCTCGATTTCTGGAAGGTTTTATTATATCCGGAATAGGAGGGGGGTTGGTGTTGTTCAGTCCTCCTCCTCCCTTTAGTTTACTGTCAGTGGTGCCACTCCATGGAAGGGCAAAGGGTCCCTCAGCATGAGAGTGTGTGAGTTGTTTAATGATCGGCTAGTTAGTTGCAAGTGTCCAGCCAAGGTGGTTGTGATGTGATGTGATGCTAAGCTTTGGTGCTGGGCTCCTATGGTCCCTAGCACCGTGCTCTGGTCTTTTTCCCATTCCTACATAGGTTATGGACAGGAAATGGGGCTTAAAGACGATGTATTTTGTGTTTTCTTGAATGGAAACTGAATGTGTGTGTTCCTTTCGTTGTTCCTACCTTCTGTCGGATTTCTCATGATTTTGATTGCGATGTTGTTTGTATGGAGAAAGAGCCATGAATGATGCTTCAGGTTGAAGAAAAGGAACATTGTTGATATGGAAAGTCTTTAGGTGATAATGGAAAATATTGTGCGGTTGTGCCATTGAGAGTTTTGAGACGATGTGCTAAACTGTCTTGTGCTCAGGGCTTATTTGGTTCATAGGATTTACAAAACATAGGAATAGAAGAAGTAAAGTATTAGGATGTCACATGCACTCTAAACCTTAGGAATTTTTCCAAGAGCTTTTACCTCATGCTAACGATCCTATGGAACAAGATTATAAGAATACAATCCTTAAATATTCCGTAGGATCTGTTACTATGAAACAGATAATGCGCATAGAAAAAAAACGTAAGGTTTCAGTTACTACAGTAACCCTTTCAAAATCCTTTGAACAGAATGAGCCCTTAAAGATTTCAGATTGGGCTGCCGGTGAGTACAAAATGGTCACCGATATGTTCCCCATTTACAGACATCAGCAACCGACGTCTGCACTGGAATAAGCTTTTGCTTATCTCTTCATGTTTGAATTGACAGCATTGACACTGAAACACTACAAAAGAAAGGTCACTTGGCTTCAGAAGAAAGCAAGTGCAAAGACCAGGACATGGCCTGCTCCATTCATAAGATGTTTCAACTCTCAAGTATATTTCCCTTGTTACGCTAAGACCAGGACAATTGCTAATTAAATTGATCCTTGCAGATCCAAATGTAGGAATTAAGGGAATGTTAAAAGAGCCAACATTCTCAAATACCAACAGAACTGAAAAGTAGATGGAATGACAGTTCATAAAATTTCGCAAAATGGTAAACCAGCCTGAAAGCTTCTGAATACAAGGGCAGTGAAAAAACAGTGATAATTGCTAGTAAGATGCGAAATTTACATAAGTATTCTTGGAGACAAGGAATACAGCATTCATAGAACTACCTCATGCAAAGGCCAATTGCTTCTGAATGTACATTTGACAGCTCAGAGAACTGTTCAGCACTTCAGTTTTGTCAAACAGCCAAGATGAGCATTCCCCGGCCATTCCTGCACTGGACAGTACTTGTTTGTATATGGAGTACACAAATAAAGCTACGAAAGGACGATGAATTAGGCTGCATTTGTAGCGCCAAAAAGTGATGCTAGCTCCAGAATTTTATTTTGCTCTAGGCCTCTATCTCACTGTATGCATCAATGCCTATCCCAGATTCCCAATCTAGTCTTCTTGATGTAAAAGTTGATCTAGTAATATTCTCTGATTCTCTCAAAGGGAAAAAAGCTCTTGTTACCTCCTTTCCTTTCTCCAATCCCCATCATCAGCAAGAGGAAGCAAGTCCACTACCACTCATGGTCCATGGGAAGCCATGCTTGCTTGCCCTTTCCGATCTCTTGACGCCGGCAGCATGTCTCTCTCGGATTGGGCCTCATCAGGTTCTTCCCGGAGAAGATCCGCCGCATCATTGCGCGATCTATCCACACCACATCTGCGGATTGCTCGTCACGCGCGCGCGTCAACGTGGAATAATCGCGCGCGCGTGCGATTCGCGGGGTCCTCGCGTCCTGTACCGTCGAATCAGCGTACGCGCGCGCGTGGAGGGAGGGGGACGGGTACTGCAGCGTTGCGGTGGCCGGCGATCACGGGCGGTCGGTGGTGGGCTCCCCGCCGCCGCCGCCGCCGTCTCCATCGTCTCAGGATCAAAAATCTGCGGCTGCTGTGTGCGTCCGCGCGAGGCTGATTTCGAATTTTTAGCATTTTTAATTTTATTTTTAAAAAATTTGCAAAAATAATTTGTGGTTTGAAAATATTCAAGACTAATCGCCTCTGGCTCTTCGGGAGGGCGAGATTTAAAAATCGTCCTCCCAGAGGGCGTTTTTTCTGACGTGGCGGACGGCCGTTGGCCGCCGTCTGTCGGGCGCGTGTAATTTTGCATTTTGCCTCATTTCCGCTTTTACGAAGAGCGTTTTTTTCACTGTTCATTTACTGTTCATCAATATTTGTACCTGTTCATTACGTGCACTTGCAACTGTTCATTCACTGTTTAATGACACAGTGAAAAACGCCTTTCTAAGGGCGGAAAGGGCAAAATACAAAATTACACGCGGGGCAGACGGCGCAGGGCCGTCCGCCACGTCGAAAAACGTTCTCTGGGAGGACGATTTTTAAATCTCACCCTCTGATTTTTAAATCTCATCCTTCCGAAGGGCGAGAGACGATTAGTTTTACAAATTTTTTAAAAATAAAATTAAAAATACTAAAAATTCGGCTAATTTATCTCTCGTGGCATTAATTCGGCTCCGACCTGAGAGGCCCAGTTACGGCCCGTTACTCCGGTTATTTCCCTCTGTGTGTATACTATCAGAAAGAGAAAAAAAAGAGTAAATGTTGCACGTACTTAAAAGAGTTCTTACAAATTCCCTCGAAAAAAGAAACTTACAAACTATAATATCTCAACTGTTTAGTTTAAGCAGTTGGAACTTTTATAAAATTAAGATGCAATCTTTTCATTAAAAAGAGCAATCACAGTGTGCAAAATCGGTGTTCATATTATCGTACCTACATAATGCATATGTTTGGCCATTGTTTTTTTCTGATCATGTACTCGTAAAAATATTTTATAACTATGATAAATATTATTTACATAAATTTGCCAGCATATTTTATATTATTTACATAAATTTCATGTTTTGAATCTTAATATTTATATATGTATTACTCTTTTTGGAATATAAGTACCGGATGTTATATGTTGAGTCACACCCAATTCTACATTGCTATATTTGGGACCGAGGCAGTAGTGAGTTAATATGTTGATATTTGACTTTATGTTATTTAAGCAACATCTATTTTTGAAAGGACTTTATATAGGACCTAGTCACCTAGACCATCCCTGGCAGATTATCACCGGATTATTTGCGTCAGGTTTTCAAAAATACAACTTCTTTGTTTAAAAAAGATTCATTAGCATTATTTAGACGATTTTTTTCCAAGCTATAACTTTATTATATATATATATATATATATCACTACCTCATCTTAAAATATAGCAACATGTAATATTTAACTTGTCGCGATAAGCAATTATCAAAAAAGGTTTTGCCATGTATGTACAAAACGAGACAACTTTAACTAATATAAGGCCTATTTAATTTGTTGCCGCTTTCAACTTTATTGGAGTGTAGAACCCTCTAGCACGGATGTGGGAACTCCCCCTTCGGAGATTCGATTAGAGGACGATATGAGTCCGGGTCCTCTTAGAGAATGATGAACACAAACAGTTATACAGATTTGGATCGTATGGATATGTAACCCCTATTCATGTGTATAGACTATGGATGCGACGTAACGATTACAACGAGGTAGAAAGCTTATGGGAGAACAACTTGCTAAGAATTCGAACCCCCTTCCCGATGGCATGAATCCTCCTTTTATATCTGAAGGGGAGTTCATAATGCCAATGCATGCATGCAGGAGTGGAACCTACCCTAATCAATTAGGTGTGCTTAATTTTGTCGATGTCCCTCTTAGCAAACCAACAGGATGTGACTGCTTCACCTACCAATTGACAAGCGAAGCAGAAGGCAAAAAAGTCTCTGCTCGGTCGTCACGAGCCTATGAGTCAACCTCCACAAAGTGCCGAGGTGAGGCCGAGCGGTAGATGATGAGGGCGCGACACGCCCTCCTATCTCTTCGATCGATGTGGGCATGTAGAAGGCGGCATACAACGTCATGTCCTTAAAGTATGTTAGTGAGCTATATCTTATGTTGCTTTACCCTGCAGTTAAATTGTTGTGTCGATTGAGGTCAAATCTTTGGGCCCACCAATCCCCCTAGATGGGCGAAGTATTCCGTGGCGAGCCTGGGGCAGAAAGCGTGCTCGGGCCCCATCCTAGGGCAGTGAGTCGTCGACGTCTTGTTTCGGGACAGCCTCCATGTTTCAAGACGACTTCGTGCCCAGGTGCACTCAACATACCCGAGACACCTGTGACCGCTCCAATCGTTGATTCATAGGTTTTCTTGTTGATTTGGACGAGCTTCTTGAAAATGTCGATGACAAAGGAATTCTTGATGGACATGGCGGGTGTTGAAGGCTACACACTGCATCTTCAACGTGTTGAAGGTATAGATCTTGATGTCTCTTGAAGATATATGGTTGATGCCCTGAAGACCAACGGGATGGAGACCTCGGTTTTCAATCTTTTCAAATTTTGATAAGACAACAAACTAAACACACTTCAACCAATTAGTACCTTATCAAATTTTGATATTTCTAGAAGCATCCTCTCCTGCTATCAAAATTTGACAAAGACATCAAAACAAACAAATCAATACTATCAAATTTTGGTAATACCAAAATATGTCAAAATTTGATATGGTTGATGTGGGCAAAAATAAACAAGCTCATAGTTCATTCAATTATAGCCTACGACGTGTGATTCCATAAACAACTATTGTGCCCGGATCTCATATTATCATGCCCCTGAAACTGTGATCCAAAATTTCCAAATCTCGAAAGCTTCTATGCTTCGTCTCATCATTTGGAGCCACTAGCCAGGCCGCCGGAGAAGTCACAGCACAAAAAGTTTGCAAACGAGGCTTTTGTCTTCTTTCTTTCCCCTGTGGCCTTCTCTACCTTCTCTTCAGTCCCGAATTCAGATGGCATGTGCAGCTCCGCTCACCACGCGACGCATCTGGTCGGCCATCCCTTCCTTCCTTCCCTCTCCATCTCTGCCTCCCGCTCCGTCCTGCCGCCGCTGTCGCCGCGCCAGCCGCGACCTCCACTCCTCCGCCAGCAATTGAGCTGCAAAGTAAGCTCCAGGCCGTTCTGCGCTGCTCTGCTCCGGTTGCCTTCCTCCCTAAGCCTGCTCTGCTCCTCCCACTCGCGGGCACCAGATTCGGCGGGCAGCGAAGCGACAGCGCGGGAGGGCGGTTGCGAAGTCCAGTTCGTCCCGGCCTTTTTTCTGTTTCTTGATTAGTATAATATATCAGGAGGCTTTTCTTGCTTTGGATGTGTGGGTGTGTTGGTTTTTGATTAGTTAACCGGCCATACTACCCACACGACGACGCCAATCTCCAGGCGCGGCGGTTCTTGCCAAACCGCAACCACCACTAGCCCCCACTTCGTCCGGTTTTTATCTTGCCAGTTCTTGCGGCTTTCGTTTTCTTGGGGTGCCAGTTCCAGGTCTCGCATCTATCTGGTTTTGGACTTGACGACGCGCTGGTGAGCGGTGAGTTCTTGGAAAATTCTTGCTGCTTGACTGCTTTTTTCTCTCCGGTTCCAGGAGAGATGTTCGGTTTACTCATTGTTGATTTTGCCGAGATTGGGTTGGGCAGGGTTGATCGGTGTTGAAGAAAAGGGCGGTCTTTCAGCTGGGCGAAGGTTTGTCGATGGAGCCGCCGTCTGGGATTTGGGCCTCTGCCCGGAGCTTCTTCAAGTTCCTGCCCTTCTTCCTTGGCCTTCTCATCCTCGGGATCATCAAAGGTGAACAGAAAGTCAGAAAGCACTGGATATATTGGGCTCATCTTGTTTGGTTGCGTCTTCTCTTTGTTGTGCTAGGAAAGTATTGGTTGAATTGCGTCGGGGGATGGTTTTTTTCATGAGTAATTGAGTCTAAGTATATTGGAGGACAACTTCGCACTCTTAGTTTAGAGTATGTAATCGATGAACTCATCAATCAAATGATGTGTTGTGGCACATTTCTTAGTTTGATCAGAATGGCAAGTAGAAAATCTCTTTGGATGACCCACTTGCATTTCAAGATAGAATGGGTTGGAGTTGGAATTCCTGAGGATGTCATGGTTTTCCTTTTTGCTTCTTTTTTGGCTGATTGGTTAAGATTTTTTGACTTTTGCATTTTGCCTGGTTCAGTTGGAGCTCGTCACTTACACTTACACTTCATTTAAACTGATTGCAACTGTCCATTGCAAAAAAGGATGTTAAGTGGCACTGAAGGACGGTACCTGGTATCTGTAAATTCCAGGATGCAAAATTGCCGTGTGAACTTTAAGGCCTTTAGAGCATATGATCAAATACTCCTAAATTTTGTTGTTCCATGTTCCATTTTTGAACCTCAGATTCTGCTTTGTAATTCTTCCCTACTTGTTAATTTTTCATATGCAGGTGCTTTGCTCTTCCCATGGGCATGGCTTATTATGATGATCGGAATCTCCGCACTCGTTCTTGGCCTATGGCCTATGCATGTGATTTGGACATACTACTGCATCATCAGGTAGTGTTCACAACTCAGTACAGATTCATTCAAAAGAGAATTAGTACCATATAATGATGAAAACTGTACTTATATATGCTTGTTATCCTTTTTTTTGTGTGGGAAGCAGATCCAAGCTTGTCGGACCTGTTGTAAAGCTGCTGCTTCTTGTCGCCGCATCTGTGATCTTAGTGCTATGGCTCATTGTCGGGATCTTGGGAAGCGTCCTAACTGGTTTGGTGTATGGTTTTCTCGCTCCAGTAATGGCCACATTTGATGCAGTTGGAGAAGGAAAAGAAAGACCACTATATCACTGTTTTGTGGTACACTTTCCTTTTCTTTATTTTACTCTAGCATTTTCCTTGTTCTCACTTGTAAGTTTTACATGGATATGCAACTTGAAATGCAGGATGGAACATGGAGTACTATCACAGGAAGCTGTGCAGTAGTTAGGGATATGAAAGACCTACTGCTCCATTCATATTTTTCGATAATGGATGACCTTCGTTTTCATGCACCTCCTGATGGAAAGCCATACGAAATAAGGTTTGTTTTCTCCTTTTGTCCCTCCTACCCTGTAAGATTGCACTTCTTTTCTGTTAGGACAAGGAACCTTCATCTCTAAGATTCTAATAGTACAACCTTCTCATGAATTCAATTCTTGTTTTTATTATCTGGGACATTTGCTCTTACATGCATGAATAATTAAGGTTTGCAATAGATTTTGAACTGAGACCTTACTAGAGAAAGATATGTGGAAGTTTTCCCTCGTAAAATTAACTTCACCATGCTATAGTTTCAAAATTGGTGATATTTATTTCTTAATAGCCCTGTCTTGATCTTATTTTCTTGAAGAACTCCATATAACAAAGTCAAATAATACTTCTACATCTCCCAGAGTGCTTGACATTCCCGGGGCATTATTCGCTGCTGCATGTGGACTTCTAGTGGATGGAATAATGTTCACACTAATTGCCTTCTACAAGTTCCCTGTGATGCTTTTCAAAGGATGGAAAAGGCTTATCGAAGACCTAGTTGGCAGAGAAGGACCTTTTCTGGAGACAGCTTGTGTGCCGTTTGCTGGTCTTGCTATCCTTCTCTGGCCATTTGCGGTTTTCGGTGCTTTTCTAGCCTCCGTCATGTCCAGTGTTCCTTTAGGTGCTTTTGCTGCTGTTGTGGTTTATCAGGTATCCCCTTGCTGATTGCGAAACAACCTTTTTTTTACTTCTAGTATGAATTAACATGTTTGAGGTGAAGCCTAATCATGTTGATGTGCTAGGAATCCTCGCTTATCATGGGACTGAATTATGTAATATCATCGGTGTCCATCTTTGATGAATATACAAATGATGTGCTTGACATGGCACCAGGATCCTGCTTTCCCAGGTATGTACGATGCTATCCACGTTTTGAATCCTACTTGTCTGAATGATGCAACCTAACTTTAACATTCTATTCCTAGGTTTAAATACCGGAAAAATGAAGCTTCGACAGAGGGTGGTTCATTATCAAGGCCTGCCTCATTTAAGGACAAGCAAGACGGGAGGAAAGCTCCATCACGTGTTACATCGTTTAAGGGAAGCTTTGATGAGTTCAATCCATTTAAGGTGATCTTTTCTAGGCTAAAATTGGCAGATTCTGTTGAATCATTCTCCTATATTAGGTGGGGTAACACCTGTTCAGACTTCTAGAGATTACACTATCCTGCTTGATTATCACATTTTCACTCCTCATTTGCACATCCTATGAAAGTCTGCTTTAAACTCGCGCAAATTTGTCTGATTGATTTTTTGAAAAAAAAAACTGATTGATATTATTATTTAGTTGCTAGATCACCTGTTTGAGGAATGTAAGCACCGTGGAGAGGTTCTGGTAGCTGAAGGAGTGATAACGCCGAAAGATATCGAAGAAACAAAGTCAGGGAAATTCGGGATTGGAGTACTTAATGTTGGTTTGCCAGCATATGTTATTCTTCATGCACTCATCAGATCTGCAAAAGCTAATTCAGACGGACTAATTTTAAGTAAGTAAAAATAGTTTTTCATAATAATCGAAAACAGGTGCTATGACTTAGCTTGAGTCACCTTTTGAAATTATTATGCAGGTGATGGTTCTGAAATAACATCTGATAACAGGCCTAAGAACACAATCTTTGATTGGTTCTTTGATCCTCTGATGGTCATCAAAGAGCAAATAAAAGTCCAGAATTTCACAGAAGAGGAGGAAACGTACCTAAAGAAGCGAGTGCTGCTGACCAGTGATCCGAAGCGCCTCAAAGAGGTTGTTCCTCATCTGCCATCATCACTGAATGAGCGAAAACAAGCCGAAATTGACGCGCTTTCCCGGAGGTACTCCTGTTCATCACCCTTCCTGTTCTTTACAAAATAAAGTTCTCCTTTGCTAATCTGTTTTTAATCCTATGCAAGATTGCAAGGAATCACGAGGTCGATATCAAGGTACCCAACGGCCAAGCGCCGTTTCGACGACCTTGTCAGATCACTCTCTGAAGAGCTTGAGAGGACAATGGGTGGCAGCCAATCTGGCAGTGCGTCCCAGATGCGGAAGCTCAGAAGCGGCATCACTCGAATGCTCAGCCAGAGATCGATGGGGAAGAGGACGAGCAACCGTGGTGATGATCGGGAGGTGCAGTTGACAAGTGATCCCTAACATCTTCAGCAGAATGTTCAGACATAATTTCTTCATCGTCTTTCTAGAGCTACTTTAGCTGACTTAATTTGTACAGAAGTGTTTAGACTGGCGTATGAACTAATTCTAACCACTCCTGAATGAAATGGATGTTGCAAGATTCTGTGTTTTTGGAATCAAGCCCCCACATCTTAGAATAATTGGTGCCCCCAAATACGATGTATCACATGGCAAGTAGATTAGTAGTATGCCTTTGCATATTCATTGTGCTTAATGATTTAGTCTCTGCTTTGGACTTGTTCCTGGAATGAGTAGAATCTGGAGTTCTGGATAGACAGTCTAGATTGAAAGGAATGCCATCTTATGAAGAAACTGTCCCCCCAACAATACGCGTTACAGTAGGAAATCAAGGACTACTGTTTCATGTTTTCATAATCAGTGGAAGGAATACAACTCACGATCTAAACACTGGGAATGTAATGTATCTATGAAGTTGTACAGCAGAGCTACGTACTTGTCCAACATGCTCAGGAAACAGTAAAATCTCAACAAGAATGACTATCTGAAGCATCACTGCGCTTTCTTCTTAGCATCTTTTGCTTGCCCCTTCTTGCGGATCTTGATGCACATTCCCAGGCGAATGCTGTCGATGAGTGATTCGGGGAGAATGGAGATCAGGAACCACATTACAGAGTGTGGCCAGTACGGTGTGCACCTTGGCTCATAGCCTATGTGGCGAATGGCAGCACGGGCGTAGGTGTCTGCGGATGGGACAAAGAACGAGGACTTCCTGATAGACGCCATCTTTGTTGCCACATACAAGGGCACCTGAACAAATCATAAGTCATTTAAGTGTGCAACAGTTCATATAGAAGAAAGAACAGTATCTATAGTAACAACAGGCAGGGGAAATTATTCAGATGTTTCTTTCTCTATTTTTTTTGTTGGACCACCAAGTAACCTCAGGAGACTTCACACTACTGAGGTGCTCTTTGTTTCTCATTTACATATGCAATTAATCTAATAATCTATGTTCTTTTTCAGTCAGGGAGGGGCATTTTAGAGAACTAAATTTTCACATGACAGATGAGGGAAACAGTAGGTAATTGCATAACAGAGAGATACTTTGAGAAACAGAAACTAGTAATTACCTGGCATTGCACATCAATACCCTTGCTCTTGTACTCAACATAAAGGCATCTTGAGAATTGGTCAACGTAACTGAGAAACAAAATTTATTAGTCTCAGTCCTGTGTTAACTAACATAGGTAGATCGAAATGAAGAGAGAGAGAGAGAGAGAGAGAACATCACTGTTCTCTCCAGCAGAATTAACAATTCCTATGAAATTGTAGAAATATATATATATGTTAATACATGTGAAGTGGTTCAATTCGCATGGAAATGGGCAAGCTTGCATTAAGTTGTGGAGAGTTCACAAGTTTATTCAGAAACAGCTTCAACTAAAAAGATATTACATGAGGAGAAAAGGCGACTTTATTCATCTTTCCCTGCTATGTACCTCTGCATAGCACCAAGATTTACGCACAGAAAAAAGGGAGAAAGGATCCAACTGTTCATGCGAACGTGTGGTTGGCTAACATATTTAGTCCTACATGATTGTGCTAGTGTGCTGCAATATTTCTTGGTCTTTGACTCAAGATGAGCCATATCCGATGAGAATAGACCAACCAGGTACTCCAGTTATCAAAGCATCTAGTTACTGTAACAAACCCGTCAGAAACAACTGCAAGTGATTATTCCAGTCTCCAGCTACTTCTATACCACGCATCTAACCTGTACTTCTGGATTGGCACCAGAATCTGATACGGGTGTGTGACATCAGAATTTCAAAACTAACAGCTCATACCAAAAGCGGTCGGTTTCCCTATCCAAACCCCAAAATCTTCCTAATAGGTTGGATCCTAACAAACACCTCAAATTGTAAAATCAAGTAGTGAAGTAACAAGCAAGCATGTATTTGCACTATCGCCATCTATAATCAGGAACATTCAGATTAATTAAAGCACGCCTCTAAACTTAACTAACTTAACTATACTTAAGAACACAGAGCAACGTGGTTGTGAACTTGCAATTAGGGGATAAGAAAACGAGGAAAGCTCACGCTTTGGTGGCGGCGTAGACGGAGTAGAGCGGGTCGGACGGCATGACGGAGGAGGAGCCGGAGCCGATGTTGACGATGGCGCCGCGCTTCCTCTCCACCATGCCCGGGAGCACGGCGTGCGTTACCCGTGTGACGCCCTCGACGTTGACCCGGATCAGGGTGCGCATGAGCTCCTCATCCACCTCGTGGAGGTAACGGGCGTACGGGTACGAGACCCCGGCGTTGTTGACGAGCACCCCGACCTCGAGCCCCCGGATGGCCTCCCTGAGCCCCTCCACCCCGGCGGCAAGGCCCTCGGCGGCGAAGTCGAGCACGAACGTCCGCACCTCCACTTTGGGATACCTCCCCCCGATCTCCTCGGACACCGACGCCAGCTTCTCGGGGCTCCGGCCGACGAGGACGAGCCCGAGCCCGGAGGCGGCGAGGCGGAACGCCATGGCGCGGCCGATGCCGTCGGTGGCGCCCGTGACGACGGCCCAGGCGCCGTAGCGGCGGCGCAGGGGCTTCCCCGGGCGGAGGAACTCGGCGTAGAGCCAGAGCGCGAGGCGGAGCGCGGCGCGGGCGGCGGCGAGGAGGCCGATGCCCGCCAGGGCCAGCGCCCACGCCGGCTGCGCGCGGAAGAACTCGGCGTGCGCGCACGTGCCGGCCATGGCGTGGCCGGCGGCTCGCGCAGTCGCGCTTGCTTGCGAGGATTTCGGGAGCGGAGAAGAGACGTGCTGATGCTGAGTTAGATCCGGTGCGGTGCGGAAGCGGTCAAGAGTTATACTAGTTGGGAGTCGCGTGGATGATGTGTTTCAGGGGAACGTGGGGTTGGTGGAACCGGTGCACCACCCACTGGGCCGTTCACGCTGGCTTGAGTTGGTGAAAGACTGAAAAAGATGCTAATAACTTGTGAAGTTATTCGATTTAAATGCAGTGAAATCATAAGGTTTCACAAATTAAATTAAGTACTAGTTAAATACATGGATAAGCATAAGTGATAAAACTGTAGAGTCGTGGATCTATAACTCATCTACTACTGTTCAAATTTTAGTTCCTGGCACACTCACGTATAGTTCTCGAAACTAATTATTTTTATTTAGAGATTTATTGTTGGTCTTACTATGATAAGAGAGACATCTGTGGGTGCAAGTGTAAGTATTGCGTGTCTTTGAGTGTAAACGGAAATATATATATATACACACATAAATGATAACGGTTAAACATCCCACTTTTTTAGAAAATTAGTCATTGCATTGTACTATACTGTTCTTTGATTATTTTTCTTATGAAGACATTTTGCTTCTCATAGGAGTATTTATTTGTTACTTCAGTCCACCCATCAATCGGATCTGTTAAGAATAGTATTAGTTAATTATCAAGTAGCACATATTAATTATGCTTACTCATGAAGAGACACCTCTTCATAACAAATGTCTTCTTCATGAGAAGACATGCTCTATTAGGACATGTTTACATTAACTTCACACCCCTTCTTACGTTATTAATACTTGTAAAATCATCCATGTACGAATACAAGAATTATTCATCTCTGATCTAGAGTTCTTTACTTCTAACACGTTATCATACACGCTCTCTAAGTGCAAAGGCCAAGACACTGAATACAAAATGACGACATCACAAGAAAGAAAGAACAGAAGTCAATTTCTACTAAGGTAAGAACATGGATTGATTTCGTTCTTTCTACTTTGCCATTAACATCGAGTGGTTCTTCGAAAAACCCTTCGCACGATGATGGCAATGGCGAAAGCCATGAACAAGGTCATCGGTCCGATGCTGCACGGAGAAGTTTTGGTACTAGCATGTAGGGCCCTTTTGGCCATAGTGTTCCTCGCGGAAGTCTCATGGCCTCCATGCCTCCAAACCAAGCACCAGCCACTGTTTTGTCGGCGGCCACTGCACCAACTCCACAGTCGGCCTCGTCGGCTCCTGTAGTATCGATGCCATCACCACAATCGGTCGGTTTTGACTGGCCACGGAAAGGCGTCGGCCAACAGCTACACATGGTCCATCCACTCGATGGACGGCATTGCCTTGAAAAGGAAGAACGGTCTCTGCTCCATCCCTACATCTCCAGGATTCGCACCCAACGTAGATGCACGCCGCACCCTAGCCACTACCGTCCGACGCTGGCGGCTCCCATCCACCTTCATCGACACCATCGGCGCCCTTGTGGATGGTGGTGACTCCTCCATAGAGGAGTCCTCCTTTGGGGCTTGAGGCGACGGCAGATCGAAGATGACACAACAACGGCACAACGAAGAACACTGCGACTCATGCAGGACCCATGACCGTGGAGGAGGCGAACCGCTAAGCTGGATTCCTCTGACAAACGACGATGACACGGCCTCATCTTCTTCATGGACCCCTCCTCTGAGGAGTCCTCTCCGTTGCCTTGAAGCGGCGACACGACAGCACGTCGACGATGCTCACCCTCGGCGGCAGCGGTTGAACAGGAAGGGGAGGACAAACTCTAAACGCCTCCCCCTCCCATTTGTTTGTCGGCCTAATGGGCTGACCCATCACCGCCATCACCCCGTGCACACCTAACCTGGCTGAAAGGCCAACTAGGCCTAAGCGCAAGTTAGAATATTTTTTGCAAATTCCTCCTATCCCTATTTTGGTAAAATCCGCAAAAATGTCCTCGTAAATAGTAGTATTAGTATTACTTCTGTTTAAATCCCTGTGTTTCTTTATAATTGTACTGAACAGTGTGTACTCTTATAAATTAATCACTCCAAACTTTATGAGTGTCGGAGATTATGATAATGTTCAAAGTGAATGCCAAAATGCATTCCCAATAACATACACATAATTTGTGACATATATATTTTATTTGCAAATTTTATACCCAATGCATACTAGACATCATATATATATTCAAAGTGAATGTCCATGAACATCCCCAATAACATATACTTATTTTATGGATTTTTTATTGCAATTGATTTATTTCCTTGCAATTTGATTATCATGTTATTTCCATAATTAAGTTCCAAGAACTTTTTTCAAGATGGATAATATGCAACATATTCGTGATTACCTCCATACACATATTGAATTTATTCAATATCTTACAAGTATAACCGAAAAAATGTGGAGACTAATACATTTCTTAGCAACGAGTTATCTCATCCACATATATATGATTTACATCACAATTGGTGTTTACATACATTGTTATACTCCATATAAGAGGTTTAATCAATATTGCTATCAACTATATTTAAATCTTGCATTTTCTTTAGTTTTTCAAAATTTTAAAAAATAAAATCAAATTTTAGTTTCCCCTTAATTAAGCCATATGTGCTTAATTCTATTGGAATTTACATGTAAAATCTTACTAGTGATGACCTCCAATGTTATAATGAAATATCACAAATATTATGTGGAGACTGAGGCATCTACTACAATATACTTGTAGATTATGCCATTAGCAACGAGTTATCTCGTCCACCAATTTGATGTTTACCGTCATAATGTGATTATTCGGTATCCATGAATATAAATCAAAACTACGTGGCCTAAGGCATCTACTACAATATTTTGTAGACTATGCTATTAGCAACGAGTAATCTCATCCATATTGTTATATTCCATATTTGAGGTATACACTACCATGCATTACAATATACATCTTGTTTTCCTTGTATGTTTGCATTATATTACAACATTGCCATACAGAATTAATTTACTACTTATAAATTAATCAATTTATGGTTAAATCATGTAAGACACCATGGGCAAATAATTTTTAATTATTGCACCAGATGGTCACAACTATCCAACATGGTCAGAGGACATCAAGGCCAACCTTTTGACCTACGGATTTCAAGCGACAATTGAACCTGCTTAAGAGGGAAATCCTTCGCTCATAGATCAAGAGAAATATGATGCCTTATACATTATAAGATGTCATATACATCCAGATCTCAAAACCGAACATTTCTCAGAATTGGATCCTCATGTTATGTGGCTTGCACCCAAGGCAAGATTTGACCCTATCAATGCGAAAAAAAAGTTATCTTCTATGTTTTCTACTAATAGAATTTCACCTAAGACAAGAGGGTATAGAAGGGGTAAAGGCATTTCCATTAACAAAGACGACAAATCTGAAATTTGTCGTAAATGTGGTTGTTACAACCACATCACTATAAAATGCCGCACTTCAAGACATCTGGTTGATCTATACCTAAAATCCGTGGGCAAGGATACACCTGCTCAAGAGAAGATATATGAATCACATTTGAATCTCCAACGCGACAACACCGGGGAAGTAGGTTGTTCGCAACAATTCCTGGAGGAACCTAGCAACAACATATCTCTTCCATAGAAGGATGATCCATGAGCATCAACGACATACTTGGAATTCACTTCGCAAAATGTTTAAAGACTTTAGTTAGTCTCCTAGATAACATAGATAATATGTTAATTACATAGAAACTATGCATAATGTTCTACTAAGTGTTGTAATATAACTATTTATTTCTTATCTATATTTGTAAGCTACAAAATTGGATCAAACATAATTAATATATCATATAGTTTGTATGAATTATATATATTTGACAAGAATTTGATGACAAATTATTCTATCTATATATAGATTTTTGCAAGAATCAATCCAACAAAGAGGAATATATCCTTGACAACTATCGCAACTACTAGAAAAGATTCCATATTTATCCTCTGGAGATCAAACCCGTACAAATATTGCATGCAAAATAATTTTTTTTAAAACGTTGACACATTCCAAACTTGACATTATTGCCTTGATCATCCCAACATAGGGATGATACAGAAAATTATCAGCAATTCTGTTGGTCATGCTTTTATATATTCCCATAATCTTTGAATTATTTGTGCACTTCTTGTGCTACTGAAAAATTAATTTTAAGGCCCTCTTACCTTAAAATTAGAGCTAAGCCACTCAAAATTCTTTAAACAAATTCAAGGCAATACATGTGGTCCTATAAATCCATTGTGTGGATTGTTCAGGTATTTCATGGTTCTAATTGATACTTCTACATGATGGTCACATGTGTGTCTTTTATCCACACGAAACCATGTATTTACAAAGTTGATTGCTAAAATTATCAGCACTTTACCCTAAACATCGAATTCAACCAATTTGAATGGACAACATCGTTGAATCCTTCTCATGTGCTTTCAATGACGATTGAATGGCTCATAGAATTTAGATTCAGCACTCAGTTCCATATGTCCATACATAAAATGGATTATTTGAATCTCTTTTCAAGAGAATCAAGCTCATAGAAAGACTCTTAATTACAAGTTTATCAACATCTAGTTGGTTATATGCAACCTTACACACTGCATCTTGAATTCAAATTCATCACACTGCAATCATACGGCTTCCTCCGTTGTAGTTAGTACGTGGAAATATAGCCTTAGAAAAAAATTTCCCATCTGCGAATCGGTGACGTTTTGCACATACCGATATCACCACCATAGCATACATCAATAGGATTGAAGATCCACAAGAGGTATCATTATCCGTCAATTCTATATACCTCGAATCCTTCCAAAGGGGATTCATACAAAGCCCGTATGCTATATATATACTAGCAATTGTGTCCGTGCGTTGCAACGGGTGAAGTCGAGGCGCGGCACGGATGGGGACGGGAGGGAGGGACGCAGGCACAGCGCAAGAGCTCCGAGCAGTGATGAGAGGGAGGAGCGCAGACGTGGCGCGGGTGTGGCGCGGATGAGGGCAGGAGGGAGGGGCGCAAGAGGTTTTTTTTTCATCCAAGTCCTCCCTTTCTTTTCAGCATTGGGACAACGGGTAATTTCGAAAAAACTCAAGGGGTTTTCTGTAAAATAGTCAGGCAAAACAAAATTTTGGGTAGAAATACTACTTGCTTTATAGATAGTTATAGATATGACAATTCCAGACATTAGGGGGAGATTCATACCATATAAAGAATGCCATGAATTAAGAAAGATTGTTAAACATTTACATTCCATCCTCAAATCCATGTACCAAACAATCTGAACCAAATGGTTCAGAACATCTTCTGTTTGCAATATATGCAAATAATCTACCCAAAGAATTTACTTGTCATTAAGGTGTCATAAAATCTCATTCATATATATTGTACCAGAAAAAGTGGAGGTACCAAATAAAACCACTCAACTCTCATTATCAAAATAAGAGGGGGAGAGGTATGGTCACAATGGGATATAGCTTCTTGTAAGCATCCGCGGAAATAGAGGAATAACATCCTCTAAGAATGTAAATGTAAATCAACATTGTCACGCCCAGAAATTCACACCAGAATTTCTGCAGCTAATTTGTGCATTACATCCTCGTCCAGGAATCAGCCGAGGTACACAAATCGACGTTATTGATAATACGGAATCCTCGTCTTAGAAACAATATAAAAGAGTTACACAAATGCAGCGGAAAGGAAAATAAAGCGACTTAAGCTAAACTTGACACGAGCGAGCGGAACACCAACTCCCACGGCTAAACCTTGACGAGAACAAGCCTACACCTCCTCGGAGACCTCGATCTCAACCTCGGCGAAGGGGAAAAGGCAAGGCGAGTACAACCACCGTACTCAACAAGTCACACCGGAAAAGGGGGCATGATGCAAGATAAATAACAAGGAAAGGTCAAGGGCTCAATTTGCATAAACGGCGTTTGCGGTATATAATAATAATATTTGAAGACAAGAAAAAAGTAGTAATATTTAAGCAGTATTAAATAAACACGTCCAACGCTCAAACCACGTTGCAACAGCCCATCCATCCACCCGCACTAGTCATATTCCAACATTTCATTCGAGTAAATAAATGAGACTAATCAAGGTGAATCGGTCGATCGCCCGTAACCGTGGGCACGGCTATTCGAATAGTTTTTACTCGATCGAGGTGTACAACGTACCCACAAGACACAATCCCACAACACGTTACCGTGCGCCGGTGCACCACCACGGTGCCCCGGAAAGAAATTGTGACAGACCCTTCACACAACCCCTCTAATCAATCGTACCACACCAAGGTTTCGCCCCCATCCCCATCGGGCAATGGGCCCCCTCTAGTGCCGCGGTGAATCCGGAAGCCGATCAACCCTTAAAACCGGGCCGACCCAACTCCATCACGCTCACCCTCTCGGGATACGTTAACTAGAGACAGCTATGCTACGGGCCCGGCCATTACCCATGCTGGCTTGTGGTATGCACGGCATTTCTTCCAGGGTTTCCCGAGAACCGGTCCTTAATCGTCATGAGCACGCTAACCACAATCCAACCATGTGCTCACGACCCACCTTTCTGATAATTCAATATTATTAAGAACAAGGTCATATCTTAATGTCACCGGGAGATCAACTTTAGTAAAAAAACTTAGTGTGATTCCCTTAAGTGAGCTAGTTGCGCTAAGCATGACTAAGCAACCTTAAACTATCATCTAGTCACATTGGATCCCAGGTTATCAATGGTATAAGGTAAACAATCCTATGGTTGAGTACAATAGGTATAAAACATCCCATGAAATCACATTCTAAAACATATGCAGTATTTGAATGAAATAAAGGTATTTACATAAAATAGGTACAATATGGTCAATGTAAGGTATGACTTGCCTTGCTCTGGAGACTGAGGAACTTCGGCGACTACTTCGAAGAGAACGGGCTCGCGGAAAACTCGGGATCTACACGACAAACAAAGCACTCAACAAACACCCTAAAAGTCTACTGAAACAGCACTGAAAAGCATTTTTAATGGATTCTTGACATTTTTCCGGATTTAATGAAATTTGAATGGACTAAAACGTAGCTCGGATTCAAAAGATATGAATTTTAGAAGTTTAATTGCGATTTTTAAACTAAACGAAAAGATTAAATTATTTATTGCGCAATTAAGTCCCCGATGACGTCATCCACGCGCGGCTCGGGGCTGACGTCGGCATGACGCGTCGGCGGGGCGTCGCCCTAGGGCGCGTCGGCGCACGGCCGGGCGGACGCGGGGCGGCGGCGGATTGCCGCCACGTGGCGCGATCCGGCGGCCGGGTTGCGGCGACGTGGCGCGATCTGAGCGGCCGGACGGCGGCGATCGGACGGCACGGATCCGTCGCGATCGGACGGCGTGGATCCGTCCGATCCGCAAGATCGGACGGCACGGGCGCGCTAGGGTTAGGGTTAGGGTTTCACGGGTGGTGGCGGCGGCGGGGACGGCGGCGATGACCCGGCGAGCGGCGGCGGCGGCGCGACGACCGGTGAGCGGCGGCGGGGGCGGCGACGGCGGCGCAGCGGCGCACGCGCGGAAAAGAAAAGGAAACAAACGAAAACAAAAGAGACCGGGAGCGGCGGCGAGCTCACCGACGGTGAAACGACTAAACGGCGGCGACACGGGGCTAGACTCAACGGCAAACAAAGGGGAAACGCGGCGGAGCTCGAGGGGTTTTAAAGGGAAGAGAAGAGCCGAAACGGGCACGGATACGGCGGGGATAAGGTCGCCGGCGTTTTCGGACTCGAGAGAGAGAGAGATATGCGGCGGTCGTTTGGGCGACGACGGCCGTTTCGGCGTGTGGAAAAGCGGGCACGGGTGTGGCGGCGCGGGCGGAGCCGGCGTGGGCCCACGCGGCGCGAGGCGCGGAACGGCACGACAAAGGCGGGCGGCGCGGCTATGGCGGCGGCGGCGGTTGGGCGGCCGGGCGCGAGGAGGCGACTTCCGACAGTGGGGCCCACTGGTGGCCGCGCGCGCAAGGAGGGCGCCGGACTTGCGCGGCGCGGGACCGTGGGCCTCGGCCCACGACCAGGGAGGAGCGGCGTGCGCGCGGGGTGCGGCTCGGCGGAAGAGTGTCGGGCCGACGGCCCAAGACGAGAGGGCGGGAAAACCGTACGGGCGTACGGAAAAGGAAAAAAAAGAAAAAAAGAAAAAGGGATTTAGGGACTTAATTAAATTCTGTTTTCTTATTTAATTGATTAAAAATACTTAGAGTGCTCTAAAAATTCCAAGTAAAAATCGTTAGCGTATTTTGACATGAAGAATTCAAGAAAAATCCTACCATGTCATTTCTATTTATTAATTGCATTTTAAAATTATAGGTTGACTCCGAGTTAATTTCGAAATTCGATTATTTTCGGGTAAATTATTTTAAATGCATTAAGGAAAAACCCGGGATGTGACAACCTACCCCCTTAAACGGAATCTCGACCCCGAGATTCGAGGTACGCGAAGAGGTGCGGGTGCGCGGCCTTTAGCTCATCTTCTCGTTCCCAAGTAGCTTCTTCCTGAGTGATGAGTCCATTGAACCTTGCAAAACCCGATAACTTTGTTTCGAGTTCTTCTCTCACCGACCTCAAGAATACGTGCTTGGTCTCTCTACGTAGGTTAAGTCCTCTTGGATTTCAACCCGGTCCGGACTCGCCGCTCTTCGGTACCCTTAAACACTTCTTTAACTGGGACACATGAAACACGTCGTGAATACCAGTCATGTTGGAGGGAAGCTCCAGCTGATAGGCCACTTCTCCTCGACGTTCCCAAATCCTGTATGGTCCCACGAAACGTGGTGCCAACTTACCTTTGGTTTGGAAACGGTGTACTCCCCGGAGCGGTGTAACGCGAAGATACACAAAATCCCCTGCTTCAAAAGCGAGATCTCTTCGACGATTATCTGCATAACTCTTCTGTCGGGACTGCGCAATCTTCAACCTTTCCCGAATCACTCGGACCTTTTCCTCTGCTTCACTTATTACTTCTGTGCCAAACAACTGGCGCTCACCCGTCTGATCCCAGAATAGGGGTGTGCGGCATTTCCGTCCATACATGCGGTGCTTCATACGGTGCCATTTGAATGCCGGCTCGTAACCGTTGTTGTAAGAGAATTCGCATAGGGCAAGCTTTTGTCCCATGCTTTTCCAAAATCGAGCGCGCATGCTCTCGGCATATCTTCCAAAATCGATTCACTCTCTCGCTTGACCGTCTGTTTGCGGATGATAGGCCGTGCTGAAATTCAAACGGGTACCGAGTTCTTCTTGCAACTTCTTCCAGAACTTGGAAGTAAACTGATCCAGAACTTGGAAGTAAACTGACTTTCCCTATCGGACACGATCTTCTTAGGCACGCCATGCAAACACATGATCCTTGCGAGATAAAGCTCGCCAACTTCTTCTCGGAGTAGGTAGTATGTCGGTATGAAGTGGGCCACCTTGGTGAGTCGGTCCACCACGACCCAAATCGAGTCATATCCCGACGTTGTGCGGGGTAAACCCGTGATGAAATCCATTCCAATTTCTTCCCATTTCCACTGGAATCGAAGGGTTGCAACGTCGGGCGGCCGTTGATGTTCGCCTTCACTCGCCGACAAACATCACAAAGTGCAACAAACTCGGCTATCTCCCTCCTCATGCCGACCCACCAAAACTTTTCTTTAAGATCTTGATACATCTTTGTCTTGCCGGGTGAATTGAGTATTGGGTTTGGTGAACTTCGTAAGGATCGTCTTTTCAAATTCTTGTCTTCCGGCACACACAATCTCTTTCCCATCCAGATTGTGCCATGTTCGTCTTCCGTAAAACCACGAGCTTTTCCGACTCTCATGTTCTTCTTGAGTTCGGCCATTTCGGGATCGACGCCTGAGCGGCCGAATTTGATCAATGAGAGTGGGTTGGGCTTCCGAGCGACCACAAAACCAAAATCCACCACTTGTAGATTTAGATTCTCGAATTCCGCGCAACTGGTCACACATTCCTTCGACACCGAGAGTGGTGCGGTAATTCTTTCGGCTTAGTGCATTCGCAACCACATTAGCTTTGGGATGGTAATGTATCCCTAAGTCATAATCTTTGATCGGTTCCAACCATCTCCTCTCGTCGGAGGTTTAAATCCGGTTGGGTGAAAATGTACTTAAGACTTTTGTGATCCGTATACACTTCACAACGATTACCAATTAGGTAGTGTCGCTAAATCTTCAATGCATGAACCACTGCGGATAACTCCAGATCATGAGTGGGGTAGTTGTTTTCATGTGGGCGCAATTGACGAGATGCATATGCGACCACTTTGCCTTCTTGCATCAACACACATCCCAACCCTTGGCGAGATGCATCACAATAAACTTGGAAGTCCTTTTCTGGGTCGGGCAGATCAACACCGGTGCGGACACCAACTTCCTCTTGAGCTCTTCAAAACTCCTATTGCATTCTGCCGACCACTTAAACTTCTCATCTTTCTTCAACAGTTGAGTCATTGGCTTGACGATTTTGGAGAAGTTGTCAATGAAGCGGCGGTAGTAACCCGCAAGTCCAAGGAAACTTCGGATCTGCGTGACTGTTTTAGGCGGGGTCCACTTAGTAACTGATTCCACATTTGCTGGATCCACGGCTACTCCTTGGGCATTCACAATGTGGCCGAGGAACCGTACCTCCTTTAACCGAAAGCACACTTGCTAAACTTGGCGTAGAGTTGATGGTCTCTCAACTTCTCGAGTACTTGTCCGAAGATGTTGCCGATGATCCTCCTCGACTTAGAGTAGACCAAAATGTCGTCAATGAACACCACCACGAATTTATCCAAGAACTCCATAAACACCTTGTTCATCAGATTCATAAAGAAAGCCGATGCATTGGTTAAACCAAAAGACATGACCGTACACTCGTACAGTCCATACCTGGTGGTGAAGGCGGTCTTGGGAATGTCCTCTTCCCGAATCCTCAACTGATGATAGCCCGATCGCAGGTCTATCTTGGAAAATACCTTGGCCCCTTTGAGTTGATCGAATAAGTCATCAATCCGGGGTAGGGGATATTTGTTCTTGATAGTAACCTCATTGAGAGCTCGATAATCCACGCACATTCTCTTGGTCTTGTCTTTCTTTTCCACAAAAATCACCGGAGCACCCCAAGGCGACGTGCTCGGGCGAATATACCCTTTTTGCAACTGTTCATCCACTTGCTTCTTCACTTCGGCCAACTCGTTGGCTCCCATCCTATATGGCCTCGTGTATTGGGGCGGTCCCGGGTACTAGGTCAATCCGGAATTCGATTTCCCTTTCTGGCGGCATCTGAGTTAAATCCTCGGGGAAAACTTCAGGGTATTCTCGGACGATGGGGATATTCTCTAACTTCACAGGGGTCTTGGCCGCCATTTCGGACGATTCCCCAGTGGAAACATGATTCAAACTTGCTACGGGCTTGACTTGCATGGGAGAGCGAAAAACAACTCTTTCTCCTTTCGTATTAATTAAAGTAATGGTGCGACTAGCGCAGTCAATTACTCCCTTATGTCTGGACAACCAATCCATCCCAAGAATGACATCTATGCCTTTGGACCGAAGGAGGATAAGGTTGGCTAGAAACACAGATTCTTGGATTTCTATGGTCACTGAAGGACAATACTGAGTGGTCTCCAAATGGTTTCCAGGGGTTTGAACCCGCATAGGTATCTTAAGTCCCACTACTGACAACCCATGTGCCCCAACAAATTGCTTTGAGATAAAAGAATGTGTAGCGCCAGAATCAAATAATACTGTGGCAGGAGTATAGTTTACAGGAAACATACCCAGTATAACTTCAGGAGCGGTCTGTGCTTCCTCGGCGGACCGCATGATTGACTCGAGCTGGATGAACCTTGGCCCGGCGCGTCTTGGCCCGGACACTTGTCCGCAAAATGCCCAGGTCACCACGTTGAAACAGACCCCTGGCTTTCCTCCCGAGTCCTTCCTTGGAGGTGGTGGCTGTGACGGTTGCTAGGATGGCGCCGTTGGAGGGCGCGGGGCGGAGTACGCCGTTGCCGACCACTTCCACTACCGCGCTTGGAAATTCCCTGGGTGATAAGGTCGATGCCGACGAACAATCATGGTGGTGGGTCCACTCTGACTTCCAGGCATGAAACACGGCCTCTGCTGATTTCCCTGCTGTTGAGGAGGTCGTGTCTGGAATACTTTTCTCTTCTTAATCATCTTGTTGCGCTGATCTTCCTGTCGAATGGCCTTGTCAACCAGCTTCTCAAAGTTAGCATACTCTCCGGAGATAAGCTTGTCCGTGAGTTCATCATCCAAACCAGCCAAAAACTTTTCCTGCCTTTCTGCATCAGTGCGCACATCTTCTGGGGCATAACGGGCAAGACGATTAAACTCGTGCGGATACTCAGAACGATCGTTACCCCGCTCAAGAGAACGGAACTCACGCTTTTTCGTGCAACTATTCCCGCAGGAATATGTGCGGTCCCGAAACTGCGACGAAACTCTTCCAGTGCTTCTGCTCCGCAGGCGAGTAACCAAATAGTTGTCCCACCAAGCGAAGGGACCCATGAATCGATGAGTGGCAAAAGAGACTTTCTCCGATCCGTGCACCGCAGCCAGATCTAACTTCTTCTCTATGGCATGAAGCCAATCATTAGCCTCCATGGGATTAGTGGTGCTTGGAGAAAGTCGGCGGTCGGACACGAAGGAACTCGCGGCTTGGACTGGGTGGTGGGGCGGCAAGGCGATTATTCTGCGTTGTTGCTTGCATTTGTTGCGCATCGCCGTTGCATCCGGTGGTGTTGTTGTTGCATTTGCTTGCATCATTGCGCCATCATCGTGTCGTGAAGCGAGCACTTGAGCAATGGTGGGATTCTTGGGTGGCGGTGGAGGAGCATTGCCATTGGCGTCGTGAGCCTCGTGGTTGTCGGCACTGACGCCCATTGTTGTTGTTCGCCCGCTGGTCCCGGTGTTCACCATCGAAGGAGACGACCGACCGAGAGAGAAAAGAAGAAAACAGAGCAGAGACTTAGAACTAATCTTTATTATTTGAATTCAAATGCATTGTTCTGATCTTGCCTAAAAACAAGGAAAAACACCAAACATCCTTAATTTATCAGTCATATCATACTTGATATCGACCGCCGCCTATCCCACACACAGCTGACCTAACACACAAAGAACTACCAAGAAGACAAACTAATTTAAACGGTAAAACTAAAGAGGGCAACTAGAACGATCCACGAGACGAGGAGTCGAAACTGCTTCCTTCAGAAGATCTCCATTCTTCCGAACGGCTCCTGGAGTCCTCTGGCGTCACCTCAGACTTGGACTCTTCTGAATCGGTTGCCGTAGCCCAACCGATCCTGCCTCTTCCCTCCGAGGAATCTCGAGTCTCTTCGAAGTCCATGTCTTCCGCCGAATTATCTGAGCTTGAGTCACTGGAGACGGAGATCCAACCATTACTGCCACCTCCGCCTTGATTTGCCGAAGCCGGAGCAAAGGTGAGGCGTAACCCGCAGCAGGAGGAACCGGAACCTGGCTGAACCGGAGCGGGTGGAGCCGGAGAAGGCGGTGGAATCCGAGGTGCCACTGGATACGGACAGGCGCGGTGGTGGTCTTCCGAGGCGTAGTGCGGAGTCTAACCCCAACTGGTGGCGGAAGTCCCTTCAACTCAGCGACCTCCTTCTTCAGACGAACCACTTCGTCCTGCAGTCGCGCGATCCTCAGCATCTTCTTGTCATTCAGCTCTTTGGTCGCCTTGTGTAGGTCAGAGTGCATCTGATCCAGTCCTTTGAGCACGGTGCACATGTGACCGAAGGTAGTGTCATTCTCCTCTCGCCGTAGACTTGAATACACCGACCTCGGAGGAACTACCTCGACGGGGATGGTAGCGGTAGGAGGAGGTGCGAAGGTCGCATCATGCGGCTCCCTCATCCCGGCCAACATCGGTAGGCGGCTTCTTGACAAGCGTGATCTGACGTGCCTCCGGAAGCTGTGACCTCCATGTTGGGAAGACACGTTCCCACAAACCCGTGAACCTCCAACCGAACACGGTATGGCAACTCGCCACTGAGAGGCGCAACTGTTGTATACTCTGGTGCTTCGGGATATCCAACTGCAAGGGCCATACGCGCCAGCTCTGCCACGAAACCTGTCATCCCTTTTCCGCAGTGCGTCGCTGGGGAACCTGCCATCTATAGAAGCAAAGGAGTGGGAAAATCAAAACATGCTCAAAAACCCACAACCAACATCCCATTTTTCGCAATTCCTAAACCCTAGACTGACACCACTTTTCAAAACCCCTTTTTTTCAAAAACAGATGCACATGAAAAGAATTAGAGGGCTCTTAAGGTTTCCAGTTGGCTTGTCCTACGATCACGGAAGGCTCGATACCAACTTGTCACGCCCGAAATTCACACCGAATTTCGCAGCCTAATTTGTGCATTACATCCTCGTCCGGAATCACCGAGGTACACAAATCGACGTTATTGATAATACGTAATCCTCGTCTTAGAAACAATATAAAAGAGTTACACAAATGCAAGCGGAAAGGAAAATAAACCGACTTAAGCTAAACTTGACACGAGCGAAGCGGAACACCAACTCCACGGCTAAACCTTGACGAGAACAAGCCTACACCTCCTCGGAGACCTCAATCTCAACCTCGGCACGAAGAGGGAAAAAGCAGCAAGACTAAGTACAACCACCGTACTCAACAAGTCACAGGAAAAGGGGGCATGATGCAAGATAAATAACAAGGAAAGGTCAAGGGGCTCAATTTGCATAAACAAGCGTTTGCGGTATATAATAATAATATTTGAAGACAAGAAAAAAAGTAGTAATATTTAAGCGTATTAAATAAACACTGTCCAACGCTCAAACCACGTTGCAACAGGCTCATCCATCCACCTGCACTAGTCATATTCCAACATTTCATTCGAGTAAATAAATGAGACTAATCAAGGTGAATCTGGTCGATCGCCCGTAACCGTGGGCACGGCTATTCGAATAGTTTTTACTCGATCGAGAGGTGTACAACTGTACCCACAAGACACAATCCCACAACACGTTACCGTGCGCCGGTGCACCACCACGGTGCCCGGAAAGAAATTGTGACGGACCCTTCACACAACCCCTCTAATCAATCGTACCACACCAAGGTTTCGCCCCCATCCCCATCGGGCAATGGGCAGCCCCTCTAGTGCCGCGGTGAATCCGGAAGCGATCAACCCTTAAAACCGGGCCGACCCAACTCCATCACGCTCACCTCTCTCGGGATACGTTAACTAGAGACACTATGCTACGGCCGCCATTACCCATGCGGCTTGTGGTATGCACGGCATTTCTTCCGTGGTTTCCCGAGAACCGGTCCTTAATCGTCATGAGCACGCTAACCACAATCCAACCATGTGCCCACGACCCACCTTTCGATAATTCAATATTATTAAGAACAAGGTCATATCTTAATGTCATAGGAGGTCAACTTTAGTAAAAAACTTAGTGTGATTCCCTTAAGTGAGCTAGTTGCGCTAAGCATGACTAAGCAACCTTAAACTATCATCTAGTCACATTGGATCCCGGTTATCAATGGTATAAGGTAAACAATCCTATGGTTGAGTACAATAGGTATAATACATCCCATGAAATCACATTCTAAAACATATGCAGTATTTGAATGAAATAGAGGTATTTACATAAAATAGGTACAATATGGTCAATATGTAAGGTATGACTTGCCTTGCTCGGAGCGAGGAACTTCGGCGACTACTCGAAGAGAACGGGCTCGCCGAAAACTCTGGATCTACACGACAAACAAAGCACTCAACAAACACCCTAAAAGTCTACTGAAACAGCACTGAAAAGCATTTTTAATGGATTCTTGACATTTTTCTGGATTTAATGAAATTTGAATGGACTAAAACGGAGCTCGGATTCAAAAGATATGAATTTTAGAAGTTTAATTGCGATTTTTAAACTAAACGAAAAGATTAAATTATTTATTGCGCAATTAAGTCCCCGATGACGTCATCCACGCGCGGCTCGGGCTGACGTCGCATGACGTCGGCGGCGCGTCGCCCTAGGGCGCGCGCACGGCCGCGGCGCACGCGGGAGGCGGGCGCGGCGGATTGCCACCACGTGGCGCGATCCGAGCGGCCGGGTTGCGGCGACGTGGCGCGATCTCGAGCGGCCGGACGGCGGCGATCGGACGGCACGAATCCGTCACGATCGGACGCGCGGATCCGATCCGTCCGATCGCAAGATCGGACGGCACGGGGCGCGCTAGGGTTAGGGTTAGGGTTTCACGGGTGGTGGCGGCGGCGGCGGGCGGCGCGACGACCCGCGAGCGGCGGCGGGATGGCGCGACGACCGGCGAGCGGCGGCGGGGCGGCGGCGACCGCGGCGCGGCGCGCGCGCGGAAAAGAAAAGGAAACAAACGAAAACAAAAGAGACGGGAACGGCGGCGAGCTCACCGACGGTGAAACGACGAAACGGCGCGACACGGGGCTAGACTCAACGGCGAACAAAGGGAAACGCGGCGGAGCTCGAGGGGTTTTAAAGGGAAGAGAAGAGATCGAAACGGGCACGGATACGGCGGGGATAAGGTCGCCGGCGTTTTCGGACTCGGAGAGAGAGAGAGAGATATGCGGCGGTCGTTTCGGGCGACGACGGCTGTTTCGGCGTGCGGGAAAAGCGGGCACGGGTGTGGCGGCGCGGGCGGAGCTGGCGTGGGCCCACGCGGCGCGAGGCGCGCGGAACGAGCACGAGAAAGAGGCGGGCGGCGCGGCTATGGCGGTGGCGGCGGTTGGGCGGCGGGCGCGAGGAGGCGACTCCGGACAGTGGGGCCCACTGTCGGTGGCCGCGGCGCAAGGGAGGGCGCCGGACTTGCGCGGCCGCGGCGGGACCGTGGGCCTCGGCCCACCGGGAAGGAGCGGCGTGCGCGCGGGGTGCGGCTCGGGCGGAGCGAGTGTCGGGCCGACGGCCCGGCACGGGAGAGGGACGGGAAAAACCGTACGGGCGTACGGAAAAAAAAAAAAAAAAAAGAAAAAGAAAAGGGATTTAGGGACTTAATTAAATTCTTGTTTTCTTATTTAATTGATTAAAAATACTTAGAGTGCTCTAAAAATTCCAAAAAAATCCTGTTAGCGTATTTTGACATGAAGAATTCAAGATAAATCCTACCATGTCATTTCCATTTATTAATTGCATTTTAAAATTATAGGTTGACTCCAGGTTAATTTCAGAAATTCCGATTATTTTCGGGTAAATTATTTTAAATGCATTAAGGAAAAACCCAGGATGTGACAAACATCAAGTTGATAGACACCATATGGATATTTATTATCCAATACTTAAGGATGTAAACCATCTAGAAGCCCAACCAAATTGCACATAATTTTGAGGTTCTGGGTCATCAGAACAACCTGACTCTATTATTGTGGAAAATAATATGAAGTCTAAAAGGGTTGGCATTTCCACAAGTTATATTGGTTCCACTGAATCAATTATACAAAAACTACAACATGTCGACATATACTCCTGAAAAATTGTCTTACACCTTAAACTGGATCCTGACCAAAAGTCCTAGGTAGCGTATCCAATACACTTAAATTGGGTCAAGCTAAAGGTGACAATTAAGGAGAATTACTCTCACTCAATAATGAAAGGTATTACCATAGTAATATATTCATCTCATAATTATCTTCCATATGAAAACGAGGTGGTGAGATAGTGAGAGCTTGTAGCACATGGTTTCTCGCAGGGACCGTAGCATAACATATCTCTTGGTATATGTGGAAATCATGTTTCGGTATTTAATCATTGGCAGATTAAAGTAATTTGATAGATTCAGACAACCAAGTCCCAATGGACCTCACATTTAGAATCAAAATACAAATCACAATGTATATTGTGTATAACTCAAATCACCCGATGATTTAATATAGTCAAGTTGATTGTGGTACGACTGACTATGTGGGTTCCTTTCATTTAAGGTAATTCTAATCGTGATGATTGTCTATGTGTGTTCATAAAGAAATCTTAAATTGAATTTTCCATCATCTCAACACATATCAATTATTTTAATATCATCATAAAACAATCATTTTTGGGACAATTTCTCACATGAGGAAATTGACCTTAAAGATGGAATTCGAGATGAAAAGATTTAGGTAAAACCAAATCTATAACTATCTATAAAGTAAGTAGTATTTCCACCCAAAATTTTGTTCTGCCTGACTATTTTGCAGAAAGCCCCTTGAGTTTTTCCAAAATTAACCCGCAGTCCATCTGACTATTTTGCATAAAACCCCTTGAGTGTTTATAAAATTAACCCGATTCGCGGCTATTTTGCGTAAAACTCCTTGAGTGTTTATAAAATTAACCCGTAATTCTCCTGGCTATTTTTCAGAAAACCCCTTGAGTGTTTATAAAATTAACCCGTAGTCCACCTGTCTATTTTGCAGAAAGCTTCTTAAGTGTTTATAAAATTAACCCGTAATCCCAATGCTGAAATAGGTCTCAGGTGAAGACATAAATAAAAAAATATAAATTGAAATTACATGAGACTTCAACTTTGGAATAATTATGATAAAATAAAATGACGCCCGTTGCAACGCACATGCATATTTACTAGTCATGTTTAAATCTAAAACTTAAGCACACACATTAGTTTGTCAATATCCAATTGATATTGTCTATCAATATCAAATGATATTGAACATTTATATCCATTAACACTTATGGTCGTTTAATCCCTAAAGATGGATCATATCCATTTACACCCTGGGATGACAACTCTAATGACATCATAGCGCTCATGTATCTTGCATACTGTAACAGGCCTGATATATTTGTGGATATCTTGCTATAGCTCAGAGTAACACAACTCCAACAACACCATTAGATGGGAGTCAAAGAAAGATCTATAGAATCTTTGTGGCATAAAAGATCTTGATTTATCATCGAGATTAGACCATAGTGGGATATCTAAATGTTAGCTAACAAATCCCCGGAATGTTAGATCTCATTGATTTATAGTGATACAATCAATGATCATTTCCACTTATTGTTATGAAGTTTCACAACTATATAGATAGACTCGCGGAATGATTAGTCACACACAACACCATGTAATATTGATTCCATTGAATCAACTACCATTATCTACAAAGATAATAATTCTTGTGTTGTTCAATGCAAATAGGTTACACAAAAAACAATATCACCAAACATATTGCTTAAAACTACTTTACAAAGTAAGTATGAGGGGGAATAATCTCCTACACTATATACCTGTTCAAAGCAATATTGTACTCTTTTCTCTTCTTATGAGTTTCCTATCGGATTTTTCATGAAAGGTTTTTAATGAGGCAATATATCAACGTAAACATATATCATATCTCTATTTTCTCCACATGAGTTTTTAAGGGGATATCGAAGATATATAATAACTTCTCATATTTTCCTATATGATTTTAGGGGAAGTTATCTTAAATTATGATCCAATGGTCATAATCTTCATTCTTAATTTCTTATATGAGTTTTTCCTTCTTCAATGTTTCTCAGAGAGAATTCACGAAATATTAACATATATGCCATACCATTTCTTCTTATAATTTTCCATTGGATTTAAAATACTTTAATTGGAATATATATACTATGGTTTCTCCTCAAATTTTCCCGCTGAGTTTTGGAGGAGTTTTTTCGATGAGATGAATCAAATGATGATTACTAGAAGCCAATTTATCAAGGAGGAGTGTTAAGAACAGTATTAGTTAGTGATCAATTAGCACATGTTAATTGTGCTTATTCATGAGACACCTTTTCATAAGAGACACATTTTCATGAGAAACATCTCTTCATGAGGAGACATATCCTATTAAATACTTGTAATCATTCGTGTACGAACAAAATGTGAGTACAAGAATCATCATTCATATGGTAGAGTTCTTTACTTCTAAGGATCAAATATTGTTTTCTTCGGCTGTGTTTTCGTACGTTAGTTTCGTAGTGTTACGTGGATAAGAATTTCTTTTATCCATTGACATGTTTGATGCACATATGTGTAAAAGAAATGCTGTCTAATGTCAATGGATAACGGCAATCTTTACATTGGATAGAAGCATGGGATAGCATGACACCACCACGAGTTAACCACGAAAGCAGAACCATGAGCTTTATGTTGTTTGACCACACTCTTTAAGCATGATAAAATGCACCTACTGAACTACTTGTATGCGCTAAACCACTGATACCAGTTTGGTGCACCTACATCTGAAACTAAACTCGACTAAAATCTTATCCAGAACGGTTGCTACTTTACAAATTAAAATAAGAAAGTTCGTTTTCAAAATTAAAAGAAGAAAATACACCCAGACTATTCAATATTCACCACACACTGACAGAAGAAACCTTGAAAATTCAGGAACCAAAAGAGAATCCGAGTGGTTTGACGATCCGACGCCGATGCGACGGCAATACGGCATCACCCAGCGCCTCTCCTGCGCTTTGCATGTGGCCGTGCGTGCCGAGACCGTGGGTTTCACTTAGACCAGTTGTCCAGGTCTACTGGGACCAAAGGTAAAAAGAAGAAGAAGAAGAAGAAAAGGAGGGGAAAAAAAGGAAGGAAGAGTGGTTCCAACTTCCAACATCTGAATATCTGATTCAAGTATTCAACACAAGTTCAATGCTTGGCCTTCGCATTTCTGAAGTCCACCATATTGTCGTCTTCGACGGCAAGGCTATACATACATTATACACACATTGGTCAGGGGAAGTGTGCAGCACAACAGCCAACCCAAAAGACCCATCATCTCGTCAGAAGTGGAGGCCGCCTAGAACGCCGGCTTTCACACAACCTGGTGGCCAGCCAGCAGCCCAGCACATTGTTGTTGCTGCAACAAAAAAAAAAGGGCCCTAGTTCTTGATGCCTGCACAGGCACAGCGTCTGCAGACATGTGAACATGTGAGCTAGAATTTCCCTGATGGATAAAACGAAAAATGTGATGCAGGCAAGGCAACTGACCTAAGATATATTTACACAGGGAGTACCCATGTTCTACTGAAGATGGTGCACCCAGCTATCAATAGCAGAGCACTTGCGGGAAACTCTTTTAATCACTTCCTTGTGATATGAACCTGGAATGCTGCCTCATCTTCGTCCAGCTCTTTCACAAACTTGCAGACATCCCCAGCCTGGAGGTTGTTTGCTGCGGCAAAAGGTTTCCAGCCCGCGGTGAAGCCTACGAAGACTGGCTTGTCGTGGTAGAAGACTGGCCATAGCCTCTTCATGGGATCCTTGAGGATTACGACGTTCCGGTCATGCCTTCCTTTTTGCCGATAAGTGATTGGAAGTGATTTGGGCAGCTCCTGAAGAAAGACAGCAAAGAAATAGCGGTCAATGGGTTTGAAAGCGGATATGATGGATTCTTGTTTTGACAATATACTAAACAATAATGAGCTGCAAAAGAAATTGCCCATGTGGTACAAACGACTCACAAGCCATTTCTGAATGGTAGAAGGGACGCAGAATTGTAGGGAATAATCATCCAGCTCCAGGAGTTCAGCCTTAGCAGGCAGCAGAGACACTGGGGTCACACAACCAGTAAAATTTCCATTTTCTTGTTGGGGGATCTGAAGTTCTGCACGGGTGAATTTAAGTGCCCAACAAGAAACACAAAATGCAATCGGTCAGCCTCTCCTTAATTTTACAACAAAATAAACTAGGTACGTTCACCTGATTGATGGGCAAATACACGGTTGACAGACACTGGAATTTTGTCCCCCTGTCTATTTCCTCTGCTACCAGTTGGTTTCAATGGCTCCTTTTTTGTTTGAAGTTTAACAGTAGCTCCTACCAAATAAACAATTCAATACATGCTGTAAATAAAAATTATCTTCAAACTAAACAAGCTAACTTTGTCAATATTAGTTTCAGGCTTTCAGACATCATAGGTATTATGAGAAGTAGCACCCTTCCACCTTTCTGATTGAACAAATGGTTGACCTCTGTCCTGCTACGTCCGCATTTGGATACTGATACGCTATCAAGAATCGAGAGTTCTTCAATAGGTATGCTGAGAATTGGTCTGAGGCAGGTATCAGTAACATTAGACTTTAGCGGTAGATCAACTGGATTTTCTCCCATTGCACCACAATTACCAACTAACTTCTCTCCAGCTTTCTGTGTTTTTTCAGGTGTAACCTGTCCAATGTCATCAAGAGCTGCTCGACCACTCAAAATACCCTTTTTCCACTTCTCCAAGCACCGAGTACCCGCTGGAGCTTCATATATTGTGGAAACGTTTCCACTAATATTCATCTCACTATCATTAGGATATTTGTCAACAGCTATGATAGATTTTACTTGAACGGTATTCCTTTGATGTTTCTGCCCTAAATCTTCATCTGAATCATGAGTTTCTGATGCTGTTGGAATAGCAGCAGCAAGTTCAGATTCTCTTGTTGTGCTTCTGTCTTTCTCAAGACAAGAAAATGCATTTAACTTCACCATATCAATATTTTCTTGTGTTATAGGAATTGCACTGGTGGTTGGAGTTATTTCAGATCCATTTGTTTTTTCTGTGCTGCATGCTGGTGAAACATTCTTGTTTTTGCGCTCTCCAAGGATCAAATTTCCTATCTTATTATTTAGTGCTACTGAAGATTCACACCAAACACCATCTGCAGCTCTTTCAAGGCCTTGTTGTGTATTGATAGTCATATGATGTGTTTCTGAAGCTTCACTTGGTGTTCTTTGCTTCATGGTATCCTCATCTACTTGTGTTGAACAAGCTTCATCAATTATTATAATAACCTCAGATCGTCTTGTTTTTTCTTGGATACAGAGCACAGATTCACTCCTTGTATCACACTCCCCATTGCTTAAATTTCTAACCTTCTTATCTAGTGCCCCTAAGGATCCATACCCAATCCCACTTTCAACTCTTTCAGAGTCTTGTGTTTCTGAAGTTGCATTTACAGATTTAGCAACTAGATTACTGGTACCAGTCTCAGCATCAACTGTTATCTTGGGCTCTTTGCTCCTAGGAGATTCACCAGAAACATTGGGGACGTCATGTATGTCTTCAGAGTCCTGATCCTGACCATTATAATGTGATACCAAATCATCAGATAGTGTATGCCTTTCTTTCCTTTTCTTCATGGCACCTTTTCCTCCGCTTTCGACATTGAAATGTAGTCTTTCACAAGAATCCATACCAAACACCCGCACATAAAATGTTGATTCTGGTGTGTACTCAAATAATAGAAAGTCACCCCACTTAATACAATGTTCTGAAACGAAATTTTTCCATCCCTCATAAAAAGCTAGGGAACCATCCACCACCGATAGCCTGATCATTGAAGAATTCCCCTCTGAGTCTTCAAGATATACATGACGATTAATTAAACCCTCAAAGCTGGGTGCGACTGCTGGTGGTATGAACTGCACAAGCATAAATCAACATTATGTGCATACAATATCTAAGGATAATCATCATATGGTACAGTACAAGAAATAAAACAATGTCAAAAAAGCCACTAAAATGAACAAGAAAAAACAGAGCTGAAATTACGGAGACTTTTTAGGGTGCTTGAGAGCTATGGAGAGATATTTAAGCAGTGAGGCAGGTGCCAACTTAAAAATAAGACAGAAAGTTGGATACTTCATGCATCCATGTAAACAGAGAGAAAAGGAAAACATAACTGCTTATCTGATCCTTTCGGCCAAAACATAGTGCTTTTTTATCATTATGGTGGGTACGAGAAAAATGACTAGTTGCTTAATGGCCATGTCAATGGCAGCAAAAGGCTACTACATCAGCATACCGATGCACTACAGAGAACAGGTTATACATTCATTGTTTTTTTTCCTCCGAAGGTTACAAGAGGTACCACAACAAGGAGGTATATATGTCTCCAAGGACAAGAAAGAACCTCCACAGGATGTTATAATTTTTGGCACCTCTTGCTCTTGGCCCCTTTTCAAGAATGGTAAAAAGGATGTAACTGAATAATTTACAAGGTCAAACTGAAACCGCCTCTGTTCCTACAAGGCCTCTTCATCATTCCTCTGTGTAGTTGATTTAGTTCTGGTTGTCAATGGCAGGCAGGATTGTAGATAGAATAATACAACACATGGTTACCTTTAAATTAACCAATGACCAATAATATTAGATGAAATTAATTCCAAGCACCTTCCAAGTTTCAAGCACAATTAAAAGTCTCAAGGTCATGGATAGCTCATTAAAGAAGAGCTTATGAGCAAAAGACATAATCAGGTAAGGGTAGGAATTAGAAATCTGCACACACCAGTAATTCCTCGAACTCGTTGCACACGAATTTGAAGAATGCGAAGGCTGCTTTCCTTGTTTTCTTCTTGCCATCCCTACATTTTTTTTTCTCATTTCCTTTAGCAACAGTACAAGCCTTCTTTGCCTCCTTTTTATTGTCACTGCTAGCCTCTCGCGCCTTCTGCTCCCTCTTCAATGGTGTAGATGGCGCCTTCCTCTTCTTTTCCTTGTTTTTAGTGCTAAATGTCTGAGCTGTCCTCTCATCAGGATGAGTGATTGATGCATCCCGCTTCTTTTTCTTCAACTTCATCTCCATACTGTCACTAGGCCACATTTTCCTCTCGTTTGCAACAGGTGTATTAGGCAAAATCCTCTTGTTCGTTCCATCTTTCTCCATCTTACCCTTGTTGACTGAGAGCGGCACTGTCTTCTTATAGCTGTCACCATCACTCTTCATCTTCCGCTCACCATTTTGTCTGCTCATGTTCAGCATTTGTAATTTCCGCAACTTTTCAAAGAATGGAGTGAGCACCTTCCTACTCTTAGCCTTCTTGTCATCATTCAACTTCTTCCCCCTTTGCTCGGCATCGCTTCTAGCCTTCCTATTCTTGTCACTGTATGACGTTGCCTCTTTGCTGGTATCGTTTCGCACACTCTTCTTCATGTCATCACCGCACTTCCTCTTCCTCTTCTCTTCATCAGCATCACTTTGCACGTTCTTCTTCATGTCATCACCGCGCTTCCTCTTCCTCTTCTCTTCATCAGCATCACTTTGCACGTTCTTCTTCATGTTGTAACTGCGGTTCCTATTCTCCTCCTCCTCATCGTCGACACCTTTTCGCATGTCATCACTGCAGTTATGGTTCTTCTTTTTCGTTTTGTCGAAGCTCCTCAGCCGCCCCGCGCATCCCTGCCCTTGAACAGCACCATCCATCCTTTCAAACACCACAATCCACAATACTGTCTTCTCTAAAGCAATCACTGCTCAATCTCTCCAAGCAACTGGAATAAACAGCGGACGAAAAGCATCAAATCAGCGGTAAAAACAAAAATAAGGCTACATTATTGACGGGAAGCCACAGAATAGCGTCACCCGAACTCAATATGCGATACCGCTCAAAATCACCCCAAAACCCCAAATTTATTATTCCCTCTATCCCAATATAGAGGAATTTCTAGCGTTCGATTTTTTTCCCAAAATATAATAACCTCTCAACCTACTTTCTCATCTCAACCATCCCTCGTTGAAATTCCTCTCTCTCATTAATCTCAGCAAAGAACTCATTATATTCGTTTTAAATAAAATTAAAATCAAACTTTTATAACTTTTAAAAATATAAAGATAGTAGAATAACATATAAAAATTTGGTACTGCAATAAAAATAAAAAGATAACTATTTATTGTATATATATTATAATAGAAAAATATAGAAACAAATATATTTTGAAAATCGTGTTTCAAAGCATCACAAATTATGAAACCGAACGGAGAGTAGGTAGTAGCATAATAGGAAATAATAAACTTATAAACATCTTCGAGCAACAAGAGCACTACTTGAACTTACCTACATTTGGCTCTAGAAAACAGTATCGCCGGGTCGATGTCCCTCTGACCCTCTTCTCCGCGCGGAAACACCACCCAAATGCACCTTCCTCACTTGGGTGGCCTCCTCGAGTGGCCTCCTCCACCTCCTCCCCGGATGTGGAAGCTGCCAGGAACCAGCAGTGATGGCGGCGGAGGCGGGGAGGTGGTGCGGAGCAGGAAAGAGAAGAGGCGGCCAGCAGTCTGGGTGTGTCGAGGGGGAAGAGGCGAGACCAGAGAGCAGGGACGGGCGGATCGGAGAGGGGGAGGGGAGCGGGCTGCTCTGCTCGATGTTGGCCTGGAGCGAGGAGGTTGGGAACTCGGGGGGCGGGGCGGTGGGGCCCCTGCCTCGGAAATTGTTACACGCCATAAAATGTTATCATGGCGCTTGAGCGACCATGGCAAAAATGGGCTTTGCCAACTTACATTTCTATTTTTTTCAGGTTTCCTAAATTATTAAACGATATATTTTTAAAAAATATAAAAAAATATTTTAAAAAAATATATTAAATTATTTTTAAAATTTTTATATCTAATATATAATTAATCATCTGTTAATTTATCAATTTTTGCGTGTGAATGGGGTTTCAATAAAAAACATTGTCCAGTGTGTTAATTTATCAATTTTTTTCGTGTGAGTAGGGTTTCAATAAAAAACACTGTCCAGTAGCTCATTGAGCCGTGTTCTTTTTGAATGTCCCTCGTAAGTAAAACAAGACAACAAATTAATATATTATTAATTAGTGATTAATAAAAAAACTTGTAAAATGGATTACTATTATTTTCTATATCAACTTATATATAGATTTTTAAAAAAACAGACAGACTAGTTGAAAAAATACGCACAAAAACATAACCTGTTTGTTTGAGAGGTTAGGAATCCATAGCACGTAAAACGGAGTGACGATTAACATATGGTAAGTAATAAATAACTTAAAAGATAAATTAATATAATTTTTTAAAATAATTTTTCTATATAAACTTTTATATAAAAACGTATAGTTTAGCAAGTTGAGAACCCGGAGAAAAGAACACAGCTGTAACTCAAGTTTGTTTCTCGAGACCACAACAATACAAATGCAGTTGCTTACAATACGCACACACTCGTCCGAATGCATATCTGCGCACTCTATCTCTATGAGTGTCTCCAGAAGATGGTGTCGGCATAACACAAGCACACCCCTACCCATGAAGATGGTGTCGACATAACACACGCACACCCTACCCATGTTAGCACCTTCGAAAGATTGTATCGATATATCTTGAGATTGACGAAATCATCACAGACATCAACAATGATTACCTTCAAAAGATTTGTCGACATATCTTTAGATTGACGAAGTCATCATGGACGTCTTGCTGTTGACGAGTACATCATCTATCATTAAAAAAATAATTAATCGTAAGTACGATCTTTAAGTCTAGAACTTAAACCCGGATGAATTTATACCATCACAAAAAATCTAACTACTTGAGTTACGATCACTTCACAACTCAATTTTTTTAAAAAAGGGCTCGTTATCGGGAAAAACAATTTATAGATAAAACTTTATATATTCTTAGAAATATAAAAGTTAATATAAGAAAACTACGTTAAAACTATAAAAAATATAAACTTTAAAATTAAGTTTATAAATTTAAATTTTGGCCACAGGCTGATGAATGATGAGGCTGTTAGCTCTGTAAACTTTTAAAACTGGTGTTGGTGGATGTTAGAGTTAGATACTATATTTCTCTATATTTAGACTAAATAAGATGATTAAAATACTTCAATTTAATCTACAAAATCTATTGTATACATGAATCTAGAATTCATGAATTCAAAAAGAGCCAGAGCGAAAATTAGTCAGTGTGGAGGGTGTCACCCCGAATACCTCACAGAGCGGACTTAAGGGTAACTAAAGTCGGACCAGAAGTCCTCGGACGGTGTTGACAGCCCGACCTCATCCTTGGGTCGGACGCCCCGACCTCTCCCAGGTCCGACCTTGGCATCCTTTTTCTCGATCTCAACTCATCGGCCCGACATCAGGCCTTCTCGGGAAGGAAAGCTTGCTTTGTAAGGCTCGTAGAGGAGGCAAGGGGGACAACCCGGGCAGAAGATGACGTCACCCGACAAAGGCTGGATAGGTGGTACCTGTGGGGGTTGGATCCTAAGGCATTGGATCCTAAGGCAGGATAAAAACAAAAAAACCCACGACGCGTAAGACCCGGAGGGATCTCTATATATAGTTTTCAGATGCTATTTGTACTTACTTTTTAGATATTTTAGTCTTAGCTTTTTTGGCTCCCAAGTCCTCTTGTAACTGCCCCCCTTGGACTATAAAAGGGAGGGCATAACGGGCCGAGAGAGGAAATAATCTCTTAGACTATTCTTGGCCAGCTTTTTTCTAAGCCCCAAGAACACTCTGTCATTGTAATCCCAGTTTATACTCCACCCCATCAAAGAACACCACACACTAGACGTAGGCCTATTATCCTTCGGGAGGGCTAAACCAGTATAAATCTTCTTGTCTTTGGCTCGTTTGATACTTGAGTCGACCATCAGATCCATCAGTGAGACGTTCCGACCATCCTCATTTACCTCCTCGGGTAGCCTCCTTAGAGGATTGCCGACCATCCCATCGACAGTCAGTTTATTTCACTTAAAGTCTTAGATTTTATATGAATACTTGTATTTATAGCTAATTATTCTGTGTTGATAAACAACTTATCCATCACTAGGATATACCAGCCTAATTTTTTATCATTTATGGCTGTTTATTCTTTTAATGGTAAACGACTTATCATCGATAGTAAGACACATGCGGACATGTCAGCATATTTTTTTAGGTGGTAGATGACTTATCCGTCGATAGCAAGACACATGTATATATACATATGCAGACCTAGTTTCTCTAGTTTTTTTAGTGGTAGACACTTAGTTGTCGATAGTAAGGTATCCATGGATATACTGGTCCAATTTTGTTGGCCTCTTTGAAACACAGGATTAAGAAACACACGTGAATAAAACAACCATAAAAATATAATGTCATACTCATTGGGTTTCTATGGGATTTTGAAACACAGGAAAATCTCCAAACTATCAACTATAAGCACATAGAAAAACACATGAATTTAGACGCATGAGGAAAACATTAGGTAAGACCTCGTGTTTAATTTTGGAGTGGTTGTTTTTATCCAAAATTGCTTTAGTAGAGTCCATTTCATAAGAATTGGTAGAAACAATCCTTTTGTTTCAAAGAGGAATATTTCTTATAGGATTAAATCCTCTAGAATTTTTTTGGTTTTTCTTTTATTTCAAAGGGGCTTTAGAGGTGCTTATGCGGATAGCATAGCATGAGTATATTTATGGGAATGAGCACGAACATATAAAATACGTTTGATTTCGTATTCAGAAAAAAAATAACAAGAATGAGGTAAGACCGAAACGTACTAGACACGGCGGCTCGGCCCAAGGCCCAAGGGCACCGCCCATTGCCCACCCCGTTGATTTGGGCCGTAAGAGGGCTAACGTGTCGAATTTTTTATTATATTTATTAAAATATTTTAAAAATAATTTTTAATTAAAAAATAGTCGTCACTCTCAGCCTTTCGTAGGACAATTTATCTTACGTGGCACACAACCGTTGGCTATCACCTAACGACCGGTGAGTGAAAAATATACATGATCCTCTACAACCAAAAATCATCCTTTAAGAGAGTGTTTTTTTACTATGTGAGGTCAAAATTTTGCAGGCAGCCCTCTACATTTAAAAATCGCCGTATCAGAGAGTGATTTTTGGCTGTAGAGGACTGCCTGTAACTTTTCATCGATTACACGTCGGATAAATCACCCTTTCAAAAGACGACTTTTAAAAATCGTCTTTGAAAAGGGCGATTAAAATTGTCCTCCCCAAAACGATGGACGATTAGTTTTGGTAAAAATTTATTTTTTTAAATATTTTAATAAATAAAATTAAAAATTTAAAACATCCTAACGTGTCTCTATTACCGACTGAAAGATGGCTCCCGTTTACAGTGGTCAACGAGTCGGCGATAATCCACCACCGGGCCCGACACGAAGAAGTAATGCACGCGAACTCACGGGAGCTGGTTAACACACACCGACAAGTGGGTCCGACCAGCTGACAAATGCGACAGGTGACATGTCGCCCTCCCGTCTCCCGCTGCCTCGTGGGTCCCACTCGTAAGCACATTCTCCTCCTCCAAGCCTTCGCCGCCCTGCTACTCCACCTCCATGCACGCGGGGATCGGGCCCACACGCCATCGTCTCCACCGGACCAAACATCTCCCAAAATTTTCTTCCTCACCTCCTCGGCGATGGCCTGATCGGATCACACCCCCACCGGGCCCAGATCCAGCGCCGCCGCCTCCGCCGCCGCCCTGGCCGCCATGGGCGACCACTCCGACTCCGACTCCTCCCCCAAGTCCTCCTCGTCGTCCGCCTCTTCCTCGTCCCCCTCCGCTCGCCGCCGCTCCCCGCCGCGCGTCCGGGTACAGTCCGACGAGGGTGGCAGCAGCGACGGCGTCCTCGTCGAGCTCCCCTCCCAGGTAGCCCCGCCGCCGTCTCAGCGCCCTTTGTGATGATACCTGGTTTCGCGTGAGGAGGACGGCTTATAGAAGCTTCTGCCCCTTGCTGCTGCTGCTGCTGCGTGTAGGAAGCGCGGAGCCCCGGTGCCGACCCCGACGGCGGCGTCCTCGTCAACATGCCCGCCGACGACGCCACCAGCGGAGAGACCTTCGAGGACGCCCCGGACGACCTCGGTGGCTCCCGCTCCGCCCGCTCCCTGGATGAATCCATCGCTGTCATCGACTTCCCCGACGAATCCAGCGTAGCCGCCGAGTGCCGGAAGTACAAGGTGTTGCTTCCCTTTGCCTCCTCTACACTGTTAATAGTTGATGCGCTAGCTATAGTTTGTAATAATGCGGACGTGGAATGAATGACTTTGGTTCAGGAAGAGAGGGAGGTGTTTGCACGGGAGGCTGTGGCGCTCCAAAGGATGCTGCGTGAGCTTGTGGGGGAAGATGCTCCGGGATCGTTGCCGGTGGAGGACTCTGATGAGAGGGCGTTGGCATCGCCGACACCTCTGCACTCGATGCTTGACGATTGCTCAAGACTTGTACTTGAACTGAATTCAGTGGTGCGTGCGAGGGAGCAGGAGATCGAGAGCTTACGTGGTAGGTCTGCAGAGGCTGAGCTGTTGAGGGAAGGGTCAGAACAAGCTATTGGGAGAATTGCTGCTTCTGTTGATTCTGTGGTTGGGCAATATGACGTCAGCAGTGAGGGTGCTGATGAAGACGGGATAGCTCTTGTTGAAAGGAAGACTTCATTGCTGGCACAGAGGCACCGACAAATCTTACTGGGTATTGAACAACTTGTGCAGGTTCTAGCAGAGGTGAAGCCTGATTTTGTGGCTACTGGGCAATGTGATCATGCTACCATCTTAGGTGTTGTTTCGGACGAATTGGTTAGTAGCAAGAGGAATGAAGCAGATTTCCTGCAGAAGATGAACGCTTTTGGGGAAGAAAACAAGAATCTAGCTGAAGAGCTTCAGAGTGTGAAAGCTGCTCTGGATGCAGCGAATGCTGAAGCAAAAAAGGCAAAAACAGAGTTCGAACAGGTGGAGCATAAATTATCGACAACTAAGGAAAAGCTCAGCATGGCTGTTACAAAGGGCAAGTCGTTGGTGCAGCATCGTGATTCCTTGAAGCAGGCAATGGCAGAAAAGACAGCTCAGCTTGATGGGTGCATGACAGAGTTGCAGCAGAAGTCAGATGCCATGCAAGCAGCTGAGAGCAGAATTGAGGAACTGAAGGTTTTGCTGGACGAGAAGTCGAATGAACATGAGCAATGTTTGGATGAGCTTCGAGAAACATATAATGCATGGGAAGCCGCTAAGGCTGCTGTTGAGCAACTGACTGAAGAAAACACTACACTTACTTCTGTTCAGGCCTCCCTTTCAGCAAAGGATGTGATTCTTCAACGCATTGAAGGGGTAATGTCTGAGGCATCATTTCCAGAGGATCTGTTTTCCTTGGAGATGGCTGACAGATTGGAATGGCTGGTTGAGCAAAAGAAAATTGCTGACATGATCTTCTCAGAGCACCGGAAAGTTAAAGATATCCTAGGCTCAACTGACCTTCCACATGCAGTCTTAACTGGTGAGCTCGATTCACAAATCAATTGGCTTCTCAATTCATTGTACCAGGCTAAAGAGGACGCAGCCCAGATGCAGGATGAGTCCTCTGCTTTGCTGCACAAACTGGCTTCACATGAATCCAAGTTGAATTCAATGCATGAGGAAGTTGACCGCTTGACAATAGCTCTACTCGAAGAGAAGCAGGAGAAGGACATACTTGCAAACGAACATGCTGAATTGATGTCCCTGTACCATGCTGCTAGTGATAAATTGTCTGTTGCCTCGTCACGGTATACTGAGGTTGTGAAGGCATTTGCTGAGGTTTCTGATGTCCAATTGGAAGGCAATGAAATCCTGGACGGTGGCAAATTAGTTGAACAGTGCCTCACAAACATCCAAGGAAGAGCAAAGTCTTCTCCTGTTGAGTGTGAAAGTTTCGAGAAGCTTCAAACGCAAGTTTATACCCTAGACCAGGAATTAACATTATGTAAAATAATTCTTGAAGAAGACAAAGTTGATAGATCTGAGATGATGAGGTTATCTGGTGAATTACAAAGAATGGAACAGGAAACTTATATACTAAAAAATGAAAAGGACTCATTACAGAAAGAGCTTGAACGGGTGGAGGAAAAATCATCTTTGCTTAGGGAGAAACTGTCAATGGCTGTTAAAAAGGGCAAGGGTTTGGTACAGGAACGGGAAGGACTCAAGCAAGTCCTAGAGGAGAAGAAATCTGACATAGAGAAGCTAAAACATGCTCTGGATGAAAAGAATGCTGAATTAGAAAACTTGAAACAAACTCTTGATGGAAACAACTCTGTTTTAGAGAAGCTAAAACAAGCTTGGGATGAACTGAACTCTGAATCAGAGAACATAAAACAAGCTTTGGATGCAAAAAACTCTGAGGTAGATAAGTTAAAGCATGCTCTTGATGAGAATGACTCTGAAATAGAGAATTTAAAACAAACACTGAATGAAAAGAACTCTGCAACAGATAAGCTAAAACAAGACATCGATGCAACATACATGGAAATGGAGAATCTAAAATATGAGATAGCATCAAGAGAATCTGACATTATGGATCTCAGAGAGCAAGTTGAGCTTCTGTCTTCTCAGGTTACACACTCTGAAAAGTTGCAGTTGGACATTATTTCCCTTAATGACGAAAAGGGAAAAGTGGAAAGCATGTTGGCAGAAGCCAAAGTTTCTTGGGGTGCTCTAGTTGAATCGATATCAAGCATTTCTCTTCCTTTTGATAACCCGTGTGAAGAGCCTATTGACAAAATATGCCAGATTGCCCAATACATCAAGGAATCACAAGTTACTAAGAGCTCCATGGAGAATGAGCTACACAAAGCAAATGACCAAATTACCTCACAAGCTAGCCAGCTTGCTGATGCCCTTTCCAGCCTAAAGGTATTGGAAGATGAATTGAGTAATTCAAAGGAGTATATCTCTTCTATTTCTGAAGAAAAGCAGCAGATGCAATTGCACACTGCTGCTGTAGAAGAGGAGTTGGATAAAACAAATGAGGAGCTGGCTATTACTGCTAGCAAATTAGAAGATGCCAATGTAATGATTAACTCACTACAAGATGCATTGTCACAGGCTAGAGTGAATATTTCTGTTCTTGATGCTGAAAAGAAGGAAGCTGATGCCAAGCATGAAACAGAAACTAGTGCTCTTAATGCTAAGCTTGCCAAATGCTTGGAAGATTTGGACAGAAGTCATGGAAACTTACAAAGTCATTCAACTGAACATGATGTTTACCTTGAGAAACTTAGTACGCTTGTAACGGATAACAGTCTCTTGTCATTAATGACTGAAGAATTTGGAAAGAAGGTCAGTACCTTGACAGAAATGGGCCTTATGGTGAGGAGTATGCACGAACAGCTTGCCGTAAAGGGTTTTCAGATTGACCCAACAATGGAGGTAAAGTGCTCTCCTCTCCCGCTCCTACACAATTATATGACTCTTCGTTTAAATGATTTATGATTTTATCGTTTGTGTTTTTCAGTGTATTTATGTTTTTCTATTGAAATCCACAGCTGTCTGAAGTTTTAGTATAAAGTTAGGACCTTGCTACCTCCATCTTACCACCAATTGATCTTAGCCTAAATTCTCTCTCTAATCATAACAGTCACTCCAGTATACATGTAAGCAATGCAGTGCTTGTGTTAATGGATTTGATGAGCTTGTAACGCAGGAGCAATTCTTGTGTTTGTAACTGTTTCCTACCAATGGATACGGTGGTAAAATGACTTGAGGCTCGCGGGCTTTCTGTTTTTGATTTTGAACTTTTAGATATTTCAGTGAGGAAACCAACAAATGTTTTTACCTGGTTTACAATTTATATATATCAAATTGTGCTGATTGACTTGGCTTAATCATGTCAAACATAATCTGACCATTTCTTATGTTCATAAGCAGGATTCAGAATCAGGAATGCTTCTCTCTCTTCCAGACTACGATAACTTTGTTACTGAAAGAATGGCGAGCAGCAAAATCAGAAAAGGGAATGTCGATGATGCTTTGTCCTTCTCTACTATTGTTGATCAGTTGAGCAACCAAGCTGAATACCTGCCTGAGATTTTTAAAGACTTGTCAGGTTACATGAATGAAAATATCATGCTGGTTTATCACTCTTTGCAGTTGGCAAGTAGCAAAGTTGCTCATACTCTAGAAGAGCATGACACCTTGAGGAATGAATTCCAAAACAAGGACACTCATAATAGAGCTCAAGAATCCGAATTGCTTTCTCTACAGAAAGAGTTGAGGGCAATGTCATCAAATTGTATTTATTGCTGCCAACAGATTCAAACCATTTCTGATGATCTTCTTGAATTAGGCTATGCAATAGAATTGGCAACAGGAAACTCCAGCATTGTATCAAAAGTTGAAGGATCTTTATCTGTTTTGAAGGATGTGGATGCTGGTGATTATACTAAGGTTTCAGATACTTTAGTATCTACTGTAAACAGACTGAAGACGGAGTCTGAAAAGTTATCTAACATGAAAGAGGCAGTGTTCACCGTGTTAGATGAGTTAAAAATGAGGCTGAAACAAACTGAGTCAGCTGCTGAAACTTCTTCGCAGGAGCATGAGCTGTATGTAAAAAGAGTATGTGTGCTGGAGAAAGATCTTGAAACATTAAAGGATGAGTGCAAAGGAATGGAAATAAAGATCCAAGAGTACCAGGAAAGGGAGAATATGTTGAAGGCAAAAGAGTTAGAGTTGCTGTCATTAGAGCACGCACAGGCACAGAGTACAACAGGAAGAGGTAATTTCTCTTATGAAACTGCCAACTGGATATTCTTTATTGACAATTTCCTACTTAGACCTATTTACTTGTTTTATTCTTGTCCTAACTCTCATCCTCTGTAAATATTCAGGTATGACTGAGGTTATTTCTAAGGATCAATTGGAAGCGCTTGTTGAGAAAATAAATAAGTTAAATATATCATCTGCTGAGTCACATTTGCAGAGAGAATTGGCTATGCCCTCTAGTCCTATTGAAAAGCTCTTCAGTCTCATTGATGAAGTTGATGCACTTCGGCATGAAGTGGATACCTTGAGATATGAAAATGAAGATTTACATTTAAATCTTGAATCTCATGCTCGTGAAATGGAGCAGCTAAAGGAGGCATCCAGAAATAGCGACTCAAACTGCAGGGAGCTGGAATCAAAGAGTAGCGAACTACTTGAGGTAACAGTTAGTATGGAACGAATGATTCAGCGATTAGGATATCTTGGAGGAAAAGAAGCACTAGAAGATAACAAGCCTACAAGCACACAAGCACTCTTATCAAAGCTGGAAAAACTAATAATTGCCTCAGATGTGGAATCTGGGAATGCCAAGTCTGTAATACAGGAACTGGGAGCAAAGCTGCAGGCCAGGGAAAAGGCAATTGATGAGTTGTCAACAAAAGTTAAGATGTTTGATGACTTGCATCATGTTCGGCTTGTGCAACCAGAGGCTAGCATGGATAGAGCATTTGAAGCATCTTCCTCAGCAATTGGTTCAGAGATATCTGATGCTGAAGATTTGGTAAACCTTGTCTGTCTATTATCTCATCAATTCTTTTCTTTTGCTCCATTACCTTTTTAGGATATGCCATTGACACTCCTAATATTATTACACAGTAGTATTACTGTTCATTCGTGTGATTTCCCTGGCCACAGATCTTAGACATGCATTTTTTGTCTGATACTTCACATGCCATCTATGCTTGGTTGTAACAGTAGAGTCCACTTCTCTGCAGGGACCAGCGGGGAAGGCATCAATTTCATCTGTCCCTACGGCTGCACATTCTAGGATAATGCGAAAAGGCTCATCTGACCATCTTGTTCTGAATATTGGCCGAGAGTCTGAACGACTAATTACTGGACAAGATTCAGACGACAAAGGTAACACAGCCTCCTTTTCTGTGTTGTTTAAATAATCATTTTCAATGTGTCAATGACAATGCTGTATTTGTTGTATTGAAGGGCGCGTATTTAAATCACTGCATACATCCGGCATGATTCCAGCACAAGGAAAACAGATTGCTGATAGGGTTGATGGCATCTGGTAAGCTGTTTACACTTCAACAAACAATGCTGTCAAACGCTGATGGAATTAGGTTTGATTTTTTCGTCGCATTAACAATTATGGTCGTCTTCTTGGAGTAGAGTAGTGCTTCCTACTAGTTCGTAGCTCGTACTTTTCTACACGTTCTAATATTTTAGTCTAATAATAACTACCCTCTATGCTTCTGTAGGGTCTCAGGGAGCCAAATTCTGATGAACCGGCCTCGTGCAAGGCTAGGGCTCATGGTGTATTGGCTCTTCTTGCACCTATGGGTTATAGGCAGCATCTTGTGACCATTGCTTGTCAATGACCAAAGCCCTCGTAGCATAATTGTACAATACTAGCAGATATATTCACAGTTTTATTTTCTTTCTTCTTAACTTAACTATACCTGGTACAGATGCCATTCTTTTTCATTCCCTGCCCCCTGCTCAGAAATTGTACTCGACCAGTACGTGTTGAGTTCCGCACACAGAATGTAATACGTGCAGAATAGAACAATACTAGTACCATTCTTTGTTACGCTGAAGAAGTGAATGTTTCTGTTGTGACCATGATAAATTCAACATGGTTTCTACGGGAAGCATGATGGAAATAATATGAAATTGAAATGTTTCTTGGTTGTAATGAAAGTGTTTGAAAGTTCGAGCTTATTTTCGAAGCATATAGAGAAAGTCATACTCCGTACTCCCTCCTTCATTCCCTAATGTAATGTGCACACACATTCCATAACGTAATGTCAATAACGATTATTGACTAACGATTAATGTAATGTAATTTGAATTCTATTTGCTAAAAATAAAAATAATATCGTTGAATTGATATTTCAATAAATACATTTATATAATTATAATTTTGTTGCTATAAAGTTTATAAATACTTTAGTTTTCTTCATAAACTTTATAGTATATAAGAAATTATAAATTAAATATTAATTTTGGATACCGTGCAAATTTGATCATATCTTATAGAATAAAGGAAGTACTTGGCTAGTTGGCTACTTGCTTCATTCGCTTTTGATGCATAATTCGATTACTTATGCCCTATTTTTGGATTTATCATAACTGAGAAAGAATAAAGGAAGTACTTGGCTAGTTGGCTACTTGCTTCATTCGCTTTTGATGCATAATTCGATTACTTATGCCCTATTTTTGGATTTATCATAACTGAGAAAAGTTAGTTCACTGCTGTACCGGAGAAAAAGAAGTACATCAATTGTTTTTAACAGTTCCAATTCTAACCTTATAAAAACTTGGAAGTAGTAGTACATATTATAAATCATTTTCATTTTTATAAGTTTGATTTAATTTATAAAAAAACATAGTAGTATTTTTAACGCAACGTAAATATATTATCAAAATAAATTTAAGGAGATTTAATAAAATTAATTTGGTATTTTAGTATTTTGGATGTTATAATTTTTTTATAAATTTAGTTAAATTTAATAAAATTTGATTAAGAAACCATGTTCATTTAGAACTTGATATTCTCAAACATACCCCCAAATAACTTAGCCTAGGGCTAAGGCGCGCAAAACTGTAATTTTTCCTCCAAGCAAAACCCCCTAATTACTCTTGCTCCAAAACCTCCCCTTCTCAAGCGCTCTCGTGGGTTCGTGTGTTTCTCCTTCCCATGGCGAGCAACCCAAGCAGCTCCGCGGCGGGGTCTGCGGGCTCCCGGGGCGGCGGCGGCGGCCATGGTGCCGCGCGCCTCGAAGACCTAGCCTTGGACAAGGTGGCGAAGGCGGCCGACGGGGTCGCCGCCGCGTCGAGCGCCGGCGAGGTCGTCTGCGCGATCCACGCCGTCGCCGCCCTCGTCTTCCCCGTCAACTCCGCTGCCGTAGCCGGTGAGGCCCCGAATCCTAATCCGGCATTCCCTCATACCCCTATTTCGTTCGCCGTCATTTGCGGTGTCTGATGGTCTCTCTTGTCCGCGTGTGCTCTCCTGTAGGTACCGTGGACGAACCCTTCAGGAGCCAGGTGAAGCTTTGTGCTAATTTTAGGCCTTTTATTTCGTCCATCTGAGAAAAAAATGGCAGTTTTATCATTTGCTATTTTGGTTCTAGCATAAACAATGATGTGTTGTTCCTAATAATCATGTAAGGGGTCTGTGTAAGAAAAAAAAAGGGAAGTCGAGTTTTTGTTTTGACTTGCAATCACATAGGACAGTATGCCGACATGGAGCATTAAGGTATTATAGTGAACTATTGGTTACATGGACAATGTTTTAGCCGCTTTAATTCATAATTGTGGTACATATTTGTGGAAATTGATTTCTGGAAGGAATTACTCTAAAACTGGATTGATAAGCATCCACAATGATAAGCATCAAATTGATAAACCTATAACTTTAATGGTCACACAATGGGTAATCAAATTGCAGGACCTTACTAGGTGAGCAGTAGCAGGGTACATTTTTAAAACCCATGTCATTTAATAATGCACTCAGAGTACAGAGGACCAAATTTCATGCTTGAGAGATAAATTAGTATGAATATTTAAAGACACATGCTTCCTCCAATATGATTCAGCCAAATAGCCAATTGGAGTTCCAGCCTTTTAGGCCATGATGTAACAGGGAGAATTATTTTCTGTACTTTCAGATTATTAATGGTGTAAGCCTCAGCGATGATGAACGGGGATCTTGGAGGCATGCTTTTTACCATGGTCCAGCATTTCCTACTATATCTAAGATATTGCTTGGCCGTAAGTTTACTCTTAAATCTGTCACTACATACATACTTTGTACCACTGGTATTTTTGACATTTACGGTTGCTTATAATGTTATCTGCCAGCTACAATCTCTACAAGTCATACTTCATTTGTATTGTTTATCAATCTCTATAATTTGATTGTTATATGCTCAAAACTTCTTGATTGTTATCACAGTTAGGTCATTTGCAAAGTTCCTTCAGTTATAATCCCATTCTCACTTTGGTTGTCCAGATGTTGCCTTGAAGTGGTTACGGCAGATCCGTGCCTCTGCAAGGAAGGAAATCTATGATTCGTTTTTTGTCAAAGGACCTCCAACTGAAGTCATTCAAGCTCTTGTTCCTGCTTTGTCTCATAAAGGAGGCTGTAAGGAAGATCATAACACTATATGTTCAAACATTGAAAGGTTATTAATGAACGATCTATCAATTCTATTTCATTACACCTGAATCTTTTATTGGTCCAACTTTGTTTGCTCTTACTATAAGTCTATAACACATCCTCCTTTTTTTTACGACTCCCTGTGAGTTCAAATATTACATCCAAACCTTGTAGGACAAATTTTTAAGTTTCAACACTTCGACTACATGGGTCTGTACTAATATCATGTATTTGCCCAATAGTCTGCTTTGTATTCTTACTCTATTTTATGCTCGAGTCATGAGGAATCAAACAATCTAGCATGCAAACTTCATCTGATAATTCCTGGGTCTGTCACTATTTGGTATCTTTCTTTTTTTCTCACCTGATAACTATGTTTTGAGCTTTGGTTTGTCATTATTTCCCCCCATTTCAGGCTGTTAATTCTATGTTTGGTTGAGAATAAGGGGGTCAGCCAGATTATTGCAGAGTTTACTGTCAGCATCAAGCACGGTGATGACAACCTGAACCCAGGCAGAGCAGCTTTCATTTCCAGGGTTGCACAACTACTTGCATCTGTTCCAGATAAAACAAGAATGGGAGCTTCACCTGCACTGACATCATCGTATCCTCACCCCCACCCCAACCCCAAACATGACACAAGCACAAACATCTTTGTTATTTTTTTCCTTTCCTTTAATTTTGTTAGCTTTTTCTCAGTAAATCTGTATTTATTTGCACTTTGTGTGTTCCTCCAAACTGTAAGTCCTTGACGGAAACCAAGGTCATTCTTCAAGAGTGTCATCGATCAGCTTCTTGTTGCAGCTGAACAAGCGGCTATGGAGTTGGCTTCTGATGAAGATGCTAATGGACTAGATGCCTCTAATTCTGTGTTCCTCTTCGTGGGTGAAGTGATATCTCGTGTTAGCCGTCGTGGATCTACTGGTGGGGATTCATCCTTCAGGATGTAGTTTGATGTGTGTTGTTAGTTTATCTTCCTAGCACACTGTTCTAGTCATTAGCAACTTCTATTTTGTATCTATGTAGCCTTCCTTTTCCCTATTATTTGTTGTATTTCTGATAATATATCTTGCTCTTTTCAGGCATTTTAGTTGCTGAGATGATTCCTAGGATCCATAGTCACTTAAAGAGATGTAAGGAATCTGATCATAAAACCATAAGTCCTGACATGATCAAGCATGTTTCCCAATTTTGGTTTAATATGGTTGAGGCAATTAGAGACCAGCATTCTATTGAAAGGTTGGTGGAAGAGATGTTACGCCAACTTGCATCACAACATACAAGTGATGAGGAGGCATACTGGATTCTGTGGACTTTGTTTAATCAGAGCTTCACGCATAAAACTGTTGTGAGGTGAGATAGTACTTAGGTGCATTTTAATCCTATGCAATACTTGAAGTGCCTGTTTTTTTTAGCTTATCCACCTTGTTGGTTCATCTGTGTCTGGCATGCTATATTGATCTGTGAAGGAAAAAGTACTTCCCCGGTTTGTTTAAAAATGTTCAATTTAGCAACCATGCCAATCAGTTTTCATGATTTCATGAGATTTGTCTTTCATGAGGATTTTTCCGCAAGAACTGACTAGCACAAGTTAATTTCCATGTTTCTGCTCAGCTTTTGTTTTTAGTATACCACTGTAATACATACTTTTGGTGTTTCATATTCAGGTTAACATCCAACAAGATATTTTCTTATAAATTATCTGGGATAGAAGATCTATATTTTGTTGATATAATAGTCAAGTCTAAGGTTCCAAGCCATTGTTTTTTTCAGTTAGTGGATGTTTTAGGTAAGGTGAATGATATTCTTCAGATACCCTGTATGTCTTTGTTGCTTCATTCCTATGAAGGACAAACAAGGTGCACTGCATGTTTACTTAATTTTCAGCATAGACTTATAATGGGTGTCTGTTCAGTGTATAATTGGCATGCAGCAATCGATTGAATAATCTTCAGCGTGTCTTTTCTTTTCTTTCATCGTATAATTCTCTGTGCTTTCTTCAGGGCAATGTTTGTCGACAAATTTTTGCTTTGGAAAACATTTCCTCTATGCTGTTTGAGATGGATTCTTCATTATGCTGTCTTTGAATTCCCACCAAATTCAGGCACAGAAACTCAGAAGCAGATGACATCGAGCTTCCTTGGTACACTGCAAACTTTAGTCAGTGTTTGGTCCAAGAAAGAGTTTGTCCAGTCATACTCAGTGGAGCAACAAGCTTGTATCCTTTGAGGCACTCAAAACTGTATTGTACAATTTTTATTTGCAAATCATCATTTGACTTGTTCCCCTTAAACAACACTCAGACATCACTGCAGCAATTGGGTTATGTTTGGAGAAGATGTCAAAAAGAGAATTAGAAACAACTAAAGATGTATTGAACAATATTCTTGAAGGAGTAAGCTGTGAGTATTACCCCCCTTTGCATTAGCTTATCATATTATTATTATGGTAATACTGAATGCTCTTTTGCTGTAGGTAGGTTAGAGAGCCCAATTGATTTAATCCGGAAGATGGCCAGTGCTATTGCATTGACATTTTCTAAAGTTGTTGATCCAAACAATCCTCTATACCTTGATGATAACTGTTGTGAGAATGTTGAGTGGGACTTTGGGGTTTTATCTCCGAAGGAAATCACAGCCCCTTCAAAGGATGTAGAACTTATAAGCAAACTGAAACCATCTTTGCCTGAGAACATGAAACATGCTGCTGAGAAAAGGGCAAAGGCTATTAAACATGATACTTCAGACAACAGGGCAAAAATCATTGAGATCAAATCACTAGATTCTTGTGAAACGTCTGGTTCTGCTGTGAATGGGCATTTCGAAGGGGAAGAGTGTGATGAGGAAATAATGAACACTGATGCCTCCAGTGATTCATCCCTGGAGCCATATGATCTGTCAGACGATGACACAGATTTGCAGAAGAAATTCACCCAATTAACACATCTTGCTGCTGCACTACGAAAACCTGATGATCCAGACGGTGTAAGTTTCTATTTAGTGCTACCTGTACTTTCCAGAAAAATTATTGTAAAATCCTGATCATCCTCCCTTTTTCCCCCCAAGGTCGAAAATGCTCTGAGTTCTGCTGAAAAGCTGGTGAGAGCATCACCTGATGAACTACGCCACAACTCTGGCGATCTTGTTAGAGCGCTTGTGCATGTTCGTTGTTCTGATGTGGCGATGGAAGGAGAGGAAGATTCTGCTGAAGAAAAGAGACAGAAGGCATTAGTTGCCTTGCTGGTAACCTGCACATTTGAATCATTAGATGTTCTCACCAAATTGCTGTACTCATCAAGCGTGGATGTAAGTCAGCGTATTTTGATTATTGATGTTATGACCGAGGCCGCACAAGAGCTTGCTGAAACTAAAATTGTAAGGAGAGAGCCACGGCATGGAAACTTGATATCTGACACCTCTCCCTCTTGGCTAGTTCCTAGTGATCAGGGACCCGCTGGTGCAGGTCCTTGGAGGGAAGTCTCAGAATCAGGAACACTTCTGAATTGGTCACACCGGTATGAAAGAGAAGTTCCATCTAGATCAGGTCAAGTTAAATCAGGAAAATCTCGTAAATGGGGTCTTGGAAAAGCTAAAGATTTGCAGACAGAGTGGTCAAAAAACAGATTCCCTTTGTATGCTGCTGCTTTTATGCTCCCTGTTATGCAAGGATATGATAAAAGATCACATGGCGTTGACTTGCTCAATCGGGACTTTGTTGTCCTAGGTAAATTGATATACATGCTTGGTGTCTGTATGAAGTGCATGGCAATGCATCCGGAAGCATCAGCTGTTGCCCCTGCTCTTCTTGATATGATCAGATCTAGGTACGCCAAGCCTAAACAAGCATTCCCTTGTTAAGGTTCTTCCTTAGTAATAACCAATTGGTACAATTTTGACATTAAATTTTGTTTCTTCAGGGCTGTTTCGCAACATCCTGAAGCATATGTCAGAAGGTCTGTGTTGTTTGCAGCTTCTTGCATATTGATAGCTCTGCACCCCTCGTATGTCGCATCAGTTCTCATAGAAGGGAATCAGGACGTTTCTACTGGTTTGGAATGGATACGCACATGGGCTCTTCATGTTGCAGAAACTGATCCTGATACAGAGTGCACATCAGTAAGTACTCTGGTCATTATGGGGGGATATATCTGTTCTGGATCACTAGTTTGCGTTTTGTTCGTGTGACATACAGAGCAATTATGTTATAATAGGGTGACCGTTACTCTCTTAAAACATCACATAATACTAATAGGTCATTTTTGACCAACAAAGGTTATATCAAATTTCGTCTGAATCGCCTTTGATTTTAGCCTTAAAAAATGAGTAATTTCGCAGTGATACGATTCCCAATCCGAAAAATAAAGAGCTGATATCTCCTATTAATATCATATGCTTTAGTTTTCAGTAACCTATTCCTTGCTCTCATTCCTTATATCTTCTGTTATACTCATTCAGTGACCCAGCTCTTTTCAGAAATTTGTAAAGAAAAACATGACTTTTTTTTTTCACACTCTCATTAACCCCTCCCTGTTGGCATGTTTGTCTTCCAGATGGCCATGACCTGCCTGCGGCTTCATTCTGAGATGGCCCTTCAGACATCACGAGCACTGGAATCGGCGGATCACAGCAAGGCCAGCAGCAGCAGCATGTCTCTACATTCTAAGCTTGATAACATCATCATACCATTTGCCAACATGATGTGATCGATGTACTAGATTAAGTTGTAAATAAACATATATATTATCTTGCCATGTAATATCACGATTTCCAGCTCAGCTAATTCTGCTTAGGCTTGATACTATCATATTACAGGATTTTTTTTAATATGGGATTTGAAATGCTATAATTTTCGTCGATTCGTGTGGAAATTGTATGGAAGTTGTCCTGATCCAGACTGTGTGTGAAAACTGTACTCAGATTGAACTGACTAGTTGAGTAAAAGAGAATTACACGTGGATTGGGTCATGCAGGGCGCGGAATCCGTGGGGACCACCAGCCACAGGATGGGGGCACTCCTCGAGCGTTGGATCAGCCGCGACGGACGATCCGACGGAGGAGACGCATCCGGTCCAGGTATATAAGCCAACCTTTTGCGCTTCGCAGCACAACCACTTTTCCGCATCTCTCTCTCTTCTCTCTCTCTTCTCTCTTTCTCTCTCTCTCTCTCTCTTCTCAAGAGCAGCAGCGGCGAAAGGTGCGAGGTGAGGTGAGATCTCTCTCCAACTTCTTCCTCTCCTCTGGTTTCGTCCACCGCCTCCATCCCTAAACTCTACTTCTCCAAAATCGCCGGGAGATTCTTCTCCTTACTCTTCTTCGATCTTGCTCCATTCGTTGGTGCGTTTGTTTGCTTGGTGTGTTTGGTGTCGCGGTTCTCTCGTTCTTGTCTTCGCTGAGCGGCATTGAATCGAGCGGCACCGCGTCTCGAACCTCTTGCTTGAATGTGGATGCGTTTAGGCATCCTAGACTTGGCGAGGTTTTGCCGCGCTTTCATCCCCTTTTTTTCGTGTTCTTCGCTTCCCGTACCCGTGATGTTGTTGCTTGATGCATTTGAACCGTGGTTTTCTTGGAGTTGGATGAGGAGGTTGACGAGCACAGAAGCTTCATGGTGGTCTCCGTTCGCCTCTCTCATCGGGGCACGTTGATCTTGACGGTTCCTGGCGCGACCAGTATGCGTGCGCGAGAAGTTAGACGCCATAAGTTAGACGCCATCAATTCGTTTCTCTTCTCTGCTTGTTTGTTTTTCAGTTCGTTCTGTTTTGGTGTGCTGCGGAGGTGCCAGTTTCTGAATTTGTATCAACCAAGTGACATCCTCTTATTCTTTTTGCTGTTCCTGATGCAATGCGCCCTTCTTCCTTACGTCTTGATGAAGTAGTTGCGCCGTGAGGCGTTTCGGCATCCGAAATTCGCTAAGATTTTACCTGTCTGTGTTCCTTTTTTTTTCTCGTGTTCTAGGCTAACCGTACCCGTGTTTTTGTTGATGATGATACCGATTCGTTTCTCTTCTCTGCTTCTTTAGTTTGTTCTATTTCGATATGTTGCGGAAGTGTAAGTTTCTGAATTTGTATTAGCCAAATGACTTCTCGTTCTTTTTGCTGTTCCTGATGCAATGTGCAGGCAACTTCTTCCCTACCCGTCTCTTTGACGTGTTTTCTTGGTTTAGTTTCTGTTTGGAAAGAACTCTATGTCCTATTGTGGCTTTGTTTACTCGATGCTATTTGTTGGTTCAATGATTTCTGCATGTGTAGTCGCTCCGTTGAATTGCTCTGTTTTCTTTCTCTTCAATTGACGTAAATATTCTGATTCTTTACATATCGAAGAGGCTTCTATCTCGTGAATATTGGTTTGGATTCCTTCTCTCTTACCGGACGATTTGATCCTGCAAGATTGTAGGATTTTCTTCTAGTTTGTTACCTATTTTCCCTTCTCTGTGACGGTGTTCCATGCCGTACTGTACTGTTAAGTTGCATGTTGTATTCTTTATGTTAAATTCTACTAGAAGTGCACGCTGCTGTCCCTGCTTTTCTTCTTCTTCTTCTGTTCTTCATACTCTGTTTGGAATTATTAAGAGTTTTAATACGCAGAAGAGGTGGCCATATCTGGAGAAATCGATCATCCTTGTACAGTACACTTTATCTGTTCGTTTACTCTTCTTTTCTCACATTGGAATTTGGTGTTATGATTTGTGTCAGTAAAGCTTGTATGGCGTTCTTAGAAAACCTTATATGTATTTTGTTCACAGTATTATTCTTGTATAAGATACGATTTAGGTGTAAAATACCGCAGCACTGCAACTGAAGATTGATACTTCCATGTTATATATCTCAAAAATGCATTTAGGGCCCTGAATGAAGCACATTTACACCCTGTGCTTTGAGATAGATTATTCTATTGACTTTGTTTCACAAAATACCAAGTTTTCTGGCATTTAATCGATCTGTATTGTTGTTTACGTGTATTTACCTTACTCTTTCCCCGTTTTTGTCAACAATGTTATTGTATATTTTCATGCTATAAATTTTCAGCAAAGCAAAGCTCCGCTATGGGTAACAGCCTTCCTGTAGACACGAAGTTCACTGTTGAAGAAGAGAATGACAGAATTAAGTATGTCGTGTCATCTATGCAAGGATTGAGTGAGAAGATGGAAGATGCTGTGAGTAAACTTGCAGCCTTTCGTATGACAACAAATAGGATAGTTCTGCAAAAGTTTATTACTGATCTGTAAGTAATTATGTAAAATTCCGACACTGACATATGCCCTCCTTATTTTCTAGCATGCAGCTATTCTAAATCTTGATGATACCAATTCCACGTCATTCTTTGGTGTTTATGATGGCCATGGAGGTTTGCTTCATTCTCATCTTTTTTTTTGTTTCAAACCCTCCAAATTGTTGGCATAACTGGCCATGGAGGTTTGCTTCATTCTCATCTTTTTTTTTGTTTCAAACCCTCCAAATTGTTGGCATAACTGTTTACATCATGCTATGTTTGTTTGTGTGTATCACTTGTTTATCTTTGTGCATTTTTTGAAAACTTGCTGTTTATGGTGAAACATTTACCTGTCAAATTTTCAAATAAATGTGATGCTACAGTTAAGGATAATGAACCAAGTTAGCTATCCATAATCATATTCGTGTGGCATCTTGCAAGGATAACATGAACTACATAAAACGAAATATTAATTCACGAGGGATAAAACACTCCATGGATGTGAGCTAAAATAAATATTCATGATAATTAAGTGGATGGTAACAGATTAACAGGTTGTCTAATGCTATTTTTCTTATGATACCTGTTAAAGTGATGTTCTGCTACTAGTTTTCATAACATTGTTTTGATTTATAAGCTTCTATGCGCATAGCAGTAGCAGTAATCTTGATCCATCCTATTGAGCTGCCATACTGAGTTGTTTATTTTCTATCTCAGGAGCTGAAGTAGCATCGTATTGCGCAAAACAATTTCACTTTGAGCTTTGCCATCATGAAGACTATCACAACGATCTGACTAACGCACTGGAGAGTGTGTTTTTTAGGTTATTTTTGCCTAGTCTATATCAGTTTGTTTATAGCTTGACTTGCAAATGTGGGATATCATTGTCTTGTGTAATTTCTGCAGCATGGATGAGAACCTGCAACAGTCCGATGCTTGGAGGGAGTTAGTTATTCCTCGTGATAATGGATGGATGTATTTTCTCAAGGCTGGTGTCTGTGCAAACCTTTGGCCTTTCCCACAGGTAGTAATCTTTTAACCCCTAAAACGTCTTTTAATATCCATATCTTGAAGAAGTTACTCAAAACTGTATTTGTTGGACAGTGTGCATATTGTATCTATGAAAAAAGGAAATGGAAGAATGTGTGTGATATCGAGACTATTGTTCTTTCTTGAGATGTACTTTGGAGTTGGAAGAGATATGTTTAACCCTAACCTCGACTAATTGCTCCTATTAAAAAAGATCCAGTTAGTTACATATCAATTGGCTGGTTTACTGAGTTGGAGGCCAACAGGTTCTCAAGTTCTCATTGCACCTTGGTTCTTATCATACTATGGTACTACCCTAAATTAAGGTATTGTTTGTGGCATCCCTTCAATGGTTATTTCTTTTGTACACTGGTTTGGTTTTCAGAAATGTTTTTCTTTACCTGCTGGCTTTCTTGAGCTATTTCTTGGTAGCTTTTTCCTTCTAACTATGTTGCCATTCTGTGTTATATACTTCAGTTTTGTTCTTTTTCCAGGCGACATATACCGGGCCAGCATATGAAGGGAGCACAGCATGTGTGGTTGTCCTCAGAGGTAACGAAATGATTGTTGGACATGCTGGTGATTCTCGTTGCGTACTCTCAAGAAGTGGTGGTCTGGTATAGTGATTGCTTCCCTATTGAATTTCTGGTTGGTACCTAATTTGCATTCTCGTTTATTGTGGTGCCTAACATTTGTGCTTGTTTCCGTTGTGTCAAAAGGCTGTTGATTTATCCATCGATCACAAACCAAGCACAGGCAGTGGGTCTGAAAGAGAGAGAGTTCAAAATGCAGGAGGAAGAGCTATTGGAGTTACATGTGAAAAAGTAATGGGGAATTATGTAGTCAAGGAACAATGGGGCCTCGGTGATTCTGAGGAAAGTGTGTTAATCACAAGATCAATTGGTATAGTCTTGTCTGAATCTGTTTACCATTGGTTGCGCGTAATAGCACAAAAAGAACCACATTACATTGTGACCTGCGTTTTACCTACTTACATTTCAGGTGACTTTGCTTTCAAGAACAACAAATATTTAAATCGTGAAGAACAAATGTTGATATGCGATCCGGACATCCTCACTGTAAGTGTAACCAGGTTCGTTTGGTAGAATATAAAGTTTGTGTTGGCGGGGTGCGATCTGATGGAAAATGGCCCTTTCTATGTCAGGATGACATAACTGGTGACATGGAGTTTCTTCTTATAGCAAGTCAAGGCCTCTGGTAAGTGGTAACTATTTGATCATTTTGATGTCACCAGTACTCAGTGTCATGCTTATTTTCTCCTGTTTGATGCATTTATAGTTTTCACTCACAGTTCCATACTAACTGCAGATACCTACTGTATATCCCCCCCTCCCCCCTGCAGGTCTTGCGTGGAAAGTGCGGATGTGGTTGCTTACATACATGACCGTTTATCGGTGAGTTTCTTTTTTTTCCCCAGTTTGTCTTCTTGGCAGGACAAGATATCTTATTGGTGTTAATTATGCATCTGTTCTAGGAAACGACTTCCATCAAGAAATATAAATCACATGATTTTCTTCTTTGAAAAAACAGCGCTAATCCCCAAAGGCCCAAACCCCTCAAAACCAGTAGTTTGTTTAGCACTGAATATACATGCATGACTGACAACAAACTGCTTTGAGTTCGATTCTTTCGCTGTTAAAACTGCTGTTCCTTTTGCCGTGACCAATTAATGTTGCTATGCAGGAGGGCGCAGAACTGCGTGTCATCTGTGAGGAGGTTGTTCAGTTCGGCTTGCCATCGGGCGAGAACACGACCGTCATCCTGGTTCAGTTCAAGCCCGGTGCCTTCAAGTTCCAGTACCAGCTGGTCGATCCCGCTGCCTTCGACACTGCCGTCTCTAACGTTGCCAGCACCAGTGCCGGCCGGGCTGGTGGCAGCGACACGAGCGCCTCGAGCGACGAGGGCGTCGACAGCACTGCCACTGCCAGCACCACCACCACGGGCTACGAGGCCGGCTCCAGCACCGGCCCCGGCAGCGGCAGCGCCAATGCCTCGGTCGACAGCCTCGGCGACCTCGCCACTAACTGTGACACCGACGACGTCTTCACCTTCATCAACAGCGACGACAAGTTCTCCATCAACAGCGACGAGGTCGAGGTCGGTCCCTACGCCAGGTCCAAGGCTCACGGCCGCAGGGCCCACAATAGTCCCTCTCCCAGCGCCAACCCCAGCGCCGGCGACGATGTGGTCGGCCCCACTCCCAGCGACATCGACAGCGCCATTGCCAGAGCCATGGCCGTGGCTAGCGGTGTCATGGCGGGCGTGGGCTCCAAGGTCGACTCCACCACCAGCACCAACCCCAGCGCCGCGGCTAACACTGGCAGCCACACCGGCGACAAGGTCTACGCCAGTGCCTCAGACGGCAGCAACACCAGCGACGAGGTCAAGGTCGACGCCAGCACCCGTGGCAGTGCCAGGGCTGACAGCGGCGAGCTCTTCCCCACTCCCATCGCCAACACCACCAGTGCCGTTGCTGACAACACCACCGTCGCCGACGAGGTCGATCCCACTGCCACTGTCGCGGCCGACGACAGCAACACCGGCGACAAGGTCGATCCCCCTGCCAGCACCAGCGCCACGGCAGACACAGACAGCAACACCAGCGGCGAGGTCGACGCCACTGCCACTGCCAGCGCCAGCGCTGCCATGGCTAATGACGAGGGCACTGGCAAGGGCACGGTTCCTGACGACGATGTACTCGTCGAGACCCACAGCGAGGACAGCCCGTAGATGCATGATTCAGAAGGACAGTTTCCACTCAATTTTGTCCAAGACGGAGATGATGTGTGATGATGCATGCGCGGGATGATACCGATCATTGGTAGTAGTAGTAGTAGACTAATGCGTTGATAGGATCGGAGCAGTTTGTTTCTGCTACCTTGTTTTTGGTTTACGCCTCCTGGTAGGAGATTTTGCTTGCTAGACTCGGTTACTGAGACACCTATCTGGTTTTTGAGTTATTTTTTGAACGAAAACACACAATATAGCGCGTGATCTATTGATATAGCAAAAAAAAATACAAAACTATGGTCCTTGGAGGCTGTAAGTAGGAAAAAAAAAGAAGAAAACTCGTCCAGTTGGATTGGGACATCAACCGGACAAACGCTTAAAACGAGCTTTCACTATAACCTTTAAAAGACCCATGTCACGCTCAGAAATTTTTACCGAAATTTTCGAAGCTGAATGTGCATTAAACACCCTGTCCAAGATAATTTTCGAAGCTGAATGTGCATTAAACACCCTGTCCAAGACCAGACAGGGATACACAAACGACAAATTGTATATACAGATCGACTCCACTCCACAGGCATCCCTTGACGGCAACGACAAGCCTACTCATCGGCGAACTCAACTGCAGCTGGAGGATCTTGACGGCAGCGACAAGCCTACTCATCGGCGAACTCAACTGCAGCTTCATCCTTCAGTTTTGAGGTGGGGGAAAAGAAAGCAAGACTGAGTACAACCACCGTACTCAGCAAGTCATACCGAAAGGAGATATGATGCAAGGTAATTCTAAGAGAAGGCTAGGGTTAACTTTTGCACAAAGCGGCATTTCACAAAGCTAAGTTGAATACGGTAAAAACAGTGATTAAATATAATTAAACAATATTAATCATCTCTGCTCAACGCTACACCACGTTGAGTCAGGCCTAATCCATCCAACTATTCTAACCAGTTCCACTGAATCAGGTTATTATCATTAGTGGGACTAATCACGGTGAATCTGGTCGACAGCCCATAACCGCGGGCGCGGCTATTCGAATAGTTTCTAACTCTGATAAGAGGTGTACGTCTGTACCCACAATACACAGCCCCACAACACGTTCCCGTGCGTCGACATGCCACCACGGCATATCGAAAAAGGGTCTGTGACAGGACCATTCGCATAACCCTCCCTGACCAAGCGACACCACACCTTAGGTTTCACCCCTACCTTTATATCCAAGGTAGACAGCCCCCTCTCGTGCCTAGGTGAATCCGGCAGCCGCATAGACCTTTCCCGGTCCATCCGCACTCCATCTCGCTCACCTTTGCCTGGATGCGTCGGCCAGAGAAAGCTACACTACAAGCCCAGCCGTTGCCCATGCTGGCTTGTGGTACGCACTAATATTTCTTTCAGGGTTTCCCGCGAACTGTTCCTTAACTGCCATGGGTGCGTCTTGCAAAACCGTGCACCCACAGCCCACCATTTAGTCAAGTTTTAATTAACCGTTATCCTTTGCCAACGGCACCTCCGGTCTGAGACCGTTATTTCATGTGAAATAATTCTAGTAAATTAATTCTCCTTTTCATGATCTAGTTGTACTAGGCAAGCTAAGAATGTCCTAAACCTGAAACTAGTCATTAATTCCCAGACAATCAATAAAATGGGGTAAACGACCTAGGCTGAGCACTATAGGTCCCATCCCGATTACATTATAAAACAATGCAATTTAACAGATAAAGCGAGAATAATTTATAATATGGGTACAACATGATCAATGTAAGATGACTTGCCTTGGTCTTGCTCCGACTGAACTTCAGTGACTACCTCAAAATAAACGGGAGCGTCCTCGAAACCGGAATCTATCGACAAACAAACCACAATAAAAACAGGCTATTAGTCTACTGAAACAGACAATTAAACTATTTTTAATGTGTTCTAGATATTTTTATGAATCCGCTGCAACTTGAATGGACTCAAAAGGAGTTCGGATGAATTTTCTGTGATTTTTACAAGTTTCAGCCTTTTTACTAATTACAAAAAAACGAATTACGATCCCAAAGGACTAGGGCTGACGTCACCGCGGGACCCGCTGCACAGTGACGCAAGAGAGAGAGGATGGAGCACGGTGGACTCAGTCCACCGAGCTAGGGAAGGGGCGCCACGTGGCGGCACGTGGTTGGCCGGCTCGGTTCAAAGGGGTGGACGGCTGGATCCATCCGCATTGGATCCGACGGCTCATAGAGGGGCCGGCCGGCTCACACAGGGGCAGAGCCCGCACGGCGGCGCATGGCACCGACGGACGGCGGCACACGACGGGCTCTCTAGCGGGCGCAAGGAACGGCGGGAGGAACCGGCGCACGGCACGGTCGACATCGGCGGCGCACGACACGGCAGGTCGAACCAAGGCGGCGCACTAGAGGGAATCGGTGGCGGCGAGCCCTAGTGGCGCCGGCACACGGGAAGGAAACGGAGTACGCATCCTACTCGACGCGGCCTGAACTAAACAAGCGCAGAAACTCGCCAAAAAACGAAAGGAAAACGGAGGGGGAAGAGGGAACCTCACCGACGGCCGACGACGAGGAAGAAGGCGGCGGAGACGCGATTTAGAGTCTAGAAATTGGGGAAAAACGGTGGAGAGGGTGTTCCCAGAGTTTGCGAAGGCGGTGGTGGCGTCGGTTTGGTGCGGCTTGCGGTGGTTTGGCCGGAACGGGGCCGGGAGCGGAGCTCGGCGGTGGCAGCGGGTGCTTGTACGGTGCGAGATCGCGAGGGGGCTCGGTTGCGGGCGAATGCGAGAGGAAAGCATGTGCCGAGTGTCGGGGATACTTTATATGGGAGAGGGCGGCTCGGACGTGGCCGGGAGGATTGGGAACGGCAGCCGAAACGTGGGCGAACGGGGCGGCGACACCAATTTGAATTGCGGCCATTTCGGCGTGCACGTGGGACGGGAGAGAGGGGAGAGTGGGGGGCACGAGGTGCGGGTGAGGGGGGGCACGGGGTGACGCAGGCGGAGAGTGGGACGTGACCGAACGGAGGCACGGCGCGGACGTGCACATGCACGGGCGCGAGATGCGACCGGCTCGGTTGGAGGTCGGGGATGACAAGCGGGGTCCACCCGTCATTGTCCCCAACCCGAGGGGAGGAAACCTGGACTTCAGCGTTGGCGGCTTAGGGGATTTGGGCCGGCCCAACAAGGGGTGCGGGGAGAGAGGAAGGAGAGAGGGGAGTTTGGCTGGCCGGATGGGCCGAAAGGGGAGGGAAGGAGGAAGACGGGCCGGTGGGAAAAAGGAGGGGAGAGTGGGCCGAAGGCCACGGGAAGGAGAAAAGAAGGAAAAAGAGAAAAGGGGAAAAGAAAAGGAAAAACCCTTTTCCTTTTGGAATTTAATTTCAGTTAGCCTAAATTAATTTTTATAAATGCTTTCGGTATTTTGAAAATTCCGATAAAAATGCTGTTAGCGTATTTTGACACGGGGAATTCGAGAAAAATTCCACCAAGCCATTTCCAATTATTAAATGGATTTTATAATTCTAGGTTTGTCTTGCTTTAACTTTTCTGGCGATTTCTTTTGCATGATTTTTCGGGTGATTTACTGCTAGGGGAAAAAGCAGAGCGTGACAAACCTACCCTCCTTAAACGGAATCTCGACCCCGAGATTCAGAGGTGTTGGCGAAGAGGTGCGGATGGGTGGCCTTTAGCTCATCTTCTCTTTCCGAGGTTGCCTCTTCTTCTGAGTGGTGACTCCATTGCACACGACAGAACTTGGTAACCCGGTTCCTGGTTCTCCTTTCACTGGTGTCAAGGATGCAAACTGGCTTTTCAACATAGGTCAAGTCCTCTTGAATCTCAATGTGATCGGGACTTGCTTGCTCCTCATGCACTCTCAAGAATTTCTTCAACTGAGATACATGTAACACGTCATGGATGCTTGCCATGGAGGGAGGAAGTTCCAACTGGTAGGCAACTTCTCCGCGGCGTTCCAAAATTCGATAGGGTCCCACAAAGCGTGGTGCCAACTTTTCTTTTGTATGGAAACGGTGCACTCCCCTAAGCGGGGTGACACGAAGATGCACATGGTCTCCAACCTCAAAGCTTAACTCCCTTCGACGGTTGTCGGCATAACTTTTCTGACGAGACTGGGCAGTTTTCAGTCTTTCCCGAATTAGTCTGACCTTTTCCTCGGCCTCATTCAAGACATCAGTCCCAAACAACTGGCGTTCTTCTGTTTGATCCCAGAAGAGCGGCGTGCAGCACTTTCTGCCATACAATGCTTCGAACGGAGCCATTTGAAGACTCGCCTGATAACTGTTGTTGTACGAGAACTCGACATAAGGTAGACTCTTATCCCAAGCTCCACCAAAGTCAAGTCCGCAAGCTCTCAACATGTCTTCCAAGATCTGATTGACCCTTTCGGTCTGACCATCAGTTTGGGGATGGTAAGCAGTGCTGAAGTTTAAACGGGTTCCCAATTCTTCTTGCAACTTTTGCCAGAACTTCGAGGTAAATTGACTTACTCAGTCCGACACAATCTTCTTTGGCACTCCATGCAAACACATGATCCTTGCCAAATAAAGCTCTGCTAGTCTCTTTCCAGTGTAGGTGGTATGTACAGGAATGAAGTGAGCGACCTTGGTGAGTCGGTCCACGATTACCCAAACAGAATCATGACCGGCGGAAGTCCTTGGTAGACCAGTGATGAAGTCCATCCCAATTTCTTTCCATTTCCACTCTGGAATCTTAAGGGGTTGCAATAATCCTGCAGGTTTCTGATGTTTTGCCTTGACCCGCTGGCACACATCACACAAGGCAACGAATTCTGCGATTCTCTCTTCTCATGCTGACCCACTAGAATTTTTCCTTAAGATCTTTAGTGCTTCCGGGGTGAATTGAGTACTGAGTTTGGTGAGCTTCTCTAAGAATTAGGTCTTTCAACTCCTTGTTCTCGGGCACGCACAATCTTTCTCTCATCCAGATTGTTCCGTGTTCATCCTCAGAGAAATCCCTGGCTTTACCAGTCTTCATGTTTTTCTTTAGCTCAGCTATGTCAGGGTCATTAGCTTGAGCTAGACGAACCTGCTCCATGAGTGTCGGCTGAGCTTCGAGAGCAGCCGTGTATCCGCGTTCGACGATTCCCAAGTTCAACTTTTCCAATTCCCTTTGCAATTCACTGCACATCTCTTCTGAACGAGCGGTGTTGCAGTAATTCTTCCGACTCAAGGCGTCCGCCACAACATTAGCCTTGCCGGGGTGATAGTGTATTCCCATATCATAGTCTTTAATCAATTCCAACCACCTTCGCTGACAGAGGTTTAGGTCTGGTTGTGTGAAGATGTACTTCAGACTCTTGTGGTTTGTGTAGACTTCACAGCGGTTACCGATAAGGTAGTGTCGCCAAATCTTTAAGGCGTGAACCACTGCTGGTAGTTCCAAGTCGTGGGTCGGATAGTTACTTTCATGAGGTCGCAATTGGCGTGAAGCGTATGCAACCACTCTTCCGTCTTGCATCAACACACATCCTAACCCATGACGAGATGCGTCACAATAAACTTGGAAATCTTTCGTCTGATCTGGCAAGGTTAGAACCGGTGTAGTGACCAATTTCTTTTTATGTTCTTCGAAACTTTTGTTGCACTCGGCAGACCACTTGAACTTTTTGTCTTTCTTTAACAGTTGTGTCATTGGCCTTGCGATTCGGGAGAAATTCTCAATGAACCGACGGTAATAACCCGCGAGTGCAAGGAAACTTCGGATTTGAGAAACAGTCCTTGGTGGGGTCCACTTAGTAACTGACTCCACATTTGACGGATCAACTGCTACTCCTTGAGCGGTTATGACATGACCAAGAAACTAAACTTTCTCGAGCCAAAAATCGCACTTACTGAACTTGGCGTATAACTGGTATTCCTTTAACCTTTCAAGTACTAGGAGGAGGTGTTGCTCATGCTCTTCCTCAGACTTTGAGTAGATGAGAATGTCGTCTATGAAGACCACAACAAACTTATCCAGGAAATCTATGAACACCTTGTTCATTAGGTTCATGAAAAAGGCCGGTGCATTCGTGAGTCCAAAGGACATGATGGTGCACTCGTACAACCCATAGTGAGTGATGAAGGCCGTTTTTGGGATATCTTCTTCTTTGATCCGCAACTGGTGATAACCTGATCGCATGTCTATCTTAGAGAGCACTTTAGCTCCTTTCAGCTAGTCGAATAAGTCATCAATCCGAGGTAACAGGTACTTGTTCTTAATAGTGACCTCGTTGAGTGCGTGATAATCCACACACATCCTCTTGGTTTTATCCTTTTTCTCCACGAATATCACCGGAGCACCCCAAGGCGACGTGCTCGGGCGAATGTATCCCTTCTGTAGTTGTTCATCGACCTGTTTCTTGACCTCGGCCATCTCGTTGGCAGCCATTCTGTAAGGTCTCTTATGGATCGGGGTGGTTCCTGGTACCAAGTCGATCCGGAACTCAATCTCTCTCTTTGGTGGCATGGTTGTGAGATCCTCCGTAAAGACCTCCGGATACTCCCGGACTACAGGTATGTCCTCCAGTTTCTTGGGTTCTTGCTTTTCTGCCACTGGTTCATCCTGACCGGTAATCTGGTTCAGGCTTACTCCTTGCTCTAGAGGCATCGGAGACTGGAAGGTAACCACTTCTCCTTCCGGGTTGATTAGGGTGATGGTGCGCGTCGCGCAGTTTATCACTCCCTTGTATCTTGTCAACCAATCCATCCCAAGGATGACATCTAGGTCTTTGGATTCGAGAAGGATGAGATTGGCTAGAAATCGTGATCTTTGGATTTCTATTGTCACCGAGGGACTATAGCTGACTAACATCAGACTATTTCCCGGGGTGTGAACCCGCATCGGTGTGACAAGTTTCTCTTTTCTTAACCCATGCTCCCCAACACATCTCTTTGATATGAAGGAATGAGTTGCACCAAAATCGAACAAAACTATAGCTGACTGAGTTTACAGGAAACGTACCCAGTATGACGTCTGGTGATGCCTGAGCTTCTTCAGCTATGGCGTGGTTGACCCTTGCCTGAACGAACCTGGGTGTGTTGCGCTTCGGCTTCGGACACTTGTCGGCGAAGTGCCCGGGCTCGTTGCAGTTGAAGCAAACCAACGGCTTGCCCCCAAAGTCCTTCTTGGGTTGAGCTGGTGGGGCTTGTGCCATTGGTGGGCGCGGAGCAGGGTTCCGGGGGGGATGGCCACCACTGTTGTTGTTGTTGCCACGGCTGAAGTTGGGGTTGTGATGGAAGTTCCCCTGGTGAAATGGACGGTGTTGGCAGACAACCATGGTGGAGGGCCCACCTTGTTGCCCTGGCATGAAGCGGGGTTGCTGGATGTTCCTTTGGTTCGACCGGAACTAGGCTGCCTTCCTTTTGCGGTCCATTTTGTTCCGCTGGTCTTCCTGGTGGATGGCCTTGTCGACCAGTTTCTCGAAGTCGACATAGTTACCCGAGATCAGTTGGTTGGTCAGTTCATCGTCGAGATCGGCTAGAAACTTGTCCTGCCTCTCGGCATCAGTGCACACATCTTCCGGTGCGTAGCGCGCGAGGCGGTTGAACTCATGTAGGTATTCCGTCACGGTTCGATTGCCTTGATTTAGGGCTCGAAATTACCTCTTCTTTTGTGCCACAATTCCGTTAGGGACTTGCGCCTTTCGGAAGCTACGGCAGAACTCTGCCCAAGTAAACTCCGTCCCTGCCGGACGAGTCATCAGATGGTTGTCCCACCACGCCAAAGCGGGACCCTGAAGCTGATGAGTGGCGAACGCCACCTTCTCCTGGTCGTTGCACTGCAGGAGATTAAGCTTCTTCTCGATGGCATGGAGCCAGTCATTTGCCTCCATGGGGTTGGTGGTGCTCGAGAAGGTAGGAGGGCGGACGCGGAGAAACTCAGGTAGCTTGGACTGGAGTGGTGGGGGTGGACCATTGCTGTTGTCGTGGTTCTTGGAGCTTCTTCTTGCTTGCGGTTGTTGGAGCATCTAACATTGCATCTGGCGATGTTCTTCTTGCATCTGCTGCATCATGGCAGCCATCATCTGAGTCTGAGTTGCAAGGACTTGGGCGAGCGTCGGGTTCTCTGGCGCCGGAGGGGGACCGTTGCCTACAGCCCCGTTGAGGTTGTTGCCTCTGTTCTGATCCTCGCCGTTATTGACATTCCCGTTGAGAGGCCTCATGTTCACCATCTGGAGAGGGCGGACAGAAGGAAAAAGAAAGACAAGAAGAAAAACAGACTGCTCAGAATCCTAAACTTTATTATAAATTATTCTGGTCTGAATTTAAACATTACGGAAAGGAAAACAGTTCAACTCCTAATTAATGGCAGCCATACCACAACCAATTAGTAGGGTCTGCCGACTATCCCACAAGCAAACAAACCTAAGCACACAACTACCAAGCAACGACTAAGGAAAACGAGCAACTAGGGTGACATCCTAGTGCTCGGAACGGCTCCTGTGGTTGGTGGAGTCGAAGTCGGACTCGGGCTTGTCTCCGACCCCCTCTGAGCGGCTGTGGGAGTCCAACAGGTACGTCTCTCCTTGCCTAGCTCACCGCCACCGAAGCGCCACCGGAGCCGCCCTTGAGCGGCTAGCTGTGTCTTTGGAGCCGCTGGCGGTGACGTTGACGAGCGGGTGGAGGGGCCGGGCGTCGCGGACAACCAACCTCCTCTGCTTCGCCAAGCTGCTGGCGACGTGGGAGTGAAGGTCGGCGACGTGAACGAGCGGGCGAAGGGCGAGAGGTGAAGGCGCACGAACACCGAAGCGGCTCGGAGTGGAGGAGGGTTCCGGTGCGCAAGCTGGATGCGCACAGGAGCGGTGGTGGTCTTCCTCGGAGTGGTGCGGAGCCTGGCGCCCCTGGGTGGCAAGCGGCCCTGGAGAATGACATTCTCCCTCTTGAGGCGGGCCTCTTCGTCCTTCAACTTGACGATCTCCACCAACTTCTGATCATTGAGGGCCACGCTGCCCTATGCAGATCCGCGTGCAAGGTGTCCAACCCCTGCAGGACTGTGGTCATCCGCCCAAAAGTCATGTTGTTCTCCGACACGGCTGAGCGGAAAGAGCTGGTGCTGTCGTAGTCGCCACGTCTGGGATGATAGCGGTAGGCGGTGTGGCAGAAGTCGACGTCGTGGCGCTCCCGGAGTCTGGTGAGCATCAGGTAGGCAGCCTCCTGACAAGCGTGCTCGAAAGTGCCTCCAGAGGCCTCCACCACCATGTTAGGCAACACAGTGGGAATGCCGTGCACCTCCAAGCTGACACGGTGCGGGAACTCGCCGTTGAGGTGGCGGATCTTGGTGTACTCGGGGAGGCTGGGGTACCCGATCAGGAACGTCATCTTACTCAGCTCTGCCACGAAATCTCCAAGGCCCTGACCGTAGTGCGTCGGGAGAAGGCCTGCCATCTATAGAAGACAAAGGAGGGGGAATCAATGCATGCTTAGATCCAAACTAAATAAAGCAACAAAGACTCAAATGAATAACCAAGTAAGAAGCACATTTTATGCATGAAATAATTTTAGCATGATCACAAATAAAATACTACAGACTCTGCTAAGCAATAAATTAATGAGCGAAATAATTACATATTAATAATAAGACACATGAAATATTGCAACCCGCAAATTCTATACGCGACTTAATGCATAGCCCCGACGACTCCCAAACGACTGTCGAATAAAATTCACTCCGACTGAGACCCTGTCTAGGAAAATTTCTAAAACCCTAAACTGACCATACTCGGAAAAATCCAATTCGAAGAACGATTAAGATTTTTCCCGCGAAACGAGAACCCCAAATTTTTCACGAAACAACTCCAATTGCAAGAGGGCAAATGCATATGAAAGAGTTTCAGAGGGCTCTTAGGGTTTTCCATTTGGCTTATCCTACGGTCAAGATCGGCTCTGATACCAACTTCTCACGCCCAGAAATTCCTACCAGAATTTCCTAAGCTGAATGTGCATTAAACGCCTTGTCCAGGGCCAGCCAGCGATAAACAAACGACAAATTGTATATACAGATCCACGTCTTAAAAACATATAAAAGGTCTTACAACGCAGCGGAAAGGGAAAAAAACTAAAGCACTAAGCTTCGACGCTTGCGGCGCGGCGACTCCACTCCACAGGCATCCCTTGACGGCAGCGACAAGCCTACTCATCGGCGAACTCAACTGCAGCTTCATCCTCCAGCTCTGAGGTGGGGAAAAAGGAAGCAAGACTGAGTACAACCACCGTACTCAGCAAGTCATACCGAAAGGAGGTATGATGCAGGGTAATTCCAAGGGAAGGCTAGGGGTTAACTTTTGCACAAAGCGGCATTTCACAAAGCTAAGTTGAATACGGTAAAAACAATGATTAAATATAATTAAACAATATTAATCATCTCTGCTCAACGCTACACCACGTTGAGTCAGGCCCAATCCATCCAACTATTCTAACCAGTTCCACTGAATCAGGTTATTATCATTAGTGGGACTAATCACGGTGAATCTGGTCGACAGCCCATAACCGCGGGTGCGGCTATTCGAATAGTTTCTAACTCTGATCAGAGGTGTACGTCTGTACCCACAAGACAACCCCACAACACGTTCCCGTGCGTCGACATGCCACCATGACATATCGAAAAGGGGTCTGTGACAGGACCATTCGCATAACCCTCCCTGACCAAGCGACACCACACCTCAGGTTTCACCCCTACCTTTATATCCAAGGTAGGCAGCCCCCTCTCGTGCCTAGGTGAATTCGGCAGCCGCATAGACCTTTCCCGGTCCATCCGCACTCCATCACGCTCACCTTTGCCTGGATGCGTCGGCCAGAGAAAGCTACACTAAAAGCCCAGCTGTTGCCCATGCTGGCTTGTGGTACGAACTAATATTTCTTTCAGGGTTTCCCGCGAACCGGTCCTTAACTGCCATGGGTGCGTCTTGCAAAACCGTGCACCCACAGCCCACCATTTAGTCAAGTTTTAATTAACCGTTATCCTTTGCCAACGGCACCTCCGGTCTGAGACCGTTATTTCATGTGAAATAATTCTAGTAAATAATTCTCCCTTTCATGACCTAGTTGTACTAGGCAAGCTAAGAATGTCCTAAACCTGAAACTAGTCATATTAATTCCCAGGCAATCAATAAAGTGGGGTAAATGACCTAGGCTGAGCACTATAGGTCCCATCCCGATTACATTATAAAACAATGCAATTCAACAGATAAAGCAAGAATAATTTATAATATGGGTACAACATGATCAATGTAAGATGACTTGCCTTGGTCTTGCTCCGACTGAACTTCAGCGACTACCTCAAAATAAACGGGAGCGTCCTCGGAACGAGAATCTACCAAAAACAAAGTACAACAAAAACAGGCTATTAGACTACTGAAACAGACAATTAAACTATTTTTAATGTGTTCTAGACATTTTTATGAATCCTCTGCAACTTGAACGGACTCAAACGGAGTTCGGATGAATTTTCTGTGATTTTTACAAATTTTAGCCTTTTTACTAATTAAAAAACGAATTATGGTCCCAAAGGACTAGGGCTGACGTCACCGCGGGACCCGCTGTACAGTGACGCAAGAGAGAGAGGATGGAGCACGGTGGACTCGGTCCACCGAGCTAGAGAAGGGGCGCCACGTGGTGGCACGTGGTTGGCCGGCTCGGTTCAAAGGGGTGGACGGCTGGATCCATCCGCATTGGATCCGACGGCTCATAGCGGGGCCGGCCGGCTCACACAGGGGCAGAGCCCGCACGGCGGCGCACGGCACCGGCGGACGACGGCACACGACGGGCTCTCCGGAGGGCGCAAGGAATGGCGGGAGGAACCGGCGCACGGCATGGTCGGCATCGGCGGCGCACGACGCGGCCAGGTGGAACCAAGGCGGCGCACCGGAGGGAAATGGCGGCGGCGAGCCCTAGTGGCGCCGGCGCATGGGAAGGAAGGGAGGGAAGGAGGAAGACGGGCCGACGGGAAAAAGGAGGGGAGAGCGGGCCAAAGGCCCACGGGAAGGAGAAAAAGAAGGAAAAAGAGAAAAAGGGGAAAAAGGAAAAGGGAAAACCCTTTTCCTTTAGGAATTTAATTTCAGCTAGCCTAAATTAATTTTTATAAATGCTTGGTATTCGAAAATTCCGATAAATATCCTATTAGCGTATTTTGACACGGGAATTCAAGAAAAATTTCACCAAGCCATTTCCAATTATTAAATGGATTTTAAAATTCCAGGTTTGTCTTGCTTTAACTTTTCCAGCGATTTCTTTTGCACGATTTTCCGGGTGATTTACTGCTAGGGGAAAAACGGAGCGTGACAACCCACTTACACCATACGGTCGAAAGATTGACGCCTTAAAGGACGGCACCCGCCAAAACTACACACCAACTAGCCATGACAACTTTACCGTAGAGTTCCTATTCAACTGGACAATAGGAGAATACACACCACACTTCACCGAAAGGGTTCCCGCCACACGGTACTTATCGCTGACTAGCCATGACAACTTTACCACAGAGTTCCTATTCAACTGGACAATAGGGGAATACAGACTGCACTTCACCGAAAGGGTTCCCGCCACGTGGTACTCATCGCCGTTGTGCCGCTACATGCTAGACTCCACCCGACGGGGTGAAAACCACCAGATCCGGATTTCTTGTAGGACTCAACGCACGGGGGCCTCGCCTCATCCGCCGTTGGACACCACCTCACCGCTCGCGGGGGCCACACCATGCCCACTCCTACACTCCTCTTCACGGGGGCCACGTCACGCCCGCTACTTTACTACTCATCACGGATCTGTTTGTATTGTCGCCGTCATAGCGACAGAGTAGTTGCCCTGCTTCCCCTGATCTCCGTTGAACAACTGAGCTGTCGCAGAGAGTCGACCTGGCCTTGTTGCTTCACCGCCGCATTTAACCTTCTTCGCCTAGCCAGCAACCAGAAGCTTGCACCGTCTTCTGACGATGTACCGCACCGAATAGCCCAGCAAGGTTGAAACCACCCGCCACGATCCGCTGCAAGCCTAGTCATCGCACAATGTCGTCGCCGCAAGAGCCGTCCACTGACGTAGTCCCGTACCGCACTGACCATTGCCAGGCAATGTCAGTGGCCGTAATCCGCTGCAGGTCTCTAGAAACCGACAACCATGCCACGACCCTTAGCTGCCACCAAGACCTCGAAAGCCTCGCCATGCCGCCACTCCGAAACTATCACCACTGGTGTAAGTGCCTGTCGGGTCCGGTCACGCAACTACTATTGTTGCCTTTTTCCCCCTCTTTTTTTCTCTTCCCTTTTTTTCTTTTTTTCTTTTTCTTTTTTTCTTTTTTCCCTTCTTTTTCTTTTCTTATTTTTTTCTTTTCCTCTCACTTCGCAGCGTCGGCTCCGGCGTCGACATCATCGGCGATGCTCCGCGCTCTGCACCTCCTCCATAGTCGGCTGCTCCGCACTCGCTTCTCATCCGGAGGCCGCAGCCACGGCCCGCCGCGCCGCCGCCCGATGCGCCCGGGTGCCGCTCGAGCTCAAGGGCATCTCCCTCGCCGACGTGGACCTCATCGTTGTCCTCGACGTCAGCACCAGCATGGCCGGCGACAAGATCATCAAGATGAAGGCCAACCCTGCTCTTCGTCATCCGCAAGCTCACCGACGTGGACCTCCTCTCCATCGTCACCTTCTCCAACGACGCTGCCCGCCTCTGCTCGCTCTGCTTCGTCATCGGCGCCGCGCAGGCCGACCTCAAGGCCGTGGTGGACAGCCTCGTCGCCGAAAGCAATACCAACATCAAGGCAAGCCTCGCCTCCTTCCAAGTGGTGGCCGACGAGAGGCGAAGGCCCTCCCGCCGTGCGGCCATTGCTTCCACCCGGACTGTGCCGCCCTGGCCACCAGCATCCTCGCGGCATCGTCCTCCTGCTCTAGCGCTGCTGCCACCGAGCGACAGCTAACAGGCAGCAACCAACGTCGGTCGTGGCACTGCATCTGCCGCCAGCCGTCAACATCGACGTCGCTTCCAAGGTTCTAGTCCAGAGTTCGAAGAAGCCGACCCGACGCCGCATGGCAGTGTGCTCTGACGAGCGCTGCTCCGCCTCCTACTTTGCTCTCGCCGCCGCCTCACCAGAGTGGAGGTGGAGTCGGCCGACTCCGTCGCCGCTACTCAGGGGGAGGAAGGGGAGCAGGCGGCGAGGCCCGAGGAGGAGGTGGCCACGTGGAGGATCAGTGGTTCAGGCCAACCACCGCCGCCGCCAGTTGCCGAGCCTCCACCGCATACTTCCCGAGGGACCGCCACCGCTCGCAAGTTCCTCACCGTTGCTGACATCAGCGACCACGCCATCCCCGCCGCCAACCGCTGGTCACGCCGTCAATCGCCATCCCTGCCGCCAGCCGCCGTCCCCGCCTTCTGCCCCCGTTCAGCCGTCGTCGCCGTCTCGTAGCTAGTGATGCTTTTGTTGATCCTCATTTTGAATCTCTATACGTGCTGGGTATGAACTACTTGCTCTGTTCCCGAATATTAGTTCTTCTGTTGGATACGTAATGCGGCTGGTTGGCTGATTATCTCGCTTCGCTTGTCTGAACTAAAGTGAATTGCGTGCTGAAACCGGCTCTGGAAGTCTGAATCCGGCCCATGGGCTAACGCGCTGTAATGCTGCTGCTCTGTGGCATACTCTAGCACCGCAACAGCAACGGACTCGGTCACTACCTCACTATGTGTAAAAACTAACTATAAACTATTATAAAAATAATTGCAAAATCGATGGCTAATTTATGAAATAAATCTTGTTAGATTTGTTTTACGAATTAGAGTTTTATAAATAATCTACATTTGATATTTTAAAATAGCAAAATTTAATCTCATCTAAACACCATCTATATTGAAAAGTCTCTCGGGCTTGTCGGAAACTATAAAATTATCGTCATGGTTGCATGGATCATACACCGCAAGCTTCCTGTCTTTACCAAGAACGTACAACAAGCCACCGTGGAGCACTGGTCGACGCCGCCAGAAGTTGTGGTCCAGAGTCCGTCAATTTCCAAGCCCCCACTTGTCGTCGTCTTTTTGAATCGCACGGGTGAGCTGTAGCACGGACGTCGTGTTGACGCACTACATCCTTCGCGCGTGGTCGTCGTAGACAATGAACTCGGACGAATGAAAGGCATCTTTGGCAGCTCATAGATGGTACCGGCTATGAGAGCGGCTTGAAGGATCAATCCAGGTAAGCACAACGTGAGGCGTCGTCCACTGGAGCAGCAGATCCTAGCGTTGGGCATCTTGAGCATGTCGACGGCGATCTCGAAACACTTGTGGTAGTAGGGGCTGTAGTACCTCACGGCACGGCGGAGCGCCAGTTAGACGCGATGACGATAAAACAAGAAGTAAACAAGATCAACCGCAAAGAAGACACGAGATTTAACGTGGAAAAACCCTCCCAACACGAGAGGGAAAAAACCACGGGCGTCAGCCAGCAACAATCTTCACTATATCTTGGTGAGGTTACAGAACGCCTGGGATTTACAACTGAATCAACTTGTCCCATGCGGCGGCTTACAGGAACTTAAATAAGGTGGAAACCCTAAACTGGGTATAAGGAAACCCTAAACCGGGTAAACTGGGTATGAATTTTGATGTCGTGTAGGAATTTATGTTTCCTTTTCCTGATCTATGGTGCAGAATATGATTGGTAGGAGTACTAATTGTAGGTCGTAGGCGTGGATACTTCCTCGCTTCTCTTTTTCATAGTTATTTATGTCTTACTACTACAAGGAAAAATGTTTTCATTATATTTTTTGTTTTTTTATATATCATCTAAATAATCATAAAAAAATAAAAAAAGATAAGATAGATTAATATGAAACATATCACTTCACAACATGAAACTTTAAATTTAACTTCTATAAATTGTAAAAAAAATAACAAATATAATAAAAATATACGTTAACTATTTTCAATTTAATCTGTTCTTTTTGTTGCAACTTATAGAAGTCGAATTTGACCTTGCATGTTTATGAAGTGATATATTTCATATTAATCTATATTATTAATTTTTAAAAAATATTTACGATTATTTAGATGATATGCAAGAAACAAAGAGATGTCTTCTTGAGCGATGAAAATCCATCTCCCTACTATAGTATTAAATTGCAGTGCTCAAAGCCTCTTGGATGATTTCGATCAGAAATCACGAGACAACACTTATAAAGATTTATATGAAAGAGCATCTAGGCCTCTAGTGGGTTTTGGCTAATTGATTAAGGGACTAATGCACTTATTGAGTATATAAGCAGGGATTAGTCCGTTGAAGAGATGATAAATATGATGTGGAGAAGAAGAAATACAGTGAGGTTTCATTGTGATGCAAGACTACAAGTGACTGAAGATGGCAAAATGCGGGGAAGGGTTCGCAAGACTTGGCTACACGATGGACCATGCATGGAAGAAGGGCAAGCAGAGGCTTGACACCAAAGGACCCAATGCAGTGGCGAAGGAGCAAGCGCTTGCCAAACACCGACGGACTGGTCGAGGCCATAGGAAGTCACAACTTGCCGAGGATCAATCTTTGTTGAAGAACATCAAGATGAAATGCCGAAGATCAAGAGGATGTGATTCGTTAATGAACATCAAACCATAACGGCATTGATCAAGGCAAAGGTAAAATTGATTTGAGACTAATGTGTTTAATGAGTTTAGGTGAATAGTCCCGTGTGACGAATGGCGTTGACGTTGGCAACTCTCAAGACAAAGCAAGAAGATGCGTTCCTAGTGGTATAGCTTTTCTATTTGTATTTGAGTATGGAAATGCCATACTATTAAGAAGGATGCATCGTTGATGTGTCCATTTATGGCTCGGTGCTCAACGTGAACTGTGCAAGTGCTATCTTGAGAGAAACCCAAGCCTTAACCTAACCTATGAGTGGTTTTAGAGTTTGTTTCTGGTTGGGTTAGGCAACCCTTAAAATAAGCTTTTCATAGAGCCCAAGTTTGTCAAAAACGGACTCCGGAGTAAGGGTTATGACCGTTTTTGTGAAGTGTTGTTAGCCTGTTAGGGGGAGCAGAAGTTCCAATCTGTGGGACTTGAAGTTCCGATCTGAGTTCTCTGTTCGGCTGTGAAGGCGGACCTGAAGTTCAGGTCTTTGTGACCTGAAGTTCCGGTCTTTTCAACCAAAAGTTCCGGTGTTTGAATCTGTGAGTAACGACTAGTTTTGGAGGAGTTGGGTATTTAAACCACTCCACCCCTTCTATCCATGGTTGCTGATTTTAGGGCAAGAGTAGACCTATTCATAGCCAAGGAGCCCCCCAAATCCCCTACCTTTGTGGTATATCTTTGTGGATAAGATTTTGGAAGAGATTGGGAGAGAAAGAGAAGGGATGCGGGTTTGAGAGAAGGTTTAAGAAGAGAGATTGAGTGCTAGTGAACTCCACCCTATCCATGACAGAGTTTGGAAAGAGAGATAGGTTGAGAAGATAAGTTGAGAGCTAGTGAGCTTCATTCCATCCTTGAGCACTTAAGTTCATAGCAAGCAAGTCATCGATTGTGTTTGTTACTCTTGGTGATTCTCCACCTAGATGGTGAGGCGTCGCCTATGAGGATCTGACCGTGTGGATTGCCCAAAAAAGTTTGTAAGGTTTGCCTCACCGCCGCAAGGGAAGAGATAAGATTGAGTGGACACCAAGCTATCTTCTAGGAGGTTGCTTGGTAGAGCCAAGCTTCATCGGAGGTGGGTGCTCGTTGTCCAAGCTTGGACCTAGGTGTGGTCGCTTGGAAACTTGCTAAGCCTCGGTGGTTGCTTGGAGACTAAAGCTTTCTCATGGTTGATAGCTTGGTGAGGCTTGGGATCGAAAGCGATCCAACTCCTTGGAGTTTCTCAACAGAGAGTATGATCATTGAGATCCGAACTTTGGTAAAAAAAATCCTTGTCTCCTCCTTGTCTTGCGTGTTGTATTTGTTTTCTGTATGTTTCTGATTATGTACTCTATCTATTGCAACTATGTGCTGTGAGGCTTGCCCCTAGGTTTGCTCCCACGAGAAAACAGACTAAAGGGATAGGAAGTTCAGGTCCTTTGGACGAAAAGTTCAGGTCCGCTACTTCTGTCCCAAATAGAAGAAGACCTGAACTTCAGGTGTTTAAGACCGGAACCTCTGGTAAATTTGATTTCACTCAAGTATTTTTCGAAACGCCTATTCATCTCCTCTAGACGTCATCAAGGTCCTTTCATTCTAAACACCACGCAAATTTGTATACCGAAAAATTGATCGGTCAGTCATCCGTCAAAATCATGGAGGAGGCAGAAGATGCATCTGCTACATTGGATCCCAAGCCTTCTCCTCAGCTGCTGTTCGGCCACGGCAACACCACGTTCATGTACAGCATGCCGACGAGAGCGCTGCCAATGCCAAGGAGCAGGGGCGGAGGGCCCGGTAGGGCAAGATATGGTCCGCGCCATACCTTAGGCCCGGCCCAGACCCCCTCCCCCGCAAAGCATGGAGGGCCTGCTCTCCCAGCCCATGTAACTAATCAGCGGACACGGATTTTCATCTTCCCCGGGCGACACGGCGCGGCGCTCCAACTACCATCTATCTGTGCATGTGCGAGTCCCGTTCTTCTCTGCACAGCGACGAGCCGGCGACAGCACGGCCTGCTCCGACTCCCTCTGTGGCCACTCGCGCGGCGCGACGGCGACAGGACAATACAGCAGCGCGCGTGGCAGCGGCCGCGGCGGGCGAGCAGCTCCGATCCAGTGTCGGCCTCCAGCGCACGCGGCGGCGGCGGTGGCGGCCGCCGCGCGCACGAGCCTCCCCCTCTCGGCGCAGCGCACAAGCGTCCACGACCACAAGCACATCCGCAACCGCAAGGCAAGATAGGCATTGTTCGTTGATCTATTCGTGCACGAACCTTGCGGCAGCAAACTTTGCTCCTGGTCCTGGAGTTATGTATGCACACATAAAAAAATCATACGACACAAACGGCAGCCACAGCCAGGTGAATAATGAATTGGTGAAGTACAATTTACAAAGTTTGAACATTTAACTACAAAATAGGATGGGTTTTAGTTTGAATTAGAATTTAGAATTTAGACTTTAGAATAGAATTTAGATTTTAGAATAGAATTTAGTTTGAATTAGAATTTAGATTTTAGAATTTTGAATTTATAAGTTTGAACTACAAAGTGGCTGACCCAAATATATTGTAATTCAAACTTTTTACGTAATATAGAATTTAGTTTTAACTCTGTATGATCATTGATACAAACAATGGTTGAGGCATTCATTGTTCTTGTTCCTCCCTGACAGAAATTAAATTGATTTGAGATTGTGAGCATGGACAAAAGAAAGGGAAAGGCTGTGACATCACAAAGAGGTATTAAGGATTGGATTATATTGAATTAGAATTTAGAATAGATTCCAATTACGCGCGATAGTTAATTAAAAGTTGAATTTCTTTTTTTGACAGATTTAAAGAGTTTTTGGGGGCAAGGGACTAGTGACACAAATCCAAGAACGTGTGGTAGCGGAGGTTCTACAGTACATGAAGTAGAAGAGACGACACAAATTGAAGGAGTTGCACATGTTGAAGGAGATGCTCAAGCTCAAGGTATAATTACCGAGTTCAACCCGGATCACATTGTCTCCGATCCGGGACTTCGCATTCCAATTGATCAATTTGCTCCTAATATTAGAGATGAAGTTAGAAGGGCTTATATTGCTAGAGGTCCAACTCAACCTACTGGGCATAATTTTCCTCAAGCAAGGAATAAAAGGAGCTTTCAGAGAAAATGGTAGTGTGGAGAAGGATAGGGCCTTTTGCTTCTGTTGTTTTCTCTTTAGAAATGACAGATTGGATGATAAATTTGGTTATGATGTTTTTACAAAAGTTGGGTACAACCAATGGAAGAATGCCTACTTATGTCTTTGGAAACATGTTGGTGGGGCTAATAGCATTCATAATCAATCAAGAACATCATTCGATGATTTTGATAATCAACGGACAAGTCTAAGAGAAAAGGTTTCAAACTATAGCAAAGATGCGTTGGTTAAGTATGAAATCCGTTTGGATACTTCCTTGGGTATTGTAAGTTTCTTAGCATTGCAAGGTGAATCATTCCGTGGACATGATGAATCAGCTAATTCCTCAAATAAAGGCAATTTTCTAGAATTACTTGATTGGTACAAGGAAAGGAATGAGGAAGTGAAACGAGCTTTTGATGAGCTATGCCCCAAAAATGCCAAAATGACTTCTGGAACAATTCAAAAAGAAATGGCTAATTGTTGTGCAAAGACAATCACAAAGCATATAAAGGAAGAGATGGGCGATTGTCGATTCTCTGTCCTTATTGATGAATCTCGTGACATATCTATCAAGGAACAAATGGTCATAGTTGTGAGGTAAATGTTATGTATCCTTTTTTGTGCATTTCAATCATGTAGGTTTATTGCTCTAATGTTCTACTACATTGTATCATTTCTTATGTAGGTTTGTGAACAAAAAAGGGCAGGTCATTGAAAGATTTTTAGGCATCAAGCATGGGAGACAACATCAAAAGCATTGAAGAGTGCCTCGGTTGAGTCACTTAGTGGTCATGGCTTATCTATTGCTAGACTACGGGGTCAAGGGTATGATGGAGCTTCTAATATGAGAGGGGAATTCAATGGTATTCAGAAGCTAATTAGAGATGAGAATCCATATGCCTTTTATATGCATTGCTTTGCTCACCAATTGCAGTTAGTAGTGGTTGCTGTGTCAAGATGTTGTTCTTGTATTGAGGATTTTTTTGATTATGTATCTTTGATTGTGAGTAGCATCGGTGCATCATGCAAAAGGAAGGATTTATTGCTTGATAAGCATCGCAGAAATCTTTTGGCCAAGTTAGAGAGTGGTGAAGCTTCATCAGGGAGAGGAAAACTACAGGAAATAACATTGGTCAGGCCCGGTGATACAAGATGGGGATCTCACTACAAGACTTTGCTTCGTATTGAAGCAATGTGGGAAGCTGTGATAGAAGTCCTTGAACTTATACAGCAGGATGAGCGTAACCCATCAAGGGCCGGTGGATTGGTACAAATAATGGAGTCTTTTAGTTTTGTGTTCATTATGAAGATGACGTTGCAAATTCTTCGCATTACTAATGAATTGTTTCTTATCTTACAAAGAAAGGATCAAAATGTGGTTCAAGCCATGTCTTTGGTTGTTGATGTGAAGATACGTTTGATCAATTTGAGAAGTGAAGGTTGGGAACCATTATTAGAAGAAACTAAATTATTTTGTGAGGCAAATGATATTCCAATGCCAAATATAAATGATGCAGTACCAAGATTTGGACGATCAAGAAAGGGTGAAAGAAACATTATTACTCAAGACCATCATTTCCATGTTGACACTTTCTATGCAACTATAGATTCAATTACCACTGAGCTGGATCATGGTCACTTGATGATGCAGAGAGAACAGGCGAAGAGAGAACAGGCTTGAGAGGGAACTGTGTCTACTACTCGGGGTTCAATGGAAAAGTGTTGTGTATATACGACATGGAACGATGAACTACGGCTGTAATCGATCCTGGGGCACATCTTCCGTATCACTAGTTTCTTCAAGTATTGATGCCAACCCGATGACGGTTTCTTAATTTAACTGCATTTAATTCAGAACGCGTAGTAGTGTCAGCTCGGCTATATCTCGTCTATTACTTTCATTAAATTTTGGTCTCTATTATGCGATGGGGAGCTCTTTTTCTCTGAAACTTTATGAAACCCTGCGTGTTGCAGCAAGAGATCTTGCTAAGAATGATTTGGCAAAACTATCTTTGGTAAAATAAATTAGAAAGTATTAAAATTATTTATGAAGGAATTTGACGGTGATATCATCAAACAAGTTGTGAATTATGAGGGACGATACACACAAATGTTGTACTTGACTGACGCTAGGAATGCTTTCTACCCAGCGACCATCAAGCAAGGGGACTTCTTGCTGAACCACATCCAGAAACTACGATGGACGTTGGAGGTCTGATCCTTTTCTATCGCTAGCTCCCCATGACCATAAAATATACTTGAAGTGTTGTTCTACTTGTACTCCTAGGCTCATGAGAACATCATCTATATTTGGGTTTGCTTTTGTATGACTGAAAGTATGAATTTCTTCATTCCATGTCACTTCCGTCAGATCAAGCGCGTCGTCTGTCTCCTTCCGTCTGCGCTGTCGCCGAGTGCCGCCGTCACCGCTCCAGCCCTCGTCGGCTCTCCATTCCGTCCTGCCCTTCCCGTCCCTGATCTTCCGGCGGGGCGGCCGCACTGGCCCCAAAACATGTGACCCCCACCTACCATCAGCCGCACTAACGATGGATTAGTTAGGCAGGATCGTATCGTATAGTTGGAGTTAGCGTTGTTGACACTGCTGCTGTATATAATTGGTTTGTCGCTGTGATTGGTAATTTGGTATGCCTGCTACTCCTTGCCCGGAATCAATAAGAGTCTGTTGCTATCCCCCCTTCTTGTCGTGATGTACCTGCAATATAATCCTTTTGCCCGTTTACAAATAAAAAATGTGTTTGAATTAATTCAGTGCTTTCTAAGTTTATAATTTATATGAGTATGACCATGAATACATTATCTTTTTTTCAATTTTTAGCCCTGTGAAGTTTCTCTCTATTGGCAGGAAACAATCGCACCAATCCCGTACGTTGCTTACGCGTTAATATAGATAGGAATAGCCCCTATCGTGGCGCTTACAGTTAGAGAGGAGACCGATCAGATCGATCCATCAAAATAGGAAAGGATTACATCATGCGCTAACAACCTGGATAACAATTATCGCTAGCTCTGTGGATACGTCATTATGCATGCTGAGCAGCATCATCTTTTGTTGGATTTGTCTAACACCCTCTCTCAACCTGATCGTGCTAGATTCAGGTTGTTCTTGAAGTTCTCCAGCAGCCGAACCAACAATGGTTTGGTGAAGTCATCTGCAACTTGATCACCTGAAGAAACAAATTCAATTTCTAGAAGTTTCTGACTTACCCGTTCTCTGACAAAATGATAATCAACTTTAATATGTTTTGTTCTGGCATGAAAGATAGGATTGGCTGACAAATACTTTGCACCAAGATTATCACACCAGATTTTAGCAGCTCTAGGACTCTTGATTCCCAATTCTGCTAGGAGAGTTTGTACCCACATAATTTCAGCTGTAGCATTTGCTATTGCCTTGTATTCTGACTCTGTACTAGATCTTGACACTGTGGCCTATTTCCTGGCATTCCATGACACTAAATTTGATCCCAAGAAAATTGCAAATCCTCCTGTTGATCTTCTGTTATCTAAACTACCTGCCCAATCTGCATCAGAGAATCCACTAACAAGAGTTGATCCAGACTTATGAATCTTAAGACCTAGACATGTGCACTGTTTAATATATCTGAGGATTCTCTTAACAGCTACCCAGTGAACTGCAGTAGGAGCATGTAGAAATTGACAAACTTTATTGACAGAGAAAGTTATATCAGGTCTAGTTAGAGTCAAATATTGTAGTGTACCAACAATACTTCTATATTGTGTAGCATCATTAGGACCTAGAGCTGATCCTTCATGTAAAGAGAGCTTTTCACTTACAGATAGTGGAGTGTTGGCCGGCTTGCAATCTATCATTCGTACCTTCTTCAGAAGATCTGTTGCATATTTTTCCTGAGTAAGAACAATACCATTCTGGACTTTGCTCACCTCTATACCCAGAAAATAATGCAGTTCACCAAGATCTTTAAGTGCAAACTCTCCCTTTAAGTCTTGCAATAGAGCTGCTGTTGCCCTCTCTGATGAGCTGGCTACAATTATATCATCAACATAAACAAGCATAAACATGGTTATATCACCCTTATTCAGATAGAACAGAGATGTATCAGCCTTTGACCCACTGAAACCAAGATTATACAACTTTTTACTTAGCCTTGAGAACCAAGCTCTTGGGGCTTGTTTCAGTCCATACAAAGCCTTGTCAAGTTTGCAGACATATTGTGGTTTAGTGGAATCCTCAAAACCAGGTGGTTGTTGCATATACACATCTTCTTCTAAGTAACCATGCAGAAAAGCATTCTGTACATCTAACTGTCTAAGACTCCAATTTCTAGAGACAGCTAGTGACAAAATAATTCTGATTGTAGCAGCTTTAACAACTGGACTAAATGTATCTTCATAGTCTATCCCATACCTTTGCTTAAACCCTTTCGCTACTAGGCGAGCTTTGTATCTATCTAAGGTACCATCGGCCTTCCTCTTAATTTTATAAACCCATTTACATCCAATGATATTTTGCCCTCTCTGGGAAGGAACAAGGTGCCAGGTTTTATTTTTTATTAGGGCATCATACTCAGACTGCATTGCCAGTTTCCAATTTTTATCCTTTAGTGCCTCTAAATCACTAGTGGGTTCCCCGGAGACAGTAAACCACGAGTGTTTATATTTAATGGTACCATCAGTATATACCTTTTCTTTGCGAAGTCCACTCTGAAGTCTGGTGTGAGGCCTGATCTGCATCTGATCGACGGATGGAGCAGCGCTGGTGTCAGGAGGTGTGACCGCATCATTATTAGTCACTTCGGGCTCAGCCTGCTGCACATCACGCTGCTGCACATGCACGTCATTAGGTCCCTGCTCAGGCTGTTCTGCTCCCCCTGCATCCTGACGCAGATGGTCCCGCGCGCCGAGCGATGAGGTATCAGCGTCGGACTGGTATACCTGGGCATCAGGAGTAGACGCTGCTGCTCTGTGTGGTAGAGCAGAATCAATGGCACCGAGAGGATCTGCTGTGGCAGTGGGATCTGTTGTGGCATCTTCAGAAAAATCATCAATATCATGAGATAAAATATGAGGTGATGGATTAGCCACTGGATGTGTCAACTGTTCATGCCCCAAAGTACGTGTAGGAGGGAATAAATCAGGAGGCAAGAGATCAATTTCAGATCGAAGAAGAGATCCTGCATTAGCATGTAGCTCGGAGAAAGGAAAAATTGCCTCATCAAAAACAACATCCCTAGAAATATAAACACGGCCTGTAGATACCTCAAGGCATTTAAAACCTTTTATGAAGATTGCTAAACCCCAAGAATACACAACGCTTAGATCGAAATTGCAGCTTGTGATTATTGTAGGGTCTAAGATTCGGCCAACAAGCACAACCAAAAACTCTTAGGGAGGAGTAATCCGGTTTTTGCTTGAACAATTTTTCTAGTGGACTAGTGTTGTTGATAACTCTGCTTGGTACCCGATTAATTAAATAGGTAGCGGCCTGAAAAGCTTCATCCCAGAATTTCAAGGGCATAGTGGCATGAGAGAGGAGGGAAAGGCCTACTTCCACTATGTGACGATGTTTTCTCTCAGCAGACCCATTTTGTTGGTGAGTGTGAGGGCAAGAGACATGATGTACTATCCCAATTTTAGAAAAAAATGATTGAGAGATTGATATTCCCCTCCCGGTCGGTTTGCATAGCTAGGATCTTCCTATCAAACAATCTTTCTACCATGACCGAAATTCTTGAAATTTTTCTAGGACTTGGGATTTATGATGCAAGAGATAGATCCATGTAAATTTCTTGAAGTCATCAATAAAACTAACATAGTATTTCTTTCTTCCAATGATTAAGGCGGGACCCCATACATCGAGAAAACAAGTTCCAAAGGATGCTTAGAAATACTAGATGAAATTGGAAATGGTAATTGATGACTCTTGGCTTGTTGACAGGCATTGCAAACTGACTCATAAGATAAATCTGAAACAGGAAGACTAAATTTATTGACCACTTGCTTAACAATGAATTGAGAGGGATGACCTAAACGACTGTGCCACCGGGATATGGGTACTTTATTGACGCTATTAGCTTCCTTCAAGGATGACGGAGGCAAAGGATAGAGCCTGTGCTTGGATGTCCCTTTAAGAAGAACTCTCCTGGTGTCCCGATCCTTAAGAAAAAAAATAGTCACGATGTAGTTCAAGGAAAGCAGAGTTATCATCAACTAGGCGGTTTACGTAAATAAGATTTTTCTTGGCTTGTGGAACATATAGAACATTTCTAAGATAGATATTACGACTACTTGGGGTATGAACAATTGTATTACCAACATGGCTTATATCCATACCTTCCACTTTGTGTGAATCGTTCACCACCATTATACTTCTCCTTGACAATGAGCTTCTCTAACTCGCCGAATGTGATCGGTGGCACCGTATCCATGTAACAGTTTGTATCAACTCCATAGCTTGTGGGCTGCGAACATGTTTATTATCGGGAACAAAATCTTCATCATACCTATACCCAGCGGTCGGCAGCAGTATGTCCACGCTTGAAGCATACTTGGCATGTGGGGCGCCGATCTACTCCTCCTTGAGATCGACCACGCCCGCGACCTCCATTGCCGCGACCACGACCGCGCGGTGCACCTCGGCCACCGCTGTTGCCGTCACCCCGCCCACCATTGTTAACATGGTTGGCGAGGTTGACTATGCCTTCTTGGACTCCACGGTAGAGAGCTTGACGAGCTTCAAAATTCAGGACTTGCGAGTATAGCTCTGCCATCGAGATTGGTTCAACCCGTGCACATACGGCTGAAACAACCTCACTGTAGCCTTCTCCCAATCCAGTTATGATGTACTGGATCATCTCTTCATCGTCAAGGGGGCGACCTCCGGCTGCTGCCATTTCATCTCCGAGAGCCTTCATTTTAGCAAAGTACTCTAGAACTGTTAGATTACCTTTTTTGGTGTTTGAGAGCGCAAATCGAGTGCTAATCGATCGAGCTCGGGTGTGGGTGGAGTACATGGCTTCAATTTGTCACCATGCTTCTGCAGCTATGTCGCATGTAGCGACTTGCATCAGGACATCCCGTGAGAGGGATGACAGGAGGTAGCCCAGGACCTGTTGGTCCGAGGCCTCCCAATCTTCGTATGCCGGATTGATCTTCTTCTCCGACTTGCCATCAACTGTGACGACGATCTCCGCTTCTGGTTTTTTTGCGGCGCCGGTCAAGTGACCTTGAAGCCGAGCACCGCGAATAGCAGCGCTGACTTGCACCTTCCAGAGCGCATGATTGCTCTTTCCTAGCTTTTCTGAAACTAGATGGCCTAGAAAGGTATTGGCGACTGCTGAGGAAGAAGACGCCATGGGATTTTTGCCGTAGATGGATCACGGCTCTGATACCATGTGAAGTTTCTCTCTATTGGCAGGAAACAATCGCACCAATCCCGTGCGTTGCTTACACGTTAATATAGATAGGAATAGCTCCTATCGTGGCGCTTACAGTTAGAGAGGAGACCGATCAGATCGATCCATCAAAATAGGAAATGATTACATCATGCGCTAACAACCTGGATAACAATTATCGCTAGCTCTGTGGATACGTCATTATGCATGCATGCAAACCACCGTGAGCAGCACCATCTTTTGTTGGATTTGTCTAACAAGCCCTTCCTCGGTATCATGTGTCCAGAAATTAAACGGTTAAATGCATTAAAACAAATACTAGATATTTTTGTCAGGAAACAAATTGCTATATGAGATGATATTGACACTATCGTCCGTAACTCCACATCAATAAATTATTAATGTCCGAAGAATTTTTAAGTAATGTTTATGAAGTTTTTTATATAAATATTATTTTTATACACATTAAATGTTTAATAATATTCTGTTTATACATATATATATATTAATTACGGAGTATTATTTAGATGTAAAGTAAGAGTCTCTGTTGTTAATTTCGTCTTGAGCCATCAAAATCTCAGGACAGGCTATGCCTGACATTCAACCTCAACACCGAAATCCCTGCCTGCTCCATCGGCACCCACATGGACTCGATTCTGGGCATCATTCGACGATGATGGTGGGGCACGGAGAAGGCATTGAGCCACACACAGACAGAGGGCGTGGCAGTGTGCCGCTCATGGCAGTAAGCGCGATGGTGGAGACCGTGAAGCTGAAGGGTTACGCGGAGGCTACGCTAGCCGAAAACAAAACTTTTTACCGCGCAAACCAGGAACACTTGCAAGTAAGGGCCGATAGATCGTTACCGATTGGAGTAGAGTGCGGCGGAATAGCCAATCGGGCAATCCGATCCGGAACGGTGTAGCCGATTCCCGGAGACAGCCGATTCGCCAATCAGCCGATTCGAGTCGTCCGGCCGCGTTCTCACGCCTCGCTCCGATGCGCCCGACCGCAGCCGATTCCACCACAGCCGATCGCTCCGATTGTAGCCGATCCGAAGCCGATCAACAGCGCGCAACGTAGCAGCGCCTCTACCGGTATCCACACGTCCGGGGACAGAACGCCGTACACCCGTGTGCTAGCACGCGATGCAAGGGTAGGGTTTGGCTCGAAAGTGGGGAGGGTTTCCGTGGAGATTGATCTCGGCGACTTCTGTAGCACGCGATGCAATTTACATATCGTAGCTCTCCACCCCTCCCTCCTTTATATAGAGTTGGCCGACTGGGACTAGTGGCCGATTAGGACTCTATTTTGAATCGGATCTCATCCGTATCTCATAGAGTTGGCCGCCCATACGTCGTAAGCCCATAGGACTCTATCCGATCGGATCCCTATCCGATCGAGCCGTATCCGAGTCCAACTCGAATATCTATTCTATCCCCTTAAGCGTACGACCCTGTAGGTTCAGGTATACTCGATTTCGGCTATAGTCTAACTTAGCCGACCGTCGGCTCGAGTCCAACTCGCCGACCACATCACGCGGCGCCTAGCAAGCACATATTGACACCATAGTATACAAGAATATAATATCGGCTCTAAACCTGTAATGTATACACAAATCCCTTTGCCTCACGATACCAGTTAAGCTATAGGCAAGATGTGTGCCATCCCTTCAATAGCTTAACCATTCACTCGAACCGTATTGGATTATCGTCCGTTGATTGACTCCTCAATCAACTTAGCATGGCCATGCATTTCCATAATCCATTACCTCGAGGGGCCCAGAGATATCTCTCCAAAGGAGGGGCAAATTCCATCTTGATCACTCACATCCCACTCCATGTTTCATAGCAAACCCGAAAACTACCTTTATAACTACCCAGTTACGGAATAACGTTTGGTAGTCCCAAAGTAGGCTACTACACATGTTGGAATCCATGGTGATCTCAGGTCTAAGGACTTTGTACCAACACTACCTGAGACCAACTAATGGCACATTGATTCCTGTAGTGTCTCATGGTGGGTCTATCCAACAATGTGTTCTCTAACACATATGTCCATGTTTATTGATTTGGTATCTCCATACCCATGATCTATGAGACATGATCATCAATCAATAAACATGTCGATCTTAGAATCATATTTGTTCCAACAATATGACATATGATCAGGGATCGTTTAGAAATAGATTCATACATATCGAGTCTCATAAATAAGTCACGTACTTATTGATCAATACAAGATGTCTATTTCATGGAACTGAATAACACTTTATTCATAAATACATAAACATTGACATGATATCCAACATCTCCATGTTGCCTCTAGGGCATATCACTAACAGAAGCAGCGAGCATCGCCTCGGCCTCCATCACCAAGCGCCGCTACGCCCTTGGCCTCGACGACTTTGTCCATCATCGGGAAGGGCTCAAGCAGCAGATGAGACTGCTAATCCAAATCTCCTGTCCGAGAAGTGTCTATGCCAGCCATCAACCGCAGCTCGTCTTCACCGTCGGGCTTAGCTTTATGGTAGAAGACGGACGGACTTGTTGTTGGGGGTAGGGGGCGGGAAGAATTGGTTGATCTGACGGGAGTGGCACGGAATGAAAAAAATCGTATTCTCAATGATAAAATTTGAATGGTTGTAAAATGAGCGGTAAATCCTGAAATGCCTCCCAATAAAGACATCCTTAATGCTTAATGTTATTGAGCAATAAGGTGAGCCCTATAATTTTATATCATTTTGCTTATAACTAATACTATAATGTATATGGTCTATTCTTGATTTTAAGATGGAACCTCCTAAAAAATAATCATATTTACGCAGGTGAACAAGCCATGTTGCAAAAATTGAAAATGTTATTTTATTGCTTATGGCTAGCCTTAAGCATAAGGTTGCTCATAGTATTATTCTCTTATTTTCTCTCATTCCAATATAAAATAATACAACACAAATAATATTATATTGCTTAAGACTAATTTTATATGTACATAAAAGGACACGAATCCTCTGACTTTACTCTGACTTTACTAATGTGACTTTAGGGTCATACCACCGTCCGTCTCATCCATCCAACGGAGGATATTCCCCGCCTGTGGTTCCTAGCCGTTAACTATTATTTGCTTGCTGACTCTATCTGAATTAATGAATCTGAACAGTACTACATGAGAATAGTTCGGTAACCGAAAATGAGCTGCCACTGTATGTGCTAAGTAATTTTTTATTTTGGTGATTAAAAATAATTAAGGTTGTAATTTTGTTATTATATGAAATATTAGATGATATTCACACATAAAAAAATAGGACCTTGAAATTACTTTTAAACAACTGTTTCAAATTAACGACATCCAAAACAAATTACGCGAACAAATACGAGAAACACTACTCGTTCCGTACTGAATATATAGCTACTCTATTAGATACCAGCTAAAATACGAGAAACACTACTCGTTCCGTACTGAAATATATAGCTACTCTACTAGACACCAGCTAGTATTACGATCTGTTTAAATTCGTACTGCGTAAAACAAAATTACAGTGCTATATACGGTGAACATATCAACTGGTGTAAAAGTTACAGGGAGAAAAGTAATCTCATGTAATGCTTACACTATTTTTTAGATAATACCGATTACACTAATTAATCTTCACACGAAATCAGTAATCAAATGGCATTAACGGCTTGAAGCAGCGTGCATGAGAGACGCCCTCCGTCGGATGAGTCGGACGGTGGATATAGATCGAAAGTCACAGGATCCGCGTCCCAATTGGATGGCGAATACTGAAATTTCTCCCCACGAAACTCCTCCCCTCTCCGCTCGGCCGACCTCCCCGACTCCCCACTCCGACGAGAACGACATGGACGCCCAGCAGTGGACATAAAACTCGAGCCCAAAACCCAAACTCAAAAAAACCGAAATCAAATTCGAAAAACCCGAAACCCGAAGCACAAAAAATGTTTTTCGATAGTGAACCTGAAAACCCGACTCTATTTCGGGTATATTTGGGTTACAACGCCCGGTACCCGAATAACCCAAATACCCGAACTAATTTGGAAACACAGCGCACCCGTGCACCCCTAGCCCAACCCCAGCGCACCCGTGCAGTCTCCAATCCCCAGCGGCAACACGCCCCTACTCCCCCTTGTGCCCAGCCGCCGACGGCGCACCGCCGCCAAGCTCCATCTCCGGCCGCGTTGCCTCGCGCCAGGCCAGATCCGGTGGTCAAAGCGTCCATCCGAGGCTCATCGACGATGACGTCGAGCTCGTCGCCGGTGCGGGAGTAGATAGGGGATTCGGGGCGAGGCCTCTATTTTGCCCCGTCGTCGTGGCAAGGGCAGAAGCCGAAGGGGGAGAGGAACGGCGATGCAGGAAGGGGACGAAGCCGGCGGCCGTTAGGACGACGCCATGACGAGGGAGGAGCGGGCGGCGGAAGGGCTCGCTTCCCCGTCCCTGAGCACGGTCTGCGCCGACCAGGCTCGATCCGACTGCCGACCATGATCCCGCTGAGCTTGATTCGTCTAGGTGAGGAGGACATGAGGAGTAGGGCGGCATCGGCGGAGATAGAGAAGGGAGATGCATCGCCGAGCGCCGACGCTTCCGAGGAGAGAAGCTGGGAGAGGAGGAAGTGATGTTTTTAAGCAATAGAAAGTAATTTCGAGTTACCCGAAATATCTAACCCGAATTTTTGGTACCCTGGGTAATAGGGGATTTGGGTTAAATTTTGAGTTTTATTTTTGAAAACCCGAATTTTGGAAAACCCGAAACACTCGACCCGAAATTTCGGGTTAGCCCGAATGCACACCGGCCGGCCGGCGGCGAGGACGCGAAGCAGGAACGGCACCTGTTGCTGGACCACAAGCTCTTCCTCTTCCCCCACCCTGACTTCGACGACCTCGCCAAGGTCGCCCTCCGCTCCGACGTCCTCCACGCCGTCAAATCCGATGGTACCACGCCGCCGTCAAATCCGATGATACCGCGCCGGCCGGTAGCTGACGTGCTTTGTTTTTTTCTGCGGGGATGATTCATGATTGATTGGCAGGCATGGCGCCGCCGTTCGAGTCGCTGGCCGAGACGCGCGCGCGAATTGACTAGGAAGTCCGCAAGTTCGAGGGGAAGTGTGTGGATTCTTGCTCTCCTCAATTTTGGCATCGTGTTACTCTTATAGCCCTGTTGCCTGTTGCCCGTTGCTGTGTTGCGTATGCCTGTAGCACTCAAATAGTCTTACTACGATTCGTTTGCCTAAACGAGCCTTTGGTTACTTCTGGTAACTTGGTGATAACTTGCATTTGTCTGGCTATATGTAATTTATGGATTTTTTTAAATGTTAATTTGCCTCTATACGAATCTGCAGTATATAATAAATTATGTATCAGAATGGAGTGGATATGTATTTTGTGAGGTTTCTGTTGAGATGATTTGCATACCAAGTATACTTCAGTCTTCAGTACATTGTCAGCGTCTGTGCTTTTTGATTTCTTCATGCTCGCAAATGTGCATCAGTGCATGACTTTGTTCATTGCTTCTGTTACGAGGTGTAATCGGGCTTGTATAAAGGCAATATGGATTCCTAAGGATCACAATTCACAACTTCCAACCAATATAAAGTAATTTCTGCACCCTGTTAAAACCCAATGTAAACCAATGTGAAGGAAAACCGAGATATATAACTTCATTAGAATGTAAATAGTATCCTTGTGGTTCCAGTCATCAAGATGTGTCCTTTTAGAGGGTCGCGTATAACTTTCATGCTACTCTCCACATTTGTTCTGTAACTAATGCTTCAGTTACTAGCAAGTGATAAGAATCATTGGTTCCTCTGAAAGTAATTATTTTTCATGTATGAAGGATTGCTGACGCCAAAGAGAATTTGGGTGAGATTGAAGTGTGTGAGGCCGATCTAGCCAAATCCTTGGTACTTCATAAGGGTCGGGGAGAAGGTATAAATCTGTATATTTCTGTACTTTACCCTGTGGCCTGGTTGACAAAGTACATGCTCGAAATTTAGCTAGTTCAGTGACAGGGGACCTCCTGTTGCTGATCCTTGGAGGGAACTCTCAGAATCAGGACACTTCTGAATTGTTCACACTGGTATTAAAGAGAAGTTCCAATAAGATCATGTCAAGTTAAATCAGGAAAATCTCGTAAATGGGATCTTGGAAAAGCTAAAGATTTGCAGTCGGAGTGGTCAAAAAACAGATTTCCTTTGTATGCTTATGTCTTATGCTGCTGCCTTTATGCTCCCAGTCATGCAAGGATATGATAAAAGATCACATGGTATTGTAATATGGTATCGATTTGCTCAGTCAGGACTTTGTTTTCCTAGGTAAATTGATATGCACACTTGGCGTCGGTATGAAGTTCATGGCAATGCATCCGGAAGCATCAGTTGTTGCCCCAGCTGTTCTTGATATGATCAGATCTAGGTATGCCATGCCTAAACAGACATTTCCCCTATTAAGGAACTTTATTGGTTAGGTATGATTTTGACATTAACTTTTGTTTGTACAGAGCTGTTTCTCAACATCCTGAAGCATATGTCAGAAGGTCTGTGTTGTTTGCAGCTTCTTTTAAATTGATAGCGCTGCACCCATTGTATGCCTCATCAGCTCTTATAGAAGGAAACCTGGACATTTCTACTGGTTTGGAATTGATACACATATGGGCTCTTCATGTTGCAGAAGCTGATCCTGATACAGAATGCATGTCAGTAAGTATTATGGTTGCTATGGGGGGATATATCTGTTATGGAGCACTAGTTTGCATATTTTTTCGTCATCGTAGAGAGCAATTATGGTACAATAGACTCAGCACATAATACTAATAGGGTCATCTTTCAACCAACAAGAAAATACAGTTGTTCAGGGTAAACTTTGTATCAAATTTCATTTGCATCGACTTTGATTTTAACCTGAAAGAAGAGTATTTTCACTGTGAGATTTTATTTTACTTTTTGCCGGAACGGTCGAAGAATTCCTCTGACCAATTTCATTAAGATTGGAGGATTCAAATACAAGTTATGAAGGTTTGACAGGAGGCTGTCGAGGGCGGGTTCAGGACTGAAACCACCCGGCTGAAAAGAAGAAACTTCTAGGGGACACTACTCAGCATTTGACTTAAACATTTCTGCTTCCTTCCAAAGCATGATCTCCTCCTTGATCAGCTGAAACAGCTGCCCTGCTGTGCAAGGTCGCTCTTCAAACACTCCTGCATTTCTTTCCTTCCAAATCAACCATGTAACTAGCATGAAGCAAGTGTCAAACGATTTCCTTTAGCTTGTCTGAAAGGTGCCGCGTGCAAGCAGCCACCGTTCCCCCAGCCTCATTCCCGCTTCTCCTGGCAGTTGAAAGGAAATACCTGTCCATGTCTTCAACATTGCCCAAACTCTGTTGGTGTAAGGGCAAGAGACAAAAAGATGTCTGCAATCCTCATTTGCTGAATCACATAGGTGGCATCTTTGCTGATTTGGCCAGCCACACTTGCTTAGGTTATCAGCTGTGAGACACCTTCCAGATGAAAAATTTTACCCTGGATGGCCCCCCTATCGTCCAGATTAGCTTGCGGAGGCTTGATCTCTCCTTCGCCATGAAGAACATGTTATATGCTGACAATACTGAAAACCTTCCATCCTCTGTCAGCTTCCACCGCACTCTCACTTTCATATCGTACTGTAGCTCCACCTCCCATAGGACTAGGTATTCAGCAATAGCTCTATTGGAAGGAGCTCCCTGTATATTCCTCACCCACTTGTTGTTTGGTAAAGCTTGCGCCACTGTCAATCTTGGTCTGTTGATGTGGCTGAAACAAGGCTGGTAGGGAGCTTTGGATGCTGCCCACTTCTGACCAAAGCCTTCCACTGTGAGATGATTCACTATCCGAAAATAAGAGCTAATAACTCCCACCTGTGCTTTAGTTTCATGTAACTTACTTCTTTTCTATCATTCCTTTTAATCTATACTCATCCAGTGACCCAGTTCTTTTCAGTAATATGTAGATAAAAACTGGACTCCTTTTTTTTAACTCATAAAGAGGAGAAACTATTTTCATCCCTCGAGAAAATATCCCCTCATTTTTGCATGCAAGTATTCAAATAGTCATCAAAAATTTTGAAAAAAATTAACATAATAGATCAATATGAGATATGTTATTCACAAACATATAAATTCAAATTCAACAAGAAACAAAAATAACAAATTTTAGTGTCTATAGTACACACTATTCATATTTAAATTTGTTATTTTTATTTCTACTTGTACAAGTTAAATTTGAATTTATATGTTTGTGAAGTGATATATTTTATATTGATTTATGTTATCATTTTTTAAAAAAAAAATTGATAACTTTTCTGGTGACATGCACAAAACGAGAGGATATTTTCTCAAGGGACGAAAATCCACCTCCCATAAAGAGAGACCATTTCATTAAGCTGGAAACTTCTCACAATTTCATCTAAATCCTCCATTGGCATGTTTGTCTCCTTGAAGGCCATCATGTTCTGTTTGCAACTCCATTTCCTAGATCTTCAGAAATCACGAGCACTGGAATCGGTGGATCACAATTCACACCAAGGCCAGCAGCAGCAGCAGCAGCAGCAACAGGTCCTCTGCCTTGTTACCATCATAATACCATTAGCGAACATGATGATCAATGTACTGGATTAGAAATATCAATGATGATCAATGATATGTATCTGGGATTTGGACTGCTACAGTTTTCGTCATACATAAAAACATGAATTGATTTGATTTATGTGAAACATTTTTATGTAAGTTGTCTGTTCCAGATATATGCATGAGAAGTTTGAACTGATTAGGCAAGAAGTTGTCGGTTTGGGGGCAGAGACAAGTGAGTAGTTTTAGGCTAAAATTACAGATTGCAAATGAAGTGATTCATAGACTCGATGTGGCGCAAGAATCAAGGCCACTGTCAGCGGACGAGCGCAGGCTCCGTGCAGCTTCTAAAGGGAAATGCCTGGCGTTTGCTGCACTAGAAAGAAGCAGGTTGCGTCAGAGACCTCGGGTTAAACACCTTAGAGAGGAGGATGCAGGAACTCCTTTCTTCCATCTGAAAATCAAGGCAAGGAGACGAAAATTGATGATTCCAGTTCTAGAGGACGAAGGAAGGGTGGCACAACTCAGGAAGAATTACAACAGACGGCTAAAGAATATTTCGATAGAATTTTCAAGCCCGAGCCATCTTGCAACAAACAGTTCAGATTCGGTCGGATTCTTTTGACTTCGACAGACCTCTCGCATTTGGATCAGCCGATCACTGAAGAGGAGGCATGGGCGGCAAATAAGGGTATGCCGAAGGAAAAATCACCGGGGCCCGATGGGTATACTGGCTTATTTCTTCAGAATTGCTGGGATACTATCAAGATGGATGTCATGCATGCTTTGAATAAGTTTGTCTCAGGAAACAGTCAAAACCTCCATCTTCTAAACTCTGCCTTGATGGTGCTTTTACCAAAGAAAGACAATCCGGTTTCTCTAAAGGATTATAGGCCAATCAGTCTTGTGCATAGTTTCTCCAAACTTGTCTCAAAGATTTTGGCAACTCGCTTGGCGCCTAAGATGCCCACCTTGGTTTGGTTTCACAGACTCAGACTGCTTTTATCAGAGATAGGACAATCCATGAAAATTTTATCCATGTCAAGGGCCTGGTTATGAAGCTGCATAACAAGAAGCAGGCCGTGTTGTTCAAATTGGATATATCCAAGGCTTTTGACTCTCTTTCTTGGGAATTCCTGTTGAGTATGCTGCAATATAGGGGCTTTGGATCTGTCTGGCGTAGATGGTTGTCTTCAATTCTGTCGACCTCTCATACAGCAGTGCTTATCAATGGCAACCTCACAGAGTCGATAAAACCGGGAAGGGGGTTGAGACAAGCCGATCCTCTATCGCCTTTACTCTTTGTTCTAGCAATGGATACGCTGCAAGCGATGTTTATGCAGGCACACAGAGCGCAATTGCTCTCTTTGCCGGACCCTCAAATCAAGGCCCCATTGATTTCAGTATATGTAGACGATGCAATCATACTCTTCAGGCCAGAACGGCAGCAAGCGATGGTTATCAAGCGTATGCTATTTCTTTTTGGGGAAATCACCGGGCTCAAAGTAAATTTGGCAAAAAGCACAATTGTCCCAATCCTTTGTTCACAACAGTGCTTGATTGAATTGGAGGATATCCTTTCTTGCCGAACAGAAAACTTTCCAATTACGTACCTCGGCTTACCTCTCTCCACCAGGAAGCCAACAAAGCCTGAACTCCAACCACTGATGGACAAATTCGGGAAGAAATTGGCAGGCTGGAAGCCCAAATTGTTGAACATTGATGGTCGATTGACGTTGATCAAGACTACTCTAATGGCATTGCCGATTCATTACATGGTTGTCCTAAAATTGCCAAAGTGGGGAGTGAAAGAGATAAACAGAAAGTGTCGGGCTTTCCTTTGGAAAGGGGAGGAGCATGTCAAGGGAGGTCATTGTTTGGTTGCATGGCACAAAATATGTGCCCAGTTGAAAAAGGAGGATTGGGAATTAGAAACCTTGATTACTTCGGCATGAGTCTGAGAATGCAGTGGAAGGCAAAAGACTTCGAACAAAGCACCTGTGGACCCCCGATTTTGAGTCGGGAATCTTTCGTGTTCATAGTACCATTTCCCTGGATCAAGTAGTTGGTACCCACGAATGCAGTACTGGATAATCAAGTGCACATGCACGAATAGTCTTACAATACCATTATTACATAAATAGGCCCGAAGGCATTGTTCATCCCACAGGACCTTATGGTCCGAATACAACATAAAAACAGAGTTTAGATAAGGCAGCGGAAAGAGGCAGCGGCTTGTCCATTGCCACAGGCAACGACCGGGGCTAAGGTCTAATATGCGCCTTCAGTTCCCTCGCCCTCCGGGTAGTACGCGTAGGGGTCTTCGGCTCTTCATTCCCATCATTGGAGGTTTGTGCGTATAGCAAGGGTGAGTACCAACCGTACTCGGCAAGTCAACACGAATTGATGCATATGATAGGGTTATTCAAAGAACATGGCTAGGGTTATTTTTGCGTAAAGCTAGTTTTCACAATTCTTTTCACAAGCCTATCGTCTAGCCAACATAAGTTTTAATTTCATAGTTCATTAACCCGGCGACGGTTCTGTCTACCATCCATCGTGATACCAAGGATGGCTTCCCGCCTCCGGTTCGTCATGATTTTCTGGGGAGTCCACCCCTTCTCGCATTCTCGAGAAGTTGATCCACCAGCGAATGAAACCATCATGCATACCCATCCCAGCAGTTTTATGTTTAAAAATCTAGCCAAGCGAAAGTCTTGTCACGATGCTCAATATCCGCGAGCACGGCTATTCGAATAGATTGATTCACTCACACTGCAGTGGATGTACACTTTACCCGTACTCCGTGACAGCCCAACAAATGAGCCTACGCCTCAACACATGAGACGGCCACGGCAAAGCCTTTCGATAACCTCACTTTGGCAGTACCCGCTCCATGAACTTAAGCCCTCATGCACTCTAGCCGTCCTTTTCTAGCAGTGAGAGGAGTTCTGGCGCACCCGGGGTAAGGGAAGACATTTCCAATCTTTAAGTTTAATTAACATTAGTTTAATCCCACCATTCATAACAAAGGCCGCAGCCTCATCCTCATCCCATAACCACATCATAGAGAACCATCTATGCAAGGATACTGCCTCTGCTCGGCTACCTAGTCAGCTAGGTCTATACCCATTCGAGAAGTACGGTTGTACTGGCTCGTTTCCCGGCTATCTCATGGCTCGGTCCTTAACTGACCAGGGTCGGCACTTGCCTTTTCCGGAATCCACCCAAATCATCCAGCCGCCCCAGTCTAAAACATTTGTATAGTACTTTCAGTTTTCATCAAACTTAATTCATTATGGCCATGTGGCGCTCATGTCTCCACATGCCGAATCTCGACTACCTTCCCTAAGGTAGTTGCCCAAGCACAAAGCTTTTTTTTCATAAAGTCATGAGTATGCATAAATCTAAGTACAGCATGGCTAAGCAGTTTACCGAAGTTATGCTTCGGTTATTTGTATCACATCGTGAGTTACAAGGAGTAATTCTAAAGGTGCTCAATAGCAAGGAATGGCACAACAAGTATAGGTAACTCGGTAAAGCATGCATGTTTAGAGTTTAAAATAACATCATTTCGCAATTGGGATCAATATGTTCAAAGGGTGTGAAGACTTGCCTTGCTCGCACACTTGAGGGGTGGGATCTTCGGCGGTGTCGATGCCGGTTTCTTCGGCGCTACCCGTACGTGCGAAAGATCAATTGAATTCGTTAGAATTCAATAAAACACCGAGCGATCGAAAAGAACCACAAAAGCCATGAAAACAACTCCAGAAGTTTTGCCGAAAATTCTACTCGAGTTAGGACAAGGGTTGCGAGTAAAATCCGGGTTTTGGAATCGAACCGATGACCTAGGGTTTTCGCAAAGTCGGCGATCGCAATTAAATTTGGAATTTACGTTTGAAAATATCAGCGAAGAAAATTCGTGCTCGAAATTTGAGGGTTTGAGCACAAAAGCGAAACCTATTTCGATGGCGGGAAAGAATTAAACGGAATCCGGATTGAAAAACGATGCGAAATAAAATTCGGAAAACGCCCGATTCCGATTTTTCAAACTTTGCACGAGAAAACATGCGAGAAAATAATTTATTTTTGCCCAAAATTTTACTCAAGTCATCCCAAAATATTTTTCCAATTTTTCCAAAATTTTTCCTAATTTTTCCCTATTTTTCCTTTTTTTCTTTTTCCTTTTCTCTCGCGACTGTTCCATGCCCGCAAGGTGTTCGACCGGTGCCAGAGAGAAAGAGGCGGCGGCGGTGAGGGACAAGGCGGCGCAAAGGGAACTTACCGGCGACGGCGGCTCGGGAGTAGCAAGGGGGCACGGGGACGGGCTTGCGCACGGCGGCGGCGGCTAACGGCGGCGGCCCTTGGCGGTGGTGCTCGAACGGTGAAAACACGGCGGCGGTGCGGTGGAATCGGCGGGCACCGCCTTTTATAGGCGCAGCCGGGGGCTCGGCGCGGGCGCGGGGTGGAAGGAGGGGGTCCGGCTCGGCGCGGCGCGGGCGGTGACACGCGGCGGCGCATGGGAGGGCCGGGTACGGCGGGCGAAACGCGGCGGCGAGGGCGCACGGCACGGCGGGGTCCGGCGGCGTGCGCGCGCGAGGTAGGGGCCGGGCGTGGCTCGGCCGCGTGGCGGCGGCGCGCGGCGCGCGGCGTGGCCTGCTGAGCGGGCGCAGCGGGCTGAGCGCGCGCGGCGCGCGGCGCGGGCGGGTACGCGCGGCGCGCGTGCCGCGCGCGCGTGGCGCGCACGGGTAGGGGCCGCGCGGTTGGCGCGGCGCGGCGCGCGTGGCGCGTGCGTGCTGGCGCCACGACGTCTGTCGCGCGCGGCGCGCGCGCGGCCGGGCCGAGTACGGCGTCGAACGTTTGTGACCAATGAACAGTGCATTTTTACTTTTTCCCGATTTTCTATTTTCTTTTCTCATTTTCTATTTTCTTTCCTTCTAAAAATTCCAAAATAAATCCTAATATTCTAAAAATAATTTTTAACTTTATATTTTAAACTTTTTCTTACTTTCATTTTTCCATAATTATTTTTCATACTTATTTAAATTCTTTTTCCTAATTTTCATAATTTACCCATTTTTAATAAAAATACATTTCCCAAATTTCGAGTACGCCTCCCGAGAATTTTATTATTTATTTTGTGTTTTAATTTATCTTCTCCCAACAAAATTTTTATTTTATATCACTCGAAATGCGTTTTCACAAATCCGCACTTTTTCCCGGATTCCTTTTTTAAAACCCTGATGCGACTTTCGCACCATCATTTTGTCAACTCCGAAAACTCCAAATACGCCGAAAAGGAACCGACCACGACTAAATTTATGCAACCGAGCGGCAAATAAGAAACAACAAACCCGAGAAGAAGCAATAAACCAAGGTTTTTGAAAGTTCCGATTTTACGTTCCGATTTCGGTTCTCCGATTTTCGGGATGTTACAAACCTACCCCCTAACAATAAATCTCGTCCCGAGATTTCTTACCATCTTGAGTAGGTGTGGATATTCGTCCTCGGGAACTCTTCGCTCTCCCGGGTAGCCTCTTCTTCCGTGTGATTGCTCCATTGCACCTTGTACATGCGCCATGATTTGGTCCGTGTCTTCTTTTCGCCTCGTCTAGTATCTTGATTGGATACTCCGGGTAAGTAAGATCACCGTGGACGTGGATGGCTTCTAAAGGAGCTTGCTCTTTCGGTACCCGCAAACATTTCTTCAAGCTGCGATACGTGGAATACGGATGGACATCGAAGAGATTCTCGGGCGGTTCCAATTGGTAAGCCACCTCTCCTCTCCTAGCGCTTATCAAGAATGGGCCCACGTATCGTGGTGCGAGTTTCCCCTTGACTTTGAATCTCGAGTTCCCGTAGTGGTGAGACCTTTAGATACACGTAGTCACCTTCTTTAAATTCCAATTCTCTTCGACGGGTGTCCGCGTAGCTCTTTTGTCGTGATTGAGCGGCTTGTAGTCGGTCCGGATCAGGCGAACCTTTTCCTCGGCCTCCTTGATTATGTCGGCCCGAATACGGTTCGTTCTAGGTTTCGACCACATTAATGGGGTTCGACATCGGCGACCAAATAAAGCTTCGTTTGGCGACATCTTCAAAGCGGCTTGGTAGCTATTGTTGTAGGAGAACTCGGCGTACGGCAAACATTTCTCCCAATCCTTGGTGAAATCCAACGCACGAGCTCTCGGCATGTCTTCTAGCACTTGATTCGTCCTCTCGTGCCCGTCGATCTGCGGGTGGTAAGCGGTACTAAAGGCAAGGTGACTCGCCAAGTGCCTCGTGGACCTTGCTCCAAAAATGAGATGTGAATTGGGTACCACGATCCGATATAATCCTCTTTGGTACACCGTGGAGACACACAATCCTACTCATATATAATTCCGCTAGCTTGGCACTGTTGTAGTTAGTTTTCACGGGAATAAATCGCGTCTTGGTGAGCCGATCTACTATTACCCAAATGGAATCGTAACCGATCAGAGTCTTAGGTAGTCCTACTATGAAATCCATGCCTATCTCGTCCCATTTCCATTACGGAATCTTGAGTGGCTGCAGCAAGCCTGGGCGTTGATGTTCGGCTTTCACCCTTGGCACACATCGCACACGGCTACGTATTCGGCTACATCCCTCTTCATATTAGGCCACCGTATTCTCCTTTCAAATCTGGTACATTTTCGTGCTTAGGGATGTAACGAATATGCCGATTCGTGGGCTTCCTTTAAGATCAATCCTCTCAAACCACCTCGTTCGTGCACACGATTCTTTTCTTGTACCACAGGATTCCCTTGTCATCCACCGAAAACTCCCGAGCGCGTCCGGCGCCATGCGTTCCTTGATTTCCGGGTTTCCTCATTCCCTTTTTGGGCTTCCTCGATTTGAGTCCTCGTAGGGGTTGGATCTCCAATGAGTTCACTTCTCCGTGAGGAATCGGTGCGATTGAGTCGGCCATTTCCCTTGAAGTTCGCGGCCATACCCCCAATTCCATGTGATTGCATTGGGCTTTGCGGCTTAGCGCATCGGCCACTACATTTGCCTTGCCGGGATGATAATGGATTCCTAGCGTAATCCTTGATCAACTCCAGCCATCGCCCGTCGTAGATTGAGATCAGTGAGTAAAGAAATATTTTAGGCTCTTGTGATCGGTATATACATCACGGTGGTTCCCGATCGATAGTGTCTCCGGATCTTCAATGCGTGTACAAGCTGCGGCTAATTCCAGTCGTGTGTAGGATAATTTTCTTCGTGGGGTCGTAAGCGCGAGAGGCATACGCTACGACCTTCCCATCTGCATCAATACTCCTCCCAATCCTTGCCGGGATGCATCGCAAGACATCACGAAGTCCTTCCGGTTGTCGGGTAAGGTCAAGATTGGGGCGGTGGTTAACTTTTCTTTTAATTGGTCGAAGGCTTTTTGGCACTTCTCATTCCATTCAAACTTCTTTTCCTTCTTCGAAGTTGAGTCATAGGTCGGGCTACGGTGGAAAACCCTTCGATAAACCGTCGGTAATAACCGGCCAAGCCCAAGAAACTCCGAACTTCGTCACGACTTGGGTGCCTTCCATTCCGTAACGGCTTCGACCTTGGCGGGGTCTACGGCTACTCCTCCGCTGAAACCACGTGACCAAGAGAAGCGACTTCCTTGAGCCGAACTCACATTTGCTTGAACTTTGCATACGTGGTGCTCTCGTAGCTTTTCCGTACTAGTCGTAGATGCTCCGCGTGTTCCTCATCGTTCTTGGAGTAGATAAGTATATCGTCGATGAACACCACCACGAATTTGTCCAGGTATTCCATGAACACCTTGTTCATCGATTCATAAAGTAGGCGGGGCATTGGTTAATCCAAAGGACATCACTGTGAACTCGTATAAGCCATAACGTGTAGAGAACGCCGTCTTAGAAATGTCTCCGGCTCTAATCTTTAACTGATGATATCCTGACCGTAGATCAATCTTGGAGAACACTGTGCACCCTTAAGTTGATCGAATAGGTCATCGATCCGGGCAGCGGGTACTTGTTCTTGATGGTTACTTCATTCAGCGATCGGTAGTCCACACACATTCTCATACTCCCATCCTTCTTTTGACGAAGAGTACGGGGCTCCCTGGGGAAGAGCGGGGCGTATAAATCCCTTCTCTTGTAGTTCCCGTATCTGCTTCTTGAGTTCCTCTAACTCGTTGGCTGGCATTCGATAAGGTCTCTTGGATATGGGGGCAGTACCAGGCATTAAGTCGATGATAAACTCTACATCGCGATCCGGTGGCATTCCGGGTAATTCCTCGGGAAATACATCCGGGTATTCTTGTACTACGGGCATTCCTCCTAAGGGTAGCATGGTGAACACTCCCGCAGCTTGCTCACATAGCTTTGGGTTTTGATCCATAGTTATGCTCATCGGTGATCCCCACGGGGTGGATACCGTGACTTCCCTTCGACTGCAGTCTATAATTCCATTATTTTTGGTCAACCAATCCATTCCGAGTATGACGTCTATGGTTTGGGGCGATAACACCATAAGGTTTGAGAGAAACACCACGTCTCTAATCCGTATGGGCACATTAATGCAGGCATGGGGTACGGTTATGTCTCCCCCAGGTGAGTGTACCAACATAGGCCTCTTAAGCGCTACTTGGTGTAGGTGGTGTTGTTTGCTTACTTGGGAAGATATGAATGAATGCGAGGCTCCGAATCGAATAAAACTTTAAGCGGTGTAGAGTTGATAGAGAACATACCCATCAATACGCTCCGGTCCTCCTGTGCTCTTCGCCCGCACATGATTCACCCGCCACGTCGAAATCCGGTGGCGCCTCGTTGGGTAGCGGGGTCCTGAGCAGGACCTCGCCCGCCGCAGGGGGGGTTCCTCGGACGGGTGTTGCATTGGCGCCGTGCGCACGGGGTGTTGCGTGGTTTTGGGCAGCTATTGGAGTAGTGCCCAAATTCTCCGCAATTGAAACACTCACATTCCTTCTTCTGGAGCGGCTAGGGTTGGTGTGGGTGTACGAAGCCGTGGTGTAGCCGACTGTTGACATGGTCGGAAGCGAGAGAACGTCCGTTGCCGGGACGTTTGGCTTCCATCCGACGGGGTGGCTCCCTTGGGGCGTTGTGGCGTTCCCCGAAAGGGGCGAGCCATAGCGAGCCTCCTCTTGCGGTTATTGTCTACCACCTTTTGGTCATGCTCAAGTCGGACGACCTTGTTGATGAGGCTTTGGAACCGGTGTGATCTGCCCGATCATTGGTCCCCTCGGTTCGTCATTTAGTCCCTCAATGAATTTGTCTATCTTTTCTTCTTCGTCGCAGTGCTGGTGGCGTAACGGCAAGTTGGGTGAACTTGTTCAGATATTCTTGTACCGAGGTGTTCCCTTGACGCAGCTCGCGGAACTCGTTCTTCTTCATCCTCATCACCGGGCGCACGAAATTCTCACGAAACGCAGCCGTGAATTCCTCCCATGTTGGTTCGCCGGCGTCTTCAGCTCGTGTCTCCTTGTAGGTGTCCCACCGTCACTTGCGGGACCCTCCAGCTGGTTAGTAGCGAAGATAACTCTATCGGCTTCTCGGACTCGACGAGGGTTAACTTCTTCTCTATCACTCTTAACCAATCCTCGGCGTCCATAGGTTCTTCGGCCGTGGAAAAAGTGGGCGGCTTAGCTCTCATGAATTCCCCCAGACTCGATCCTCCTCGACCTCCTTGATTGTTAGCAATTGCTTGGAGTAGCCGGGTCCGCAATGCCATGACCTCCGCCAGGTGGAGGGGTTGGGTTCGGCGGGTTTTCGTTGGTTGCCGCGGCTCTGCGACGATGTGCCATCCGAAGAAGGGAGATGAATTTAAGAGAGCGGACTAGTTTAAGTTATAGTTCATCGGAAATTTTCTTCAAGCTCTATCGGATGATCTCCAATTCAACAGACAAGGTGAAGTAATGATAAGCATACGAATTAAGATGTCGCAAGGCGATGCCCGGTTTATCATATTACATAAGGGGGTACACGGACTGTACACACACAGTCCTTCATGCCAGGATAGCAATAATAATTATATCGTCCAACTGCATCAACTAATTAAGGGTAAATAGGAAGTGCTGCCGAGCTGGGAAGGTCCTCCCGCCTAGTCCTCCATCCATCCGCAAGAGCCAGGCGCCGGAAGTGGGTGGTCTGCTGCTGAAGCAAACCGAAGTCCCCACGGCTCGGAGGTGGTGGCCTCGGAGTCACGCCGAATCTTCCGACTCGGTGGCCGCGTACTCTTGCGAGCAGTCTGGCGGGTGAGGGGGCCTCCCGTGTGAGTCAAGCGACGAGGGGAACTTCCTCCTCCATTGGGTCGGTGTCGCTAGACTCCCATTTGATTTCCATGGGCTCCGCCTCGGACTCCGTGTCGGTGTAGATCGGATGGGGTTACCCTCTCCTGATCCCGGCTCGGAGGGTACTGGTACGGAGCCCGGGGTGGCAGCAGTGGGGTCTACCAGGTACGGTGCAGGCTCTGTGCTCAACATGAAAGCTTGCTCCATCATAGCTTGAAAAGTATCCAAGCATGCTGGAGTCATAAGGTAATAATGGTCGGGCACAGGGGCAGGAGGTGATGGTACAGGCTCGGTGGAAGTACCTGCAGCGTAGACGGGACGAGTGCGCAATGTTCCTCTAGCCGGTTGATCTCGCCGCTTGCTCTTCCCGAGTGCTCTTCCAGCTCTACAGAGCCTCCCCTCGGGCCATGTAGCGGTCCGAGAGTTGCTCATACTGAGCACCATTGGCCTGCAGCTGAGTCTGCAGCATGCTTATCTGGTCTCCACAGCCTTGGTGGCTGTCGACCGGATCATTGAGGCGTGCCGATCGTTGATCTCGAGCGGGGCCTCCTCGTGATCGTCTGCTGTCTCCGCCCAACGCGATAAACGCGTGACCATCGGGTTGTAGCAGCGGGGGTAGCCTCCACGGTGCGGGCGGGTTGCCCTCTTCGCGGTAAGGATGATGCACGAACTCTGTCATTGTGAGTTCGGCACGGTGTTCCGCATTAAGGCGAAGGAAAGCCTCGCGAGCTGCATCCTGAATAGCTGCTTCTGCTAGGTCCCGGTGGTAGCGAGTATGGAAGCAGTAAGATGTCTCGCTTCCCATGCGAGCTTCTATGGATACACCGCCTCCCAGCTGGATACATCTCGGAGCCATGTCTTTTGGTGTGATAAGTGGGCGGTTCCGGATACCTCAAGCACCATAGTAGGGACTGGAGTTGGACCACGAACCCCTCGTCCCGCGGAATGTGACTTCCCAAGTTCCGTCGTGGTTTGACATCCGCTTTACGGGCACTTTAGGGTTAGCGGAAGGGAGCTATCATAATCATTTGGTAAAAGAAATACAGATGTAGAAAAGATATATTTGCATTTTCGGAATTAAGGTTTAAAACTGATCCTACTGTAGGGATATTTCCCTTTGGCCATCTGGTTAGGGGTAGGGCGCCATTTGGTCTTAGCCTACGGTCCGCATGGCTCCGATACCGACTCCGTGGACCCCGATTTTGAGTCGGGAATCTTTCGTGTTCATAGTACCATTTCCTGGATCAAGTAGTTGGTACCCACGAATGCATCTTGGATAATCAAGTGCACATGCACGAATAGTCTTACAATACCATTATTACATAAATAGGCCCGAAGGCATTGTTCATCCCACGGGACCTTATGGTCCGAATACAACATAAAAAAGAGTTTAGATAAGGCGCGGAAAGAGGCGGCGGCTTGTCCATTGCCACGTGCAACGACGGGCTAAGGTCTAATATGCGCCGTCGGTTCCTCGCCCTCCGGGTAGTACGCGTAGGGGTCTTCGGCTCTTCATTCCCATCATGGAGGTTTGTGCGTATAGCAAGGGTGAGTACCAACCGTACTCGGCAAGTCAACACGAATTGATGCATATGATAGGGTTATTCAAAGAACATGGCTAGGGTTATTTTTGCGTAAAGCTAGTTTTCACAATTCTTTTCACAAGCCTATCGTCTAGCCAACACAAGTTTTAATTTCATAGTTCATTAACCCGGCGACGGTTCGTCTACCATCCATCGTGATACCAAGGATGGCTTCCCGCCTCCGGTTCGTCATGATTTTTCGGGAGTCCACCCCTTCTCGCATTCTCGAGAAGTTGATCCACCAAATAATGAAACCATCATGCATACCCATCCCATAGTTTATGTTTAAAAATCTAGCCAAGCGAAAGTCTTGTCACGATGCTCAATATCCGGAGCACGGCTATTCGAATAGATTGATTCACTCACACTGCGGTGGATGTACACTTTACCCGTACTCCGTGACAGCCCAACAAATGAGCCTACGCCTCAACACATGAGACGGTCACGGCAAAGCCTTTCGATAACCTCACTTTGGCGTACCCGCTCCATGAACTTAAGCCCTCATGCACTCTAGCCGTCCTTTTCTAGCGGTGAGAGGAGTTCAGGCGCACCGGGGTAAGGGAAGACATTTCCAATCTTTAAGTTTAATTAACATTAGTTTAATCCCACCATTCATAACAAAGGCCGCAGCCTCATCCTCATCCCATAACCACATCATAGAGAACCATCTATGCAAGGATACCGCCTCTCGCTCGGCTACCTAGTCGGCTAGGTCTATACCCATTCGAGAAGTACGGTTGTACCGGCTCGTTTCCGGCTATCTCATGGCTCGGTCCTTAAGCGACTGTGGTCGGCACTTGCCTTTTCCGGAATCCACCCAAATCATCCAGCCGCCTAGTCTAAAACATTTGTATAGTACTTTCGGTTTTCATCAAACTTAATTCATTATGGCCATGTGGCGCTCATGTCTCCACATGCCGAATCTCGACTACCTTCCCTAAGGTAGTTGCCCAAGCACAAAGCTTTTTTTTTCATAAAGTCATGAGTATGCATAAATCTAAGTATAGCATGGCTAAGCGGTTTACGAAGTTATGCTTCGGTTATTTGTATCACATCGCGAGTTACAAGGAGTAATTCTAAAGGTGCTCAATAGCAAGGAATGGCACAACAAGTATAGGTAACTCGGTAAAGCATGCATGTTTAGAGTTTAAAATAACATCATTTCGCAATTGGGATCAATATGTTCAAAGGGTGTGAAGACTTGCCTTGCTCGCACACTTGAGGGGTGGGATCTTCAGCGGTGTCGATGCCGGTTTCTTCAGGCGCTACCCGTACGTGCGAAAGATCAATTGAATTCAGTTAGAATTCAACAAAACACCGAGCGATCGAAAAGAACCACAAAAGCCATGAAAACAACTCCGAAGTTTTGCCGAAAATTCTACTCGAGTTAGGACAAGGGTTGCGAGTAAAATCCGGGTTTTTGGAATCGAACCGATGACCTAGGGTTTTCGCAAAGTCGGCGATCGCAATTAAATTTGGAATTTACGTTTGAAAATATCAGCGAAGAAAATTCGTGCTCGAAATTTGAGGGTTTGAGCACAAAAGCGAAACCTATTTCGATGGCGGGAAAGAATTAAACGGAATCCGGATTGAAAACGATGCGAAATAAAATTCGAAAACGCCCGATTCCGATTTTTCAAACTTTGCACCGAGAAAACATGCGAGAAAATAATTTATTTTTGCCCAAAATTTTACTCAAGTCATCCCAAAATATTTTTCCAAATTTTCCAAAATTTTTCCTAATTTTTCCCTATTTTTCTTTTTCTCTTTTTCTTTTTTTTTCTTTTCCTTTTCTCTGCGTCGTTCCATGCCCGCAAGGTGTTCGACCGGTGCAGGAGGAGAAGCAGGCGGCGGCAGTGAGGGACAAGGCGGCGCCAAAGGGAACTTACCGGCGACGGCGGCTGGGAGTAGCAAGGGGGCACGGGACTCGGGCTTGCGCACGGCGGCGACGGCTAAACGGCGGCGGCCCTTGGCGGTGGTGCTCGGGAACGGTGAAAACACGGCGGCGGTGCGGTGGAATCGGCGGGCACCGCCTTTATAGGCGCAGCCGGGGGGCTCCGCGGGCGCGGGGTGGAAGGAGGGGTCCGGCTCGGCGCGGCGCGGCGGTGACACGCGGCGGCGCACGGGAGGCCGGCACGGCGGGCGAAACGCGGCGGCGAGGGCGCACGGCGCGGCGGGGTCCAAAGCGGCGTGCGCGCGCGAGGTAGGGCCGGGCGTGGCTCGGCCGCGTGGCGGCGGCGCGCGCGCGCGGCGTGGCGCAGACGAGCGGCGCGAGCGCGCGCGCGCGGCGGCGGCGCGGCGCGCGGGTCCCGCGCGGCGGCGGCGCGCGGCGCGCGTGCGCGCGCGCGGGCGCGGCGTGTGCACCGGCGCGTGCGCGCGCACGGGTAGGGGCCGAGCGCGGTTGGCGCGCGCGGCGCGTGCGGCTGCAGCGCTGGCGGCCTGCCTGACGGTCGAGCGTGCGGCGCGCGTGCGGCGGGCCGACGGCGTCGAACGTTTGTGACCAATGAACAGTGCATTTTTACTTTTTCCCGATTTTCTATTTTCTTTTCCCATTTTCTATTTTCTTTCCTTCTAAAAATTCCAAAATAAATCCTAATATTCTAAAAATAATTTTTAACTTTATATTTTAAACTTTTTCTTGACTTTCATTTTTCCATAATTATTTTTCATACTTATTTAAATTCTTTTTCCTAATTTTCATAATTTACCCATTTTTAATAAAAATACATTTCCCAAATTTCGAGTACGCCTCCCGAGAATTTTATTATTTATTTTGTGTTTTAATTTGTCTTCTCCCAACAAAATTTTTATTTTATATCACTCGAAATGCGTTTTCACAAATCCGCTTTTTCCGGATTTCTTTTTTAAAACCCGATGCGACTTTCGCACCATCATTTTGTCAACTCCGAAAACTCCAAATACGCCGAAAAGGAACGACCACGACTAAATTTATGCAACGAGCCGGCAAATAAGAAACAACAAACCCGAGAAGAAGCAATAAACCAAGGTTTTTGAAAGTTCCGATTTTTACGTTCCGATTTCGGTTCTCCGATTTTCAGGATGTTACAGCACCAGACCATGGACATTGGTGGATTTAGACCTTGGGCAGGACTGTGAACAATTGTTCAAATCAGGGGCCAAAATTACCATTGGGGATGGTCGACACACAGGCTTCTGGCAGGACAACTGGCTTGGTGGCAGGAGTTTTGAGTGCAGATGGCCAACATTATTCACATATGTATCCGAGACAAAAGGACTTACGTGCAAAAAGCCCCGCAAAATAATCGATGGGTCCGACAAATACAAGGATCTTTATTGGCTCAAGCCATGAGGGACTTCTTTGAGCTCTGGGATGAATTGCAAACGGTTGTTATGAGTAATGAAGAGGATAGGTTCAGATGAAAGTTAACACCGCATGGGAATTTCTCCTCGGCATTGGCCTACAGTTTATTCTTCCTGGCCACAGAGGACTGCGCTTTTGAGAAGATAATTTGGAAATCTGATGCTCCATCTCGAATCAAAATTTTCTTTTGGTTACTCTTGAAGGGAGGATGTCTGACGTCCGAAAACCTGGCGAAGAGAGGCTGGCCACACGAGCAACAATGTGTGTTGTGTCAAAATGATGAAGAAAATGGCCACCATCTCTTTGTTTCATGTACGTTCTCGTGAAGTATGGCATTGCCGAGAAGCGGTGCAAGATAAGCTTCCCTATACCTGCATGAAAGAGTTTGTCGCTGGGGGCTTGGTGGATTGAGACAAGAGCAATTTTCCCGAAGCACAGGGGAAACTTTGATTTGATGTCACGCCCAGAAATTCAAACCCGAATTTCCAGACTATTTTGTGTATTTAATCCCTGTCCAGGCATCAACCAGGGTACACAAAATGACAAATCAATACACAGGTCCATACGTATAAATAAAGCGTATAAATACTTACAAAAGAGGCACTTAGTCCTCACACCCAAAAAGGGGACAGCAGTGGGAAAGAAGGACGATCCTAGCGGGGCTTCAGCTCCACTCCACAGGCAAACTCAACTGGGGTCTGAGCCTTGGTCCTCTAACACCAGCTTCAACTTGGAAACACCACACTTCTGAAGGGGGAGAGATTGCAAGGCTGAGTACAACCACGTACTCAACAAGCCACACCAAGGAATGCAGGAATGCGAGGGAAGGCAAGGAGAGGCTTAGGGCTACTTTGCGGAAAAGCGGGTGCAAAACACTTTATTTCGGAAACTGGAAAAACTATTGAGTAGTTAGGTAAATATTAATTCTCCACTGAACAACGTTATCCCCACGTTGAACAGGCCCAACCAATTCCCACCTGGTCTAATACAGATTATTAAGCCAAATTATAAAGGTGGGACTAATCACGGTGAGCTTGGTTGATCGCCCCATTACCGCGGGCACGACTATTCGAATAGTTTTACTCTGATCAGAGGTGTACAACTGTACCACAAGACACAACTCCACAACACGGTCTCCCGTGCGCCGGAGTACCACCGCGGTACCCCGGAAAGGGAACTGTGATAAGACCTTTCGTATAACCCCCCACTAACCAAGCGAACCGACCAAGGTTTCGCCTCCACTCCCGTGCCTGGGAGTGGGCAGCCCCCCGAGTGCCTCGGTGAATCCGGCAGCCCAGCAACCCTTATACCGGGGCCGACTGAAACTCCATCCCGCTCACCCTTGCCGATGGGTTCGTCAGCTAGGAGAGGCTACACTACGGGACCCACCTTACCCATTTTCGGCTTGTGGTTTGCACGGTCATTCTCCCGAGGGGTCCCGTGAACCGGTCCTTAATTGCCATGGGTGCGACCAGCCAAAAACCATGCACCCACAGCCCACCGTTTAGTCATATTTTAGTTGGAATATTACGACCAATAAGACATGGCCAGGTGTTCCGAGCTTGCAGCTCATCTGAATTAATTAAAGATAGTGTGATTATCCCATTTAGTGAGCTAGTGGTAATTAAGCATGGCTAAGCATATAATTCTAGCGAAAGTCACGTTAGCGACTAAAGCTAGTCAAATTATCACCCAATATTTGACAAAGGACGGATATCAAAAGGGTATGGCACAAGCAAACAGATAGGTAATCCCATCATTTCATGTAATTCGCAAAACATGCAATTTTATTTGCAAACAGTAAAACATTTGTAAAATAGGTTCAATATGCTTCAAGGGGAGCGTGACTTGCCTTGCTTCTTCCAACCAACTTCTGAACTCTTCGCGAGTGCGAATTCCGAAACAACGGAAACTACATGCTGGCACGCAAAACAAGGGAAAAATCCTAATAAAAACCAAATAACAGTACATCAAAAGTAAACCAACATGTAGAGCTCAATTTTAGATGAATTTTGCAATTTGAATGGCCCAATTTGGAGTTCATATGAATTAGATATGAATATTAGAAGTTTTGGACCATTTAAATGAATTCTAGAAATTAATTAAATTTATTGCGTAATTTTTTTTATTTTCGAAGGAAAAAGGCTGATGCTGCGTCGCAGAAAGGGCGTCGGCGGGCGCAGCGCGACATGACGTCAGCCCGGTCCGACGCTCAGGTGGCGTCGGCCGCGCAGCGGCGCGCGTCCACGGGCTGGTCCACCATGGACCAAGTTCACGGCGGCCCACGGGTGGGCGCGCCACGTGGCGCACACGTGGCGCCGACGTGGCAGCCACGCGGGCAGCCGGATGGACGGCCATGATCTGTCGCAAGGCAGATCGGGCGGCTGAGAGGCGACGACGGCCGGCGACGACGCATGCGACGGCGCATGCGACCCGATGGTCATCGGCGGCGGCCATCGGCGCGGCGACGAGCGGCGGAGGGCAGCGGAAAGGCGGAGAGGGGAGGAGGCTCACCGAGCGCGACGGGAAGCGGCGGCCGGAGGCGGCTATGGCGGCGGCGGCTCGGGTTGCACGACGGCAAGGCGCTTCGACGGCGATCCGGGGCTGTGAGGTGGCGGACGGGGTACGCGAGACGGTGGCGAACACGGTGGCGGGCTCGGACAAAGGTGGCGACGCTTGGGGCGGTGGTGGCACTCGGCCGAGAGGAGACGGCGAGCGGCGGAGCGAGGGAGGCGGGGAGAGCGAGAGGGGCTCGGTGAGCTCGGGCACTTAGGGGGAATGGGAGAGGAGAGCGCGGTGAGGCGTTTTATAGGCTCGGGGAGAGGCGGTGATGACCGAGGGTGGCGGAAAATGCGGGGAGAGGCGGTGGCCGGCGGCGAAAAAGGCGCGGGGATTAAACAAAGATTGATGGCGCGAGATTTGGGGAAAAATAAAGGGGAAGCCGATGGCTTGATTGCGCGGCTTTAGGCGGCGCGGGATGAGCGGGACGGCGTGATTCACGAGGGCGAGGTGGCGGCAGCGGCGGCAGCGGCGGTTGAGTCCGGAGGAAAGGGATGACAGGTGGGCCCACCTGTCATCGACCCGGGGAAAGGAGGGACCCGGTTTAGACTTTTTGCGAGCGCGCGTGATGGGAACGGGCCGCGGCCATTGGGCCGGCCCGGAGAAGAGAGAGAGGCGCGCGCGGGCAGGGAGGGAAAATGGACTTCAAGGAGGAATGGGCCGAAAGCAGCCCGAGAACAAGAGAGAACTTTTAATGTGTTTTTCTTTTAAATTAATCACATAAATGGTTTTGTTTTTATAAATACTTCCAGTGCTCAAATAATTCCAAATTTTTTTTGAAAATATAAAGACAATCAAAGTATTTAATAAAAATATAACCATACCATTTAGTGATTAATTTATTTATTAAATAATTCTTGGAATGCTCTTTGTGGCATTAAAAATTATTCTGGAGCTCCAAAATTTCACGAAAAATTTCAAAGAATACTTTAGGGCATGGAGAATATTTCAAAAATATTTCCAGCCATGATTTTTAAAGGAAATTTGAATTTCCTTAATACTTTCACTTGATATCTTTCTTTTGCCTTTTATTTAATTTCGAAAAATGATTTATTTAATGATTTTTAATCCCGAACAAAAATTGGGTTGTGACATTTGATCTCCATGTTGATTCTTTGGCAAGTTTGGAAAGAACGAAATGTGAGGATCTTTTGGCATGAATCAAGATTAGTACGCCAAGTTGCTGATTTAATTAACGATGAGATCGGCATATGGAAGGAAGCATGAATTTTTGGCAATACGGGTGATTGAGATCTGAGCTGCAGTGCGGCCTAGGCACTGCGCCACCCTCTTTCTCTGCTTGTGCGTGTTTTCAGTGTTTCTTTGTGTGTTAATAGCTTTTTCATAGCTTGGCTGGAACTCGCAAGCAAGGCACGCTTCAATATCGTTTTGTGAAAAGTTTTACTCCCCTAAATCTATAACTATAACTATTTACTAGCAAAATGCCCGTGCGTTGCAATGTAACGACGACACGGGAAGAAAAGCGGCGGGGGTGAAGGTCTAGGCGGCGGCACGGGAGCTCCGAGCGACGACGGGGGAGGGACGCGGCGCGGCGCGGATGGGGACGAAAGAGAGGTACGTAGGAGGTCTTTTTTATCCAAGCCCTCTCTTTCTTTTTAGCATTGGGATTACGGGTTAATTTTATAAACACTCAAGGGATTTTCCACAAAATAACCGGATGGACGAAAATTTTGGATAAACACTACTTACTTTATATAGTTATATATATATAACTTTAAAAATAAGGGTATAAACGTCAACTTTATTTACCACTGGACCTTGATTAAAAAAATATCAGATAGATATTTAGTCTAAGTTAATTTAATTTCACCAAATTAAGTCAAAAATATAATGGAAATAGAACTTACCGATACTTTAAACCGATTAGAAATTTGGTAAAAATTTAAAATATTTACGACTCGTATATTATTAGTTAGAAAAGTATATTGATGAATAGAATAAGTTGCATGTATATCGCGGCGGCGCGCTACCTCATGCGTGCAGCGTGTGCTCGGCCGCCGCTCAGGGCAATGCACGGCAACGCAGGAGGCGCGTGAGTCGGGCTCGCCTGTTGGAGGTGAGGAAAGTGAGGCAACAATGGAGCGAGAGGTTATACGGATCGGAAATTTTATAGATTTGAACGAAAAAATGATTTGATGATCGAAAAGTTATAGATTTTTTAAGTAGTTAAGATAAGCTATATCATACATATAACTGGGTTATTTTTTAAAATAGTCAGGTGGATTGCGGGTTAATTTCGGAAAAACGGGTTTTATATAAAATAGACAGGCAAAACAAAATTTGGGTGGAAACACTACCTTCTTTATAGATAGTTATAGATATAGATTATAGATTATAGATAAAGCAAGTAGTGTTTTCACCCAAATTTTGTTTTGCCTCGCTATTTCGTAGAAAACCCCTTGAGTTTTTTCGAAATTAACACGCAGTCCGTCTGGCTATTTAAAAAAAACAGTTAAAGAAGAAAAAGGGTTATTTTGCGAAAAATCTTTAAGTGTTTATAAAATTAACCCGATCCCAATCGAAAAGAAAAGGAGGGTTCGGATAAAAAAGACCTCATGCGTCCCTCTCTTACGTCCCCATCCGCGCCGCGCCTACGCCCCCTCCCTTCCGTCGCCGCTCGAAGCTCCCACACCCTCGCCTGGACCTTCATCCTCCACCTGCTTTCTTCCCTACGTCATCATTTCATTACAACGCACGGACATTTTGCTAGCCTTAATATAAAATCGGACGGCCTCTTTGGACGCCCTGGCAAAAAAGTTGCGTAAAAGAAATTTACACGTGGACGGGTCATGCAGGGCGAGGGAAGGGCGCGTGCTCTGTGGGGACCACCAGCCACAGGACGGGGCACTCCTGGAGCGTTGGATCAGCCGCGAGGGACGATCCGACGGCCGAGATGCATCCGGTGCAGGTATTTAAGCGCGATGCTTTCTTCTCCTTCCGTTTGGCAGCACAACCACTTTTCCGCATCTCCTCTCTCTCTCTCTCTCTCTCTCTCTCACACACACACACACAACGTTCTCATCTCAAGAGCAGTAGCGGCGAAAGGTGTGAGGTGAGTTTTGAGAAATTCAAATCCTACGTCTCCAAAAGCGCCGTGAGATTCTTCTCACTCTTCTTCGATCTCGCTCTCCAGGTGGTGTGGTTTTTGCGTGCTTATGTGTTTGGTGTCGCGCGCGGTTCTCTGGTTCGATCTTGTCTCGCTGTGTGGCATTTGATCGAGCAGCAACTGCGTCTCGACCTCTCTTTGAATCTTGAGGCGTTTCGGCGTCCGAAACTTTGGCAAGGTTTATAGCGCTTTGATCCTTTTTCTTTTCTCTCGTGTTCTTGGCTTCCGGTACCCGTTGTTTTGATGCTTTTGAAGTTTGAGGTGGGGTGTGGTTTTCTTGGAGTTGGAGGAGGAGGTTGACGAGCACCGAAGCTTCATGGTGATCTCCGTTCTCCTCCCTCCTCGGAACACGTTGGTCTTGAACTCTTGATCTTGCTGTGTGTGCCTCACTGTCTGCCAATGCGTGCGCAAAAAAATAGACCGCGTCAATTCGTTTCTCTTTTCTGCTTGTATTTTTCAGTTTGTTCTGTTAATTTTGGTATGCTGCGGAAGTTCAGTTTCTGAAAATTTATTAACCAGATGCCGCCTTCGGCCTTATTGTTCTTTTCGCTGTTCCTGATGCAGGATGCTTCTTCTCTACGTGTCTCTCGGACGTGTTCTCTTGGTTTAGTTTTTGTTTGGAAAGAACTCTATGTTCTGTTCATACAATGATTTCTGCATGTGTAGCTTAGTTAAACTGCTTGCTGTTTTTCTTTTCCTTTTCAACGTAAATCTTCTGATTCTTTTCGTATCAAAGAAGCTTCCATCTCTTGAATCTTGATTTGGGTTCCTTCTCCCTTACCCAACGATTTTGATCCTGCAAGATTGTACAATTTCTTCACGTTTGTTACCTATTTTTTACTTCTCTGTGACAGTGTTAAGTTTCATGTTGTATTCTTCTTGCTGAATTCTACTATAAGTGCACGCTGCTGTCTCTGCTTTTCTTCTTCTGTTCACTTCACACTCTGTTTGGAATTATTGAAGTTTTGGTACACCGAAGAGGTGGCCATGTCTGGAGGAAATTGGTCGTCCTTGTACAGAACACTTTTTCTGTTTGTTTCCTCTTCATTTCTCCTTTGGAATTTGGTGTTATGGTTTGTGTCAATAAAGCTTATATGGCGTTCTTAGAAAACCTTGTATGTATTTTGTTCACAGTAATATTTTATTTTAGTTCCTCCTTGCTTGATTCTTGTATATGATAAGATTAATGTGTAAAATACTGCAGCATTGCAACTGAAGATTGATACTCTCATGTTATATGTCTCAAAAATGCATTTAGGGGCCCTGATAAATAGTGTCATATCATGTTATATGTCTAGTTGACTCCGTTTCGTGTTTTTACCAAGCTTTCATGTATTTAATTGATCTCTAGTGTTTTTTAATTGTATTCGCTTTACTCTTTCTCCATATTTGTCAATAAGGTTATTGTATATTTGTATTCATGTTATAAATTTTCAGCAAAGCAAGGTCTGCTATGGGTAACAGCCTTCCTGTAGAATCAAAGTTAACTGCTGAAGAAGAGAATGACAGAATTAAGTATGTCGTGTCGTCTATGCAAGGATGGAGTGAGAAAATGGAAGATGCAGTGAGTAAACTTGCAGCCTTTTGTATGACAAAAAAAAGGATAGTTCTGCAAAAAAATCTTACTGATCTGCATGTAATTGTGTAAAATACTGAGACTTGACATATGCCCTCTTTATTCTCTAGCATGCAGCTATTCTACATCTTGATGATACCATGTCCACGTCATTCTTTGGTGTTTATGATGGTCATGGAGGTTTGATCTTCATTCTTATCATTTTTGTTTCAAATACTCCAAATTGTTGGCATAACTGTTAACATCATGCTTTGCTTTGTGTGTCATGTGTTTATCTGTGTGCATGTTTCGAAAACTTTACTGTTTATGCTGAAACTTTTACCTGTAGAATTTCAAATAAATATTAGGCTACAGTTCAGGATAATGAACCAAGTTTGCTAATCAGTAATAACCTTTGTGCGGCGTGCTTTCTAGGATAACATGAACTGCATAAACAGAAATATTAATTTATGAGGGATAAAACACTGCATGGGTGTGAGTTAATATTAACTGTCATGATAATTAAAAGGATAACCACTGATTAACATGTTGGTTAATTTTGATATATATATTATAGTGCTATTTTTCTTATGATACCTCTTGAAGTGCTTGTCTTCTGTGTTTATAACATTGTTTTGTTTTATAAGTTTCTATGCACATGATCCATCCTGTTGAGCCGCCATACTGAGTTGTTTATGTTCTATCTCAGGAGCTGAAGTAGCATCATACTGCGCAAAACGATTTCATATTGAGCTTTGTAATCATGAAGACTATGAGAACAATCTGAGTAATGCGCTGAAGAGTGTGTTTTACAGGTTTTTTTGGCCTAGTCTATATCATTTTGTTTATAGCTGCACTTGCAAATTTGGAATATAATTGTTCCTGTGTTATTTCTGCAGCATGGATGAGGACCTGCAACTGTCCGATGCTTGGAGGGAGTTAGTTATTCCTCGTGATAATGGATGGATGTATTTTCTCAAGGCTGGTGTCTGTGCTAACCTTTCACCTTTCCCACAGGTAGTAATCCTTTAACCCCTAAACATCTTTTAATATCCATATGTTGAAGTTACTCAAAACTGTATTTGTTGGACAGTGTGCTTATTGTATCTATCAAAAAGGAAATGGAAGAATGTGTGTGATATCGAGACTATTGTTCTTTCTTGAGATGTACTTTGGAGTGGAAGAGATATGTTTAACCCTAACCTCGACTAATTGCCCCTGTAAAAAAAAGGTCCAGTTAGTAACTTATCAGTTGCCTGGTTTGCTGAGTTGGACGCCAACAGGTTCTTAAGTTCTCATTGCACCTTGGTTCTTATCATACTATGCTACCCAAATTGAGGTATTGTTTGCGGCATCCATTCTATGGTTATTCTTTCATACACTGGTTTGGCTTTCATAAATGTTTTTCTTTACCTGGTGGCTTTTGTGAGCTATTTCTTGGTTGACTTCTATTTTTAACTATGTTGGGATTCTCTATTATGTCCTTCAGTTTCCTTTCCTCTTTTTCCAGGCAGCCTATACTGCGCCAGCATATGAAGGGAGCACAGCATGTGTGGTTGTCATCAGAGGTAACCAAATGATTGTTGGACATGCTGGTGATTCTCGTTGTGTACTCTCAAGAAATGGTCAGGTATAGAATTTCTTGTTGGTACCTAATTTGCATGCTCACTTATTGTGGTGCCTAACATTTTTGCTTGTTTCCGTTGTGTCAAAAGGCCAGTGAATTATCCGTCGATCATAAACCAGACAGTGAGTCTGAAAGAGATAGAGTTCGAAATGCAGGAGGAGTAGCTGTTGGGCATAGTTATCGTAAAATAATGGGGACGTGGGTAACCAAGAAGCAATGGGGCTTCACTGATTTTAAGGGAAGAGTATCAGTCTCAAGATCAATTGGTATAGTCTTGCCTGGATCTTGTTTTCCGTTGATTGCAGATAATAACACAAAAAAAAACATATTACGTTGTGATTTGCTTATGTGTTTTACCCACTTACATTTCAGGGGACTTTGCTTGCAAGAAGAACGGACGTTTACCTCCTGAAGAACAAATGCTGACATGTAATCCGGACATCCTGACTGTAAGTGTAACTATGTTTGTTTAGTATTTGGTTGAATATAAAGTTTTTGCTGCTCTGTGGGGTCTGATGGAAAATCCCCCTTTATATGTCAGGTGAACATAACTGATGACATGGAGTTTCTTGTTATAGCAAGTGAAGGCCTCTGGTAAATTTTGAGCAAAAAATAACTGAATAATAATAATTTGATCATTTTGATGTCACCAGTACTCTTCGTCATGCTGTTTTCTTTCTCCTGCTGATGCATATATAGTTTCATTCCTACTATGTTTTTTCCCTGCAGGTATAGCATGACAAGTCAAAATGTAGTTGATTACACACATGACCGTTTTTTGGTGAGTCCTTTTTCCTCAGTTTGTCTTCTTGGCAGGACAAGAGATCTACTGTATTAACAAAAATATTTTGTGTCAAATTCTAGGAAATGACTTCACTCAGGCAATATAAAGCACCAGATTTTTTAAAAAGGAAAAACAAGTGCTAATAATTAAACTGTCATCAGCTTTGTGAATGTTCGATCCTTTCGTTGTTAAAACTGCTGTTCCTTTTGCCTTGATCAATATTGCTATGACCAATATCTTGCATGTTCGATCCTTTCATTGTTAAAACTGCTGTTCCTTTTGCTGACTTGCTATGATCAATATTTCTGACTTGCTGTGACCAATTAATATCGCTATGCAGGCTGGTGCAGAACCGCGTGTCATCTGTGAGGAGCTTGTTCAGTTTGGCTTGCCATCGGGCGACAACACGACCGTCATCCTGGTTCTGTTCAAGCCCGGCGCCTACCCGGCTGATTCGTTGGTCGACACCGACACTGACACTGACAGCCTCACCGGCGACATCGTCGACCCCACTGGGGGCACTGGCAATCCTCCTCCTGCCGCACTCATCGAGATCGACGGCGAGGACGGGTTGACCTACTCCCAGGACATGGACTTACCCCCGGCCGGCGAGGCGTCGTCGTCCCCCCCAACCTTCCTGGACGACCTCCCCCGGTCTAACCCGGACAAGTCCCCCCCGCACGTATCATTCTTGTTCAGAGTTTGAGTCAAGATCAGGAAAGGCCAGAAGCTATAGCTATGATTCGGAAGGAGTAGTTAGTTTCCACTTGATTTTGTCCAGCAAGTCGAAGGTGATGTGCGATGATGCATGCAGGATCATACTTATCATAGGTGGTAGTAGCACTGTGCATTGATAGGAGCAGTTTGTTTCTGCTACCTTTGGTTTGTGGTTTTTGCCTATTGCTGGTTGGGTATATTGTTTGCATAGGAGATTTCGCTCGTCAGAGTAAGACAACTTGAATTAATTGTCTACGAATCTCGCTCTCTGGTTTTTGAGTTGAAGGTGATTGATCTAATGATCTAGTGATGCCTTTTGCTGTTCTTCATTTTGAATTTCTGTACATGCTGCTGGGTTATGAACTATATTACTTGCCCCGTTTCTGAATACTTCGCTTATAACCAAAGTTTTCTTCATTCTTCTAGTTCTCTTGGATCTTGGTGTAGCGGCCAGCGGGGAAGTATATTTGTCCCTGAAGGACGAGTCCTTCTACATGCCACCCAAAAACTTTTCAAAAATATTTGAAAAAAATTGATAAGATAGATCAAATATATATCATATCACTTTACAAACATATAAGCTTATATTTAACATATAAAAACAGAACTAACAAATTAAATTTCACTGTAAATAATGTGATCAAGACGAAAAGCTACTGCAAGTTCATAACAGTGATGACCATTCGTTCAAATCGTCGGGTAGCACCACCAAATCAACAAGGCGGTGAAGTCCATGGTTAAATGTGTGTGTGTATGGGTGTATGTACGTAAGTACGTGCGTATGTATACACACACAAATAAAATTTTTTAGCATTTTAAATTTTTATTTTTTTAAAGATTTACAAAAATAATTTTTTGTTTGAAAATATTGCAAAGCTAATCGCCTATCGCCCTTCGGAAGGGCGAGATTTAAAAATTACCCATTCAAAAGGGCGATTTTGCTGACGTGGCAGACGGCAGGCCGTCTGCCGCACGTATGTAATTTTACATTTTGCCCCCTTATCGCCCTTGCAAAGGGCGTTTTTTTACTGTGCAATAAACAGTGATGAACAATACGTTAAACATGATGAACAGTGCGATAAACAGTACGCAGTACAGTGAACAATAAAAAACGTCATTTGCAAGGTCGATAAGGGTAAAATGTAAAATTACACGAACGCGCAGACGACGGCCAACGGTCATCTGCCATGTCATCAAAATCGCCCTCGAAAAGGTGATTTTTAAATCTCGCCTCCCTGAAAGGCGATGGACGATTAGTAATATTTTCAATCAAAAATTATTTTTACAAATCTTTTAATAAAAAAAATTAAAAATCCAAAAATTCTAAAACGAGGGGCCATCGAGTGAGAGAAATCCACCTCTTTGGTTTAGCTCTTGAACCTTTTTCTGCTGAAACCGGCCGTTGCGGGCTGCTGGATTGGGCTGGGCTGCGGTTACTAGTTAGTACTCCTACTCCTCTTTCAGTTCGACAACAGCTATTCATCATCACTCACCCACAAGTACCCAACCCCTCGTCTCGACTCGAGCGGAGCCGACCTAACCGGAACACCCGGCGACTTCCCCACTCCGACGAGAACGACATGGACGCCGGCAGCGAGGAGGCCAAGCAGGAGCGGCACCTGGTGCTGGCTCACAAGCTGTTCCTCCTCTCCCACCCCGACCTCGACGACCTCGCCAAGGTCGCCCTCCGCTCCGAAGTCCTCGACGCCGTCAAGTCCGATGGCATGGCGCCGCTGCTCGAGTCGCTGGCCGCCGCGGGCGTGGTGGAACCGGACGACGCGCTGCTCGCCGAGATGCGCGCGCGGATCGATGAGGAGGTCCGCAAGCTCGACGAGAAGTGAGTGGGTTCCCCCCCCCCCCCCCCCTCCTTCTCAATTTTTGGCATCGTTTTATTTTTAGCCCCCAAAAATAGGTCGCCCGTTTGCTGTGTTGCGTATTCCTGCAGTATTACTATGTGGGGATAAGTTTTGTGATAATTCAGGTGTTGATATAATCCGTTTACCTAAGCTAACCTAGCTTACTTTGCGTGCGAGATGTAGATGCTAAAACTGGTAGATAGCTTGCATTTGATTTGGTAGTTGTAATTTACGAATTATATTTAGGGCCAATTAATTCACCTCTATACAAGTCTGTACTACATAATAATAAACTTTCTCCACAGTTTTGTTTTAGATTCATGTACATATTCGTGATTTTGTACATTGTCTCTGCAATGTGTAATTTAGCATGTAGAGAAGTGGATTAATTGAGATTGGTAAGGATCACATTGCACAACTTCCCAACTAATATGAATAAGTGATGTGTCCCTTGTCTCGAGACAAAATACCAGTGTAAACTAATATGAAGGAAGAAGGGCATGTTGAACTTTGTTAGAAATAGTTTGCTTGAGGTTCCGGTCAAGATATGTCCTTTTGGTGATTTGCATGTTTCTACTTTCTAATCTTGCTCTTCATATTTGTATCTAATATTTCAGTCCTCTGGAAGTAACTAAGTATTTCTGTTTCATGTATGAAGAATTTCTGATGCTGAAGAGAATTTGGGTGAGAGTGAAGTGCGTGAGGCCCATCTGGCGAAATCCTTGTACTTCATGAGGGTTGGGGAGAAGGTATAAACTTGTATGCTTCTATACTTTACATTAAGTGTGTGCTTGAGATTTAGCTATTCTTTCAAATCGATATTGCAGGAAAAAGCACTGGAGCAGCTTAAAGTTACTGAAGGAAAAACTGTAGCTGTTGGCCAGAAAATGGATCTTGTGTTCTACACTTTGCAAATAGGCCTTTTCCACATGGACTTTGATCTCATCTCAAAATCCATTGACAAGGCGAAGAAGTAAGTTATAGCTTCGATTGTGCCTTTGTGGAGTTCCATTCCGCCATCTATACTGGAGCAATGATATCTGACCATTTATTGTGTTGATTGAAGCCTGTTTGAGGAGGGAGGCGACTGGGAGAGAAAGAACCGATTGAAAGTATATGAAGGCCTATACTTCATGGCAACGAGAAACTTCAAGAAAGCTGCCAGCTTATTTTTAGATTCCATCTCAACTTTTACAACTTATGAGTTGTTTCCATATGATACTTTCGTCTTCTATACAGTCATCACAAGCATAATCACATTGGATCGTGTATCTCTAAAACAAAAGGTAATTTCACTTCTTACAGTCTCTCTTTTCTTATCTTAATTGACTCACTAACAAGAAACATGGCAGGTGGTAGATGCACCAGAAATTTTGGCAGTGATTGGCAAAGTACCTCACCTATCTGAGTTTCTGAACTCCCTTTACAATTGCCAGTACAAGTCATTTTTTGTTGCATTCTGTAAGTGTAAAATATGTTAATAAGTTGTATATAGTTTTTACGTTTGTAATTACAGTCTGTACCATTCGGCTGGGCTATATGAATATATGGTCTAAACTTCCTTTCAGCTGGCATGACGGATCAGATTAAGTTGGACCGCTACCTTCAGCCTCATTTCCGCTACTACATGAGGGAAGTGCGGACCGTTGTCTATTCACAGTTCTTGGAGTCATACAAGAGCGTGACAATGGAAGCAATGGCTGCGGCATTTGGTGTGACTGTTGATTTCATAGACCAGTAAGTGCTGTCACCCATCCGCGTTAGTTTTATGTTTGTGATTCCTGTGTAGGACAAAACTTTCTTTTCTGTTCCTATGCTGTGGAGATAATATCTCCCTTTCATTTGTTCCAGGGAATTGTCGCGGTTCATTGCAGCTGGGAAGCTTCACTGCAAAATCGATAAGGTTGCTGGTGTTCTGGAGACAAACCGACCTGACGCTAGGAATGCTTTCTACCAAGCGACCATCAAGCAAGGGGACTTCTTGCTGAACCGCATCCAGAAACTGTCACGAGTCATTGACTTGTAAATCCAAAGTTCTGAAGTGCTGTTCTACTTGTACTCATAGGCTCATGAGAACATGATCTATATCTGGGGTTTGCTTTTGTTGCAGACAGAAAAAAAAGGTTTTAAAGAGAACTTCCGATTGCAATTTCAGCAAGTGTAAGCTCTGGTGCTTTAGATTGGTAGAACGAGAAGAGTGCACGTCTTTCTGTGATGAATCTGTTCGTTCATTTCAAGTCTTGTGGTGATGTTTTTTTCTGGTTCCGCACTGTTTGATCTTATGGGTCTCTATATGCTTGAAATAGCCTGACATGCTAATCTCAACATGTTCATTGATAAGCCTCGAAAAGGGAATTACAAAATAGAACCAAGCGTAATTCCTTTTGTTCTGAGCCTGTTTTCAGATGCAACATTTCAGAAAACAGATAAACAGCATTCGGTCATACGCAATCACGTGCACACTGTACAGCCACTGTAACTCATCAGAAACGAGGTCAGTATACAACAGTAAATTTCGCCGTTCCATAAGTTCATAAAATACCAATTTCTAAATCCCAGGAGACTCTAGCTGCAGATTTTAGTAAGGACGAACAAAGCAAGTTACTCACAGGCAGGCTACACATTGTTTGTTGCAAAAAACTCCCAAGTATTGAGAAACTACAGAGCTGATCTGGGACAGGGAAATGAGCACACAGGAAAATTACAGCCGGCTGTTCACTTCATGATCTCAGGTATGCTGCGCTTTACAATCAGCTCTCCGTTTCTGCAGATCAGAAAATGGTAGCCATGCAGGCAGGTCAGAATGTCTGTATATGATGGCTATACAAAGGCCTAGAGATTCACACAATCAAATCACAGGAAGCAGTAATGCAGTTAGTGTAGGAGCGTTGTCTCTCTACTTACTGATCCCCTGCTTCTGGTTCTGCTTCTCCTTCTGTTTCCGCTTCCTCTCGTTCCGCCTCTTCACCCAAGGCTTCTCTTCCTCCACTGGGGCTTCTGCTTCTGCGCTGACCGATCCTGTAATCTGCGCAAAGGACTCTTTGGCGCCAGAGGTTACGTCGCCGAAGAAGTCCTTCACCTTGTCAACCACAGTTTTGAGCTCTTCTTTCTTTGGGAGCTGGGATAAGCAGTACATCTTACTGTTAGTTACTTCCTACCTTATTCAACACATGCTTACTGAAAGCATGATCATTTGTACATTTACTATAAGAAATGTGTACCATCCTCACTTAACTGCAGAGAAGTTATTTTCCAGGACAACATTTTGTGAGCTACTATCTAGTAGTAGGCCAAAATAATTTGAAGGTTGTAGGACAGTGGGAAAGAATTCAGTGAGTAAAAGTCTAGCAAATGTCAGCCTAGAATAAAGCAAGATACAAGACTGAAATGCACGTTTTCAGGGATTTCAATTCTTATGTCCATGAGAAATTGCTATATAACTTGCAGAAAATTCGATAGGGATATGAGAAATGGAGCAAGCGAAACGTACTTCGATCACATTACTTGTTGTCAGTGCAGACCTCAGGTTCCCATTCTCCTGCTCACCCAGATGAGACAAGTAAATTGCAATCTCCATTTTTGAGTGCAAGAGCAGATAGCCACACACAGAACATGAGTGCTGAGAAAATTACCACAACTTTGTAGCCATATCGAAACTCATTCTCGGTCTTCAGCACCCGGTACTGCTCTTTTGCGGTATCTATTATGTCATCCTCATCCTTCAGAAAAATAACCATGACACAGACACATTAAAAATCACTCCTCGTGACCTTTTCTCTCAAAAAAAATTAAAAATCACTCAGATGTTAATTAATTGCTCGTATTTTTTAGAACTCTACATGAATGAATGGTTGCGGCAGGCAATGTATAGGACTAGATTGTGCAAGCAAACACAATGGTGTTATTACTTTGTAGATGACAGCGGCAAGGTTCCTGGCGAGCGTGTCCTTGTAGATGTACTTGCCGAGGAAGTTGTCCTTCGCCGCGAGCATGATCTTCGCCGTCGTGCCGCCGGTGACGATGTTGAGCGGGTACCAGAAGTACACCTGCGGAAACCACAAATCTTGATCACACGCACGCGCGATGGCATGGGGATCGGAAAAACGAGAGAATCCAGCGGGGAGCAGCACGGACATTGGCGGTGCGGATGAAGATGACGAAGCGTGGGTTGCCGTCGTCCTCGATCTTGGGCAGCTGCGGCATGCGCTGCTGCTGGGACCGCCGGTCCGACCACCCCCTCCCCCTCGCCTCCACCACCAGCGCCGCCCGCCTCGCGGGCCTCATGGCCGCCTGCAGCCTCCTCGGCGCCGCCCTCACGAGCAAGAATCCCCCGCTCGCCTCACCGGGCGACAGCTGCCGCAGCCGCGCCGGCGCCGGAGACGACGTGCTCAGCGAAGACACGCCGCCCACCACCTCCATTGCTGCCTCCTCCGGTCTCGCGCCGCTGTGTGGTGTACGTGGCCGCCGACGAGGAGTCGAGGACTTGGGAGAAGAAGCAGTGGAGGGGAAGAGGAGGGAAGATAAAGCGGGGGCGAGCTTATCTGGTGGTGGGGGTGAGATGGCTGGGGGTTTCTGACGTGTGGGTCCGGTGAGGGTTCCGGGCCCAGATGTCAGTGAGAGGGCTAGTGGTTACGCGGCTCGTGTTTGACGATGGGTTCGTGGTTACGGACAGCTGATCTGCAGTCGCGTGGCTTCTCCTGGGGACGCCACGTTGCACATGAACGGCCTCCAAGTTTGTACGTTGGAACACAGCAATTTTACAATCCTTTTAAAAATATATGTTTAACAGATTAGTCATCGTATTACTATCGATTATATATTTGATTTAGGAATGAATTAAATATTTTAAAAATAAACTTTTTATAAAATGGCTTTGAAAAAGTGGTTTAAGTTTTTTGAAAAAATTAAAAAACCTAGATTAAATAATGTATGAGGCTAATCCAATGAAGTAGCTTGAAAAAAAACAGTTTAATTCTTATAAAATATATTTCTCTGAAAAAGGCCTAAAACGGTGTACAGGAGGATTTAAGTTACTCTAAACAAAGATATAATTATTATGTTTAAATGGTGTGAATATGTATTAGTCATAGACAATGAAAAACAATGGAAATAAGATTTTAGAAGTATGCAGATACACATCATCGAGAAATTGAACTTATGACGTTCCAAACATCTCATTTCAATACAAAAAACTTACGTACAAATGCTAAGCTACAATTACATGTTGGGATGGGCAATCGGTTTAAACTGCAAGTTCGGTTCGGTTTTTCTTCTCTACGCAAAGTTCGGTTTGGTGTTAAGGAAGAACCGATCGGTTCTTGTAAATACGAAAACCGCATACTTCGGCTTCGGTTTAATCAGTTCGGTTTTTGGTTTTTAACAAAAAAACCAATGTCAAGAAGAAGCACAGGAGATATCCTAGCTCACCGAGGGAGGCGTCGGACAAGAAGAAGAAGAGGAGAAATCTCACCTTTCTCGCGGCGGAGCTCCTCTCTGCGCGGCGCCGCTCCCCATGGTGCGTGGAGCCCAGTCGGTGAAGAGGAGGGGTCGTGCGGGCGGCGCGGAGGCCACCGGGCGGGGCGGCGAGGAGGCGGAGCGCATAGGCGCGGATGGAGGCGTAGAGGAGGCGGAGGCGGAGGCGTGGAGGGAGGGGCGGCGCGGAGGCCGCCGGGCCGGGCGGCGGCGAGGCGGAGGAGGGCGGCGACAAGGCGGAGGCGAAGGCGGAGCGTGGAGGAGGAGCGGCGCGAAGGCCGCCAGGCCGGGGCGGCGAGGAGGCGGCGGTGGCACAGCGCAGCTAGGGTTTTCGAGAGGAATCGCGTGGTGCAACTTTTGGGGGAGAATCACGCGGGTTTGACCGAGGGAATTAGGGCGATATGGCGGCCGACGGACAACTTCGTTTATTTCAAGATTTCAATTTTCATCCAACTAAAACCGAACCCGAACCGAACTAGTCGGTTTTTGCAATACCCTGAACCGAACCCGAAACCAAAAACCGAAAAACCGCAAACTTCGGTTCGGCTCGGTTTGGCTCGGTTTTTTTTGTTTCGGTTCACATGTGCCCAGCCCTAATTACATGCTCCTGCCACCTTTTTTACGGGCGAACAAGGCGTTCGTCGGCTAATAGAAATTTACTAAGATCAAATTAAGGTTACAAAGAGGTTTAACACAATCAACAACATCGTTGTTGAAACCTCACATTTTGCAATGGATTTCTGCTAGTAGCATCGAAATGCCGGCAATTTTTTTCCCTTCCAGACCCCTTCCTTTCTACCTGAATCTCTTGATTCTCCTAGCTAATCTCCTACCATGAATTAATTAAACCCCCCTCACGATGGTCGCATTAAAGGTACCACATGTCTACGAGGAAGCAACAGATAGTCAATGGCGAATCTGTTCTTCATCTCCTCGTAACCCGGCCATGATGACACCATCTCATGCACGTCATACATCTCCTCCATGCAGCGTGCCAAGTACAGGATACTGTATCCTGTCACCGTCTTCAGCCCGTCGTCGTCCCACGGCGGCGACGGCGATGGCCCGGTGTCGTTCACGGTGATGGCGGTGTACCACACGAGGTGCACCGCTGACGCTGCCATGACGGACGGCAGGATCCTCAGACTCTGGCGGTCGAGCAGTGAGGTCGGTGAGGTGGTGCGTCAGGGCAGACATCGACGACGACGAGGCGGCGTCGTCGTCGGGGTAGCCATACCTGACGAGGAAGTGGTCGGCGAAGGTGTGCGCCGTGGGGTAGCCCAGCCTGAACCCGAGCACGTCAAGCAGGTTGATCTCCCTGTCGAGCACCTCGCTCCTGGCGAACCCGCCGGCGTGGGCGACGTCGCGAGCGCTCAGCCTTTGCGAGTCGAAGGGCCCGTTCGTTAGTGTATAGTTGGATAGAAGAAGATGGGTTCCCGTGGACCGCGAGCGGAAGAAATTTGAATTTGGGCCGGTAGAGAACTGTAGCAAGACGGAAGTCTTAGGAATGGCGTTAATGACCGTTGGATGAATTCATAACGGCGTCTATGCTGCCTAACGACCACCTACCACCGTCGTCTTCCCTACGCGTATGCAGTGCGAACCTGGCGAAGCAAGTGTTTGCGTGGCATGTATTGTTCGACCTAGCTTTTCCGCCGCTGCTGCAGTTGCGCCACACCACCCAGCGGGCCAAAGGCTGCCTCCGTCGTCGATTGGGATAGTGCCTTGTTTACCCGGCGGACAGAGGGCGTCACCGTGTGATTCATCCCGGTCAAAAGCTGCACCCAATCCCTTAATGCAACATCGATCTGTAGATTCTAGCAGGGCTGACGGGATGGTTCATTGCAAGCTGTGCGTAGGAAGGTCGTCGAGGCAGAGCTTCGCATCGGACAAGGGGAAAGATTGCGTAGTCCGCCATTGATCCCGCAGTGGGCTTGCATGGCGATGGAGCAGGCGGAGTGAGGTATGCGCATCAGCGTGCAAAACAGTAAGCATTCAAGCTCTCCATATCTAGGCCCCTAATCCCGCGGCTATTGGAAGCTCTCTCCCGCGCAAGATGGCTCCACGAGGTTGCAAGCGCAAGTTCGCAAGCACTAATCCTATTCCCCCTTCATTCCCTACTGCTACACCCTACATTGAAGAGCCCCAAATTTCTCTTACGGCAAGCTTCGACGCCCACTCAGACGAAGCATCGTCCGATTCATTGGTGACGGACGGTGCCTCCGGTTACACCGACATCCACGACATTGAAGTCGTTGCCCATGTAATCCGAGTGTGCGCCATCAAATCTCCAGAAGCAGTGATTCAGGTTGTGCGTAGGCTCACCCCTAGCACGGTTGCAAGATTGCTCGATTGGGACCTTCTCCAGTCCGACCAACTACTGAAGGTAGCTTTCTACTCTTACTATGCAATTTCTCATGTGTGCAATGGTTGTTTGTTGACTTGTGCGATTAGATGGCCGGTGGTCATGGGCATTGGACCGAGGAGAAGCTACGGGTGTTCTTGGATAGCTGTCTCGAGAAGATAGCTGCCAGGAACATTACCTCCTCGTGTCCAAAATCCCAGGGTTACGTAAACTTACAGCGCAAAATGTTGGAGAGGGCAAGCAAACAAGTTAACCGCCAGCAGTTGAAGAACTTTTGGGGATCTTGTCGCCGCCGCTTCAGTACATGGATATGGCTTGAGGCTCAGGCAACCAGTCTCGGTCGTGACCCTGTCACGCAGACAATTGCCGCCACCCCAATTGGTGGGATCAAATGGAAAATGTAAGTCTACATATCGTTCCTTTATAACCTCACCTTTGATTTTTGTTTGTGTCATATTATTATATCAAAACCCCTTACGAATCAGTTAGCATTTTTAGATAGATATCATTTTATTATGTTGAATACATCACACTTGATATGAGCAACAATTTGAGAAGTGATCAGAACTATAGCACATAATCAAACTTGAAATGTTAATCACTTTGTTATCAGTAGGTAACCATTTTGTGTTTACCCCATGGCTGACATGTAGTTTTGTAGTAGAGAAATGATATTTATGTTTGTAGGTAACCAATTTTTTACAAATGTTCATGTCACTTCGATATTATGAAATTAACACATACTTTAGGTAAAATCTATGTACTTCACAAATTAGGTTTACTGCCTTCGAATTAAATTTGGTGATTAAGTTTAGATTGAACCAACAAGGACTCATGCTCATGACAGAAAAGTAACCATTTTGTGCTTACCCCATGGCTGAGATGTAGTTTTGTAGTAGAGAAATGATATTTATGTTTGTAGGTAACCAATTTTTTTACAAATGTTCATGTCACTTTGATATTATGAAATTAAAACATACTTTAGGTAAAATCTATGTACTTCACAAATTAGGTTTACTGCCTTCGAATTGAATTTGGTGATTAATTTTAGATTGAACCAACAAGGACTCATGCTCATGACAGAAAAGTAACCATTTTGTGCTTACCCCATGGCTGAGATGTAGTTTTGTAGTAGAGAAATGATATTTATGTTTGTAGGTAACCAATTTTTTACAAATGTTCATGTCACTTTGATATTATGAAATTAACACATACTTTAGGTAAAATCTACGTACTTCACAAATTAGGTTTACTGCCTTCAAATTAAATTTGGTGATTAATTTTAGATTGAACCAATAAGGACTCATGCTCATGACAGAAAGTGACCTGACAAATTCACACAATATGTCTTGCATATGCCTATCTTGTATGGAAAAACTTGATTAAATTCTTTTTGCGATGAAGTTCAAAAGAACACTTGCACTACAGTTGCATACAACCTATGCTATATGTTTTATTGTACATATTTCTGAGTAATTGCTTATGTCTTTTAGTATGTCTTTTTGAACTCACTAGTTTTATTTGCAGTGCTTATTACAATTGCTGCCTCAAATTAGAATTGTTTATTACTTGTTGATTTGCAGGCTAAATTAATATGTGCAACCCCCCACCCAAAGAAAATAAATCACTTATGAACTGTAGTTTTTATAAACATGGTAGGGTTTAGATAGAAAAGTAATCACTTATAGATGGATGAGCTAGACAAACAAACATCCATGGATATGGAATAAATAGTCCAATGCTACCATGGCAGGGTTCAGATCCTAAAATTAATGCAAATCACTTATGCTCTGTTGATGGTGATGTTAGTACACATTGGTGCCATGTTATGTATGCTCACCATTCTGTCTCTTGACATTTTTTCCCTTGTGTTGTCATATAACTGTCTGTTACATAGTTGTTTTGTCACTGTTTTCCATGCAGAGGAGGAGAGGTGCTAAGGTGTTCAGGACTGCACCACTGCAATTCATAAGGGAACATCATGCGGTGTTTCGTGGTTGCACTGTCGTTGGAAACCAATCGGCTGTAGCAGGGGCTGAAGCATCTAACGAGGTTGTTAATTTGCAGGTTTTGCCACTTGACATAGACGATTTGGTGGATGACCCAGACATGCCTCTGTCACCAGAACAATCCAACTGCCGTGGCAAACGAGCTGGGAAAAATGTTGCCACCCTTGGCAACGCAAAATCTAGTGGCTCAAAGCGCTCCAGGGGTGACTCTGCTAGGGAAGCTCTCAATAGGCTTGCTGACCTGAGGGTCAAGTCTTAGGAGAGCAAAGCACAACGTATGCGTGAACGGGAAACTCGGAGTGGAGGTGCATGCCTGGATATGCTTAAGTCCGATGGCCATTCTTTTGATTCCGAGGTTTTTCACATGGGGGTCATTCTGTTCAGCGACCCTTATTACTACCACATTTTCATAGATAATGCATGCACTCCATCTTAGCGTGAGTTTTTTGTTCGCACCCACTACGCTATGAAGGTGGCCGGTTCAGCTCCTCCACCGTCATGCTCGGGTGGTCCAACAGGATTTGGTGGCTGGTTTGGTCCAGGAGGTGGTGGTGGCTTTGGTGGAGGTTACGGTCCAGGTGGTGGAGGATTTGGTGGAGGTTTCGGTCTTGGTGGCTGCTTTGGTCCTGCTGGGTCTTCTAGAGCAGATGGCGGGCCATTGTGCTAGATGTGCTGATGGAGATGGCACCTTTATACCCCTACTTTATTATGTCGGAACTTGCAATATGTTGACTTGTTTAATTACCTATTGAGTGTTGAGTGTTATGTTGTCTTCCGAACAATAATCTGTGTTTGATCTATCATCAATGCATTATCGTTGATTCCAGTAACTTGCAATTTTCATTGCCACCATATGTTCACACTATTTTTTCAAATTGTTTAAAAATCTAACCTTCTTATGCAGTTTTGTGAAACTTTTTATTCCCTATAATAATTTCATATGTTTTGTCCTAGTTGAATGATAATTACCATTAAAATATATATGTTTGTGCATTGCTCCTTAGAAAAATGAGCAGTTCTACAGAGGGAAGCGAAGGATCAGGCACTGAGTACACAACAGAAGAGGACGACATTATCTTGCAACTTGTTGCAAGTTTGGAGGAAAACGTCAACGTACGAGCCCCTAGACGTTTATCCCAACAATCCGGAATGGCATGGATGATGGAGACCATGGAGAATGAGTCTCAATGCCAGAATATGTTTCGAATGAGGGCTTCCCAAATTCACGCTCTTCACTGGCTTTTGACGACCAGATACGGTTTGCAAGATAAAGTGGAGATATGTACTATGGAGGCCATTGGGATTTTTATTTTTACAATGGCCGGGGGTAATGGTCACTGGGCAATGAACAACAGAATGGTTTGTTCTGGTAGTACTGTCAGTATTTATTTTCACAGGGTACTTGATGCCATGGCTAGACTGACAGGCGACATCCTCAAGCTGGTGGATCCCAATAACTTCCCGTAGCACTATCGTGTGCTACAAGATGAATCCTTCCTTCCATTCCGTCACACCGTGGGTGCGGTTGACGATATGCACATTCCAGTTATTGTGCCACAGAGGATGGCGATTGAGCACCGCAACCGACACAATGAGACATCCCGCAATGTTCTTGTGGTTATTTCATGGGATGATCGTATTATTTTTGCTGATGCGGGATGGCCGGGATCGGTGCATGATCAAAGGGTTCTTTCTAACGCTGTAAGAAGCTATCCATGGAGTTTTCCAAGGTTGCCATGGGGTGAGTTACCTTATGCTCTTAAATTGTACCACCGTTTTTGCAGTATTTTCTTACTGACGTTGATACTGCAAGTGTAATAGCTTACGTGATATGTTTGGTTTACACAGGGAAATACCTCCTGGTGGATTCTGGTTATCCGAGCAGGTATGGGTTTATGCCTCCATACCCACATTGCCGGTACCACATGGATGACTTTGGTGGCGATGACGCAGTTCCTCCAGTTGGAAAGGAGGAAAAGTTCAACTACATGCATTCCGCAATGCGGAACACAGTTGAAAGGAACTTTGGGATCATCAAAAATCAGTGGCATATTCTCAGACAAATTCCGTCATATCCTGACCCGGTGGCTCAAACGAAGATTATACAAGCAGCCCTCGCGCTTCACAACTTTCGTATCAACAGTGCCGATGAGCATTTCGGCACGCAGAACCCGTTGTACGACGGGTTCCCGATAGTTCCGTTGGCTCCACCGCTTTGCGATTGGTACGACGCACCCAACAGTGAGGCCACAATGTCCGCATACCGTGAGACCGTAGCTGAGCATGTTCATATGGGCTAGCCATTATATGGAACCATGCCATTGTCGCTGCTTATTTATTTAACTTATTCCCCCTAGCTTGAATTGTATGGCGAGAAACCTGCTTGCCGAACAATATTTGGTGTTGTATATTATTTTATGCAAATCAGCATTATTTTCACGCTTAATATTTGATTTCCCTTAATTGCATATTTTGGTGTGCAATATGGCGTGCATTATTTTGGTGGCTGCTGCAGCGAGTGAAAAAGAATGGACAGAGAGCAACGTGTGGATATAGCAATTTGTACGCGCCTAATACATGATAAACATATATCTGCACCCCATTCCTCACTGACGAATTGGTCCCACGACGTACTGGACCCACTATCAGCCAAACATTGCATTTACATCACGTGTTGGTCAGTGTCGACATTTGTGGGGCCCATATTCTATTGCGCATGCAAAACAAGGCAGCAGCCTGTTCTTCGCAGTGGGTCCCACGTTGAATTTGCATGCATTGCACGGGAGCAGAAGTCACATGCCGATGTCGTCTTGAATGCGCGAACAGAGGGCATCAAAACAAACGGCGAGATGAGACGAGATTGGTTGGCCGTCACGCGCACGGCAAACGTTATCCGTGAGCACCGACAACTGCCGTCTACACACACTTAAAATAGCGTGTACACACGCATTTATTTCGGTGAACAGGTTTTACTGGGTTTGGAGCCAAGGGATTCCAGCAGCTGCTCATTAATTAAAAAAGAAACTCACTAACGAGCGGGGCCGAAGTCGCTCTCGTACTTGGCCACGACGAAGACGGCCGTGACGCCGAGCAGGGCGAGCAGGCGGTCGCTGACGGCCTCCAGGGGCCTCGCCGACAGGTAGCGGTAGACGTAGGAGACGGGCGGTGGAGCGTGCCGGCGGCGAGGCCGCCGTGCTCCTGGGTGATCCCCTCCATCCAAGCCACGAGCGAGGCGCGCGTCCGCGGGTCGATCTGGCCGCGCTGCACCGCGGTCATGTAGTCCGGGGACAGCCGCTCGCCGGCGCCCATCTCCATTCCCCGAGGCTGGCGTACAGGTCGGCGTCGTACGTCCACGCCGCGCAGGCGCATTCCCCGCCGGCGCAAATAGCTCCCGTCCGCCTCGTCGGCGTAGACGGCAGCTGCGCCGCCGGGACCATTGGCGGCGGCCGCGATCTCCCGGAGCATAGCCTCGACGTTGGCGTCGGTGGCATCGCCACCATCCAGATAATGCATGGTGCGCTCTGGGCGCGTAGGCCGCGAGTTCGTTGATGGATTCCGGAAGATGGAAAGGAGGAGACGACGTGCTCGCTGCAAATTTATAGCGCCACGATTGACTCCGACATGATCACTGCGACGAGCTCAAGAGTCCGAATTGAAGTTGACCTGGCCCGCAAGTTCGACTTGCTCCCAGACTGGGCCGGAAATGAGCCAGAGGATACGGACAATGGGCCGGCCCGCTCCGGCCTCGGCCTGCTGCTAGCTGGGCCGGCGTCGCCGTGGGCAGTAAAAAAATCGAATTTTTGGCATTTTTAATTTTAATTTTTTAAAGATTTACAAAACTAATTTCCGAATTTCAAAATTTACATAACTAGACTCCTCCCGCCCTCTGGGAGGGCGTGATTGGATAAAACGCCCTCCCAGAGGGCGTATTATCCGACGTGGCAGACGGCCGTTGGGTGCCATCTGCCGCGCGGACGGAATTTTGCAGGCAGCCCCCTTCCCGCCCTTGGTAAGGGCGTTTTTTCACTGTGCATGGGGTCGCTGCAAAGGGCGGCCGCCCTAGCATTTTTGCAGACGGCCCCCTTCCCGCCCTTACCAAGGGCGTTTTTTCCCTGTTCATACAGGGGGCCGCCTGCAAAAAAGGACGGCCGCCCGGCTTTTTTGCAGGCGGCCCCCTTTCCGCCCTTTGGAAGGGCGTTTTTTGCCTGGGCAGTATATAAGCTGAGAGTCAAAGGTTTTGTCCTTATTTGCACCTTCCCAAATCCAGAAAAAGAACAGAGAGAGGTGAGGAAGAGGAAGTAGCGCGGCGAAGCCCCGTTGGATTGCGTACTTCATCCGAGGTAAATGCAATATCCCGTCGTTATTTTGTTTGTTAGTTAGTATGTAAATGCAATATTAGAAAAAAATATAATTTTTTAATATTTGAATAGATATTGAATATTTTGTTATAGATTTGTAAAATAGATGATTTAATTTAGATCAATTTAGATAATTTAATCGACAGTAACATAGGTAGAATAGATAAATCAACAAGGATAATTTAATGGACATTAACATAGGTAGAATAGATAGATCAACTTAGGTAGAATGTGTTTGGATCTAAGTGTAAATTATGTGAGTAGATGGTAAGCACTATAGATAACCGTACGTATAATTTCGTTGATAATCAAAATATGTGTAGATATAAAGTACGATTTAATTTAATGTAGTTTACAAAATTTGGCAAATTGAAATGAACGAGGTACGATTGGTGGTAGATGAAACGAACAGATCGATTCGAGATATTTTAAGATGTAGAGCAGAGAACATATTGTTAAAGAAATTAACTTAGGCACAGAATCATCTAGGCAACATATTCGTAGTATGGAATAAACTCAGTTTCAATTTGTTTGTCAGGCACTATGGCAAGTAAGATCATATTTCAGATAGTTCACGGTGAAGGTAACGTTAGATACGGTCCAGAAGGTGTAGATTTGTCAGAATTTAGGATGAAATCAAAGGGCATCGATAGGCCAGCCGAGAAAACATTTGAGTCAGTGTATAGTTGGTTGCTACGTGGATTTAAAGTGGATACAAGAGTGAACACAATGTCTCTATCCGTTGTAGTAAGTCATGCAACAGAAGGATATTATTGGGAACTTATGTCTATAGATAACACTGAGTCGTGGAGACATTATGTGGACATGGCACTTGAAAGGTCCTGGCCCCTTGTTATTTTTGTGGCACTGCACGAAATCGATAGCAGTAATACAATGCAAACAGAGTATGGCGAAGGTCCGAGCAATGAAGCAAGCTTGGAGGAGGCGATTGGCGTGGCGGACGAGGGGGAGAGAATCGAAGCAATTGTTGACGAAATGGAGAGGGAGGATTCTGAAAATGAGCAGACGGAGGGCGATGAATCATCGGACGAGGAAGAAGATGTCATGCCCGTCGATTGGGAAAAAGCTGATTTCTCTCAGCTTGTTATCTCGGAAGGGCAACATGTTTCATTTGAATACAAGGATAACGAGGTCATCCAGGGTGCTAGGTATGCTCATAAGGAAGAAATGAAAGAGGCAGTGAAGCATTGTGCGGTGTCTTTGCATAGAGAGTTTAGGGTGGTGAAGTCTACGAACTATGTGTATGATGTGAAGTGTATGAAGGATGATTGTCCGTGGCACGTTCATGCATACAAGGGGAAATGGAGTGACTATTGGAAAGTGAGCATTGTTGGTGAGCACACATGTCTGTTGCCGGGGGTAGATAAGTACCACCGCAACATCACCTCGGTGTTTGTTGCCGGTGAGATGTACAGCCATGTTATTAAAAACACAGATTTTGAACCTGGCTCCATTATTAGGCACATTGAGAACAAATTCAAGTATACTATTAGCTATGCGAAGGCTTGGAGGGCGAAACAAAAGATATTGGAGATGAGGTATGGCACATTTGAAGCATCGTATGACAATTTACCTCGTCTATTAGCCACCATTGCTCGAGAAACCTCAATACCTACTACGACATTCGACATTTTCATCATCTCTCGATTCGAGCAACAGCGTCTTTGCAAAGAGCCTTTTTCTCGATTGGTGCTTGCATCAACGCATTTGTGCACGTCGCCTGTCTGTGCATAGATGGAACCTTTCGACAGCAAATACAGAGGTCGACATCGACGGCGATTGGAGCAGATGGGAACAACCAGGTGTTACCTATGGCGTTTGCATTTGTCGAGAGTGAGAACACCGAAAGCTGGTATTGGTTCTTGGAGAGAGTTCGATGCCAAGTCGTTCGTATGAGGCCCAATGTTTGTCTCATACATGATCGTCATGCCGGCATGCTGAGGGCAATCGACTATCTTCAGAATGGTTGGCCGGAGAGGGGACTTCAAGCTAGGTGGCATGATGTTCAGAGTAGGTGGTGCATGCGGCATATGGGAGCCAATTTCTACAAACAATTCAAGAACAAGCATCTGATGGATCTATTTAAGAGGCTATGTGGTCAAAATCAAGAGAAAAAAATTCAATGAGATGTGGAGAAGGTTGGATGAGCTGACAACGAAGCAAACCGACGAGCAATCTCATTTGCCACAGGTTGACGAGTCTGTAGTACCTCTTGGTCCATTGCATAATGACCCGCCAACAATGAGAAGGAGGTCTGCACCATCAATACGTAATTTCTCCCACTGGATAGAGAATGAACCGAAAGAAAAGTGGTCTCTGTTATGTGACACTGACGGAGCTCGATATGGTATAATGACAACAAACCTGGCCGAGGTGTACAACTGGGTGATGCGAGGAGTTAGGGGGCTTCCATTGGTGGGTATTGTGGAATTTATCCTTCATGGCACTCAGGCATATTTTAGGGATAGATTTAAGAAAATATCCCCTTTAATGGTCGATAACAACATTGTATTTGGCAACGTGGTGATGAAATATATGCAAGACAAAATTCTAAAGGCTATGAAGCACAGAGTAATCCCCCAAGGAACCCAAGTTCATAGGTACGAGATCATGTGTGTCGACAAGAGAAGGCGCAGCATCAACCGTGTTCAAGCTGTGCAGGAATGTGTGCTTCATGCGGATGGTGGTTGTAGCTGCAGCTGTATGAAGCCGAAGCTTAGACATCTGCCTTGCTCACACGTCCTTGCCGCAGCTGGGGACTGCGGCATAGTACCAGATATCTATGTGTCACCGTACTACAGGAAAGAATCAATTTTTCATACGTGGAAGGAGGAGATATATGGTTTTGGGATATCTGGATCGTACACAACACTGCGGCCACAAGTGTTCTACATTCCAGATCCGTCGAAGTTAAGGATGAAAAAGGGACGTCGTCAGTCGAGACGCATCAGAAACGACATGGACGAGTCGGAGGCCGGGGGAAGGACCCTACGTTGCAGCAAATGCGATGAGCGCGGACATACATACGAAAAATGTCCGAAGAATTCAGAAACTTCATCCGTCACAGGTGGAGGGCTTTTCGGACAGCCCTCCGATGGCAGCCGTCCATCTGGAGAAGGAACAACAACGAGGCGACCACGTCCTAGACGTGCTCGTGCAGCGACTACGTCGTCCGCTGGCGATGCAATGTCTTGATTATTTTGTTTGCTCCTTTCAATCTAGTGGTGATCCGATATTTGTAATATTTGTCATTTTGTTGCCATCTGTCGTGCGTGTAATATTTATCATTGTGAGACGTAAACTATTTTATTGTTGTTGTGATACTTATATGTTGTGTTTGGTAGTTTGAATTAAGACGTGCACTTTTTTGTAATGTTGAGATATAATGGACCATTTATGTCATGTATTCATGTTATTTTGTTTTTTCTTATAAATTGCTTATTAATATATTCATGTATTCATGCAGGTATGGCGGACGATACACCAGCGCTTTTCAGCAGACAGGTCGACAGGGTGCACAGGTCATACTTGTCGGCAGTGCAGGGTGCTCAGCTGACCACCTTTCGTCCACGGCCGTCGCGCGAGTTGTTGCGTGTCGATCCGCGATACGTCCAGCGGTACGATCATACTCTTTTCATTTATTGCAAGAATATTATGCTTGACACTAATGTTACACTATGTGTATGATATGCAGGTTATGTGAGTCTGGCCTGATCGCTCTTTGCAGACTTGTTGAGGCGCGTACCGACGAGCACGACCATGCGAGACGGTGGGATGCGGACCGGTCCCTGATAGCTGCTTTGGTGGATCGGTGGCGTCCTGAGACGCACACCTTCCATCTTCCTTGTGGGGAGATGGCACCGACGCTGCAGGACGTCTCGTACCTGCTAGGGCTACCACTAGCCGGAGAGGCTGTCGGGCCTGTGGATGCTATTGGTGGATGGAGGGAGGACATTACTGCACGATTTGCTCAGGTGATGAGGCTACCGGGCTCCCAGCTGTTCAGGCAATCTACCCTTACGCGACCACCGGGCCTACGAAGACTTGGATTATGCAGTTCACAGTAAGTTAACTTGAAGACTTCGTTATTTTTCATTACATCTTATGATTGTTAACATGGTTTTCTCCTTTGTAGGCCGACAAGCTCCACCCCGACGTCGACGAGTACTCCGTGCGATGCTCGTTAGAGGCGTACCTTCTTTGGTTGTTCGGTGGGTGATGTTCACCAACACATCGGGGAACACTCAGAGAGGGGCTGATCCACTACGCCCGGTCGATAGCGGACGCGGAGATAGGCTTCATGCCTCGGTGGAGTTGGGGTTCGCGGTCCTCGCAGCCACCTACCGTGGGCTGTGCGACGTGTGCACGAAGACGGATCCGAGAGCGATCTTCACAGGCTGCCCCCTTCTATTACAGCTTTGGGCTGCGGAGCGGTTCGCGATTGGCCGACCGATCGTCGACACCTCTCCTTACAACGCAGCACCCGCGTTCGAGAACCCAGCCGACGGGCCTACGATGGGCTCGTACTGGTTTCGACGCAACGTAAGTACAAATTCTTATTTCTTTCAAATATTCAAATTGTGTTGAACAAAACTTGTAACCACTTGATTATTTTATTTTCGCAGCGTCGTTACGCCCACGCTCAGGTGAGACGGAGCTACCCGGACTTCGTGTTCGAGTTGGACCGTCTCCAGCCTTACGACATTGTCTGGGAGCCGTACACGCAGCAGGCGGTCACAGCTCGAGCGCCTCTAGGCCTCTCGACGTTGTGCACACGCGACTCGGCCTACTGGATGACGTTGATCCCGATGGTGTACGACATCACCGTCGAGCCTCACTGCCTAGGCCGAGTGATGAGGCGGTCGGATGCGGCAGGGATTCCGTAGACGACGCTGCCGGTTGCCGTTCCCCACCGGACCACCAGTGAGTATTTTTATTTCAACTTTACTACTATTGTGTCGAATGAAATGGAACTATAGTCGATCTTTGCTGTGTACGCAGGTTGTCTCGACGGGGACAGCAGGGAGGCTCCCTCTGGGAACCACGTATGCAGCAATACGTGGCAGACTGGTTGATAGCCACCGAGGAGGTGATCGGCGAGATCTACGGCCACTCCGATGAGAACTACACCGCCTACCTTCGATGGTACCTACCGCGGACACGTCCCCGCGTGACCTTCACACTAGCCGCGCAGCAGCAGCACCAGGCAGCGGTCTCGGACACCTACCCCAGGCACCGAGACCAGGACTACTTCATTGGGGTACGTCATGATTTCTCGCCCTTAAAGCCTTTGTACGTCATGATGCTTTTTTATTTGAGCGAAGAACCTAATTTGTTTCGATTTTTGTAGGCCGACGCCGCACGAGCATTGAATGCCGAAATCGACTCGGTGATGCTGAGGCTGGACGCAGGCATTCACCTGAACGATTTGGAACAGAGGATGACCTTCTAGCGGATGCAGACAACGGCACGTTCGATCTTGCGGATCTTCTCTTGTCGTTCAGCCGTCGACGCGGTTCCTCCGCAGGGTGCTGCAGGTCCACGTCCACGCGGTCCGGTACCAGGATGGTCACCACACGGCGCTGGTGCTTCCACAGGTTAGTTCCACTCATTGTCATTGTGTCAACCCTACAACGTGATCTAACAAACCCAATGTCGCGTAGGTCTGACGCTACCGAGAGGGGATACGGCAGGCGCGAGTGGATCGTCGATCCCTCGGCCTTTTGCGACTCGGCTTAGCACTGCGAGCTTTGCTGGAGCGAGTGGATCCTCCGTTCCTCGTCCCCTCACTCAGCCGGGAGGTGAGCAAGCGTCGTCCGACGATTAGTTAACACTTATTAGTTTAAGTCACTGATGCTTCACATTGCTTATATACAGGAGGATTCTACTCGGCGGGGATTTTCCGCTCGGGGGCTTCATCGTCGCAGGCGGGCGGGTCCAGGGGAGGCGACGAGGGGGGGTCAGGTACGGGCGACGACTTCGATGACCTGGAGGACCCAGATCGGGACGTTCTCGCCGCCTCTCAGCTTGGTGGAGCACCTCTACCACAGAGCCAGGACCCGCCATAGGCGACGCCCGCGCTGGATGTCCGTGCTAGTCGTGCCGTGCCCCCAGACAGGCTGACGTACTCTCAGGGGCACGTCAGAGCACAGGCTAGGAGGGATAGGGGTAAGAGGCCTCACCAGTAGCTTCTGTGTGCAACAGTTTGTACAAATTGTAATTATTTATTTTGTGTTTGATGTTTGTATATATCTATGTCTGTTCGTCGCACTCACATGTCATGAGATCCTTCCGTATCGTTCGCTGCATGATACTCTTACTAACGACAAAAAAACTTTCGGCGGTGTTAGACCTGCACAAGACGTCGCTATCAGCTTTTGCCCGTGATAGTCCTGCACGATACGTCGCTATCAACTTTTGCCCCGTGACAATCCTACATGATACGTCTCGTTCAGCTCTTGCCCCGTGACAGACATAAACGATACATAGATGTGAACCTTCACCTCCCTGCACTATATATTGCCTAGATCCGAATACGAGCTCTTTAAATCTGCATTCTCTTTTCTACATTTACTCGTGCAATGAGATCTTCATATCATCTATTCCTTGAGTGTCTCCACTGGCGACTCCATCCTTTGAGCGGTTTTATTCCACCATGGTGTGACCGTCCATTATGCCATTGTAGAGATGGCTGCATACTTACGTCGTCCCTCCTCACTGAAACCAGGGGGAGACGATTTTTCCAATGCACCAACATTGATCAGGTATGGCTTAACTGCAATGCTTTCATCTACAAAATCTTCACGCAGAAAATGCTTACTTGATTGTACATTGTGTTAACACCTCATGCAGGCATATCTTCGGGTGTGCAACTTCGTTGAGTGGATAGATACGGAGAACCCACGAACCGACGGAACACGTTAGTACCCATTTAGCGAAACAAGGTCAGACTACCTTCGACGGAAGGCTGAGTACCAACGTCGAGTTCATGCTGAAGCTTTGGACTGGCCTATGAATCAGCTGGCACTACCCACATGGCGGGAACGTCCAGAATGCCACTGTGGTCTACGTTGCCAGGTGGTAAGATCCATAAGACAAGTAACTAGAGGACAAAGATGCTTCGTGTGTCCCGAGATTGCGGATGACGATTTTATCGTGAGTATAATTTTTCTTTCTTTAACCTATTCGCTTGTTCGATTTTCTAACCCCGAACATCAAAAATGTGCAACCAGGAGGATGTACGTCAGTGTCCATACGAAGAGTGGATCGATACGGTTAAACCTGCTTCGATCGGTCAGACGGTAACACAACCTGAGTCGACTGAACAATTCATTCAGGCTTGGATGGAGTATGAACGTCGCGTCGAAATCGCAAGCTTAGCTTGGAGGAACAACCCACTGGGTTCCCTAAATGGTCGGAGCGTCCCATGTGCGGTTATAGGGATCGTTGCAAGATGGCTACCTCCTTTGAACCACGAACATATGGTCGGAGATATTTCGTTTGCCCCAACTTAGACAACGACTTCGTTGTACGTCTTTCATTTTATCAATTCTGCAAACGTCTTCGCTCTAGTGGCTCTCTAACTGATTACATGTGTTTCTTTACCAGGGCATTCAAAGGAGGTGTGGATTCACTAGGTGGATCGACAATGTCATTCCCCAATATAACGGCCTAAAAGTAACTGAATGTGAAACTCAAAAGGAGTACAACGTCGAGAAGGAAAGAGAAAATTGATGATAAGCTTATCGCCCTTGAACGGTTCCGTACGTAGCTGAGCCTTGATTCGTCGGGGATGAGTTAGTTGTATTGTATCATCCGTACCTAATGGGTTATGTAACAATGTGACAAACAACTGCTTAACCATTGCTACTAAGTTAACTTGGTTAAAATAATATGTTCACAGGTAATGCAAACAACATATGTACGATACCTCGAACATTTACACTTGCAACAATATTTACATTTGCAACAATACGACGATAAAACAAATGTTCATTACACAACATATTTACATTTGCAACAATACGACGATAACATTTATATTTCAAACAATACAACAAATCAAATGGACGGTTACATTTGTAACAATACGACAAATCAAATGGATCGGTTACATTTGCGAAAAATACAACGATAACATTTTACATTTCAAACAATACGAGAATATGAGAGAGGGTCGGTCGATGTGGTTTTGGTCGATTAGGGTTTAGGATAAAAACGCCCTTCCAGAGGGCGGGAAAGGCAAAAAACGCCCTCTGAAAGGGCGGGAAGGGGGCCGCCTACAAAACAGCGAAAAAACGCCCTTGGTAAGGGCGGGAAGGGGGCCGCCTACAAAAATGCTAGGGCGGTCGCCCTTTTTGCAGGCGGTCCCCGTGCACAGTGAAAAACCGCCCTTACCAAGGACGGGAAGGGGGCCGCCTGCAAAATTCACCCGCGCGGCAGACGGCACCCAACGGCCGTCTGCCACGTCGAATAAAACGCCCTCTGGGAGGACGTTTTATCCAGTCACGCCTTCCCAAAGGGCGAGAAGAGACTAGTTCTGTAAATTTTGAAATTCAAAAATTAGTTTTGTAAATCTTTAAAAATTTAAAATTAAAAATGCCAAAAATTCTATAAAAAAATCCTAACACGTGCAGGAACATGCTTAGATCTGCGAGCACAGTGGTCAGCTTAGCCATGTGGTTCATGCACTAATTGGAGTACATTAGTACATATATGATGATTATTCTGTATAATTATACTGTTATATAGCATAGTACTAGCGAGCTGGAATATAGTACTTTTTAAGTTTTTTGTTTATGGGGTTCTTTGAGACGTCAGCAATGAGGACGAAGACGTTTTAGTTTATCATAAGACCATTTAGTCATAGAGGATTAAAACGTGGTACTTTTTAGCGTATATTGTGACGTCGCTGCTGACCATTGTTAAATAGTCGAAATAGAACAAGAAAAAAAAAGACGACGGGATGATAGATACCACCGGCTGCGCCGTTCGACTTGGGAATTGATTTTCCAGGCGATGATCGATTTGCGGCGCCATTTTTTCTCTTTTTGATGTCATGGGCTCAGCTTGCCCGCCTCATGGGTTGGAAAAAGTGAAAATTTTGGTCACCAACACTGTTCAGTAGAGTACTAGAGTGTAGGCTATTGGGAAAAAAACTACAATCTGGCCATCGGTATTCCTCACTTTCCTCTTGTTTCATCGTATGCTTCTGGACTTCAATACTCACGTTCTACATATTGCCCTGACTTCAGTAAAACAAAAATGTGAATTTTAGAACTTATAGGGTTGTTTTTGGGCTTTCTATTATAGTTTTTTCAACAGTAACTTTAAATCAGAGCGATACAGATATTAAAAGTTTACCAAAATTCATTTTTATTGGTTTGTTTATTTATTTTTAAGAGAACACAGTATAAATGAAGATATTCACAATACGTGCTTACTAACCCCTATAAACATATATATGCACACCTTATTTATCTTAAAAATTTAAGCTAACATATTTTGATATCAATGAAGCATTCATGCTGTCGACGATACCTCGCCTCCTACTAAAAATACGAGCACACGTGTCAAGTGTAAAACTTCAAACTAATCTACACTCCTTGTAAAAGTGAGTGAGCAGTGGAATGGTTGTTCTGTTACCAACCCCACCATCAACTCTCAATTTTCTTTTAGAGAAAAAATGATACGTGGGCCTAAGAGCAACTCCAAAAGACTGTTAATCTTTTCCCCAATACTTTGTTTAGCGAAAAAACATAAAAAATAGACTCCAACAATTTTTCCAAATCTCTCCTAAAAGATTAGCGACGCTAAAATAACATCCCCTATTGTGCTTGGCGACGCCAACCTTTCCCCAATACTTTCTCGTGACCTTCTTTCCACAGTTTTTCTGTTTTCCCTGCCCTGAACACCTTCGAACCGCCCGCTAGCCACCGGCCCGTGCCCCCCACCGGCCGCCCCGACGCATCCCCGTCACAACCGCCCCGCTTCCCTCACCAACCGCCCCAACGTGACCCCATCACAACCGCCTCGCGTCCCCACACCGGTCGCCCGTCAACGCCGTCACCGCCGCCCCGCGCCCCTGCACCGGTCGCCCGTCGACTCCATCACCGCCGCACCGTCCGCTCTCCGCCGCCACGCGCTCCCGCACCGCCCACCGAAGCTGCCACCGCGCCACGCACTGCTTGCGGCCCGTCGCTCGATGCAGCCAGGACGAGTGTTTGCTCCCATCCGACGGGGGGAAGGTCGCCCCGCGACCCTGGGATCCGGCAGGGGAGGCGCGCGAGGCAGGAGGCGCATGGGAGATCATGCACGCGGGAAGGTGAGCGTGGGACGACGCCGACAACAGACAGGAGGGACACAATTGCTTCTGTCAGGCGACGGGAGATCATGCGCCAGGAGTCCAGAGGTGGGCTTCCAAGTGAGCCTAATTTTGATGACGTGACATGTTTTGAATTATTAGGGAATAATTTTTAGTGTTGCTATGGGCTGCCATGTTTTTTTTAAGGAAAAAAGGTTTTTAGCACAGCCTAGTAATTTTTTGGAGTTGCTCTCAAGGACTCATATGTCAATCACTCTGATCAACTCTATATTTTATATAAAAAGGGAAAAAATAATGTAGACTAAAGAGCTAGTTCACTTATGAGAGATAATAATAATTTTTTAATTAATTAAAATTTTGTTGTAACGCACGAGCAATATACTAATTTTTTTAAAAAAACTAATCCCTGTCTACGCTCGCTTCATTATCAATTTTTCCAGGAACTCAATCAATTGGACTGACGCTATTTTGCATAAACCCCCTTGCAGGATCGGCGATTTACATGCAAGAGGAGCAGGGTTGGTGGGTGTGGCACAGGCAGGCAGAGGCAGAGACAGGCGGCTACGCGCGGGTCAAAGCGGGGAGGAACGCCGACGAGACGAGGAGTCCGCGAGCTATAAAAGCGGCGGGGGAGTGGAGAGTGGATGGAAAGCGGGCGAGAGGATCGATCCCCCTATAAATCGCACCCAGAAACATCACCATTCATTGCCAATTCGTCTCCGTCTCCGTGTTCGTCTTCGTCTTCTTCCACCTCAGGAAGTCAAATCTCGTCGCCACTGCTGGTTAGTCTCCTCCTGCTCCGCCGCTGCTTGCTAGATTCCTCTTTTGGGTGGTTTGGTTTGATCGTTCGGGTTCCCGTCCCGGAGTTCTGCGCGATCGGTTTTCCATTGCTGCGGAACGGATTGTGCTATGCTGCGGCTTTAGGATCTCATCATCACAGGCAAAGCCCTCTGTCCTGTGCGCCGTGTTGTGTTCAATGATCTCTGTGTTTACTCTCTGCGTGTGCTCCTTGATTTCCTGATGCCCTGATGCGCTTGCCTGCCGCAAGGTTGGGGGTGTCTAGGTTCGTTTAATCATTTGAAGCTCTCGGAACAGAATTGCTTGCAAGTTGCAGGTCTAGTTTATTTCGGGATTATTGGGTAGTTGGGCTGTTCTCTGTTCTAGGGAGTGTGGTAGTTCAGTTGTTGCATGTGTTTCAGTTTACCCGTACAAAATGTAGGGCGCCCAAGTTCAATCGATTTACATTTGTAGTCTTGTAGATACTTTTTTACTGTATTAGAATCTCGTAGAAGCATATGACTAGCATAGCTACACTCCCTGTTTGTGTTTTCTGAGAACTTTCACTATAAGTTGACAAACAATATATGGGGATAGTGCGCTGATGTAACTTCAGGGTAGCTATATTAGTACTGATTTCATGAAAAAACAACTTTAATTCCATTCATTTTGATTTACACTCTGTTGCAAATTGGCTGTCAGGTACTTCAGGTGATTCTGTTCAAGAATCCATCATTCAACCAAGAGATCTTTTTGTTGATAATAGCATAGATCAAAGTTTTGGACAGATTATAGGCTATTTTGTTGAATCTCTCATATTGAGACTAATAGTACTTCTTTGACATTCTTAGGTTTGTCTCCAAAGTAAGAAACCATACAGTTTATGATGTCAGGAGGATCCGGTGATTCTTCCCCAGCATCAGAGCGGGCTAGCTTCAGTTCTTTGTCAGATTTGAAGGACCTAGAACTGTCTTCAGAGTCTGGTTGCTTGTCCATTGTGGTCCTAGGTGCTTCTGGGGACCTTGCTAAGAAGAAAACATTCCCAGCACTGTTTCACCTATTTCAGCAGGTAATTTGATCGTAACTAGTGCTCCCTTCATCCAAAAGTCCAAGACCTATTTCTTCTATGACCAGAACCAAGGAGTAATTAACTCATTTACCATGTGACAGAACTAATGAAATATACACATGCATGCAACCAATTAGTACTAAGATGACTTCTTGGGTTCCGGTCAACAATTTAATTTAGCATATAAAGAAATAAATAGGTTTTAGAATTTTAGAAAAACAAAAAAAATGAAATAGGTCTTAGACTTTTGGATGGAGGGAGTAGCTTCTTACATTGTTTGGTATACTAGCTTCTTCCATAGTTGTCAAACTTCTGAAAGAGTTGTAGTGAAAAAGAAACAAAATTGATGCATCCGTGATGAGTTATAATTGCTCAGAAATTCTACTGCAGCACTATATAGTGCTATATTGCTATTGCTTCCCATGTACATAATGTTTTGTCAGGTTGACACACGTACAAAGTTCTGAACTGTAACCTTTGGTGTTGATAGGGATTTCTACAATCTGGAGAAGTCCATATATTTGGGTATGCAAGATCAAATATTTCGGATGATGGATTAAGAGGACGCATTCGTGGGTAAGAAAGATACATATTAACGCTGACATTTGCCATAAAATAATTTAAGAACTTCATGTAAAAATAAATTGGAATGTTCTGTATGAGGAAGTAGTTTCTCTGTTTTAAGTCTGATGATATACTTAGTGCCTAAATAGCATGCTTCCGTTATCGCAGATACCTCAAAGGAGCTTCAGATGGACATATTTCACAATTTTTGCAATTAGTAAGTCACTGATATCATGAATAGCTTCTTTGCATTTAGATTTCGTAACATGTTGAATTTTCCTTGCAGATTAAATATGTTAATGGTTCCTACAATAGCGGGGAAGGATTTGAATCATTAAATAACGCCATTTCAGAGAATGAAACTTCGAAGAACAACAAACCAGGAAGCTCGCGTAGACTATTTTATTTGGCATTGCCTCCATCAGTCTACCCCTCAGTATGCAAAATGATAAGATCATACTGCATGAATCCATGTGAGTACTTCCCCTTTTTTATGGATTTTGAAAGCTGCTTCACTTCCTTTGGTGTAGTGAAGTTATCCACCACAGAGTTTCAAGATATAGGAAATATATTTGGTTGTATTAAGAGTGTAATATCCACTCTTGTTTGTACTATTTTCTTTTTGTCCTCTTTATTTAAGTAAGTATTTGCCTTGTGGAACTTTGCTACTATTTCAACTTGCTAAGCATACCAATTCCCTAGCAGTCGCCCACTCTTTCCCCGACATTGCTTTTTCATTGAGACTTTTAAAACATAAAATTTTGGTTTTCTGGAAGCAATTTGGGTGTAATGAATTTGCTGTTAGTTATTAATTGAGTCATGTGTTGGTTCATAGTAAAAAAATCAAATTAATTATTTTTAAGTTTGATTTTTTAAAGTTGTGTTATACTATGTTGTAGTTTCATTTATGCTAGTCACCTTCTGTAACTATCATGTTGTGCTTTCAGCTTCTCATTCTGGCTGGACAAGGGTTATTGTTGAAAAGCCCTTTGGGAAGGACTTGGACTCTGCAGAGGAACTCAGTGCCCAACTTGGAGAGCTGTTTAATGAACAACAGCTTTACAGAATTGACCACTATTTAGGAAAAGAGTTGGTCCAAAATCTGGTAAGTTGTGTGGCTTTAGTCTAGTTAGTTGTTTGATATATTTCATGCTAATATAACATATTTCAATCTATTTCAGCTTGTGCTTCGCTTTGCAAACCGTTTGTTCCTACCTCTCTGGAATCGTGATAACATTGCTAATGTACAGGTAATATGCTTTTCTATGTAGTACGCACCCTTTCCTTTGTATTTTTATTTAACTGTAGTTACATCTGTGACATTCTCTGTTATCGGTATAAGGTCGAATGGATTAGTTTTGGAAAAGCTGGAAAGTTTTATCATTATCATGGTGCGAACAACATGTGCTTGAACATAATAAATATATGCTGCAGATTGTATTCAGAGAGGACTTTGGGACTGAAGGACGTGGAGGGTACTTTGATCAATATGGGTATGTTGGGAGTAACTTTATTTTGCATGAAAGTTCCTTTTACTGAAAGTATTTTGTTGTAAGTTCATATTCTTGTGACTGGATATACTACAAAAGTGTAAAATCACTTTGATATATTGTAAATGGTTTATGGTTTGCCATAGTTCACATGAAATCGTTTGATCATGTACAGTTGTGCATTAGAAAATATACAAATTGCATTTTATTATTTTATTTTAGGCATTAAACTTCTTTAGTTTTTTATGATAATACAATACTTGTATATTTAAGATAAATCGACTGTGTTATGGTGTTTATGTTATGCGGCAAATACTCACCTAGAGGCATGCATCATTATTTGTCTTCGTTGATATATTTGACCTCGCCTTTGTTGCTGCAGCATCATTCGCGATATCATTCAGAACCATTTGTTGCAGGTAAAAATACACATATATATATTTTGGGTGTACATCATAATTTTTTGTGCAGTTTAATATGCACTTTCACTTCCTGATGTGAAACTGTGGGGACTGATGGACATTTTACTTGTCCATTCAGAATGATTATTGCTTTATTCCATCACCATTCTTATGGTATACCTATGATGAGTAGGCACTAGGCAGAGCAGCAACCTGTCATGCATTTGAATTCCCCAAAAGATAATATTGTTGTTTTCAGGACTTGAGGGCCCCCTGGGTATTGACTTCCGCTCTTGTCTGCAGGTCTTCTGTTTGGTGGCTATGGAAAAGCCTGTCTCTCTTAAACCTGAGCATATAAGAGATGAAAAAGTCAAGGTTTTTGCTTCTCTTTATACAATTCTACTTATTTGAAAGTATGAGACCTGTATTGATCTATTTTTCATCATCCGTCATTGCTTATGATACTTCCTTCTTCATTTTTATACCACAATTTCAGGTTCTGCAGTCAGTAACACCTATAAAGCATGATGAGGTGGTCCTTGGACAATATGATGGCTACAAGGATGACTCCACGGTACCAGATGACTCCAATACACCTACCTTTGCATCTCTTGTATTGAGGGTACACAATGAAAGATGGGAAGGTATATGTTACACCTTACAACATACAGACATACAGTATTTTAAGTTTACTTTTTAACCAATCTCTGCATTTTCTGACTGAACTGCCTTTTTTCGATACTAGAGTTTCAGCTGTTATGCGTCACTTTGATAAAACATGTGCATTTGGTTCCAAGATTTCCATTTTCCATGTGTCTATATTGTCCTAGAAAAAATGAATCTGCATTGACATCTACTTCTGAACCTCTGGTTACCATTATCTTATCTTTCAGCACAGTTAACATAGTAATAATCATGTGCTGCAGGAGTTCCTTTCATTCTCAAGGCTGGCAAAGCACTGAACAATAGGAAAGCAGAGATACGGGTGCAGTTCAAGGATGCTCCTGGTGACATTTTTAAATGTATGTGCTAAACACCTTCTCGTATCCAAATTTTTCTGTGAAACTTGCCATCAAGTATTCAAGTCTGATCTTGTAAAAGTCGCAACCTATTATAAGAAACTAAGGAAGTTATTTGATTTAGAATATCTGAATGCTAGTTCAAAACATACTGAAGTATCTGAATATCTGTGTCAAGAGTTAATAGGTAACGGCAGACAACTCTATTGAAAATATAAGATGTTGCAGTATGCAAGCACTAAAGATAGTACTAAACATTCCTTCTCGATAATACTGAGAAATAATGTAAAAATGTGCCAGTGCTTTGGTATGAAAAAGTTACTTCTTATAATGGGTTATGATGTGATACCTTAGTATAAGCACACTTCCTTTAGAAAATAGACAAGAATAAGCATGAGATGGTTTGCTACTTTGCTACTACATTTTAGGATCTAAAATTGTTAGAACTCCCTACTTTCAGTTTGACCTGAGTACCTTACTAACTGGTTGAGTCACTGTTTTTATGACTTATGTTGACCCTGCTTGTCAGCTTGTGTGTGTTTAGTAGATTTGGAAGTGACCTGGTCATTTTCTTATTGGTAATAATACTGTCCAAAAAACCTTGTATGAAGTAGAAACTTGTTCTGTTTAGCTCCTTCAGAGGAGAACTAATCATTGTTTTCTATAGGCGCAAGAATCTGGCAGTAAGTTAGAATGTGTGTATGTGGTCCTTTACAGGATGACAAATCATAGTCTCATGAGTAGACTCGAGGAATTTTACATAACTGTGAATGTAGTTGAACATCTCTAACCTATTTGAATCAATACAGTTCTGTCTGCTCTTGTTTTGCTTCTGCCAATGGTGTCTAAAGCTGTGTTTTTTATTTCACCCTGATAAAGGCAAGAAGCAAGGAAGGAATGAATTCGTTATACGGTTGCAGCCATCGGAAGCCATGTATATGAAATTAACTGTATGTAGAACTTCAGTAAACCCACTTATCTGAAGATATGTCAGAACTGTCGATTTATATTGCCTGAAGAGAACTGCAAAAAAAAAAAACAAATTTTGTCTGAACAAAGTGCATGAAAACTGTTGCAGGTCAAGAAACCCGGACTAGAAATGGCAACCGAACAAAGCGAGCTGGATCTGTCATATGGGCTACGCTACCAAGACGTAAAGATCCCAGAAGCGTATGAACGCCTCATCCTGGATACGTACGTCCTGCTCCATCCTTCTTCCCCATTTCTTTCTACTAAATTAATAACTTCTTTATTTGCACACTGCGCCTTGTTCCCAACACATCATACAAGGTGAAGGTGCCATATCCAAGATGAACTATCCGTGTTGGATGTAAAGGCCGGGTTTATAATCCATTCTCTAAAAACGGATGAACCATGATACCATCTTCCATTTTTGACAGGATAAGAGGCGATCAGCAGCACTTCGTTCGCCGGGACGAACTGAAGGTTTGTAGACACCATTCGCGTTGTTTTACTTCCCTTGCAACTGACTCCCTTGTGAGTTTGTGACAGACTGAACATCTGACGCCGTGTTGGTTTCAGGCTGCATGGGAGATCTTCACTCCGCTGCTGCACGACATTGACGACGGCAAGCTGAAGGCTCTGCCGTACAAGCCGGGAACCCGGGGACCCCCAGAGGCCGATGAGCTGAGCAAGAGGATGGGCTACGTGCAGACCCATGGCTACGTTTGGATACCTCCAACCCTTTCAAAATTCTAGTCGCTATGTACCAATGCAGGCTCTGTTTAGATGCCGGTTATCAGGTGTTTTGTAATAATAAAAATACTACTACTTCCCCGCAAAAAAAAAGGAACACTGTAATGTTTGTGATTTTGGAATAAAAAAAGGCTAGATTATACTCATTTGTCAAATAGTACTTATTTTCTTCTTTTGCTGAATTAGGGATGGCAACGGGGACCCGATCCCCTATTATCCGCGGAGAATTCATCCATTAGGAGATGGGGATGGAAGAAAATTCATCCTCAGGGAGATTGAAACGGGGAAATTTTGATCCTTGTTAGGTATGGCGAAGGCGGGTACGGGTGATCATTCCTTGTCCCCGTGAACCCGCGTACCTGACTCTTCCTCAACCTCACGCGTTACGGATAGGAAATTGACGGCCTAGTCCAAGCGCTCATTTCACGCCGTTTCATTTCTTATTTGCAAGTTGTTGGACGAGTGTTAATGAATGTTTGATATTGTGTTTGAATTTGGTAGTATGATCATGAATCCCTTTTTCATTTGCTTGTGTTATTGCTACTGCCTACTAGTGTCTATTGGTGATAACCAGTAATAAGGTCATTTGTTCGTAGGGACGAGTTTCTCCGTCGGGTATAAAATCCCCGTCGAGGACAAGGATGGGAAGAAAAGTTCTTTCTTGAGCATTGACGGGGATGAAAAATTTCTCTTGCACAAAGATGAGGATAAGGAGGCATTCCTCGACGGGAAATTCCCCGTTGTTTTCTCTATGCTCAAGCAGCTGATTTTGTGTTCCCTCGTGCAGAATGGCTCCAAGTCCAACTGTACAAAGACGCTCGGGCCGGCGAGGAACGTCGAAAATTTCCATTATTCACGTGAGGAATCATATTGCTTTCTCTTCTTTCCCTTCTTTTTTTTCTTTCCACCGGGCTGACGATGGAACGCTGGTCATATTTTACTGAGAGGCAAAGACGGAACGAACGGTACAGGTGAAACAAGAACAGATGTTTTCAGTGAAGTTTCCTGCATGCATTCGAGATGATTTTACCCGTTGACAGTTCTCCAGCCTCTTGTTTATTACGGCTTTCTCCGCGACTGTTACTCTTAGCTACCCTTTTTGAGAGTAGGTGCTGCAAGGACGGTGAACACACCGTCGTTAGCTAGCCGCCTTTCATTTTCATATATATGCAGCGAGCCAGCGATCCTGAGAAGTTTATTTACTTACTACTCGTTAACCCGTGCACGGGTCAGGGACATTTAACATTATGATTTTAATCATACATTAAATACATTCAACTTGCTAACTATTAATTTAAATTTCAAAATTAAATTGATAAAATAATAATTTAAGAGGCAAGCTATATACAACTTGATGTTTGTGGGTTCTGGATTTTGGATGTGCTGGATATGTGTGGGACCCCGATAGTCTGGCCAAGAGAGTGGCTGGATGGAAGCCCAAGCTTCTATCCATTGATGGTGTCTATCTCTAGTCAAGTCGACTCTTATGACGCTGCCGATGCATTACATGTCGTGATGCAACCGCCACACGACGAGAGAAATCGAGTGGAAATGCAAGAGGTTTCTTCGGAAGGGCCAAGAAAAGGTAAGTGGTGACCATTTGTCTCGTGTTGTGGCGCAAGATATGCTCCCAATCGACAAAGACGGCTTGGGAATCAAGGACCCTTTGGTCAAGCGCTCCGCTGAAGTGGCCAGCGAACGCATTGGAACATAAAGACATGTCATGAACTAGGGTAGATTTCTGTTTTGGTCACGATATTGAACAATTGTTTCGTGTGGGGGGTTGCATTCACTCTGGGGAACGAAGAGAATACATAATTTTGGACACACGATTGGACGGGAGGGGGTTGTCCGGCTTGAAGGTGGCCTACTCTGTTTTCGTTCGTCGGCTCAACTCAACTAACAGTGCAGAAAGCTTTGCAAGACAATTTTTGGGTGCGGCGGTTGAGAGGTGCTCTGTCCAACGAGGCAATGGCCGAGTTCTTTCAGTGTTGGGACGAAACACGACAGATTAACTTGCAGCCGAGGCAAGATAAAATCGCTTGGAAGTCTAGGGCGAGAACTTGGAGTTCTTTCAGTGTCTCCTCTGCTTATGAGATGTTTTTCCTGGAGACAAAGAGTTGTGCTTATGGTGATTTGATCTGGAAGTCTAGGGCGTCGTCGCGGGTCTGCTTCTTCATGTGGCTGACGCTGAAGGGCCGATGTCTCATAGTAGACAACTTGGAAAAAAAGGCTTGGCCTCACTCGAGCTTATGTCTACTCTGCCAGCAAGAAACTTGTCAACACCTACTGGTGGATTGCGTTTATGCTACGGCAGTCTGGCGGAAAGTGCTCTCCTGGTGTAATCTTACTCTTCCAACGCCGGCCGAGTTTGGCTCTGCACTGAGCAAATGGTGGATACATGCGCGCCTACGTTGTCGGAAGGGCTACAGTACCAATTTTGATTGCTTCTTCATGCTTGTCAGCTGGCAACTGTGGAAAGAGAGGAATGACATAGTGTTTCAGCAAACCAGTAGAACGGTGGATGAGCCAGCAACAATGATTGATGAAGAAATCAGAGTCTGGAGAGAAGCCGACATCTTCCAACGGGCACAAATTAGCGGGAAGTAGGGTGAAGGGGGTTGTGGAATTACCAGGGAAGTAGGGTGAAGGGGGTTGCGGCATCACAGTAGTTGTCGTCACTGTGCTTTTGCTTTGGGGTTGAGCTCTTAGCTAAGCTGGTTTGTTTTTCAAACCTGCGCGACATGTTTTTGTCGTCAACAGCTAATGTAAATATAAACTTTATTTCTCAATCTTACTAATTTGGTTGGCCTACTACGGCCTTCCCGGCAAAAATATTTTGTTATAGGTTCGTCACTGCTTTAACAGTAATATTGTCTTAGGGCCTATTCGTTTTGAAGGAAAATCAAATGATTTGAATTTTTAAGGATTAATTCCTTAATCCCCTTAGAGTTATTCGTTCAGGCATAGGAAAACTAAGGGAAATTTTCCTTCAGAAAACATAGCAAATTTTCCATCCACTCAAACTTCTTGAAAAATTCATATGGATTGAAATGTGCATACATTCCTGTTCTTCGCTTTTCCTATTTCTGTGTTAAAATTCTTTCAAAACGAATAGACAGTTAGAGATTAGTGTATGTCCATATCATCTCATAATTGGTATGTTCGAATCTATACTTTTCCAAATTTAACTTTTTTATCTGTACTACGAAACGATGTTTTTTTGCAAAATTTTTATATAGAGAAGTTATTTTATAGAATTATATTAATCTTTTTGAAGTTTTTATTGGTCATTAATTAATTAAATATATATATTAATAAGTCGTTTCGTTTACGGGTTAAAAAAAAATTCCCAACACCTACTACCAAACACACCCGTGCCATTCTAGGATCTAAACCTACAGTACTATATTTACCACAAAAGCAGCCTCAGAAACACCTAAGCAAAATGGAGTACGCAGGGACTAGAAGACAGGAGTAAGTAAAGCAATTTTGCCCAAGTTGCAACGTGCCACTCTCGATCTCGCACATGATCGACGGCTCGAAATCCCGATGAAGCTTCCTCCTCCTCGCCTCCCCTCGTCTTGGGCCTTCTCATCACCCCTCGTCATGCGTGCATATGATCATGCACCCATCGTGGCGATAGCAACCGCCGATCCGGGTGGTATAAATTCTGTCCTGTCCGTCTTCGATCGATCCGCAGGCTTTGTCTTGCCTCCAAGATTACATGGAGAATTGAGTTATTAAGAATCACCCGGAAAATTAATAGCCAGCACGTCGTCACTCGCGGTTGCCGTTGCGCTCCATTGATGGCTGCCGATGCGGAGGACAACAGTACTGTCACTGGTAGTGGCAGCAACGACGACAACAACGACCACGCGCCGCCGGTGGCGCCGCCCGCCCGCGCCTCTCCGCGGGCGCGTTCCACCTCATGCTGTTCGGGGCGACCGCGATCATCGGCGCCATAGGCGGCGGCGCCGAGGCGCCGGCCATGACGCTGCCCCGGCTGTTCGCGGCGCTCGTGGCATGGCTCGTCGGCTGCCTGGCGCTGCTCGTCCCGCTCCCGCCGCCCTGACAAGCGTGGCAACAATCGGCTGTCTGGCGCCGCGCGTGCGTGCGCTCGCGCATGTCGTTTCCTTGATATGCACACGAATAGTACTGTACGATACGCAGTACGTTCGTTCTGATCGTGCGCACGGTGAGGTTTTTTTTCCTCCTGGATTGCAGCAATGCCGTATAGTGGCAGGTGTTCAGGCCCTCAAAATTTAAGGGCCTCCAATTTCACAATTAGTATTATTTATTTATGCCTAATTAGCAACAAATTACAGGAAAAAAAGAAAAAAAATAAGCAGGCCTAATCCTATCCCTAATGCTTATTCTATTTGACAATTTGTTTTTTATCAGCCACAACTTTGTCAAATCTACTTTTTTTTCCTAATAACAATTACTGATTTCTAAAGTCGTTCACTTTCCGTTGTTCGTAGAAGCAACATGACAGCAACACTATAATCAACCAGCAATTTCATATCCTAACACTTTCATAATAAAGGAGTTATAGAATCTCGTCACAAACGTGTAATATATATTTTTTTAAAAAAATTAAGGCTGTAATTTGTATTTCGCACAGGGCCTCGGAACCTAGGGGCGGCCCTGGATTGCAGCTGCTTGACTAATTAACCCCGTATGCGTAAATTAGGGCGTTAACTTTGTGAAAAAACTAACAGGTGTATGCTCAAAATGTAACCATTTTGCTTGTCGGGTGTTAATGTAGAATTGCTATTACATATGACCAAATTATCCGACTCACCTACGACTAAGTTTAATTAACTGCAGCCGTGCGTAATATGGTTGCATGTCTCCGGTAGTAATACAAACTAGCTAGTAGTATATATAGCAGTACTGTAATTTGGGTTGGACAACAAAGACGAAATTAATGCTATGGGCCTGAAAAGGCCAAACAAGATAAAACGAAATGGAGAAAGCGTGTTTTAAGTAGCTTCAGCCTTTTTTTTGGGTATTTTTTTTAATTTAAACCGGAAAGCAGAAACTTCCATTAACCACTAGCTCCAGACAAATCACCACAAATCAGTTCAAAGAGCATCCAGTATGCACAGTCCAAGGATCCATCGAAGATTCCATGGAGGTCGGAACCTCGGAGGTCAGAGGGGAGTAATCTGGGTGGCAAACATGTACGGAAGAGGACGCATGTATGCTGCGAGCCGGCACGACCTGGTCCGGGCATGACCAAGGCACATACACAAGATCATTTAGCCTCTGATGCTCAAGTCTATTCCTCTTTTTGGATTGCATGTGCTCAAACAAGCTCCAGTTCCTGTCACATCTAGAGGCACTACAAGTTTGGCTTAAGATGCTCAAGGCTAGCTTTTGTAAATTTGGGGTGTTGCACCCATAAGTTTGCCACCACTCATCTATGTGGAAAAACAGAAGTAAATATTGCTGAAAGCTAGTGGAAAAGTAATAGACAACAGCCTAAACAGGGGGAGTTACCACTTACCAGCAAGCATATCTTGTCGATCATTTCTACCAGTTGAACGCCCAAGATCGCCTTCCTCCTTTCTGAAAATTCTCATCTCCCTTGTCAAAGCACTTGGCAGAGCTAAATATTTCCTAGCAAATTTCTCAATCACATCAAGAACTCTAGTGGTAGTGAATTTGTACTTCTCTCTCAGTTTATCATTATATTTATGGGGTACCACCTCGGAATAGCTCAAATTAAAGAAAGAAAGCCGAACGGACCAGATCGGAAGTCTTCGAACTGGGGTCGGGAGCCAAACCCCGGGCGTGGTTGGCGAGCCCGACCACGACCCCTGGCCCGGCCTCGGCTCCTTATTCCGATCTCCATGCATGGCCCCGACCAGACGGAGGTCAGCCGCCCTTCGAGAACTGGCTTCCTTCGTAAGCCTCACAAATAGGACAAACGAGGGACAAACCGACAGAAGATGACGTCACCCAACAAGACTGCACACAAGGTACCTACCATGGCGGATCCCAAGGCAAGAGCGCCCACAAGACGCCCACGACGAACGGATCCCAAGGCGATTTCTGTTTTGTTTTTCAACTTTAGCCTATACTTGCTTTGTACTTTAGGACAAGCTTTCTTGTGCGCCAAGTCCATTATAATTATCCCCTCTTGGAATATAAAAGGGAGAACAGGGGTACACGCAAGGGGATGAGACTCTCTCTCTGGCATTGTCTGTTAGATATGTAGGCCTATTTCGGTATATTTTAAATCCAGAATTAATCAGGTAAACAAGCAATATTTCTATGACTATAATGAGTGAAACAAATAATGTGCATGTGTTCATTTTTAAATCTAATTTAGAAATAAACACATGCACATTATTTCTTTCCCTCATTATAGTCATAGAAATATTACTTGTTTATCTGATTAATTCTGTATTTAAAATATAATGAAATAGGCCTACATATCTAACATTTCAAAAACCTTATCATGATGATAGGCTTTTGGTAACTAGCTTTGCTGCGTCAATTAAACCAAATGTGTTTGATGGTTCCAATTACAAATGTTGGCGTGAGAGGCTTTCGTTGTGGTTAACGGCGATGAACGTTACGCATGTCGCAAACGAAAAGCCTGGAGGCATTACTCCAGAGGAGGAGAGTGCCTTCGATCGGGCTGGTAGTTTTTTTCGTGGTGTCATCGTAAGTGTTCTAGTCGAAAACATTATAGACACGTACCTCTCACTGTCAAATGGCAAAGTAATTTAGGATACTCTTGAGGCTCAGTATAGAGTGTCTAATGCTGGCAGTGAGTTGCATGTCATGGAGCAGTTCCTTGACTACAAGATGGTAGAAGACCGTCCTATAGTGAAACAAGCTCATGAGATTCAGGCGCTAGCAAAAGATCTCAAAGACTGTAGCAAAGAGACCCCATGTGTGTTGCCCAACAAGTTCGTGGCTGGAGCTATTATCTCTAAGCTGCCATCTTTTTGGAGGGATTTTGCTACTACTCTGAAACATAAGAGGCAAAAGTTCAGTATCACTGATCTCACTGGGACTCTTGATGTTGAGGAGAAGGCGAGAGCAAAAGACACATGGAGAAAAGGAATTGTTGGAGCTTCTAGCGCTAACTTCGTTCAGAAGAACAATTCCAACTCCCAAAAGAAGAGGAAGAAGCCACCACAGAACCAAGCAAAGACTAAACAGACAACCACACCACCTAAAAAGAAGAAGAAAGGAGTTTGCTTTGTGTGCGAGAGTTCGGATCACTTCGCTCCACGTGTCCGAATCGCAAAGGCAAAAAGTCGCCAACTTGGTTGTTAGCGAGGCTGGAGGAACTTTGGGGTATGGTAATTTATTACCTACAGTTCTTTCAGTATGTCACTCACCAGAATGGTGGATTGACACTGGGGCTAATATCCATGTGTGCGCTGATATCTACTTGTTTTCTTCTTACCAGGTCGGAGGGACTGGCTTCTTGTTGATGGGAACCGGGTCACATGTGCATGTTCTTGGTGCTGGTACGGTCAATCTGAAGCTTACTTCGGGAAAGATCATGCAGCCGAAGAACGTGCAACATGTCCCCACTATCAAGAAGAACCTAGTAAGCGGATCTCTACTATGTAGAGATGGTTTCAAATTAGTCTTTGAGTCCAATAAATGTATCTTATCCAAGTTTGATACTTTTATTGGAAAAGGTTATGACAGCGGAGGCTTGTTTCGCTTTTCTTTGTCTAATGATTGTAATAAAGTTGTCAACAATGTTATTAATATTGATGAATCAAATGTTTGGCATTCGAGGCTCTGTCACATTATTTTTGGTTTTATGACACACTTAGCTAATTTGAGTTTAATTCCAAAATTTACTTGTGTCAAAAATTCTAAATGTCAAGTTTGTGTTGAATCAAAACGAACTCGCAAGCTTCACAAGGCCGCGGAAGCAAGGAACTTGGCACCATTAGAATTAGTTCATTCCGATTTGAGCGAAATGAATGGTGTGCTGACAAAAAGAGGTAAAAAATATTTCGTGACTTTCATAGATGATTGCACTAGATTTTGTTACATCTATTTGTTAAAATCAAAGGATGAAGCATTGCATTACTTTAAAATCTATAAAGCTGAAGTAGAAAACCAACTTGAGAGGAAGATCAAACGAATTAGGTCAGATCGTGGTGGCGAGTACTTCTCAAATGTTTTTATTTCATTCTACGAGGAACACGGTATTATTCATGAGAGGACGCCTCTCTATTCACCTCAGTCAAATGGGGTTGCTGAAAGAAAGAACCGCTCTATAACTGATCTGGTTAATGCCATGTTATGAATAGCGGGACTTTCCAAGGCATGGTGGGGTGAGGCTATATTGACCACGTGTTATGTCCTAAACCGTGTTCCTACAAAGAATAAAGAAATAACTCCATTCGAGGAATGGGAGAAGAAGAGGATAACATTTTCTTACTTACGTACTTGGGGTTGTTTGGCAAAAGTTAGTGTGCCAATCACAAAGAAATCTTCCTAGCTTATGCTATTAACAATATTAGTTATAGATTTTTGGTAATAAAATCTGGAATACCTGACTTGCATGTTGGTACAATAATGGAGTCTAGAGATGCTATATTTTGTGAGAACATTTTTCTCATGAGAGATGAAACAAGTTCATCTAGGCAAGAGTTTATCGAGAAAGATATATCTACCAAACTGATAGAACACAGTGAACCCACACTTGTGAAAAATCCTGAGGAGGATAACAATGAAGCTCCTAGACAGAGCAAGAGACAAAGGATTGCAAAGTTCTTTGGTGATGATTTTATTGTATACCTCGTGGATGACACTCCTAGAACCATTGAAGAGGCATACTCATCTCCTCATTCTGACTATTGAAAGGAAGCAGTGAGAAGTGAGAAGGATTCAGTTATGTCTAATGATACTTGGGAAGTTGTTGAACGTCCTTACGGGTGCAAACTCGTAGGATGCAAGTGGATGTTCAAGAAAAAGCTTAGGCCTGATGGTACTATTGAAAAGTACAAGGGTAGACTTATGGCCAAGGGTTATACCCAAAAGGAAGGAGAAGATTTCTTTGATACTTATTCATCAGTTGCTAGATTGACCATAATTCGAGTGTTACTTTCCTTGGCAGCCTCTCATGGTCTTCTCGTTCATGAGATGGACGTTAAGATAGCTTTCCTAAATGGAGAGTTGGAAGAGGAAATCTATATGGATCAGTCACATGGATTTGTAGCAAAATGTCAAGAAGGAATGGTGTGTAAGTTGTTGAAAGCTTTATATGGCCTTAAGCAAGCACCTAAGCAATGGCATGAGAAGTTCGACAGAACTCTGACATCTGTCGGCTTTGTTGTGAACGAAGCTGACAAATGTGTGTATTATCGCTATGGTGGGGTGAAGGAGTGATACTGTGTTTGTATGTCAATGATATACTATTTTTTGGGACAAGCCTTAATGTGATTAAGGAAGTCAAAGAGTTTTTTTCTCAAAACTTTGAGATGAAAGACTTGGGAGATGCTGATGTTATGCTTAATATAAAACTAGTAAGAGAAGGTGATTGTGGGGTTACACTTTTTCAATCCCATTATGTGGAAAAGGTTCTAAGTCGCTTTGGTTACAGTGACTACAAACTTGTTTCAACACCTTATGATGCTAGTATGATATTAAGGAAAAACAAATGGTTAATGAGAGATCAGCTCAGATACTCTTAGATTATTGGTTCACTTATGTACTTAGCTAGTGTTACAAGACCTGACATCTCCTTTGCTGTGACCAAACTAAGTTAGTTTGTGTCTAACACGAGAGGTGATCATTGGCATGCTCCGGAAAGAGTGATCCGCTATCTAAAGGGTACCTGAACTATGGAATACATTATACCGGGTATCCAAGGGTGTCACGCCCCGCTTTTTCCTCTAGTTTAAAATCACCTGGGAAAATCGTGCAAAAAGTAATCGGCCGGAAAATATAAAGAAGACAAACTCCAAAAATTAAAATCCATTTAATAACTGGAAATAGCTTGGTGGGATTTTTCTAAAATTCCTCATGTTGAAATACACTAACAGGATTTTTATCGGAATTTTTAGAGCATCGGAAACTATTTTAATTGGAATTAAATTCCTTAAGGAAAAGGGTTTTTTTCTTTTTCTTTTGTTTTCCCTCCTTTTTCTTTTTTTCTTTCCCGTGGGCCGCCAGCCCACTCCGCCGTACGGCGGGCTCCTTGCTGGGCCGGCCCAAACCATGCTCGGTCGCTCGTCGGAAGTCCGCGCCGCCTCCTCCGCCCGGTTGGGGACCGACAAGTGGGCCCCACCTGTCGGATCCACCCCCAACCTTCGGCCGTCTCTCACGCGCCCGCGTCGCCCACGCCGCCGCACTCCTCCGCCGACTCCGCGCCTACCCAAGCCACCCTGCCCACACCGCGCGCGCGCCCGCAACCCGCGCCCCACTTCCCCCTCTCTCTCCCGGCCCGCATGCGCGCCCAAATGCCGCAACGGCCGCATTTCAAATTTTGCCCGCCGCCTTACCCGTGCCATGTCGCGCCACCATTCCCGCTTGATCCGGTCATGCTGCACCGCCTCAATCCCCTATAAAGCTTCCCCGTACATCGGCACACACTTTCTGTTTCGCACTCGCACGCATTCGAGCTCTCCCCTGCCCCCGCACCGCGCAACACCGCTCCACCGCCGTTTAACCCAACTCCAGCCGCCGTTCGCTCAATCCACCGCTCGCCGCACCGATTTAGTGCCACCACCACCTTTGCCCATCCAGGGAACACGCTAGCCACCGCTTTTCCCCAAAAATCCACCACCAAACTCCTCCGTCACCGTCGTCGTCTTCGTCTTCGTCTCCGGCCGTCGGTGAGCTTCACGTCTCCTCCTTTTCAATTTCCATGTCAATTCTTTTTGGTTCCGTGCATATCTAGTTCCCGATCGCGTCGTGTTAAGCGCGCGCGCCGTCTCCGCCATCGTCGGTGCCGCTAGGGCCATGCGCAACCGCTCTGTTCCGCTGGCCGCCGTGCCATTTTCCCGTCACCGGCCGAGCGCCGTTGTTTTCCCTCGAACATGCGTGACTCTTTAGTCATCACACGTGTGAGCACCGCCGTCCGCTGCTCCTTCACCGGCCTCTAGTGACCTTCGAGTCCCGTGCGCCGCTGTGCCTCGCCGTCAGGCACTGCGTCGTGCCTTGCCGCCGACCGCTCTCGCCTGCACCCTCTCTCGATCGTCGGATCCATTCGGCAGATGGATCCGAGCCGTCCATCCCGAACCGCGTTGTCCGGATCCCGCCGCCCACGTGGCCGCACACGTGGCCGACGCATAGGTGCCACGCAAGCACCACGTGGTGCGCGCATCCTCCCGGGGCCGGTGGACCGAGCCCACCGTGTGCCTCCCCTTTGTGCCATCGACCCGCAGCCCCGCCCGCGGCGCCGCCGCCTGGGTCACCGACGTCAGCTCCTAAGGGCGCTTGCGCCATAAATCATTGTTTTTCCTTTTTTTCTAATTAGTAAATCACTAAAACTTTTAAAAATCATATAAAATTCATCTGAACTCCGTTTGAGTCCGTTCAAGTTGCAGTGGACTCATAAAATTGCCTAGAACACACTAAAAATATTTTAATTGCCTGTTTTAGTAGTTTAATAGTATGTTTTTGTTGTGCTTTGATTGTTGATTAGATTCCGGTTCCGTGAATGCTTCAGTTTATTTCAAAGTAGTCGCAGAAGTTCAGCAGGAGCAAGACCAAGGCAAGTCATGTATCATTGATCATGTTGTACCTACTTTATAAATTATTCTCTCTTTATCTGTTAAATTGCATTGTATTATAATGTCATCGGGATGGGACCTATAATACTCAGCCTAGATCGTTTACCCTAATTATTAGATTGACTGGGAATTAATATGACTAGTTTCAGGCTTAGGACATGCTTAGCCCGCTTAGTACAACTAGATCATTAATGAGAGAATTACTTTACCAGCTTTTATTCACATGAAATGACGGTCTCAGACCGGAGATACCTTGGCAAAGGTTTATGGCTAATTAAAATATGGCTAAATGGTGGGTTGTGGGTGTACGGTTTTGAAAGACGCACTCATGGCAGTTAAGGACCGGTTCACGGGAAACCCTGAAAGAATTATTAGTGCGTACCACAAGCCAGTATGGGCAATGGCTGGGCTTGTAGTGTAGCTTTTTCTGGCCGACGCATCCAGGCAAGGGTGGGCGTGATGGAGTTTGGATGGACCGGGAAAGGTCTATGCGGCTTCCGGATTCAGCTAGGCACGAGAAGGGGCTGCCTACCTTGGATATAAAGGTAGGGGCGAAACCTGAGGTGTGGTGCTGGCCGTGAGCGCGGTGGGAACGGGCTTCCCAAAAGCGAGCCCGGCCCGGTCAAGCATAGAATGGGGGACGGCCCTAATGTTGTGTTGGCGGGTTGCGGGTGGATAAAAGCGGACGTGGGGACTCGGGTGGCACACAGTAACTAAGATAAGAGAGCCATTCAATTTAGGGCGAGACAGAATGGGCGGGCACAAGCGGTCCGGTGTCCGAGCCGATTGGTCGACGACGACTACCGCACATATTATATTAGCCGCCTATCCCGGAATGGACTGGGATGGAATAGAAAGAACGCGAAGCAACAAGCAAGGGATGAGCGCTTTGTTGCTAAAGCGCGTACGTTTTCTTGTAGGGTCGGTTTGTTTTTTGGAGGCCAGCCGGGCCGTGAGCGCGGTGGGAACGGGCTTCCCAAAAAGCGAGCCCCGGCCCGGGTCAGCATAGAATGGGGGGACGTGGTCGGGATGGTTATGCGAATGGTCCCGCCAGACCCCTTTTCAATATGTCGTGGTGGCATGTCGACGCACGGAACCTGCCATGCCCGTAAAATTCACACCAGAATTTCTGCAGCTAATTTGTGCATTACACCTCGTCCGGGCATCACCGAGGTACACAAATTGACATTATTGATAATACGTAATCCTCGTCTTAGAAACAATATAAAAGAGTTACACAAATGCAGCGGAAAGGAAAAAACCGACTTAAGCTAAACTTGACACGAGCGAAGCGTAACGCCAACACCACGCCTAACCCTTGACGAGAACAAGCCTACACCTCCTGAGACCTCGACCTCAACCTTTGGCACCGAAGGGGGAAAAGAAGCAAGGCTGAGTACAACCACCGTACTCAACAAGTCACACCGGAAAAAGGGGGCATGATGCAAGTTAAATAACAAGGAAAAGGTTAAGAGGTTCAATTTGCATAAACAAAGCATTGGCGAATATAATAACAAGTGTTTGAAGACAAGTAAAACGTAGTAATAATTAAGCAAGTATTAAATAAACACCGTCCAACGCTCAAACCACGTTGCAACAGCCCATCCATCCACCCGTACTAGTCATACTTCAACATTTTATTCAAATAAATAAGTGAGACTAATCAAGGTGAATCTGTCGATCGCCCGTAACCGTGGGCACGGCTATTCGAATAGTTTTTACTCCGATCGAGGTGTACAAGCTGTACCCACAAGACACAATCCCACAACACGTTACCGTGCGCCGGTGCACCACCATGGTACCCGGAAAGGAACCGTGGGGACCCTTCACATAACCCTCTAATCAATCGTACCACACCAAGGTTTCGCCCCCATTCCCATCGGGCAATGGGCAGCCCCTCTAGTGCCGCGGTGAATCCGAAGCCGATCAACCCTTAAAACCGGGGCCGACCCAACTCCATCACGCCCACCCTCTTTGGGATACGTTGACTAGAGACGGCTACGCTTCGACCCACCATTACCCATGCCGGCTTGTGGTATGCACGGCATTTCTTCCAGGGTTTCCCGAGAACCGGTCCTTAATTGTCATGAGCACGCTAACCAAAGTCCAACCATGTGCTCACGACCCACCTTTTTCATAATTCAATATTATTAGAAACAGGGTCACAACTTAACATCATCTGAGAGTCAACTTCTAGTAAGATACTTGATTCGTGTGATTCCCTTAAGTGAGCTAGTTGCGCTAAGCAAAACTAAGCAAACCTTAAGCTATCATCTAGTCACATTGAACCCCAAGTTATCAATGGTATAAGGTAAACAATCCTATGGTTGCGTACAATAGGTATAATCATCCCATGAAATGACATTCTAAAACATATGCTGTATTTGAAAGAAAAGAGGTATTTACATAAAATAGGTATAATTTGGTCAATGTAAGGTATGACTTGCCTTGCTCTGGAGACTGAGGAACCTCGGCGACTACTTCGAAGAGAACGGGCTCGCCGGAAAACTCGGGATCTACACGACAAACAAAGCACTCAACAAACACTCTAAAAAGTCTACTGAAACAGTACTGAAAAGTATTTTTAATGGATTCTTGACATTTTTCTGGATTTAATGAAACTTGAATGGGCTCAAACGGAGCTCGGATTCAAAAGATATGAATTTCAGAAGTTTAATTGTGATTTTTAAACTAAACAGAAAAGATTAAAGTATTTATTGCGCAATTAAACCCCCGGGTGACGCAAGCATGGCGCAAGCGGTAGGGCTGACGTCAGCTGGCGCAAGCGGCTGACGCAAGCGGCGTGGACGCGGTCCACGGTGGACCGAGTCCACGCGGCGGCGGCGGAGAGCGTGGACACGTGGCGCGCATCGGTGAGGGGCGGCGGCGATCGGACGGCGACGGCTCGCGCGCGAGAACGGTCGGATCCGCCCGATCCGAAGGATCGGACGGTGCGGATCACGGGTAGGGTTAGGGTTCGGCGGCGGCCGAGGGCGGACACGCGGCAGCCATCCGCGTGCGGCGACCGATCGAACGGCGACGAATGGGCGGGATCGGACGGCGCGGATTCTCCCGATCCGACCGACGGACGGCCCGGGAAGCGGCGCTAGGGTTAGGTTTTGGGCGGCGGCGGCTCGAGCTCGCCCGCCGGCCATGGCCGCGCGGCGGCCGACCGATCTCCGGCGGCACCGGCGACGGCGGCGGAGAGTGCTGCGGGCGCGGGAGACTACGGCGAAGAGCGAAAACGATGCGCGCGGGAGCAGCTCGGGAGGCAACCCGGAAAACCGAAGAGAAAAAGGAACGGCGGCGCACTCACCGGCGTTGGAGAAGACGACGATGGCGACGGCGGATTTAGGGCTAGCGCTAGGGAAACAAAGGGAAACGTGCGGCGGCGAAGGGGAATTTTATAGGGGCACAACGAGACCGGAACGAGCACGGAAACGGCGCGGATTCGTCGCCGTTGTTCATGGATTCGGAGAGAGAGAGGGAAACAACGGCAACGGATTCCTCGCGGATAAGGTTTCCATCGGGCGCGAGGGTTGCGGAGATGGATGCGGCGTTGCGGGATTGGGCCCGCATGGGTCCGACGTGGCTCGGGTTCAAGGGAAAGGAGCGGAGCGGTGGCGCGCATGGCGGGGCGGCGGCTGGGCCGACCGAGCGCGGGACAGGGACCGACAGCGGACCCACTGTCGGTGCCTCGCGGTCCAGGAGGCTTCGCGGACTTGCGCGACGCGGCCGGGCGTCGCGGGCCTCGGCCCACGACCAGAGGGCGCGCGCGCGGGCGGCTTGGGCCGGGGAGGGACCCAGCCGGCGACCCAAGAGGGAAGAGCGGGAACACCGTGCGGCCGTACGGAAAAGAAAAAGAAAAAGAGGAAAAAGGATTTTTGGGGGCTTAATTAATTCCCGATTTCTTATTTAATTGATTAAAAATACTTAGAGTGCTCTAAAAATTCCAAAAAATCCTGTTAGCGCATTTTGACATGCGTAATTCAAGAAAAATCCTACCATGTCGTTTCTATTTATTAATTGCATTTTAAAATTATTGGTTGGCTCCGTGTTAATTTCAAAAATTCCGATTATTTCGGGTAAATTATTTAAATAATTTAGGGAAAAACCAGTGTGACAACCTACCCCCCTTAAACGGAATCTCGACCCCGAGATTCGAAGGTGCTGGCGAAAAGGTGCGGGTGCGCGGCCTTTAGCTCATCTTCTCGTTTCCAAGTAGCTTATTCCTCGGAGTGATGAGTCCATTGAACCTTGCAAAACCCGATAACCTTGTTCCGAGTCCTTCTCTCGCCGATCTCGAGAATACGTGCCTGGTCTCTCTACGTAGGTTAAGTCCTCTTGGATTTCGATCCGGTCGGGACTCGCCCGCTCCTCCGGTACCCTCAAACACTTCTTTAACTGGGACACATGAAACACGTCGTGAATACCCCATGTTGGAGGAAGCTCAAGCTGATAGGTCACTTCTCCTCGACGTTCCCGAATCCTGTATGGTCCCACGAAACGTGGTGCCAACTTGCCTTTGGTTTGGAAACGGTGTACTCCCCGGAGTGGTGTAACGCGAAGATACACAAAATCCCCTGCTTCAAAAGCGAGGTCTCTTCGACGATTATCTGCGTAGCTCTTCCGTCGGGGCTCGCAATCTTCAACCTTTCCGAATCGTTCGGACCTTTGCCTCTCGCTTCACTTATTACTACTTGTGCCAAACAACCGGCGCTCACCCGTCCGATCCCGGAAAAAGGGTGTGCGGCATTTCTGTCCATGCAGTGCTTCATACGGCGCCATTTGAATGCTGGTCTGATAGCTGTTGTTATAAGAGAATTCTGCATAGGGCAAGCTTTTGTCCCACGCTTTTCCAAAATCGAGCGCGCATGCTCTCAGCATGTCTTCCAAAATCTGATTCACCCTCTCGCTTGACCGTCTTTTGCGGATGATAGGCCGTACTAAAATTCAAACGGTACCGAGCTCTTCCCGCAACTTCTTCCGTAACTTGGAAGTAAACTGACTTCCCCTATCGGACACGATCTTCTTAGGCACGCCATGCAAACACATGATCCTTGCGAGATAAAGCTCTGCTAGCTTCTTTCCTGAGTAGGTAGTATGCACTGGTATGAAGTGGGCCACCTTGGTGAGTCGGTCCACCACGACCCAAATTGAGTCATATCCTGACGTTGTGCGGGGTAAACCCGTGATGAAATCCATTCCAATTTCTTCCCATTTCCACTCTGAAATCTGGAGTGGTTGCAACAACCCGGCGGGCCGTTGATGTTCCGCCTTAACCCGCCGACAAACATCACAAAGTGCAACAAACTCAGCTATCTCCCTCCTCATACCGACCCACCAAAACTTTTCTTTAAGATCTTGATACATCTTTGTACCGCGGGTGAATTGAGTATTGGGTTTGGTGAACTTCCGTAAGGATGATTTTTTTCAAATCCTTGTCTTCTGGCACACACAATCTCTTTCCCATCCAGATTGTGTCGTGTTCGTCTTCCGTAAAACCATGAGCTTTTCCGACTCTCATGTTCTTCTTGAGTTCGGCCATCTCGGGATCTGATGCCTGAGCAGCCCGAATTTGATCAATGAGAGTGGGTTGGGCTTCCAGAGCAGCCACAAAACCGAAATCCACCACTCGTAGATTTAGGTACTCGAATTCCCGCGCAACCGGTCGCACATTCCTTCGACACCGAGGGTGGTGCAAGAACTCTTTCGGCTTAGTGCATCCGCAACCACATTAGCTTTGCCGGGATGGTAATGTATCCCTAAATCATAATCTTTGATCGTTCCAACCATCTTCGCCGTCGGAGGTTTAAATCCAGCTTGGGTGAAAATATACTTGAGACTTTTATGATCCGTATATACTTCACAACGGTTACCAATTAGGTAGTGTCGCGATCTTCGTGCATGAACCACTGCGGATAACTCCGGATCATGAGTGGGGTAGTTGTTTTCGTGTGGGCACAATTGACGAGATGCATATGCGACTACTTTGCCTTCTTGCATCAACACACATCCCAACCCTTGGCGAGATGCATCGCAATAAACTTGGAAGTCCTTTGCTGGATCTGGCAGTATCAACACTGGTGCAGACACCAACTTCCTCTTAAGCTCTTCAAAACTCTTGTTGCATTCTCCCGACCACTTAAATTTCTCATCTTTCTTCAACAGTTGAGTCATCGGCTTGGCGATTTTGGAGAAGTTCTCAATAAAGCGGCGGTAGTAACCTGCAAGTCCAAGGAAACTTCGGATCTGCATAACCGTTTTAGGCGGGGTCCACTTGGTAACTGATTCCACATTTGCTGGATCCACGGCTACTCCTTGGGCATTCACAATGTGGCCGAGGAACTGTACCTCCTTTAACCAGAAAGCACACTTACTAAACTTGGCGTAGAGTTGATGATCTCTCAACTTCTCGAGTACTATCCGAAGATGTTGCTCATGTTCTTCTTCCGACTTAGAGTAGACCAAAATGTCGTCAATGAACACCATCATAAATTTATCCAAGAACTCCATAAACACCTTGTTCATCAGATTCATAAAGAAGGCCGGTGCGTTGGTTAACCCAAAAGACATGACCGTACACTCATACAGGTCGTACCTGGTGGTGAAAGCGGTCTTGGGAATGTCCTCTTTCCGAATTCTCAACTGGTGATATCCCGATCACAGGTCTATCTTGGAAAACACCTTGGCCCCTTTGAGTTGATCGAATAGATCATCAATCCGTGGTAGGGGATACTTGTTCTTGATAGTAACCTCATTGAGTGCGCGATAATCGACACACATTCTCTTTTCCACGAAAATCACCGAGCACCCCAAGGTGACGTGCTCGGCGAATATACCCTTTTTGCAACCTGTTCATCCACTTGCTTCTTTACTTCGGCCAACTCGTTGGCTCCCATCCTATACGGCCTCTTGTGTATTGGGGCGGTCCCGGGTACTAGATCAATCCGGAATTCAATTTTCCTTTCTGGCGGCATCTGAGTTAAGTCTTCGGGGAAAACTTTAGGGTATTCTCTGACGATGGGGATATCCTCTAACTTCACAGGGGTCTTTGCCGCCATTTCGGACGATTCCCCGGTGGAAACATGATTCAAACTTGCTACGAGCTTGACTTGCATGGGAGAGCGAAAAACAATTCTTTCTCCTTTCGTATTGATTAAAGTAATGGTACGACTAGCGCAGTCAATTATTCCCTTATGTCTGGACAACCAATCCATCCCAAGAATGACATCTATGCCTTTGGACTGAAGGAGGATGAAGTTGGCTAGAAACATAGATCCTTGGATTTCTATGGTCACTGAGGGACAAAACTGAGTGGTCTCCAAGTGGTTTCCAGGGGTTTGAACCCGCATAGGTATCTTAAGTCCCACTACTGACAACCCATGTGCCCCAACAAATTGCTTTGAGATAAATGAATGTGTAGCCCCCGAATCAAATAATACTGTGGCAGGAGTAAAGTTTACAGGAAACATACCCAATATAACTTTAGGAGCGGCCTCGTGCTTCCTCGGCGGACGCATGGTTGACTCGAGCTCGGATGAACCTTGGCCCAGCGCGTCTTGGCTTTGGACACTTGTCCGCAAAATGCCCGGGTCACCACGTTGAAGCAGACTCTGGCTTGCCCCCGAGTCCTTCCTTGGAGGTGGTGGTCGTGGACTGCGCCGGGATGATGCCGTTGGAGGGCGCGGGGCTGGAGTACGCTGTTGTTGACCACTGCCACTACTGCCAGTTTGGAAATTCCCTAGGTGATAAGGTCGATGCTGACGAACAATCATGGTGGTAGGTCCACTCTGACTCTCAGGCATGAAACGCGGCCTAGCGATTTCCCGCCGTTGAGGAGGTCGGGACGGAATACTTTTCTTTTCTTGATCATCTTGTTGCGCCGATCTTCTGTCGAATGGCCTTGTCAACCAGCTTCTCAAAGTTAGCATACTCTCCGGAGATAAGCTTGTCCGTGAGTTCATCATCTAAACCAGCCAAAAACTTTTCCTGCCTTTCTGCATCAGTGTGCACATCTTCTGGGGCGTAACGGGCAAGACGATTGAACTCGTGCAAATACTCCGTAACTGATATGTTACCCTGCTCAAGAGAACGGAACTCACATTTTTTCTGTGCAACTATTCCCGCAGGAATGTGTGCGGTCCTGAAACTGCGACGAAACTCTTCCTGTGTAATCACGCCCGCCGGGCGAGTAACTGTGTAGTTGTCCCACCAAGTCAAGCAGGACTCAGAATCGATGAGTGGCAAACGAGACTTTCTCCTGGTCCGTGCACTGCAGCAGATCTAACTTCTTCTCTATGGCATGAAGCCAATCATTAGCCTCCATGGGATTAGTGGTACTGGAGAAAGTCGGCGGTCGGACACGAAGGAACTCTGGCAACTTGGACTGGGGTGGGGCGGCAAACCGGTTGTTCTCCTGCTGCGCATTTGTTGCAAGATTCGCGTTGCATTTGTTGCAGCATCTCGCGTTGTATTTGTTGCAGCATCTCGCTGTTGCATCCGATGGTGTTGTTGTTGCATCGCTACATCATTGCAAGCAATCATCTCGTGTTCGTGAAGCGAGCACTTGAGCAATGGTGGGGTTCTCGGGTGGCGGTGGAGGAGCATTGCCATTGGCGTCGTGAGCCTCGTTGTTGTTGGCACCTAACTGCCCATTGTTGCTGTTCGCCCCACTGGTCCTGGTGTTCACCATCTGAAGGAGACGACCGACCGAAGAGAGAAAAGAAGAAAAACAGACAGACTTAGAACTAATCTTTATTATTAGAATTCAAATGCATTGTTCTAATCTTGACTAAAAACAAGGAAAAGCACCAAACATCCTTACTTGGTCAGTCATATCACACTTGATATCGACTGCCAGCTATCCCACACACAGCAGCCTAACACACAACAACTACCAAGAAGGCAAACTAAGTTAAACGGTAAAACTAAGGAGGGCAACTAGAACGATCCACGAGACGAGGAGTCGAAACTGCTTCCTTCAGAAGATCCCCATTCTTCCGAACGGCTCCTAGAGTCCTTTGGCGTCACTTCCGACTTGGACTCTTCTGAATCGGTTGCCGTAGCCCAACCGATCCTGCCTCTTCCCTCCGAGGAATCTCGAGTCTCTTCGGAGTCCATGTCTTCAGCCGAATCCTTTGAGCTTGAGTTACTGGAGACGGAGATCCACCCATTATTGCCACCTCCGCCTTGATTCGCCGAAGCCGGAGCAAAGGGGAGAGCAGAGCCTGCAGCGGGAGGAACTGGAACCGGCGCTAGAACTGGAGCGGGTGGAGCTGGAGAAAGCGGTGGAATCCGAGGTGCCAGCTGGATACGGACAGGCGCGGTGGTGGTCTTCCGAGGCGTAGTGCGGAGCCTGACACCAACTGGTGGCGGGAGCCCCTTCAACTCAGCTACCTCCTTCTTCAGACGAACCACTTCGTCCTGCAGTCGCACGATCCTTAGCATCTTCTTGTCGTTCAGCTCTTTGATTGCCTTGTGTAGGTCAGAGTGCATCTTATCCAGTCCTTGGAGCACGGTGCACATGTGGCCGAAGGTAGAGTCATTCTCCTCTGCTGTAGACTTGAATGCACTGACCTCGGAGGAACTACCTTAACGGGGATGGTAGCGGTAGGAGGAGGTGCGAAGGTCAGCATCATGCAACTCCCTCATCCTGGCCAACATCAGGTAGGCGGCTTCTTGACAAGCGTGATCCGACGTGCCTCCGGAAGCCGTGACCTCCATGTTGGGAAGACACGTTCCCACGAACCCGTGAACCTCAAACCGAACACGGTAGGGCAACTCACCACCGAGAGGCGCAACCGTTGTATACTCGGTGCTTCAGATATCCGATTGCAAGGGCCATACGCGCCGGCTCCGCAACAAAGCCCGTCATCCCTTTTCCGCAGCGTCGTGGGAACCTACCATCTATAGAAACAAAAGAGTGGGAAAATCAAAACATGCTCAAAAACCCACGACCAACATCCCATTTTCGCAATTCCTAAACCCTAGACTCGACTCCACTTTTCAAAACACCCCTTTTTTAAAAAAAACATATGCACGGAAAAGAATTAGAGGGCTCTTAAGGTTTCCAGTTGGCTTGTCCTACGTCACGGGAAGGCTCGATACCAACTTGTCACGCCCGAAATTCACACCGAATTCTCGCAGCTAATTTGTGCATTACACCCTCGTCCAGGCATCAGCCGAGGTACACAAATCGACGTTATTGATAATACAGAATCCTCGTCTTAGAAACAATATAAAAGAGTTACACAAATGCAGCGAAAAGGAAAAAAATTGACTTAAGCTAAACTTGACACGAGCGAAGCGTAACGCCAACACCACGCCTAACCCTTGACGAGAACAAGCCTACACCTCCTCGGAGACCTCGACCTCAACCTTTGGCACTGAAGGGGGAAAAAGAAGCAAGGCTGAGTACAACCACCGTACTCAACAAGTCACACCGGAAAAAGGGGGCATGATGCAAGTTAAATAACAAGGAAAAGGTTAAGAGGTTCAATTTGCATAAACAACATTGGCAGAATATAATAACAGTGTTTGAAGACAAGAAAAAAGAGTAATAATTAAGCAAGTATTAAATAAACACCGTCCAACGCTCAAACCACGTTGCAACAGCCCATCCATCCACCCGTACTAGTCATACTTCAACATTTTATTCAAATAAATAAGTGAGACTAATCAAGGTGAATCGTCGATCGCCCGTAACCGTGGGCACGGCTATTCGAATAGTTTTTACTCGATCGAGGTGTACAATCGTACCCACAAGACACAATCCCACAACACGTTACCGTGCGCCGGTGCACCACCATGGTACCCCGGAAAGGAACTGTGACAGGACCCTTCACATAACCCCCTCTAATCAATCGTACCACACCAAGGTTTCGCCCCCATTCCCATCGGGCAATGGGCAGCCCCCTCTAGTGCCGCGGTGAATCCGGAAGCCGATCAACCCTTAAAACCGGGGCCGACCCAACTCCATCACGCCCACCCTCTTTGGGATACGTTGACTAGAGACAGCTACGCTTCAGACCCAGCCATTACCCATGCTGGCTTGTGGTATGCACGGCATTTCTTCCAGGGTTTCCCGAGAACCGGTCCTTAATTGTCATGAGCACGCTAACCAAAGTCCAACCATGTGCTCACGACCCACCTTTTTCATAATTCAATATTATTAGAAACAGGGTCACAACTTAACATCATCTGAGAGTCAACTTCTAGTAAGATACTTGATTCGTGTGATTCCCTTAAGTGAGCTAGTTGCGCTAAGCAAAACTAAGCAAACCTTAAGCTATCATCTAGTCACATTGAACCCCAAGTTATCAATGGTATAAGGTAAACAATCCTATGGTTGCGTACAATAGGTATAATCATCCCATGAAATGACATTCTAAAACATATGCAGTATTTGAAAGAAAAGAGGTATTTACATAAAATAGGTACAATATGGTCAATGTAAGGTATGACTTGCCTTGCTCTGGAGACTGAGGAACCTCGGCGACTACTTCGAAGAGAATGGGCTCGCCGGAAAACTCGGGATCTACACGACAAACAAAGCACTCAACAAACACCCTAAAAAGTCTACTGAAACAGCACTGAAAAGTATTTTTAATGGATTCTTGACATTTTTCTGGATTTAATGAAACTTGAATGGGCTCAAACGGAGCTCGGATTCAAAAGATATGAATTTTAGAAGTTTAATTGCGATTTTTAAACTAAACAGAAAAGATTAAAGTATTTATTGCGCAATTAAACCCCCGGGTGACGCAAGCATGGCGCAAGCGGTAGAGCTGACGTCGCCTGGCGCAAGTGGCCGACGCAAGCGCGGGCGCGGTCCACGGTGGACCGAGTCCACGGCGGCGGAGAGCAGGGACACGTGGCGCGCACGGGAGGCGGCGGCGATCGACGGCGACGGCTGCGCGCGAGAGAACGGTCGGATCCGCCCGATCCGAAGGATCGGACGGTGCGGATCGTGGGTAGGGTTAGGTTCGGGCGGCGGCCGAGGCGGACACGCGGCAGCCATCCGGCGTGCGGCGACCGGATCGAACGGCGACGAATTGGGCGGGATCGGACGGTGCGGATTCTCCCGATCCGACCGATCGGACGGCCCGGGGAAGCGGCGCTAGGGTTAGGGTTTTGGGCGGCGGCGCTCGAGCTCGCCGCGGCCATGGCGCGGGCGGCCGGCCGATCTTCGGCGGCACCCGCGCGACGGCGGCGGAGAGTGCTGCGGGCGCGGGAGACTACGACGGAGAGCAAAAACGATGCGCGCGGGAGCGGCTCGGGAGGCAACCCGGAAAACCGAAGAGAAAAAGGAACGGCGGCGCACTCACCGGCGTTGGAGAAGACGACGATGGCGACGGCGGATTTAGGGCTAGCGCTAGGGGAAAACAAAGGGGAAACGTGCGGCGCGAAGGGGAATTTTATAGTGGCACAACGAGACCGAACGAGCACGGAAACGGCGCGGATTCGTCGCCGTTGTTCACGGATTCGAGAGAGAGAGGGAAACAACGGCAACGGATTCCTCGCGGATAAGGTTTCCATCGGGCGCGAGGGTTGCGGAGATGGATGCGGCGTTGCGGGATTGGGCCCGGCATGGGTCCGACGTGGCTCGGGTTCAAGGGGAAAGGAGCGGAGCGGCGGCGCGCATGGCGGGCGGGGTGGCGGGCCGACCGAGCGCGGGGACGGGGACGCGCAGGGGACCCATCCGTCGGTGCCTCGCGGTCCAGGAGGCCGCGGACTTGCGTGACGCGCCGGGCTCGCGGGCCTCGGCCACGACCGGGGGCGCGCGCACGGGCGGCTTGGTCCGGGAGGGACCCGGCCGGCGGCCCAAGAGGGAAGAGCGGAACACTGTGCGGCCGTACGGAAAAGAAAAAGAAAAGGAGGAAAAAGGATTTTTTGAGGGCTTAATTAATTTCGATTTCTTATTTAATTGATTAAAAATACTTAGAGTGCTCTAAAAATTCCAAGTAAAAATCCTGTTAGCGCATTTTGACATGCGAATTCAAGAAAAATCCTACCATGTCGTTTGCATTTATTAATTGCATTTTAAAATTATTGGTTGGCTCCGGTTAATTTCGAAATTCCGATTATTTCGTGGTAAATTATTTAAATAATTTAGGGAAAAACCTGGGTGTGGCAGGAACGTGTTGTGGGGCCGTGTCTCGTGGGTACGGCGTACACCTCGATCGAGTTAGAAACTATTCGAATAGTCGCGCCCGCGGTTATGGGCTGTCGACCAGATTCACCATGATTAGTCCCACTGATAATGTTTTGGTTAAATGGAACAGTTAGAATAGTTGGATGAATTAGGCCTGACTCAACGTGGTGTAACGTTGAGCAGAGATGATTAAACATAATCATTGTTTTACTACTTTCAACTTAAGATTGTGAGATGCCTGCTTTGTGCAAAAGTTAACCTTTAGCCTTCCCTTGGAACAACTCTGCATCATACCTTCCTTTGGTATGACTTGCTGAGTACCGTGGATTGTACTCAGTCTTGCTTCCCTTCCCTCACCTCAGAGCTGGAGGATGAAGCTGTAGAGGAGTTCGCCGATGAGTAGGCTTGTCGTTGTAGTCAGGGGATGCCTGTGGAGTGGAGTCGCCGCGTCGCAAGCGTCGAAGCTTAGTTTATTAAGTTTATTCTCCTTTTCCGTTGCATTGTAAGATGTTTATATATTTTTAAGACATGGATCTGTATATATAATTTGTCGTTTGTGTATCCCTGGCTGGTCCTGGACAGAGAATTTAATACACACTCAGCTTCAAAAATTTCGATGAGAATTTCTGGGCGCGACAAAGGGTACTAGAGGGATATAGTGATTCAAATTGGGTATCCGATGCCGATGAGTTAAAAGCCACGAGCGGATATGTGTTCACGCTCGGAGGTGGCGCTCGTTTCCGAAAGTCTTGCAAACAGACCATCCTAACAAAGTCAACTATGGAAGTAGAACTCACAACATTGGATACCGCCACTATTGAGGCTGAATGGCTTCGTGAACTCCTAATGGATTTACCGATAGTTGAAAAACCCATACCGGCTATCCTGATGAACTGTGATAATCAAACAGTGATTGTCAAAGTGAACAATTCGAAGGACAACATGAAGTCATCCAGGCATGTAAAGAGGCGGTTGAAATCTGTCAGGAAATTGAGAAGCTCCGGAATGATAGCCTTGGATTATGTCCAGACGGCTAAAAACTTGGTAGATCAATTTACAAAGGGTCTTTCACGAAATGTGATAGACAATGCATCCAGAGAATTGGGCCTAAAACCTATCATGTGAGTCATACCTTGGTGGTAACCTGTCCTTTGTGATCGGAGATCCCGTGAATTTGAACAGCGAAACAAGCCATTGAATGACTGAGCGAAGAGAACCTTTAACTAGGCTCATTCCTGTGAAAGAACATTTCTCTTCAAAATTGTAAGGCAGGTTGGCTTTTGCCTTAATGTGATCTGAGTGGCTTTTACCAAGCAAAGATGTTTTCCTACAGAACATCTTTTGAGGATTACACCTATATGGGTTCAACTGCTAGTCACAGTCTATGATATGTTAATGATCTCTAGATACTCATGAAAGACATGGAGTATGATTTATAAGCTCCAACCCGTGGGGATGCTTTCGCAGCCTAGTATCAGTGAAGGGTTCTGGTCAAACTTATTCACACAAGAATGTCAATTCAAGACATAGTCCATTGAACAGTTGTGAATAAGTGTAGCTTTAGCCCAAGATAAAATTTCAACTTAGCAGTCTTCGTCAAACATTGGTATATAAAAGCAACAGTGTAATGAGGGATAACCATTGCTTGAAGATCAGCCTTATGCTTGTATATCTTTTCAATGCAACAAAATTAGTAGCAAAATGAGTTTGGGCTGGACGAAGAAGCTCATGTCCTTTAGTGAACTTTCTCATTAGATACAATGGATAACAATGGTTGTAAAGATACTTTATAATAGCCGATGTATGAGCTACAGTGGTTTTCACTAAATCCTTTTTGCGAAAGTCAGATAATATTAGATTCAAACAATGGGTAGCACAAGGGGACCAATAAATAGAAGGAAACTCATCTTCTAACTTTCTTCCAGCAGCAACCATGTCAGAGGCATTATCATTTACAAAATGAATAACATTTTCAGGCCCAACAAAGTTCACCACATCTTTAAATATTCTGAACAGAAAATCAGCAGTTTTTGAACTATCAATGGCATCAACTGACTTTAGGAAGAGACCATACCTTTGGGACAATACACTAAGAAGTTGATGAGTGTCCTCTTTCTGTCAGTCAAACCATCAGCCATACCGCCGCCGTCGAGCCGCGCCCATCCGCCGAGCCGCCGAACCGGGGGAACCAAGGCGAAGGAGGCGGGGGATGGATGTAGGAGGCGAGGGGGGAGATGGAGCGCTGGGAGAGAGGAGATAAGTGATTTTTTTTGGCGCGGAGATCGAGGTGTGCGATTCTTTTTGCTCTCTGGTCTCGGTCGTTATAAATAACCGGGACAAGTGTTGATCTTTAGTCCTGGTTGGTAATAACAACGAGGACTAAAGATAATGGGGTCTGACCCAAATTAAAGATTTTTTTGAATCGGGACTAAAAATGATCTTTTGTTCCGGTTAGTAACACGAACTGGGACTAAAAATCATAAAGTTCCAGTGGACTTTTTGATCGGGACTAAAACTATTTTTAATCTCGATTCCTATTGATTTCGAGACTATTATAGATTTTTGAAATATGGATCAAAAGACCACTTCTCCAGTAGTAAACTCTTCATGAGTCATGGAATTAAATATGAATTTGATCCTATAAAACCACGTCATAAAATTATATATATTAGGAAATATGATTTCAAACACTATTTCATTTCATTTATACTTATGTGGTTGTCTTGAAAACATCAATATAAAATTTTTAATTAGGATTAGCCTAAATCTAGCTAGTTTCCTTCACCAAATCCTACACGTGAACATTGCATGCGTGTATAGTTATGATCATATATGCCTAATAAATATACCTCGATTCAGTTATTAACGTTTTAAACGATACATATTTTTATTATAATATGTCTAATAAATAAATATATTTTTATTTTTATTATAAATTTTGTAAGACAAATTTATATGTCATTCTAGTACTTACCTTTAAACTTAATATTTTAATTAAAGTTATATTTTTAATTAAAGTTATTGATAATTAAAGTTATAAAAATCAAAACAATAAGAATTATGAAACTGGAGTACAAAGATAGTATAGTCATTATACAGAAGTAAAAAACTAATTTCATATATACACATAAAGATCTAATTAAAACACGTTCATATATACACATAAAGATCTAATTAAAACACGCGAGTACGTAAAGGCTATTGACTGGTGTTACTAATAATAATCACACGACCTAATGATGTCCACAGTCAACAGAACCACTCCGACGCCCAAAACGAAACGAAAGGTGCGAATATGCCATTGACTGATCGACGTTTGCCAATTCGGGCTGGAAATAACATGGCGTGTTGTTGTTGACATTGCGCAAATGCATGCCCACGAAACTCTGGGGAAGCTTCAGATTATAACCATGTCTCCATCCACTGCGTAACGAAACACCGTAAAATTGTCTTAAAAAAATAGTCTCCATCCACCGCGTATCCATCGTATAAACTGTAACATGATTTGACTTCCAAACATGGCTTATATAAAAGTACGCCTTCTCATTCCCTCGACATCGAAAAAGGAATTCTACAACTATACAAGTATCCACTGGCCATTGTCCATCTGCCAGCACCGCCCCCACCGAATTCGACCGCTCCCATGGCCATGGGCGAGAGGGAGGAGGCGCCGCCGCCGCCGCCGCCGCCTGCGGCGCGATTCATCGCGGGCCGATGCTGCGCGCTCGCCGCGATGCAGCTGATGATGTTCGCCGTGTACGAGATCGTCGATCGGCTCGTACGCCGCGCCCGAATTAGTGCCGCTTCCCCGCCTTCTCGCGGCGTTCGTCGCCTGGCTCGTCGGCTGCCTGTGGCTGTTTGTCGCGCGCGCCCTGAAGGGCTGTATGTTTCATCGGAGGTTGAAAGCATAGCCATCAAGAATTCAGGATTATCCATCACAAATCAATCATCAGCGGTAGTGTGGCGTAAGTTTTTTTTTCTCTTCTTTTTCCTCTTTATGTGGAGTAGGAGTATGACGGTTTGCAGGTTTATTTATGTTGACTATTCGTTGTTTATTCGGACATGTTTGTCCATGTCAGCAGTAGGCTACTACTAGGCTGCCTGTATCAAATTTCCTCAAAGAGTTTGATCTAAATGTTTTTTATTAGTCAGTGTGAATGTGACAGTCAGAGAGTTTATCAGGCCATATAAAATTGCTATAAAATTCCGTCACGAGCAAAAATAAAATGATTTATGCCAACCTAACATCTGTGAAGGTAACACTGAAAAGGTTTGTTCAGACTCTAGAGTGAGCGAACCAGGGCACAAAATACAAGACCAAGCAGGAGGCCTATATCGCCAGGCCATTTTCTGCAACTGGACATGCGTTGGGCCAAGCTTGTCCGATCTGGAAACTGGACAAGGCTAAGCTGTTGGGTCAGGCTTAGGCCGGAGCCAGATAAACTGAGGCCACGAAAACCCACGATAAACAGAGGGCAAAAGGCAGTAGCTAACAGCGGTATAACTGTAGTACGCTACCGTTATGTGCAATCGGTTTTGTTGACCATATTCAGCCCACAAAGATAGAAAAACATGCAAAGAAAGCAACTATTACTAATGTATATCAAGAACAGCTGGTTGGATGAGCTTGCAGAATCCTGCAATTTATTATGGCACATCCCTCACATCAGACTCAAAACTGATTCACTGATTCCACAAGCAGAAAATTTATACACAACCAATACTGAACTTCAAAACATATGGGAGAGTAACAGGTATATCTACACTGAGCTTAGATATCTCCACATCCCGTTTCCCAGAAGCCATCATCACTAGTTTACTCAGTTTTCAATTATCTAAAAAAAAGTTCACTCAATCTTGATTCTTGATCAGCTTCTTGACTATGCTTTTAAGAGCTGGTGCACTAGCACTGCACTTCTGATCGACGAAGCATGACCTCCCTTCCTCGGCTGCCTTGCAAAGCTGTGGATCCATGGGCACCTTACCAAGGAAAGGTACTCCCATTTCGTTGCACATTTTCTCCGCACCACCCTTGCTGCTATCAAACACCTCGCTGCATGCAACCATTGTCAAAAGCTCAGGAGCTCTCTCCTTGATATAGTTCAGCACCCATTCTGTAGCATCCGTCTCACCTTCCTCACCTGGCTTCACAAATCTGAAATCTGAGAGAGCCTGCCTCAAGCCACTCATGTTCTCCACAACACCTAAGATTGGCACACCAACCTTCTTGCAGAAATTTATTTCCTTCCGCACATCTATTAGAGAGACCTGCTGGGGAGTCGTCACAATTATTGCACCATCAATTCCTGTGGCTTGCAGGTACTGTACAATTGAGATGTGTTCATCAGATGTTCCTGGAGGAGCATCCACCACGAGATAGTCAATTTCCCCCCAGTCAACATCCTTCAAGAACTGTTTGATGAGCCCGTTCTTGCGAGGGCCTCTCCATATCACAGCATCATCTGGGTTGGGCAGCATGAAACCAATCGACATGACACCAAGGTTGGACTCCACATAGACCGGCGACCAACCAAGGTTGCTTTGATGAATATCCTGGCCTTCAAGGCCTAACATTTTTGGGATGCTAGGGCCACATATATCTATATCAAGAAGGCCAACCTGGCAGTCCATTTCAGCAAGGGCAAATGAGAGCTGGGCTGAAAATGTACTCTTCCCTACACCTCCTTTCCCAGACAGAACCAGTATCTTGTGTTTTACGGTAGCCATCCGTTCAACAATACCAACCAAGTCTACAAACACAATCAATAATTATTTCACTGTGTGGACGAAAGAAGCAGTAATTACATATTGTCTATGAATAACAATCAATTTTGGCTAAAATTAGGAATATGAGAAGTACGTACTTAGGAAAGAAACACCAATTATATTCATGAAAGAATTTACTTGTTCAACTACAATTTTTGTATTCCTAATTGCTTGATCACATGAACTTGTCTTCCTAGGTGCTCAACCACATGAGTTCCTTTTTTAGTGGCAATACTGTCGTGAAATATTTTCATGGATAATTGGATATCACTAGATGTGTTCTCCATATTGAGTTTCCGACAGGGTTTCTTTAACATTCTTGATGCACTCCATTTTTTGTATGTTAAACATTTAGTATTTCCTAGTGTCATTCTATTTAGAAAAGACGGCGTCTGTGTTTTCAGTTTTCATGTGGGACACCAGATCATGCACTTCCATTTCTTTCCCTCTTTAATGTTATGCTCATAAGTAAAATGTACTTCCTGATAGTACATTAAATTTGGAAAATCAGTAAGGACCAAATATTTATTCATGGGTTTGGCTCCAGTGTAGTAATAAACTAATGATCATCATGCTTTCAATGTCGGCCCCCAAGCCTTGCTACTTCCATCACTCACGTTGCTTCTGTTTTTTTTAACCATCTGAACTAACTACCTAAGAACCTACAAGGTGTTTGGTTGTACTGTTATATATGCAGTCAGGTAGAACAATAGGTTTATGAAATCACATAAGACTGAAGACATATCATTGTGGTATATGGCGTCTTCATGCCCAAAAACATCAGAACTGACAGAACAAAGCTGGTTGATAAATATCACAGGTAAAAAGTATCCATAAGGCTAGCACACAATCAACATGACCCAGCTCAGAAGATTGGAGCATTGGGCCTCAAACCCACATCGCACACACTCAACAAAACCATACAATGAGATGAGGAGCATATTAAATATTTTCATCCCACTCCTATGAAAAATTTTGGATGTTGACTACTAACAACCCCAATTTTCTTCCTTCAGCTTCAACTGCTCAACTTATTCATACGAGTGCTCTTGTAAGATGTATGAACAACAAAGTCACAGCGAGGAATGTATCTGTGTGACTATTAATTTTAATTCATCCATCTCTTGCTTCTCCAAAATTCACAAAACAAGACACAACAACCCGAAATTAATAATTTTAAGAGAGGTCCAAACCGATAACATGTTAAATCTGCAGCTATGTGGCATAAACTAAATTGACTCTAAACTACTGATATATGCAGGGAAATAGCAAACATCTATCACATACCCAAAAAAGAATGAACATCTGGAAATTGTTGCCAGATAATGATACAACAAGAAGTTGTTACCAGGATCAGGGCCCTTGGGGGCGGTGGCGCAAATCTGCTGGTTGGGGCATCCGGCGCAGGCATCCGCCTTCCCCGCCTCCTCCGACTGCGTCCCAGGGCAATCTGCAGAATCAAACACTTAGGGTTGCGCATAAGAGACACCCATCCCTTCTTCCATTGCAAGGCGATCGAAACCTACCCCCAAACCCAACGGAAACAGGGGGGGAGCTAGTGATCGAGTCTTACGCTCGTTGGCGTCCGCCGGGACGTCGCTCTTGCCGCCGCCGCCGCCGTTCTCCATCTCCGCCTCTCGAGTTCTCGTTACTTCTCGCGAGGTTTGCTGCCTCTGGTTTGGCCTTCAGCCTAGAGAGCGGCGGAAACGAGGAGAAAAGGGCTATTTGTGAGAGAGAAGGGAGAGGCCGGTCAAAGAGGATACGGGGCGTCCGATTGTGATCGAACGGTCCAGATATCTCCTGTTATGGTGTTCCGCCCCCAGGTCGACAGGTTGCCAAGGACAAGTTTGCATCTCGTATTCTCGTTGCATCCGTCGCTCTCTCTAGTAGGTTCTTTTTTTTGGCGTGATATTTTCCGTCGTTGACTTTATTCGTTGGACTGACTATATGACACTCGGCTAATTATCGTTTCAACCGTTATTTCTTAACCGTAATCAAAATATATCTCTTATCCTTATGCACTATACATAAAAAATTCTCATATGCTTTGCCCAATTTTACTAATAAAAAAGCCACGATGCTTTCCACCCCCATCACGCACAAAAACCCAGGGCATTTGTCAATGGAAATAAAAGCTTAGGAACTAGTGAAAGAAAATCCCGACAAGGCAACATCCCATCTAGATCAGCTTGTCAGGTTTGGGCTTCAAGCTCGTTTTGTTGTCTTAAAATTAGTATAGCGTAAGATACATGAAAGAGCCCAATACAACACATCAACACATATGACTATGTTCAGTATGTTCATGTGAAACAGAAATTGCAGTGCTATGTTGAATATTTACATTTTTTATATTGAACAGATGGCAGCATCGGCTCTAGAAAAATGCTTAAGGAAGAAAGATGAGCGCTCTAGCAAAATGCTCAAGGAAGAAAGGATGCTCATCTGCGCTCTTGTGTCTTCCCATATGAGAAATACCACTATCAGGATGTCAACTGAAATTCAGAAATGTACGATGAAATATACTCAACATAGCATGCAAACTACTCAGTCATTGAACCATGAGCTTGACCATCTACTTCACCATTCTTGGCTTGTTTGAGATCTAACAAACTGACAAAACTGATTTCTACCAAAACCGCTCACAAAGCTGACAAAACTAACAAAACTAATGTACAATGATCAAGATGCTCATGTGGGCTCTTGTGTCTTTCCATCTGAGAAATATCAATGATCATGATGTCTGCAACAGAGAAAGATGTTTGGCTATATGGGCTCTCAGCTGTCAGCCTAGCCAGGTGTGGTACCAAAACAGAAATTTCTCAGGTAGACAGTCACAAAGATGAAACAAATGATATGCAATTATTTTGCGCGAAACATAGATGGTCAGATGGATTATAAGAAAAATAAAATTACTTTGAGATGGGATCCGTTTAGCACTTTCCCATTGATTCTTATCTTTCTATTGGTCTTCAAAGTGGAGGTTAATGTGAGCTGCACATCATTCTCTACCATGGGGCTATGTTTCTGTCAGCCAGGTCCTCACCCTGAAACCATAATGTCAGAAATTTAGATGCCACGGTGTGAGAGGCATCAGAGAAGCTCAAATACAGCAAAGTCCCCAACACATATACTGCAATACTGCAGTTAGTGGTCAAGAAACACAAGCACATACAGAGTATATACATAAAAATTGATGTTCCTACTCTTGTTTTTAAAACCAAAAAAATGCATATTCCTGGAAAGCTGCTAAGAGCAACATATGATATTTCTCTGATCCATTTCCACAGTGAAGGACACATTTCACAGAAGGGGCATCCCTAAATTCCTAACAATGATGGCATCCTTTACAGTATTATAGGGTCATGATAATGAAGATCATCTTTAGAATTCATGGAACACGTGTTGTACGAACAAATCCAATGACCGAAGCAGTTGATAGACACTCAAAATACCAGAATTGAAAAAAAAATGAGCAGAATCTACAACAAAATGTTATAGTAAACCAAGATCTACAACAAAATGAGCAGATACATTAGAAAGTAAAAATTACTAGTTTGAAAATTGCTAACAAAAAATAAAAATGGCATGTATTAAGTTAGCAAAATTACGTAGTTTTCTCTGAAATGTTCAGAACATAATCTTTTAAATGTGTTACATTTTCAGGGGACGTGCAGAGTTTGGAGGCTATCAAATGGTATCATCAGAGAGGGGGAGATGGCTGATACTCAAGGTATTTGAAAACTAAAAGCTCTCTTAACAGTACCTAATCTTCTACTGCATTAGGTAACTAAAAAAGCATGTTCTATAAATAAAACTAACTTGTGTCAGGCCTTCATCTATTGCTAACAAAAACATAACAGCTACATGCCTAATTGCCTGACATCTAGTTCTGAGAAAAAAAATACGTGGTAACTTCAAGTACCTTAGCTCATACAAAATTGCCTGCCATGAAGCATTCAAGCTTGCCCTACATCTTGAATAGAGTAACATACATCTTTACCTAAAAAACAGAGGTACAAATTAGGATCAACTTTGAAGTATCTCAAAAAAATGTGTGTTTATATCCAATAATGCACTTGAGTATTTTTTTCAGATATTTTACTAGCTAACAGTCTAAATTTTCAGGGGGTGCACAAGGGACTGAGGCTAACTATTGGCAAGCTCATGGAGGAATTGTTGTGTCGTGACTGATGCCAAGGCATTGTGTGCACGTGACAACGGCAAGACGGGAAACAGTGAACATGTGTTTGAACAAAGGAAGACGGACGGATGAAAAGGCATCTTCGTATCGGAAAGGCAGAATCTACATGCTTGCATGAATTGCGTGTGTTCTCGCTGTCTAGTGGGGCCCAGTTGGTGAGTGCGTGACTCGTGTGTATAAGACTCTAGGCTATAATGGAGACGATATGAAAAATATGATATGAAGATTTATAAAAAGCATGACTAACAAAATTGCTAATAATTTTCCATATCATCCCTTGGGATGGTCAAGCAAATAATGCCAAGTTTGAAATGTGTCAACATTCTAGAAAAAGTACCTTGTACGCAATATGTTATACGGGTTTGTTATATGTGTAGTATAATCCAGATGATAAAGATGGAATCTTTTATAGTAGTTGTCATATCCATTGAGGAGATATTCCTCTTTGTTGTCATCTTAGGTTTCGTTGGAGAAACCATTCTCACTGATACCTCTATAACTTAGTGGAGTATGAGTGTAATCGAGATATTATAGTGCATCCTCAATTATCAACTGAGTATCTATTGGGTAATGGTAGTGGCACAATGAGAACCAACTATCTGCATCACACATGGCGATGGTTAACACATTTCCTTACCTTTTTGTGAGAGTCAAAAAAAATTTATGTCCTAAAGTACGCAGAATTTGTGACAGCACTATCCACAAGGGATATCCTCCTCTATTCGATTGACCCCCATAAATATATATATATATATAGATAGAAGAATTTGACATGAAATTCTTGTCGGATATATAGAATTTTATAATTTGTGTGATATATTGAATATGTTTGATATGATATTGTAGCTTACAGATATAGATAACATTATTTATATTACAACACATAACAGGACTTTGTCAGCATAGTTTCTATGTAATGGACGTAGTATCTATGTTATCTGGGAGACTAATGGAGATCTCCAAATATGTTGTGAGAAGTGAATTCCGCAAATATCTAATAGATTCTCATGGATCATCCTTCTATGGAAGAGATGTGTTGTTGCTAGGTTCCTCTAGGGATTGTTGTGAACAGCTTGCTTCCCCCAGTGTTGTCTGGTTGGATATTGAAATGCGATTCAGATATCTTCTCTTGAGCGGGTGTATCCTTGCCCATAGATTTTGGGTATAGATCAACCAGATATCTCGAGGTGTGACATTTCATAGTGATGTGGTTGTAAGAGCCACATTTACAATAATTTTTAGATTTGTCGTCTTTGTTAATGGAAATGCCTTTACCTTTTCTGAACCCTCTCGTCTTAGGTGAAATCTTATTAGTAGGAAACATAGTAGATAGCTCTACTTTTTCTGTGTTGATAGGGTCAAATATTGCCTTGAGTGCAAGCCATAGAACATGAGGATCCAATTCTGAAAAATGCTCAGTTGTGAGATCTGGATGTATATGACATTTTATAATGTATAAGGCACCATATTTCTCTTGATCTAAGAGCGGAGGAGGTTCAATTGTCGCTTAAAATCCATAGGACAAAAAATGATCTTAATGTCCTCTGACCATGTAGGGTAATTGTGGCCATTTAGAGCGATGTTGATGTGTGTGCTCGACACGCGGGAATCCGAGGGACCCCCTCTTTGGTTCGGCACAGGGGAACGATGAATCAAGGCTTAAACTCACCGTAAGGATGGGGAGGAGTCGGTAAAATCGAAAAAAGGTCGCAACTGCAATGGACACCAGAGGTTTATACAGGTTTGGGTCACCTATGCGGTGCAATACCCTACTCCTGTTCTTTGCATAATATGAGGGATGAATTACAGGAACCGGTGAGGGTGTTCTCCTTGGGAATGTTGGAGGTGGTGACTGAGGTGGGATGCTTGAAGCCCAAGGTCCCCAACAATGGCAGAACCTTAGGCTTGTTTCTGGGATTGCTAAGAATAGTTGGGAGCCGTTGTGCAGGAACTAGCACCAGGAACCTCGCGAACCTCACGAACCGAACGAACCGTTTTTATGATAGACTTGGGCCTCCTTTTATAGTGCAAGGAGACACCACAGTAGTCCTGATTTTCTCTACTCCACTCCACGTGATGGAGCGGCTCTTGCCTTGTCTTATCGGAGAAGCCACCTCCATCTTTGTCCCTGTTGCCGCGTCATGGAGTTGGCGAAGAAAAGCGGGCGTCGTGGCTGCCATGCTGCTGACGTGAGGATGGGCCAACCTACCTACTCCAGTGGGGCCTACCGGTCAGTGGCCCTTCACCTGGATAGGCGCCGATGCAACACCCCTAGTACTCGCGTTATCTCTCCCATGCGGCCGCCCGATGCATTCAATGCGACTGGACTGGGCGTGGAGGGGGGCGTGCGTGGAGTGGCCGGGCAGTCATATCACGGTCGCCGTCAAAGACTTTATACCCCTTTTTACCTCGTGAGGGTGAAAGATGATGAGAGCGGCTGACAGGCGCGCCTCACATCGCATTAAATGCGACAGGGCAGACGCTTAGCCTCTCTTTTTAGGCATTAAATGAGGTAGTTGGCAGCTGGACTCGCCCCTCTCTCAGAGAGGTGCGAGGTGAGGGGGTCCGGTGATCCGGACCCTGCTTGCCGCCTTAGGGTCCAGGTGATCCTGACCACGCCACACAGGGAGTACGATGGCCTCGGGCGGCCCAGAGCCAAGCCCCTCTTGGGGTGGCTACGTGGCCGCCCGTGGCCGGGACCCGCTTGAGCCGTCCAGAACATATCTTTGGCACGCCTCGGTGGGTGAAGGCGCCTTTCCTTTTCAGATATCGTATCTCCGACATACCCCAGTAGCCCCCGGTGTTGACCGGGGCCGAAGCCGGATTCGGGCGCGGTTAACGGGCCCCCCACGAAGATGGTCTTCTTCGCCTCTTTCGCAATGGTCGGGCTGGTGCTGCCCTTCTCTCGCTTCTTCCTCGACGTGCTGGAGTTCTACGACCTCCGGCTGCACCACCTCACCCCCAACGCCGTCTTCTACCTCGCCGTCTTCGCCTACACCTGTGAGATGTTCGTGGGAGTGATGCCCTCACTGCATCTTTTCCAGCAGTTCTTCTGGGTATGCCGGGCGGGCTCCCCCGGCGCGGTTGGATACGTGGCGATCCAGCCACGAAACGATAGGACCGTCGGCACCCCCTTCATCGACATCCACCCCCGCTGGTTCTACACCAGCCTAGGCGACCACCCCGGCCTCTCCCTTTCGACGGGGATTCCGGTGAACCAGAGGAACTGGGGGGCTCGTCCGCGAGCCGGGAGGGAGCTGGACGGGGTGCTGGAGCGGATCAGCTACCTCCAGAGGAGGGCCTGTCCAGCCACGCGGTCTTCCGTGACTTCCAGATGAGGCGCATCGCGCCGCTGCAGGAGAGGCCGCGCCCTGCCCTCATGTACACGGGCTTCAACGACGATATGCAGACCCATGTGGGCGCTGTCTTCAATTGGGACGAGAAAGACCTCGCGATCCCGGTCCTCCGCACCCTCGGCGTCACGGCGATGGACTGCGCAGCCTCCGCCGGGTTGGTGCCGCTGTGCCAGGATTCGGCACGCCCGAAGATCCTGCATGCGCTGCAGGTGGTGGGCGACGGCGTGGGCTCGTCGTCGGCGGCGTCGGGCGTTACCAGGGGTGGGGGCGACGACTACGACGACACCGACGACCGGGCGCTATCGGGCGAGTGGGCCGCCGGAGTCCGGGCGAGAAGCGAGTCGGGGCCTCGGACCCGAAGGGGAAGAGGAAGAGGTCGGAGGAGGACCCTGCACCTCCCCATCTCCACCACGCGGCGACGGCGCGGAGCGCGCCGCTCCTCCCCACAGATCTGGGGGCTCGCGGGTGGCGGGCCCGGCCCTAGGGGCCACTCCGCCGGGGGCCAGGACGGCCATAGCGACGGCGACGACGACGGCGGCGGAGGTCGGGAGCACGCCCACGGCAAGCGCGCCGTCGGCGGGGGCCGGCCGCGGCGCTCCAGCGGCGACGGAGGCAGCGAGCAACAGCCCGGCAAGCCCCCAGGCGGCCCTGCGAAGAAGAAGCGGGCCATCTCCCGGGTTTCCTGGGGCTTCAACGCCACTCGCAGTAACGCCTTGCGGATACGCACGCGCCTGTGGGCCTTTTGTTTTTATCTTATATTTTTGATCCCTTACTCGTGTTTATTCCTGCTCCTAGCCGCGAGCATCGGCATTTTCGCCCCAGGGTTATACCCAAGGGCGGTTCTACTTCTGGCTTAGCGGGGGAGGCGCAGGAGAGGCTCGAGGCGCTGGAGCCCTCCGGGTTCGGGTCGCCCCTTACGGGTTCGGGCCCGGGTCTGGTGCGATCCGGGGAGGGGGCCCACGAGGAACAAGCCGGGGGCCCTCCGCTGGCGGCAGATTCGGGGCGACCTGCCCCCAACGTGGAGGAAGCGGCAGCGGGCAGCAAGGAGCAGCCTCAGGGGTCCCCTCCGCGAGAGCCATCGCCCGCGCCGTGCCATCCGGTGTCGTCGCCCTACCGGCCAACACCAACGCTGCCGACGCCGGTCTACCGCGATCCCCCGACGCGGGGAGCGGCCTCGCCGGAGCGAGTACATCACCGACAAGCGAGTACATCAAACTCTTTTGCACCATTGAATCCTACATGAAGTGTACCATAAATCGATTAATTTACAAGTAGTAATAAATTCATTTTGTATGGCAAAGTTGTAATATAATGCAAAATACGAGAAAATGTTATGTATGTTGTAATACATGGTAGTGTATACCTCAAATGTGGAATATAACGATATGGACGAGATTACTAATTGCTAATAGCATAGTTTACAAAATTTTGTAGTAGATGCCTTAGGCTCCATTATGGTGTTAAACACCAAATTGGTGGACGAGATAACTCGTTGCTAATGGCATAATCTACAAAATTTTGTAGTAGATGTCTTAGTATCCATGTAATGTTTGTGATTTTTCAGTATAACATTGAAGGTTGTCACTAGTAAGATTTTACATGTAAATTCCAATAGAATTAAGCACATGGCTTAATTAAGGGGAAATTAAAATTTGAATTTTGGAAAATCAAAGAAAAATGCAAGAGTCAATATTAGTGAAACCTCATATATGAAGTATAACAATGTACGTAAGCACCAATTATGATGTAAACCATATGTACATAGACAAGTTAACTCGTTGCTAAGAAATGTCTTAGTCTCCATACTCTATTTGGTTATACTCATGAGATATTGAAAAGTGTATGGAGGTAATCATGAATTGTTGCATATTATCCATCTTGAATTCAGTTTTGGAACTTAATTGTGGGAATAATATGATAATGAAATTGCAAGAAAATAAATCAATTTCTATGCAAAAAATAAATTCTTAAAAATGTGTATGTTATTGGGAATGGACATGTACGTTCACTTTGAACATTTACATAATTTCCAATACTCAGTGTATGGAATTTGTAAGAAAAAATCCCAAATAATGTGTATGTTATTGGGAATGCATTTTGGCATTCACTTTGAACATTGTCATAATTTCCAGGTGTGGTGGTGGCATTGATATTATGGGAGCCGGCAAGGCCGGTGGCATCGGGGTTGCCGACAACGATGAAAGCATGGGCGACGCTGAACTTCTCCATGTAGTATCAGCCCAAAAACCATGACATGGCAGCGTCATTGTGATCATGTTGCAAAGGATTTGAGGAAGAACCACTCAGTGGTGGCGAAGGTAGAAAGAACGAAAACAATTCATCGTTCTTACCTTTGCAAGACTGAAGACTTCTTCTTTCCTTCATCGTCATTAGCTTTCTCTGAAAACTTAGTAGTGTTTCTAGTGTGCATGATAACATCTTAGAAGTAAAGAACTCTAGAATAGAGACGAATGTTTCTCATATTCACTTATTATTTGCACATGGATGATTACAAGTATTTATAGAGTAAGAAATGATACGAAAATAGTGTGATCATGTCCTAACAGGACAAGTCTCCTCATGAAGATGTTTCTCTCATGAAAAGATCTCTTCATGAATAATATGTGCTAATTGATCATCAAATAACCCTATTTGTAACACAAATGAATATCTTTGGAGTTTGGAGTCTGGACCCTGTACAAGGAGCCAACCCATTCCTGCAAAGGCTAGATCTCAACTTTAATTACTTCCTCCGTTCCATATTGATCATCATATAAATTTTTTATCAAAACCAAAAAAACTTAACTTTTCTATATTTTATTTAATGTGAGCATGTAGTGGAGAAAAAACAAGAAACAGTACACTTGAAAAGGGCAAAGTTATATAATGATCAATTTAAAATTTATGACTTTTGGTTATACGATGATTAATATGGAATGGGAACAATATTTTTTAGATTATTAATATTTATTCTTTATATGTATATGAGAGTCAATGGATCATTCATGCACATAACCTTTTATTTATTATTAGCTAGAAAATAGTAGGTGGGATGATGCATGACTTAAATTATTATCGAAGTAAATGTAATATGGAAGAGTTATTGGTTTTTTTTATTTTGATACAATTTCTATGATACGATGTTCAGTCAAGAATGAAAGTCTCTCTACTCTACTCTAAAATAGGTTTTAACCACGAGTGCACATTCAATGTGTACACATATACTACATTGTTTGAACGTTCGTTGGGTAAAATACAGAACGTTATCTGGTTATCTGTTCTTGGAGTCACATTTAAGAATCACGAGGTTGCAATCTGACCTAATAATTTGCCTTCTGCTGCATTCCCCTATGGATAAGGTTGAAACTGATATAAGTAATACTCAGTTACTCACTCGGGTTAACAGTTGGCACCGCTCAACTCCACAAGACATCTCATACACTCTTCTATTAGTTTTTTCGGGGGGAACATTAAGTACAGTATACTATTTGAAGGAAGCCAAAACGAAAAGCACATCCTCTTTTCTTTTTAACATATTGACATGACAGTGTAGCATCAACAACTTCAACACGAGCACGATCAAAGCATATTCTAGAATAGCAACTTCAACAGTTCAATTAACATCAGCATCAAGTCCCTGTTCGATCTGTTTCAAAGAACGTCCACGTACCTAATTGAAAAATGACTTTTTCTATTTTCCATCTCTTTTTCTTTCTTCGAGGATCGAGGTCGCTTTCTATACTGTCTAGAAGACGTCATGTGTTTGTACTATAGCATATGTCCACAGAAAATCCTGCATTCCACGGCGGCCGAAATCAATCCTGCCGATGGTTTCCTCTTCGTCCCTTTTTTCTTTCTTCCTCTCCAAGAAGACAAGTCATCCTTCCCCACCGCTTCCTCTCCCCCTGACGAGTGGGGCCAGGGTCGTGCGGTCTTAGACTTACGGAACGATCGCGACCCACGGAAAGTTCCAGAACCCACCGCTCACCGGGCCCCACCTGTTCCTTTGGGCCCGCATGTCAGCCACGTGCCACACCGCGCGGCGGCCGCCGCCCCTCCCGGTGGCTAGAAAGGAAACTGAGGCCGATCCGCATACCGCGGCGCCCGTGGTGGGCCCACCATCTAGCGAAACCACCCGCCGCCGCACCCGCCACGTCCACGCCTGCGGGCCCCACAATGAGGCACAAACCCTAGCCCGCTTATATAAACCCGCCCCGCTCCGGTGATCGGATCCGCACAGCTTGCGTTGCATTCCTCTCTACCTCCATTCGTTTGAGTTCCTCGTTTCCTCCGCCTCTCTCCTTCGCTCATGGGTAAATCCGCTATTCCGTGCGCGTAGTTGGTTGATTTGATTTCTATCCATTTTTTTTGGTGTTTTTGCTGATTGGTTTGCGATTTTTTTTGGTGGTTGTCTTGAAACGCGCAGGCAAGATTAAGATCGGGATCAATGGTGAGTGTTCCAGCATACGATTGGATATGTTTTGCTTGTTGTGGCATGGTTTATTTGGTGCGGATTCGTGATGGGGTTTTTGGTATGGATGATGCAGGGTTCGGCCGCATCGGCAGGCTGGTGGCCAGGGTGGCACTGCAGAGCGACGATGTCGAGCTCGTCGCCGTCAACGACCCCTTCATCACCACCGAGTACATGGTACCGTCTCTTCCCCTCGCCTCCCCGCGAATTATTATTTATTTTTTCTCCCGCGGCCGCGAATTAGTTGAACTGGTGCTTTTGAGAATGTATGATGTGTTTTTCGGTGTTATGTGAGGTGGCTTACTTTGCTCATCAGTTGGGATTGAGACCTCATGGTAGATCTGTCTAAATTTGTTAGGACTATATATGTTCTAAAACTTGTTAGGATTGGTGATCTGCACTACTGTAGATGTCACTGTCGTTCTGCTCTGATGGACCACACCAAACTCTGTTTATACCATGGACTCATAAATGCATTTCTTGTCTGCTTTGACTGTATTTCGGTAGATGGTTTGGGTTCATCTGTTTTTTGTCTGATGGTACTATAGATAGTATGATTGTTCTGAGTCCATTACACTACAGTATTTATAAAGTCATGCAGACATACATACTAATGTGAACTTTTGATAAAAGAGATCCCGGATCTCTTTCGCATCTCTTTTAAGTATTCTGAGAATCAATTTATCCATGCTTCGTTGTATTTAGAAACTAGGTGTAGTTGAATACTTGAATGGCCGCCTCCTATAAGACCTGATTTCATTTACCGTATAGAATCCTAATTTTGGTCTGATCTGTTGTATAATGCTAAATTGGACTGTTGTTGCGTGCAGACATACATGTTCAAGTATGACACCGTCCACGGCCAATGGAAGCATCATGAGGTCAAGGTCAAGGACTCCAAGACCCTTGTCTTTGGCACGAAACAGGTCGCGGTGTTCGGCTGCAGGTTTGTTGGCATCCATTTCAGTATCATTTTTTAACATCTGCTTACAAGAGTTACAGCCAGTCTGATAAGCCAATTTTCTGATATAGGAACCCTGAGGAGATCCCATGGGCTGAGGCTGGTGCTGAATACGTTGTTGAGTCTACCGGTGTTTTCACGGACAAGGACAAGGCAGCAGCTCACTTGAAGGTACATTCCTGTGTCCATTTTTCTGTTTAGGGTCAAGCTGCTCTGAACCATTAATTCATATGTAGAACTGTTCTCAAATCATTTTTCATATGCAGGGTGGTGCCAAGAAGGTCGTCATTTCTGCTCCCAGCAAAGATGCCCCCATGTTTGTTGTTGGTGTCAACGAGAAGGAGTACAAGTCTGACGTTAACATTGTCTCCAACGCTAGCTGCACCACCAACTGCCTTGCTCCTCTCGCTAAGGTGTTTATTCTGATATAATTTGGCGCCTACTCATATAGCTACTCCTTGAGGCTTAAGCTAACATTTTGTCTTGTTACAGGTCATCAATGACAGATTTGGCATCGTTGAGGGTTTGATGACCACTGTCCATGCCATCACCGGTTGGCATCACTTTGCTTTATACATTGGACTGAATAAATGGTTTGGTACTGTCTATCTGATTTTAAGTTATTAACATTTGAATTCCCACAGCTACCCAGAAGACAGTTGATGGGCCCTCGATGAAGGACTGGAGAGGTGGAAGGGCTGCTAGCTTCAACATCATTCCTAGCAGCACTGGAGCTGCCAAGGTATATAACTTGTATTTCTTTATGTATTACATCTTTGATGATGTTTCGTTATCAGACATTTGCACTCAATATTGATATGTTTCAAGTATCTCATGGTATCGTTTTGCATTGACTTATAATACAAGTATAACATTAAAAAATTGAGTTTCCACTCCTTGCTAGTTTTGCCCCTTTTTTCCTTTGCGAAGTTAAGTTTGGTTTCATTGCCTGCCAAATAACACTAGCGGTGTTTAAACAGATGGAATGATAGATCTCACAAAATGCGGCGTCCACCTTATTTTTGTTGTGTTTTGTTAAAACTACACTGAGCCTTCTGTATCAGGCACCATTAAACCTATCGTGTACTCAATTAGTTTAACTCAATTTCTCACAGGCTGTCGGCAAGGTGCTTCCTGCCCTTAATGGGAAGCTGACTGGAATGGCTTTCCGTGTTCCCACAGTGGATGTTTCCGTTGTTGATCTGACTGTTAGGCTTGAGAAGCCTGCCAGCTATGACCAAATCAAGGCTGCAATCAAGTGAGTAGTCCATAACAACTATGGCATCCCTGTGTAAATCTTGTATGAAATTTCAGTGTGTCTGGACTGAGAAGAATCTGCTTGTGTTTTCAGAAAAGAAAAATATTTGCTGCTTTGAATGTTTTACTAATTTCACTACATCTCTGCAGGGAGGAGGCCGAGGGCAACCTCAAGGGCATCCTTGGATACGTTGAGGAGGACCTTGTTTCCACTGACTTCCAGGGTGACAGCAGGTACGTTTTACCCATTACGATTTCTTGTGTAACTATGGATCATATTGTTCACCTCTAGGCTATTGCTAGCGAACGTCGCACATCCTATTTATCAAAAATTTGCACTTATCACAGGTCCAGCATCTTTGATGCCAAGGCTGGCATTGCTTTGAGCGACACGTTCGTCAAGCTTGTGTCCTGGTACGACAACGAATGGGGATACAGGTTAGTATGTGCTGCATTATGAAAATGTACTTCTCTGTTACCTGCTCACGACAGTCTGCTTAAATCACATTTTCCTCTGATTTTTCAGCACCCGTGTGATCGACCTGATCCGTCACATGCACAGCACCAACTAGACGAGCCCCCCTTTCATGGAGGCCTGCAGATACAGGGGAGTTGTGTTTTGCCCCAGAGAAGAGTAGATGAAGCCTCTTCCGAGAATAAATTTTAAATTTTGTATGGTTTTATGTCAGTCGAAACCTAAAACTGTACTGCTTGTATCATCATGGTGGTTGGTTGGGCCTGGTCATGGCTCATATTTTGTGTCTAATTTTCTTGCCCTTGATCTAAATTGCAAGTGTTGCTTCGCAGATGGATTATTGCTCTGTTTTCTAGTTGCTTCGTAAATAAACCCTCTCAGCCTTCGACCCTCCGAATGTCCATGTGTTTCTTCCGGATTTTCTTGCCCTCCGAACGTAGCCTTCGACCGTCTGACGAACCCCATATGGGCCGGAACGAGATCCTTTGACTTAGTTTTTTTCTGACTTTAGTGTCTTTCTGGTGTCGAACGAGATCCTTTGACTTAGTTCTTTCTTTGAGTGTCATAAGACTTATGATCTTTTTGATTTTGAGTGTCATAAGTTTTATAACTCATGACTTTGAGTGTTATAAGTGGGTTCATATGTCAGCGTTATGAGTTTATATGGGTTCATATGTTAGCGTTATAACTTATGACTTTGAGCGTCATAAGTTTTATAACTCATGGGTTCATAGGGCAGTGGTCTTATAACTTATGGTTCATATGTCAGCGTTTGATTTCGAGTGGTTGATATGCGAGTTTTATAACCTATATATATCAGTGTTTAATTTTGAGTAGTTGACATGCAAGTCTTATAACCTATGGCTTCATATGTTGTCAGCATCTACGTATGTTAGAGGAACCGTTTTCCGTAGTGCCCGCCTGTGATCAAAACTCATTTCGATAACCAGGGTAAAGATTAATGATAGATGTCACCGTTAGACGTGCTTTACGCGGGGGCTGGGCCTTGCAAGCTAGCGACGCTATTATAAGTGTAGTGAACTAGTTGTACTCGAAAGTTTTTTAAGAAATATTTTTTTGAATTTTTTTTTGGTAACTAGGAGCTTTGGAAAGGACGAAATAAGCAGGAACTGATGAACAAGAAAACTGAAGAGTGAAGAATTGGAGGGGACGAAATAAGCAGGTGTTTTGCAAGAAACGGAGAAACAAGAGAACTGAAGAATTGTGAACTTGAATATATTGAGTTTCTCTCTATCTTCTTTGGAAGGAACGAAATAATTGGATGTGCAGAGTTTCTCTCTGTCTTTGGAAGGAACGAAATAAGCAGGTATTCTAGAATGATGGCAAGAACTGTTAAACAATAAAACTGAAGAATTGTTATTGCTTTGGAAGGAACGAAATACAGAATGATGGCAAGAACTGATAAACAAGAGAACTGAAGAATTATGAACTTGGAGGTACAGAGTTTCTCTCTATCTCTGTTCTTTGGAAGGAACGAAATAAGCAGGAGTTCCAGAATGATGGCAAGAACCGATAAACAAGAAAACTGAACTGAAGAATTGTGAACTTGGAGGTACAGAGTTTATCTCTATCTCTGTTCCGTTGAGAGTATTATCTCTGTTCTGAAAACTGAAGAATTGTGAACTTAGGAGGTGCAGGGTTTTTCTCTGCCTCTGTTCTGGTTTCTTCTCTCTTGGCGTTTGAGCTCAGTAACTTGCTCTTGTTTTATCGCACAGTCTAACCTGTTAAAACGAAAAACTGCACGTGCAATAATGGGAAGTCTCTATCAGAAATGAGATAGATGAACATACACGTTCATTTCTGAAGACAAGTCATATGAAGGAAATAAGAACAGCCAATTTATTCAGTCATCACGATCACATATAAAAGCATGGAAATGCAGAGCAGACAGCAGAGCGCCCAACTGTGGGTGCCGCGTTTTTCGCGGGGTATGACAAAAGTAAAACCACGGTAACCTTATTAAATTTAAATAAATTTAAAAAATAATTTTAATTTTTATAAATTTTATATGTTTTGTCATATTTTTTTCACGGTAATCGCGACGTGCGACGCGTGATAATCGTGTTTACTGTCAAGATGTGATAACATCTTTCTTGTCAGGAAGGAAAATCTGGCTCACTGCAAGGGCACACGAACAGTGGGACACAGCCAAAGTGGATTCTTCCTTCCCACGTTGACGCCCATCTCCTCTGTCATGTCTAGTTCGTCCGGCGGCGGCGCAACTCCCACGGGGAGCTCGCAGTTGAAGTGGTGCAGGAGCGTAGCAAGCGTGAGCTCCATGGTGGCATGCTCGAATGTCATCCCGGAGCAACTCCTCCTACCAGCACCAAGGGTGTCGAAACTTGGTTTCGGCAATATATTTTTCTGGGGTCGCAGTCAAGATCGCCAAGCACAATGGGTTAGGAGAAGAAGAAGATTTAGACAGGTTCAGGCCCTCTCGTGAGGTAATACCCTACTCCTGTTTCGGTGGATTCGATCCGTCGAGTGTCTTTATTGATCTCGTGATCTAGAGCTCTTGCTTATGAAGTCGTATCTCAAATCTAGTGTTGGATATCCCTCAAGGGACGCCCCTTACCCCCCTTATATAGTCTTGGGAGGAAGGGTTTACAAGTCGGAAACCCTATCTTATTCTAAGTCGGTTTCCTCAATCTTACCAAACCGTGACTATAGGCCGATTGCCTTATCTTTATCGACAACCATAACACCCAAGTCAAGTTCGGCTTACAGATATAGCAGGCACAATCTATCCCTACCTCCAGTCGGATAAGCTTGCCATATAGATACCCGATTACCACAATCTCCACAGTAGCCCCCGAGTCCTTTTCAGTCGACGAGACAACTCAGCTTCAGACCAAAGCAGCACTCAACCAAAAAATTTCTTTGACCGAGTGCTTTTGGCGCCGGGTAATTCCTTCATCTCTGCCTGAATCTTCCCGAGTGGCTCCAAAGACTGTGAAGGGCTGGAAAAATATATATAAAAATTTCTCAAAAAATAAATATCTAGGTGCATCTCCTGATGCACCTAATTAGGTGTAGCCCCCGACTATGTGGTTAGTCAAAAATAAGCTAAGCATATAGTCAAGAACTATAAAAAATTATTCTTATGTAGATGCCTAGCTCATGCTAAAGCAATCACGAAATCTCATTACTCGGCAAGTTCATACTCATCCGAGTGAATTTGCCCGAGTCATCTCGAACAAATAATTCAATCAACCCTCATGGGTAAAAAGCACTCGGTAAGCTCTTGCTCATCCGAGTGGATTTGCCCGAGTAATCTTGGAATAAATATTTCATTCATCCCTCATGGGAAAACAAGTTCTTTCAATCATATGAAACATATGACCAAGTTATTAAATAGCTTTTGCCATAATCTGGTCTCAATCTTATAAAGATCTTCACCAAGGTGGAAAATAAACAGCATCGGTAAGATTATCCGACCAAATGCCAAAAAACCAAACAGCCCTTGTTCACCAAGGCAGCTATAAAAACTCATGTTGGTCACCTTCCAAATTGCATCGTGCCGGCTTCTCATGAAGTCGGGCAAACCGCGGTATGGAAGGATCTTTAAAGGTATAGGGCACTCGGACACGCGCATATTGCCGGGGCAAATCTGCTTAAGCTCATCCGCTTAAGTCCCTAAGGACACGTATCGGACCACACCTTAGCTGGGCCGTAGATTTTCTTATGGGCTCGGCCCACTCACCGAGAAAACCTAGCGCAACCCTCAAATCTTTCTATAAAGATGCGAGGTCGTCCCCGCCTCTTCGTCTTCCAAACGATTCCCCTTCTCACGGCCTGCTGTTCAACGGCTCACCGCGGAGAACCCTAGACTCGCGCGCTCCCAAATCCATCCATCTAAGAGCTCGCCCTCGCAACAACCAGCCTCCACACCAAATCTCCCACGTTCCATCGCCAAAGATCCAACTTTTTCCCACGGATCCACTTCCCATCAACCCATTCTCATGGCGGAGGAAAAAAGGATTCCCTTCGACCAATGGGCCGCTTCGAAAGTGAGGGAATCTACCCTCAAGGAGATGGTGAAGCACGGCGTGCTTTCACCAAAGGAACTCGTGGGATGGCGCCGGCGGCGGGGAGGACTTCCCGACCCCAAACACCGGTGAGCTCGTTGTCTTCACTTCCTTTTTCTACTGCGGGTTCGGCCTTCCCACCTCGAATTCTTAGGGGCTTCTTGACTATTATGGACTTCATCTCTATCATCTGAACCCCAACTCAATGCTCCACATAGCCCTCTTTATTCATGTGTGTGAAGCTTTTCTCGGCATTCTTCCTCACTTCAACCTATTCCGTCGTATGTTCTATCTCGAAACCCCATCCGAACAAGGACCAACCTTGCATTGTTGGCGGAGCGAGGCTTCGGCTTCGCGGATCTCTCCGCAAAGACTACTTTTCTCTCCCTTTGAAATCTTCCAACAAAGGCCGCACGCAGTGGTTCTACATCAATAATCTCGAACCCGGCCCGCCCGCCTTTGTCGGTCTCCCTCTGTCCCCAAGCCATCTTGGAGCACCGTCCGTGTAGCCCAAGATTGGGACGAAGCCAATGATCGCTCGCGAAGATCCGGCGATGAAGAAGAGGAATCTTCGCGGGGAACAAATCACTCGGCACTTCATCAGTGCGGCGCGCCGATCAAGGAACGGTCGAAGCGCTTTCGAGTATGAAGGCGGGACGGACCCCAATCGGGAAGACCCGAGATCCACTCACATACGAGATCCCGAAGATTCGGATGTACAAACTCTTCTCATCCGGGATTGCAGTCGAGCGGGCCCTCATACTGCCAGTCCTTCCTTTCAGCATCCACCGACCTCCTCCTCCGTGGCCAAGTGGTTGCTTCATAGCATCTTTCAATCTTGACATCTTGTCTCTTAATGTTGCACTTTCTTTCGTCTACAGGAAAACGCCTCTATCACCTCCAAACCATACAAGGTGGCTCATGACGACGCGCCGCATCACCCCGTCAAGAAGCCGGCTGGCGGGATCAAAATCCAGGCTGATCCAGTCGGGAAGCGGGCGGCGCCGAGTGAGGACTCGAACAAGCGCGCGAGCAAGAGGAGGCTGATCATCGAGGATTCCGATGACGACGTCCCGGCTCCTCCAGTCGAGACCCCGCCTCTAAGGCGATCACCGCGGACGGCGCCGAAGATCCGCCGGTCATCCAGGTATGCTCTGAAACCAAAGTTTGAACTCTTTCGCTGAAAACTTTTCTTTATCTTCACTGTATTCACTTTCGCAGGAGGCCCCAGGACATAGATCCCGGGGGGGTGAAGGGCCGACTCCGGCCGCCGCTCCCGAAGTGCCAAGGCCGTAGAGCCAAAACCGGAGCCCGCAGAGTGCGGCGTTCGGAGAAACAACCTTCGCCTCCGAAGGAGGAGCGCTGTAGACCCCGTTTTTGAGGACGGGAATCATTCGTGTTCATAGTACCTTATCCCTGGATCGAGTAGTTTGGTACCCACGAATACGGTTCGAATTACCAGTGCAAAGTGCACGAATAGCCTTACAACGAAATTATTACAATAATAGGCCCGAAGGCAATATCCAATACATATAGGACCTCACTGGCCGGATACAATCGAAAAAGAAATTAGATGAGATAGCGAGACGGAAGGCGGCGGCATGCCGATTGCCACGAGCAACGCGGGACTAAGACCGTTGCGCTCCATTGTCTTCATTCCTCTTAGTAGTATGTGTACGGATCTTCCTCATCTCCTTCATCGGAGGTTTGTGCGTATAGCAAGGGTGAGTACCCAACGTACTCAACAAGCCAACACGGAATGATGCACATGATAGGGTCATTCAAAGGATGGCTATGGTTTATTTGCGCAAAGCCAATTTTCACAAATCATTTCACAAACCTAACATCTAGCCAGGTCAAGTTTTAGGTCCATAGTATATTACATCGACGACAGTTCTGTCCACCATCCATTGTGATCCCAAGGATAGCTTTCCGCCTCCGACTCGTCATGGTTTTCTGGGGTGTCTTCCCCCTTCTCTCAGATAGAGAAGTTGGTTTCCCAGCACATAAAATCATTATGCAATCCCACCCATCATTTTAAAATTTATGAGTCTAGCCACGGGAAACACTTGTCACGTCGCTCATTAACCGCATGAGCACGGCTATTCGAATAGATTGATTAACTCACCTTTGCGGTGGATGTACACTTTACCCGTACTCCGCGACAGCCAACGAATGAGCCTACGTCTCAACACATGAGACGGTCACGCAAAGCCTTTCGATAACCTCACTTTGGCGTCCGCTCCATGAACTTAAGCCCTCATGCACTCTAGCCGTCATTTCCTAGCGGTGGAGAGGAGTTCTGGCGTTCCCGGGGTAAGAGAAAGAATTGCTCTATCCTTGAACTTTCCATCTTCATGTCCTTTTCTTCATGTCTTCATTTCTTCATGTTGATCGCATGCCCGATCTACGCCGTGTACCAACCAGCGGTACACCCCCTGCCGGAAGGCCCTTAACTATCGTCCGAGGCACTCACCGGTGGTGCACCCCCACCGGCAAGCCCTTACCTCAACGCCAACACCGAACCTACTATGCAAGGATACCGCCTCCGCTCGGATATTTAATCGGCTAGGTCTATACCCATTCGAGAAGTACGGTTGTACTGGCTCGTTCTAAGTTGTAGTCTCATGGCTCGGTCCTTAATTGACCGGGGACGGTACTAGCCTTTTCGGAATCCACCCAAATCCATCCATCCGCCGTCTAAAAACATTGGTTTGTATTTTCATTTTTCATCAAAGCCATTTCCAACATGATCAAGGCAACGTGGCGCTCATGTCTCCACTTGCCGTGTCTCAACCATCTTCCCAAGATAGTTGCCCAAGCACGAGGCTTATTTGTAAAATCATGAGTATGCAAGAATCTAGTATAAGCGTGGCTAAGCATTTTATCGAAGATAACCTCGGTTGCATCACATCGAAGGTTTACAAAGAATATTTCTAAGGGTATTCAATATCAAGGCGGGATATATCAAGAATAGGTACTCATTTGTGTATAGCATGCAATTTGTAATTGAAAACAACATCATTTCACAAAGTAGGATCAATATGTCCAAAGGGGTGTGATGACTTGCCTTGCTCGCACACTTGTTGGTTGGGGTCTTCTGCGTACTCAACGCCTTCCTCGGACGCTAATCGTACGTGCGAGAAACCAAATTTGAATTCGATTAGAATTCAAATAAAATCCAGCAAGATCCAAAAGAACACCAAGTAACTTGCAATAGCGGCTCCTAACACTAGGCTATGACTCTACGCGAACCTAGGCTCGAGTTTTGACGAAATCAGAGTTAGAGCGAAAGAGTGATAAAGATTCGAAGTTTTGTAATGAATCTGCTTTTGTTAAGAAGGGTGCGATATTTATTTTAATATGCTTAAAGTCTGAGAAATACTAGAGTTGATGATTCAATTAACAAAACAAGAAGTGATTACTGTTCAATTTCATCAAGTTATTTCTCGGGTCGAGAAGTCCTAGGGTTTATAATAATCTAAATCGAAATTAATTGATGGAAGCTAGACTTGTATATAAGTTGGATTTCTAGATTTTAGAAAATTTATACGATGAACATTATGTGATGATGAACTAAGTCGTAAACAAAATTCCAAACGAATAAACTATGCGATGATCAATAAGTTTCGGATAATACGACCTAGGGTTAATAGTAATCGATCCCAAAAATAATCTCGAAGCTAAGTATTATACTAGTAATCTAGGTTTTAAGTCTAGCAAATATATAAATCAAGAATAATATTTTGGAGATAAGTTTAAGACATAAATAATTTTCTCGAAGGATAAATAAATGCTATGATTAAATATTTTTGGAAAACATGTTTAATAATCGGTCCCGAATTATTTTTCGAGACCAATTTGTTTTGGAGGAAAATATGTAATTTTGCCCAGAGATTTTTCCTGAAATATATTAAAAAAATCTTTCCTAATTTTTCCCAAATTTTTCTAAAATTTTTCCCCATTTTCTCCCCTTTTTTTCTTTCCTTTCCTCCTTTCTTTTTCTCTTTTTTTCTTTCCTTTTCTTTCCCTATTTTCTTTTTCCTTTTTTTAATCCTCTCTGGTCTCTCTCTGTTCTCTCTCCTTCTCTGTTTGCGCCGGAGCCGACGGGGAAGAGGACGCCGGCGGTGAGGGATGGCCGGACCTAGGGGGCAAGGGTCCTACCTCCATCTACGAGCTACGAGGGTTCCGATTCAAGGCTTGGGCGGGTTGGAGAGGTGGCGAAATGAGCCGGCGACGGCGAGCTCCCGGCAGCGGTGGCGTCGCTCGTCGCGACGGCGCCCGGCAATGGCATGGCCAAGGTAGCGGGTGTGGGAGCATCTACGAGGTGTGGAGAAGCTAACTAAAGCATCGGTTTGCACGAGAAGCTCCGTTGCGGCCTAGCGACGTGCACGGCGGCCGCGAAAGAGGGCTCGCGCCGCTCGTCGCCGGCGAGTTCCGGCGCGCATTGGCTCGGGAATCATGGGGAAACAAAACCTAGAGCACGGAGATCATGGAAGTACCTTCAATTTGGGAAGAACTCGATCGAGGGCGATGAATTTTGATTCTTTGCTCGGGCGGCCGAATTAGGGTTCCTCCGACCAGGGCCTTGATCTTTGCGAAATTCTTCGCGCACGGGCTATGGTGGCTAGGGATATTTGAGGGGTTTTACGGAGGAAACGATCGCGATCAAGATTGGTGTATAGAGTTTGTGCTATCGCGGTCTACTTATATGGATTTTGCGGTGAGACCGCGGTGGCGTTGCGGGGCACGGCGCGACACGTCGCGTGCGTCACGGGCGTGGCGCGCGCGTGGTCGGCGTCGGCAAGGCGTGGGAATAGGATGGTGACGACGGTGGCATGGGCATGGGGAGGTGTAGCGACGCACGGAGAGGGCTGGGGCGATGGGCGACGCGTGGGTGCGAGGGCGGCGGGACCGGGCGCGGCGGCGCGCGTGGCGCGCACGGGCGTGTGTCGCGGCGCGGCGCGCGCGGCGCGCGAGGACGCAGGGCGAGGTGGTGGCGTCGGCTCGGCGCAGGCACGTGCGGCGGTGTGGGGCACGACGCTGTGGGCACGACGCGCGCGCGCGCGGTGGCGAGGCGGTCGGGATCGGGTACGGCGTCGAACACTTGGCGCGCAATGAATAGTGACTTTTCGATTTTCCCGAATTAAATTTCCTATTTTTCCCAATTTTATTTCCTTTCACCCCCAAAATTCAAAATAAATATAAAACATCTAAAAATAGGTTGTAAAATATATGTCCAACCTTTTTACCCACTTTTATTATTTTAAAAATATATTTTACATAATTAATTTAATCCTTTTCCTCAATTCCACAAAATGTGATTTTGATTCAAATAAATTTCTAGATTTCATATATATACCCTAAAATATTTTATTACTCATTTTTTTTTCTTTTTCACTAATTAATATTACTCAATCACCTAAATAATGTTTTGCTCCCAATTCTAAACTCCGAAAATTTTCTTCCAGAGAAATTCGAGTCGTTTGATTTTTCAAAAACACGAGATGAATCGCTTGTGTATAAATTTATGCAACCAAGCGGTAAATAAGAAGCGAAAACTCGATCAAGAAGCAACAATCAAAAGTTTTTTGTAAGTTCTGATGTTTGATTCCCGGTTTTAAATTCCTCGATTTTCAGGATGTTACAACGCCCTAGGGAGGAGCCCCATCGCCGAGTCGAGATATCCCTTGGAAACGATCATCGGCCAGGAAACCCGAGGCTGCGGCTCAAGCACCCCGACTCGGGGTCACTCGGCGAGCGAGCCGAAGAAGAAGAAAACCAGCCGCCGCTCCACCTAGGCGGGCGACCACCGAAACCAGTAAGACTTGCTTGAAACATTCCTTCGTTCTTTCAATTTTGAATCTTTCATGTCTTAATTTGTCTTTCTTGCTTGTCGCCACTCGTAGAAGAGATCCCCGGGTTGCGTCTTGCGCGACGGTTCCCCAATCGAATCGAGTGGCGGGATTCGGAAGGTGAGAGACGGGCATCATCCCTAGACCGGCAAGCCGAAAAGGATGAAAGGGATGCCCTTGTCGAGAGCCTGAATGAGGCGACCCGACTGCTCAACGTAAGCCTTTTGTCTTTCTCTTTGATTATATCATCGTTATCTTTCAGTCGGTCACTCCACTGCTTTCGCGTGCAGAAGGAATATTGCCGCTCGATGGCAAAATCTGAAGTGCTGGAGAAGCTGGTTCCCCACTTAAATTCCTTGGAGGACGTTCAGCGACAGCTGAAGGCCACTCGGGAAGAGGCCGCATCAAGAGAAGCGGCTTTAAGGAGGGAGATTTCGGAGCTTCGGGAAGCCAACCTCGACCTCCGCGGATCTATTGGGAGTAAGCCCGCCTCTCCCAGCTTCATCATGATTCTTATGTTGATCTTGTCTATTGATAATCTTCTTTCGTTGTAGAAAATTCTTCGGAGGTCCACTCGCTTCAAGTCCAGTTGGAAGCGGTCAGCCTCGACAAGGCCGAGATGGAGGCCGAATTTGAAGGTAACCTTCTTTGAAGTCGAATTTCGTGTCTTGCTTTATTCGAGTGCTTTGAATGATCGGGACTTTTGCGCTTATAAGATGAAGACCCGAGCCCAATACGACGCCTTGCTTGGGCGGATCAAATCCAGCGACGAGATTCGTGAAGAGGTCGCCAACGCCGCCACGCCGATCTTGCTGTCCTTGTTCGATCAAGGAGTTGGGGCCAGCTCGCTGGAGCCAATCGAGATCTTCGACAAGCTTCGGCTGGCTCCCGAACGATATCTGAAGAATATCACCGAAGCGGCCAACATGGGGGCTGGTCTGGCTCTTGCACAGACCAAGTCCCTCTACCCCCGAGTGGATATCCATTCGGTCGGGGAGGGCTTCGCTGAGGGAACAACAGACGAGCAGGCCTTAGATATGCTGAGTGAGGCGCAAGAGGCGGCGAAGAAGATATCTCTTGGTGTAGTAAACAACTTCAAGCTTTGATCTGTATTCTGACTTTGCTTTGTAAATGTCATGTAACCGTAACATTCTGACGTGGAACTTTATGACTATTTTTAGTTTATTTATGTTAATGCCTTGATTCGAGCTTTTGCGTGAAATTTCTTAAGTAGTTTTCGTCTGGCTGTCATCAAGCCTAGGCTCGATTAGGTCATCGGAAAACTCTCAGTCCTTAGACACTGAGCTCGAGTCGAAGGACATTAAACAATGATAAACCAAATTATGCACAAAAATTTGATGAGGAAAATTTGAGCTTTATTGATATGTGTATCAGCCCCCGACTGCTAGCTCAAGAAGTCATCTTGCTTGAGGTTGGCAGTCAAGGAAAACAAGAGGCCTTAGCCAAATTAGGCATAAAATCGTCGAAGATGCTCGATGTTCCAGGAGTTCTCCACCATTGACCCGTCTTTGCGCTTTAGCCGGTAAGCACCGGGCCGAGTTACTTCGGCGATTATATACGGTCCTTCCCATAAGGAGATAACTTGTGTCGGTCTTTGGTGGTCTGGATCTTGCGTAGGACCAGTCGCCAACAATGAAAGCTCGTGCTCGCACATTGCGGCGTGGTATCTTCGAGCCCTTGAAGGTATTTGGCCGCTGGATGAGAGCGCCTCGCGGGCCTCTTCCAATCGGGTGAGGTCATCCACTCGGTCGGGGTCGTAGCGTTCATCGTTGAAGCTGCGGACCGGAGGGACTCGTACTCCATCTCGTTTGGCAATATGGCCCGCGCCATAGACCAAAAAGAAAGGAGTTTGGCCGGTGGCCGCCGGGTGTGGTTCGCGCGACCATAGAACCGAGGGAAGTTCTTGTACCCACTTGCCGGCGTAAGGGCTTAGCCGGTCGAAAACGCGAGCCTTGATGCCTTGAAGGACCATGCCGTTTGCTCGCTCGACTTGCCCATTGCTTTTAGGGTGAGCTGCGATGCATAGCAGATTTTGATTCCGAAGTCTTCGCAGAATTCCTTGAAGATGCCTCCCGTGAATTGAGTCCCATTGTCGGTTATGATTCTGTTTGGGACGCCGAAGCGGTGCACGATGTTGAGAAAAAGTCTTGTGCTTTGTCGGCGGTGATTGTGGCGACCGGCTTGGCTTCAATCCACTTGGAGAACTTGTCGATTGCGATGAAGAGGTGTGTGAAACCTCCCGGAGCTTTCTTGAAAGGGCCAACCATGTCCACCCCCATACCGCGAACGGCCGGGAAAGTGGGATTGTTTGGAGCTCTGGGCGGGACATGGCTTTGTCGGGCGAAAAGCGGCAGCCTTCGCAGGTTCTTACGACTTTATCCGCGTCGGAGACCACGGTAAGCCGAAGAATCCTTGCATGTAAGCTTTGCCGACCAGAGTGCGTGCTGCCGCGTGGCTTCCGCATATGCCCGAGTGGATGTCTTGGAGTAATTGTTTCCCTTCTTCGGGTGTGATGCACCTCATTAGAATTTCGGAGGGGCTTCTCTTGTATAGATCGGAGTCGACCATGACGTACGCTTGGCAACGACGCCGGACGCGTTCTGCTTCATCCCGGTCATCCGGCAGCTCTTGCTGAGTTAAGAATTTGATGAGCGGCGTCCTCCAGTCGGTGTCGGTCATGGCGACTTCGTTGGTGGTTTGTTCGTTAGGAGCCGTTTTTGCCGTGACGGTTGGTTCGTAGAGCTGTTCGACAAAGACGTCTGTTGGGGCAGCTTCGCGCTTAGATCCGAACTGTGCTAGCTCATCGGCAGCTTCGTTGTTATGTCTCAGGACATGTGAGAGTTCTAGCCCATCAAACTTGTCCTCAAGCTTGCGGACCTCTTGTCGGTAGGCCTCCATTGTGTCGTTTAGGCATGACCAGTCCTTCATCACTTGATTGACGACCAGCTGGGAGTCGCCTTTCACGATAAGCCGACGTATCCCGAGTGAAATTGCGAGGCGCAGTCCATGTAAAAGAGCTTCGTACTCGGCGACGTTGTGTGAGGCGGAGAAGTGGAGGTGAAGGACATATCTTAGCCTTTCCCCGGTCGGGAGATCAGCACGACTCCTGCTCCCAAGCCGGTGATCCTCTTGGATCCGTCGAAGTGCATGGTCCGGTGTTGGAGGTCTTCCCGAGGCACGTGTTCTTGCTGTTCGATCCACTCGGCCGGGAAGTCCGCTAAGGCTTGTGACTTAATGGACGTCTGGGCTTAAAAGTTAAGTCCGGCATCGGTTCTAGGGCCCACTTGGCGATACGCCGGTTGCCTCGCGGTTGTGGATGACGTTGCGAGTGGGAAAGAGGTGATGACGGTGACCGAGTGACCACGAAAGTAGTGTGCCAATTTCCTCGCGGTTATTAGAACACCATAAAGCAATTTTTGTACCGAGGGTATCGGATTTTGGCTCTGCCAATACTTGCGACAAAGTAAATTGGCCTTTGAATCTTGGGTCCGTCCTTCTTCTTCGCGTTCAACCACAAGGACCATACTAACCACTTGGTGAGTGGCCGAGACGTACAGCAACGGGGTTCTGGGGTGAGGTGAAGCCGGGACGGGTGGCGTGGTAAGGAATTCTTTGAAATCTTCAAAGGCCTTGTCGGCTTACGTGGTCCACCTGAAAATCGTCTGTCTTCTTCGGCGGCACTGAAGAAGGGCATGCCTCGTTCGCCGAGTCGGGATATGAAACGGCTTAGTGCCGCCATGCAGCCAGTGAGCTTTTGGACGTCTTTCGATTGCTCGGGGCTTCATGTTTAAGATAGCGTTGATCTTCTCGGATTTGCCTCAATGCCGCGATGTGACACCATGAAGCCGAGCGGCTTGCGATGGGACGCCGAAGGTGCACTTCTCGGGTTTAACTTCATTCGAAGGCCCGGATGTTTGCAAAGGTTTCCTCTAAGTCGGCGATCAGTCTTCTTTACGCTTGGTCTTGATGACAACATCGTCGACGTAAGCTTCAACGTTCTTGCCGATCTGCGTTTGAAAACATCTTTGGATCATGCGTTGGTATGTAGCTCGCGTTCTTCGGCGAAAGGCATGGTGATGTAGCAGTAAGCCCCAAACGGCGTGATGAACGATGTTTTCAAGCGTCGGATTCTTTCAAGCGATCAGTGATAGCCGAGTAATGATCCAAGAAACTCGGGAGTTCGCGGCAGTTGAGTCGACGACTTGGTCGATGCGAGGCGCGAATGGATCTTTGGGGCGGGCTTTGTTGAGGTCGGTGTAGTCAACGCACATGCGCCATTGCCCGTTTTCTTGCGGACCGGGGTGGGTTGGCTAACCGGTCGGGATGAAGGACTTCTTTGATGAAGCCGGCGGCCAAGAGCTTTGCGAGTTCTTCTTTGATCGCGTCTTTCGATCCTGTGCGAACTGCGTAATCATTGTTTTATTGGTTTGGCGTCATCTTTGACGTTCAAAGAGTGCTCGATCACCTCCCTAGGAATTCCGGGCATATCCGATGGTTTCCAAGCAAAAACATCTTTATTATTTTGGAGGAAGGTGACGAGCGCGCTTTCCTATTTGGGATCTAGGTCGGCGCCGATTACGGCGGTTTTGAAGGGATCGGACGAATCAAGGGAGATCTTCTTGGTCTTGGCGTCGCCGGATCCCGATTTGGCTATCTTCTTCGCGGGGACTTCGCCTCTGCCGAAGTCGATGCAGCCAATCGGACTTCTTGTTGGCCACGTAATCTCTCGCGAGATTGGGCCATGTCGCAGCTCTCCTTGTCGCGAGATGAAGGCTTGCTTCACGTCGCTGCGAAGAGTGAGCGCCGTTGGGGCCCGGCATCTTCATGCAAAGGTAAGTGTAGTGAGGGATCGCCATGAACTTGGCAAGCGCGGCCTTCCGATGATGGCATGATATCTTTGTTTGAAGTCGGCCACCTCGAAGGTGACGTTCTCCGTTCGGAAGTTCTCTCGGGCCCGAAGGTGGACTGGGAGGGAGATGTGCCCGAGTGGTGTTGAAGATAGCCGGGATAACCCCGTGGAAGGGGCTGAGCTTGACTTTAGTTCGGCCGTCGGAATCGCATCTCATCCATGGTCTTGGCAAACGGGATGTTGAGGCGCTGCCCCCATCGATGAGGACGCGCTTAAGCGATGTTGCGGACCACGGGGTCCGGGACGAGTGGATAGCGCCCGGGTGAACCACTCGGTCGGGATGATCCGAGCGGTCAAAGGTGATGGCCACTTCCGACCATCGCAGATATTGAGGACTTCGGGTTGAGCCGCATTGACCTCCCGGTCGGTTAGCTTTTGTTTCCTCTTGGACTCATAGGCTAGCGGACCCCGAAGATGTGGTTGAGCTCCCCACTGGGTCTTGAAAAGGTTCGGCATTTTCAGCCGCATTGTTCTTCTTGGCGCCGGACGGCCGGCCTCGTCGCCCGGCTTCTTGTTGAGCTGCGCCGCCAGCGTCTTGTTACGCTTGTAGATAAAGCGATCCTTCGCCGCGTGCTTGTGATTCGGATGGTGGGTGCACTGGGCGTTCATGATGGCGTCGTAGGCGGCGACTCGGGACGGCGTTGAGTATTGGAGGTCGCGGCCACTAGGTCTTCGGATCGGCGCTTGCGATCTTTCGGCCACAGTTGCCGTTGTTGCCGCCATCCTTCTTAGGATTTCGGCTTCCTCCCTTTGCTTGTCCTCCCTTCTGTCGGGCCGGTCTTGACGGGCGACCTTTATGGCGTCGTTGAATTTGGCGTATGAGTTCGCCGTCTCAAACATTTGTTTCACCGTCTTCGGTGGTTTGCGCCGAACTTGCCGATAAGCGGCTCATCACGGACTCCCTTACGGAAGGCGGCGATGATGATGTCATCGGTGATGTTCGGGATCTTGTTGCGCTTCTCGGAGAAACGCCGAATATAATTCTTCGGGGCTCGTCCGGCTTCGGATGACGTTGTAGAGGTCGAAGTGTGTGCGGGCCTCTCGAAGGTGCCTTGAAAGTTGGCGATGAAGTGGTCCCTCGGCTCGCTCCACGAGCCGATTGAGCCTCTTGGCGGGCTCGTGCGCCAATTTCGGCTGAGTTTGCGAGGGCCACGGGCGAGTAGTTGGCCATGGCTTTATTGTCGCCACTGCGGCTCGGATGGCAAGGGTATATACGATTAACCAAGATTCGGTCGGTCTTGTCATCGTACCTTTCAATCCCTGTAGGCTTAAAGCCACTCGGCCAATGCACTCGGCGGAGCTCCCGAGTGAAGGTCGGTACTCCATCGTCGCCGCTATCGGGTGATCCCCTTCGATCTTCCCGAGTGCGTTGGTCGCGCTCCTGGTAGCGGCGATCGACGACTTCCCGCAGATCACTCGGCGGGGTCTTCGGTTGGCTGGTCGGGTAGCTAGGCGCGTTGCGGCGGACTCGGTGGTGGACGGGTGGACGTCCGTGTCGTTTGTCGCGGGAGTCGGACGTCGCTCTTGGTACCTCGGCGTGGACTCGCGAGGTGGGCCTCTTGGCCTAGTTGACGGCGAGCCGGCTCGGGCCTCCTGTAGTCTCCGACTTTAGAGGCGGAAGCCGGCTTTATCGGCGTTTCGGCCACGGATTGATCGGCCTTCGCGCGAAGTGGTGGGATGGCCATTAGCCGTGGCGGCGACGATGGTCTTGATCTTATCAAGTATAGGAGTCACGTTGGCGGAGCCGTCTCCATGACGGTGTCTAAGAGCGTGAGCGCGGCGACGCATTCGTTGTGGCGTCGGAAGATGTTGGTGTTGCGAACCCGTGTCCGGAGGATGGCCTCCTGGGCGATCGTCATGCACGTAGATCCTGCTTCCTTTTGTCGCCTCGTCCTTACGCTGTTTATCCTCCTTGGCTGTCTTGCGCTCAAGCTCCACTCGCTCGCTCCTCTTCGGCAAGCCTTCGGCCATGGCTGAGTCGGACTCGTCGCTCACCATGAGGACGTCAAGCACTTCGGCTCGCAGATCCATGTGGCAATCGAGTTGTCGGCTTTGTCGAAGGGATGTCGTAGAGATTGTCGAAGCCGGCGGAAGCGAGGTATCCATTGAGCTCGAAGACGAGCGGGAGCCGAATGATGGGAGGATGACGCGACCTCCCTTGATCTCGGGAAATCCGGATCGGATCGTTCCATCCAGTCGAGCTTGGGGATTAGGCTCCTCCGAGTGGATTGCCGCCAACTCGGGAGAGAAGTTGATTGTAGATCTTGGCGGCGTTTGGTAACCCAAACGGCACCGAGAGGTCTTCATCCGAGTAAATTGCTTCCGTCGGGAGGCGAGAAGATTGGCGGAGATCTCGGCGGTATCCGGTAATCCGAATGGTGCCGAGTGAAGTCCGTCGTCGGAGAAGGTGGATCGCATCTTGATCTTCAAGATGTTGTCGAAGATCTCGGCGCTGTTGGGGAGCCCGAATGGCGCCGAGTAAGTCTTTCCCTTCGACTGGTTCGAATCCGAGTCGAAGGAGGAGTCGCCGACGAAGTTGGTGGCAAAGTCGCCGAGTCTTGAAGGAGATCCCATCACGCTTGTCGGCGAGATTGTTGAAGAAGTCTTGACGCGCGTCCCCTACGGCGCGCCAAGCTGCGAAACATGGTTTCGGCAATATATTTTTCTGCGGTCGCGATCAAGATCGCCAAGCACAATGGGTTAGGAGAAGAAGAAGATTTAGACAGGTTCGGAGCCCTCTCGTGAGGTAATACCCTACTCCTGTTTCGGTGGATTCGATCCGTCGAGTGTCTTTATTGATCTCGTGATCTAGAGCTCTTGCTTATGAAGTCGTATCTCAAATCTAGTGTTGGATATCCCTCAAGGGACGTCCCTTACCCCCCTTATATAGTCTTGGGAGGAAGGGTTTACAAGTCGGAAAACCTATCTTATTCTAAGTCGGTTTCCTCAATCTTACCAAACCGTGACTATAGGCCGATTGCCTTATCTTTATCGGCAACCATAACACCCAAGTCAAGTTCCGCTTACAGATATAGCAGGCACAATCTATCCCTACCTCCAGTCGGATAAGCTTGTCATGTAGATACCCGATTACCACAATCTCCACAAAGGGTTTCCTTATCTTCGGGAAGGAGGTTACCGCATCTCCTGACGATAAACACAGTTACCACACGGATGGAAAATCGTATAAAATTTATTAAAAATTCAAATTATTTTTTAAATTTATTTGAATTTAATAGGGTTACCATGGTTTTAATCTTACCGTACCCTCACCACAGGGGCGAATCTACGTGGTATGTCGGGTGGGGCCTGGTATACCCTGGGATCCACACGTAAAGGGGTATTTTATATATATATATATATATATATATATGTGTGTGTGTGTGTGTGTGTGTGTGTTAAAAAATTGAAAATGTACGGCAAATCTTCTCCTCCTTGTCGCCTCGAAAATTGGAAAGGCCACGCGTCGCCCGTGCAACGCGGAACTCGGAAGGCCGCACGCCGCTCGTGCGTCGGCCGTCGCCCGCGCCCGTGCCCTTGCCGTCCGCGCCCGCGCCGCCCTCGCCATGCACTATCCGCACCCGCGCCCGTGCCCGTGCCCATGCCCTCGCCATGCGCCGTCTGCACCCTCGCCGTGCGCCAGGCGCCGCCCGCGCCCACGTGTCGCCCATGCGTCGGGCACCACCCACGCGCTAGTCCATGCGCCAGCCGCTCGCACACCGCCCGTACACACACTATATGATAAGAACAACAAGTGAACCACGTGCTCCTCTGGTTAGTTTATTACTGTACGCCATTGTTGAAAAACTTTTGTCATTGATATTTTTTACAGAACGGTTGGATTATGAAGAGACAAGGAGATATTGCATCTGTTTTTCAGAAAAAGGCGACAACAGCTACTACTTCAAACACTAGCCCATCTCCGACATATCTGTCACTACCCTATAATAAACGTGGTTACCACGATAACCGCGTGGTTGCCGGCGGTTCTGTAAACCCTGTCAGTACCAAACTGTATATACTCAAAATTTACGCCTTTGAAGTCGATGTTGTCATCGTCGAACCGCTCAGGCTTGAACACCTCGGGCTCATCCCAATGTTTGGGGTCCCTGTTAATTGCCCAAATGTTCACGAACACAATGTTTGGGGTCCCTGTTAATTGCCCAAATGTTCACGAACACGGTGGTGCCTTGAGGCACATCGTATCCCATTACCTTGGAAGAAACAATGGCACCACAGGATGCAACCTTAAGGGTCTCCTTGATAACGAGCTTTAGATACTTGATGTTAACTAAGTCATCTTCGTTCACTATGTGTTTTCCTTGAAGGGTGTTTCATAGCTCAGCTTGTGCTTTCTGCATCACTTTTGGATTACTTTTTTTTGGCTGGGAGAACCGAAGGAAAGTCGGCCTTCCAATTTCAGTAAGTTTGGATTGAGAAAAAAACACACAATGTTTTGGTACAAGGGCACTATGATGCCGGTTCTAGTAGCCCGGGCAGGCAACTAGGCCAAAACTTTAGGAACAAAACTGAAAAACGAAAGAGAACAAAAAAATTTCAGCTGGGGAGAACTCCCCTGCCCACAGCTCACTAGGACGTGTTATTGCTGAGAATTCCCGCTGACTTCCACACCATCGCTTCTTCTATAATTCCCTCAACCACCGCACTGGGTGTTTTGCTCTTGTGCTCAAAGATTCTTGCGTTCCTTTCAGTCCACAACTTCCAACAGGTTAGAAAGAAAAAACAGTCAAGTTTCCCCTGTAGCCTTTCCGAAAACGTTCTCGCGCATGTAGCCATCCTTCAGAAAGGTTCAGGTTCAGCTCCGACGGCACTGGGAAATCACACTCCAATCCAACTCCTCATTCGTTGCCAGACATCGACAGAGAAAGAACATGTTCGCAGTAGGTGGTCCCCATCTTCAAACTCTGAACTGCATAGCATACATTGAGTTTCATGTGGCCAATTCCTCTTGGACAGGTTGTCTGCAGTTAGGCACTTATTGTTGAAAGCTAGACAAATGAAAAATTTAAGTCTTGCTGGTGCTGCTGACTTCCAAATCAACTCCCCCCGATTGCAGTCTTCCTTGGTCTGAAAGAATCCCTCATATGCACTTTTGGATTACTCATCAGCTCTGACATGGCCCATTGGATTATATTTGAAGGCGTATCACTTCCCGCACCAAAGATGTCCTGTATACCGATGTAGAATTTAGTGAATTGGTTTAACATGCTATACTGTGTCAAGCGAAAACCAATGTACCATTGATGTTCATTCATCACAATACTACTTCCGATAGGAAATATATGAGAGAAGGTCCAGCCAAATTTTCGAAACTTGTATCATTAATTTTCATAATATTAGTTTGAAAACATAAAGATGGTAGATGTAGACTTGTCTTACAGAACTTACTATTAGATTTTATGAACTTGTTGTAATAACAATTTGTGGTCTAAGTTGTACTTCAAAGATCGTAAAAAAAGTTAAAACATTGTATATTTTTTACTGGAGTATTAGCAAATGTGCTTAATTACCTGGATAACTTCTTTGATATTGTCCATGGTGAGAGGCACGTCGAGCGCATCTTCCTTCTGGATCCTGAGGAGCGTGTCTAGCAGGTCCTCCTCCATGGCGCCGTCACCCTGCGCAGCCATGGCGTCCTTACCTGCTGGTGCTGCCGGATGGCGCTCTCGATCAGCTCGTTCCCCTTCCGGTGGCTGGCCTCCGCGCAGCGCGTCATGCCGCCGACGGCGCTGGCGAGCCTTGAAGACGGGAACAGGTCATCGAGGCTGAACTGAACCCCGTGAAGCTCTTCACCGCCTCCGTCATCGACTCCAGGAACTCCTCCCGCCGCTCGAACCTGTCCCCGATCACCACGCGCGTCGTCGTGTCCGCGACGGCCGCGGCGACCAGAGCGCTGACGTTCACGGCCGCGGCGGCGGCGCCGTCGAGGCCTGCCCGTGGGGATGGTGAGCGCGACGACGAGGCGGGTGGCCTCCTCCTCCCGCACACGGTGGAACGACCGCACGCGCCGGGCGCTGAGCATCTCCACGATGCACACCTTCCGGAGCTGCCGCCACATGGCAGATTCAAGATCATTTAGGTTCAAAATATTTGTTATAAGATTCAAGATATATGATTCAAATAACCATGGACATATGATTTGTGTAAAAGTTGTAAAACTCTGCGAGATAGTTCATGACTTTAAATATTTAGAGAGACAAATATGTATTTTAAGTTTCGAACAATATAAATTAAAACAATAGCATTCTAAATATAGATAACAATTGATTCATAATGAGATGGTAATGTAATACATGTGTCATGTGAGAGGTCTCGTGTTTGAATCCTACAAATCATATACTTGTGAATTTAATCCCAAAACTACCTAAATTTACAAATCACATACTTGTGAATTTAATCCCAAAAATTACCTAGACTATCATTAGGATGCATAGTTGTGGTATAGATGCTCGGTAAAAGTCAAAATATTTTTTTGATTTTAGTTTCACACCTAAAAAATAAAAATAAAAATATGAAAATCGATTTTCACTTATGGTTGTGTTATGTCGTCCGCCCGCAAAAGTCGATTTTTACTGACGGTCGGATGCCACTAGCGAAGATCATTGATGATGCCACTAGCGAAGATCATTGATTTTCACTAATCTTAAATTGCTAGCGGAACATCAAAATAAAAATGTGAAAATTGATTTTCACTAATGAGTGTTATGTCGTCCGTCAGCAAAAATCGATTTTGACTTACTACGATGCCGCCAACGAAGATAGTTGATTTTCATTGACCTTTAATTGTTGGTGAAATGGCTAGCCGCTGCCGCTAGAGAAAACCTGTATCTTTAATTGGGGCCGTCGGAGAATTTAGCAGTAAAAAAACCTATTTTTAATTTTTGTAGTAGTGCGCTAAAGAAATAACTATATATGTGTGCAATAATGGACAATCTATACCTGACGAGGAGCACGAGAGCCAAGAGGACGCAAATCAAGCAGTACGCGACTTGCTCCATGGCGGGCCAAGCTGCACGTTGAGCTATGGAGCGGTGAGTGCAAAGCCCAGGCATCGCAAGCGGCAAGCCTATATAGAGAGAGAGGGGGAATTTTTTGGATTTTTATTTTTTTATTAAAAAATTTAAAAAATAATTTTGGTTTGAAAATATTGTAAAACTAATCGTCCATCGTTCTCTGGGAGGATGAGATTTAAAAATCGTCCTCTCAGAGGACGATTTTGTTGACGTGGCAGACGGCCGTTGGTCGTCGTATGCCGCGCGCATGTAATTTCACATTTTACCCCCTTATCATTTTTACAAAGAGCGTTCTTTATTGTTCACTAACTGTTCGTTGAATAGTAAAAAACGCTTGTAAGGTCGATAAGGGGGTAAAATACAAAATTACACGCGCGCGGCAGACGACGGCCAACGGTCGTCTGCCACATCAGTAATATCACCCTCTAGGAGGACGATTTCTAAATCTCGTCCTCCCAAAAGGCGATGGGCGATTAGTTTTGCAATATTTTCGAACCCAAAATATTTTTGTAAATCTTTAAAAAATAAAAATTAAAAATGCTAAAAATTCGAGAGAGAGGTGGGATTGAGATGTTCTATCGGCGACGTTCCTTTTTATTATAACATAAATTTTATCTTCATTTTCATTAACATATTTTATATTTTTAAACTGTTAAACAATGTATTCTATAAAAACCTTCTCTATAAAAATTTATTTAGAATATTAGATAAATTTATATTTTAACTTTATAATATTTACAACTTATAATCATGCGTTGATATTTTTTCGTACGCTAATTTTATCTTCATCGTTAATAGAACTGAATGTTAGAATTGATCTCCTCCCGTTGGGCCCAACGGCCCAACGGGGATCCTTGACCGCGCCTGATCGGGGCGCCCAGCCTCCTGTGGCTGGTGGGCCCCTGTCGCATGCGCCATATAAAAGGGTGAGGGCCGGGGCGGCACACGACAACGAGGATCGCTGCCGCCGCCAAGCCTCACCCACAAACCCTAGCCGATCTAACAGCGGGGGCGCAGTAGCAACGGGAAGCGCCACCACCGCGCCCCACGACATCAACACACGACGCCGGCGACGACCACCATGGCCGACGGACAGCCCTCGAGTTCTCACTCCACTGGTAACCCGAATCCCTTCTCTTTCATCCGAATGCGCCACTATCGATCTACCCGAATAGACCCTATTAGCATCGGTGCCTAGTGATCCTAGAGTTTCAACATTGGTATCAGAGCTTCCTACCGCATCGATCTAATTAGGGTTTGCAATATCCGACAAAAGAAAACCGATCGGATCGGATCGGAAAAGGAAATGAGAAAACCGGATCAAAGAAAAGGATGTTTACCTCGTCGGTTTGCGGCCGCCGAGGCAAAGGGCATCGCCATGGGGCCGGTCGACGGCGGCGCGCGCACCCGAGGGGCACGCGCACGCCGGCGACAGGGCCCGCGGCGGCGCCAAAATCCTCCGCACCTCGTGCCGTCGTGGAGCTAAGCGCCGGTCACATAGAGGAAGGAGGAGAAAGAAGAGAGGAAAAGGGCCGCCGGCCATGGCTCGCCGGCCATGGCGCCGGTGGCGAAAGGGAGAAGGGAGAGAGAACTGCGGCCGGCCGGGGGTTTCGGGAGGAAACCCTAACCCTAATTAGGGTTTTCGGGCCCGCCGGCGCTTTATTCCTCCCGAGATAGCCGCTCGGCCGTCGGATCCATCCGACGGCCGAGATCGAGGCGGGGCGCGCGCCGTGGTTTTGGGCCGTTTCGGCGGCCCAGCCATTGGCTCGCCGGGCCCCGAGCCCACGCGTGTACGGTGCCGAGCAGGCCAAAAGCAAGTGGGCGGGAAAAGGAAGAAGAAAAAAAGGAGGGAAAAGAAAAATTATAAGTTTTATTGTTTTTTACAGTTAAATGTTTTTATTTAGTTTAAAGTTTCATTGCAAAAATTGACAAATATTGTTGAAGCGACGTTTCTAAAATTAAATTTCGAACCAACGGGAGAATTTCAATTTTAGAAATTTCATTTATGGTATATGATGTTGCTATTTTCTGACCAACGTTGTTAATTGCAATATCATGCTATGTATTATGCCTAATTTACGCCAACGGTGATGAAGGCTTAATGCATAGGAAGGTTATGTGATATCTTGTTTCTCACTTTTCATGATCAATTTTCAGGAGGTTACTCCTTGATGGGATGCATAAAAGATATCCCGACCCTACAAGGAGATAACTACGGTGAATGGAAAAGAAAGTTTGACCTTGCATTCATCTTGGGAGAGGTGAACTGGGTGCTAACCACACCCTGTCCTATAGAGCCTGCTGCATTAGTCAGAGGCAACACAGAGTCAAACGCTGACTTTGAAAAAGAGAAAAAGAAAATGCTGACCTTAGACAACTATATATAGTTGAAAAGGCAAAGTGGGCCTCACCAACAAGAAATGTATGGGCATGTGGTAAAGAATACAATTGAGCGAGCTATTGTAGGCTCAATTCCGTAGACCGACAATGTCTCGAGTATCTAGAAAGGATAAAGACCCAGTTCACTGGTTCTTCAAAGACACATGCCACAGAACTCATAAAGGACCTTGTCACGGACAGTACACCTGGAGGTGGCATTAGGGACCTTATCCTACAGAAGAGTGCACAAAATGCAAGACTAAAGCAATGGGACTTGGATCTAAAGGAGGACTTTTTGGTTCACCTGATCATGTCTCGATTGCCAAAGGAGTTTGATCCTTTCATTCTCAACTACAATGTGCACCCAGAGAACTGGACCTTTGATACTCTTCTTGCACAATGTGTACAAGAGAAAGAGAGAATTAGACCCAAAAATGGTGGCGTTATCAACTACGTTGGTAGCCCAAAGAAAAGGAACTATAGACCGTCTCAATCAAAGGACAAACAACCTCAAAAGTCCCAAGGTCAGCACCAACCTCAGCAAAAGCAATTTACAGTGAGGACAAACCAGTGCATGTATTGCAAGAAGGAAGGACATTTCAAGAAAGATTGTCCTGATTTCTTGAAGATGATAATGGCAAAGAAAGGGATTCCATTTGACGAGAACTACGCAAAGAAGCGAAAGCAACGTTAAAGTCGCAAATGAAGTTGAAGTGAAAGTTGAAGCCGTCGGAAATCTCAATCTCAAACTTGATAACGGCTTTATCCTTCCACTTCGAGATGTTTTTTATGTCCCATCTTTGCATAGAAACTTAATCAGTGTGCCATGTTTGGCAGAAGATGACTATTATTATTATTTTGATAAAGTACAATGTCGCATAATTCATAATAATGAATGTGTGAGTCTCGCCTTCCGACGAGACAAACTTTATATGCTGCCTATGCATGAAAGTGTGAATGTTCTATGCAATGATGTAAATGATGTAAATGATGGGTCCTCGTTGACAAAAAAAACAAGAAAAGAAAGAGAACTCCTAATGTCTCATCGAAATTGTGGCACTGTCGTTTAGGCCACATTTCGAGGGGGCGAATAGAGAGACTAGTTAAGAATGAAATTCTTCCTCCACTGGAGTTCTTAGATTTAGAACAATGCATAGAATGTATCAAAGGAAAATATACAAAGCACATTAAAAAAGGTGCAAATAGAAGCGCAGGAACATTAGAGATCATTCACACAGATATTTATGGTCCATTTCTTGTAAAAAGTGTGGATGGTTATGACTCTTTCATAACATTCATAGATGATTACTCTCGATATGGTTATATTTATCCAATTAAAGAAAGATCGGAAGCTTTGGATAAATTCAAAATATTCAAAGCTGAAGTTGAAAATCAACATGATAAAAGGATTAAAATAGTAAGATCCGATCGTGGGGGGGAGTACTACGGTCGGCATACTCCTTATGGACAAGTCCCAGGACCTTTTGCAAAGTTTCTAATGGAAAATGGCATAGTCGCCCAATATTCTACACCTAGGGCGAGCCTCAACGAATGGGGTAGCCGAACGGTGTAACCGTACCTTAATGGATATGGTGCACAGCATGATGAGCTACTCCACCCTACCATTGGGTTTATGGATGGAGGCGTTAAAAACCGCCGTTCATATTCTCAACAGAGTACCTAGCAAATCGGTGCCCAAAACACCGTACGAGCTGTGGACCGGAAGAGTACCCTCGCTAGCTCACCTCCGTGTGTGGGGGAGTCCTGCGGAGGCTAAAGTATTTAACCCAAACATCGGGAAATTGGATCCCAAAACAGTCGGTTGTCATTTCATTGGCTATCCTGACAGATCGAAAGGTTATCGTTTCTACTGTCCGAACAGTTATACAAAGTTTGTGGAAACGAGACATCTGTCTTCTTGGAAGACGAAATGATAAGGGGAGCACGGTAGCTCGAGTGATTGATCTTGAGGAGAAGCGGGAATCTATACCCACTTCGACGATTCGGGAACCTTTCTTCTCACTACCTGTTGATGTTGCGCCTGCAATGCCTGACGTTGCGGCTCCAACACCTGTTGTTCGCTCTCCCGTGGTGGAAACAAATAGAAATGAGGAACCTGTCCTTCAGGATCCATCAGAAAACACTACCACACATGAGGAGGAGCAACAACAGCCTCAAATAGAAGATGTGCCAAATCAGGAGACTTCACAAGAGTCTCAAACAGAAAATGTGCCAAATGTTGAGGCCCCTAGAAGGTATGAAAGAGTAAGAAGAAAAGCTATACCTGATGATTATCAGGTATATAACACAGAAGAATCTCATATAGAGGATGATCCCGCCTCATATGAAGAGGCTATGAGAAGCGTCCGCTCATCCAAATGGCTGGAAGCCATGGAAGATGAAATGAAATCCATGAAATTAAATGATGTTTGGGATTTGGAGGAAATTCCTAAAGGAGCCAAAACAGTAGGCTGTAAATAGGTTTACAAAACAAAATGTGACTCCAGAGGGAATATAGAAAAGTTTAAGGCACGACTTGTGGCAAAAGGATTCACACAAAGAGAAGGAATTGATTATAATGAGACGTTTTCTCCAGACTCTTGTAAAGATTCTTTCAGAATAATAATGGCACTAGTGGCACATTACGACTTGGAATTACATCAAATGGATGTAAAAACGGCATTTCTAAATGGAGTTTTAGAAGAAAGAGTCTATATGGCACAACCGAAAGGTTTTGTCATGAAAGGAAAAGAGAATATGGGATGTCGATTAAACAGATCCATTTATGGATTAAAGCAAGTTTCGAGACAGTGGTACTTGAAGTTTGATGGAACCATAAAGAAATTTGGTTTCCAAGAAAACGTTGAGGACAACTGCATTTATACAAAGTTCAAGAATGAGAAATTTATATTCTTGATTCTGTATGTGGATGACATCCTACTGGCAAGTAGTGATGTTAGTCTTCTACAGGGAACAAAAGATTTCTTGTCCTCAAACTTTGACATGAAAGATCTTGGTGAAGCGTCATATGTTTTGGGTATAGAAATTCACCGAGATAGAAGAAAGTACGCACTGGGATTGTCTCAAAAGGGATATATAGAAAAGGTATTGAAGAAATTCAACATGTCGAAATGCAGTGCTACGCCTGCTCCTATAGTGAAGGGCGAAAGATATGGGAATGGCAATGCCCCAGAAATAAGTTCGAGCTCGATGAAATGAAGTCAAAGCCATATACTTCTGGTGTAGGAAGCCTACGGTATGCGAAGTGTGCACACGCCCGACCTATCTTTTGTCACCGGGTTACTTGGCGATTTCAAAACAATCCAGCCCGAGCACTGGAAATTGGTAAAGAAAGTCTTGCGATATGCGCAAGGAACGAAAGGCCTTATGTTGACATACGTAAGATCCGACTCACTCCAAATAGTGGGTCATTCGGACTACGATTTTGCCACGAGATAAAACAAAGTCAACATCGGATACGTGTTCACTCTTGCGGGGAGCTATTTCATGGAAAAGCTCTAAGCAGGACCATCACTGCGGGGTCTACAATGTATGCCGAATTTATAGCATGTTATGAGGCCACGGGCAGGTGAACGGCTAAAGAAGTTCATACCCGGTTTGAGAGTGGTTGACGGTATTGAGAAACCACTAAAGTTATACTGCGACAATGAACCCGCAAGATCGTACTCTCACAACAATCGAGTCAAGTGGTCGCCAAACACATTGACATAAAGTATTATGTTGTGAAGGATAAAGTCTGGGATCAAACAATAAGTCTCGAGCATATAAAGACCGAAAAAATGCTCGCGGATCCGCTAACGAAAGGCCTACCACCCAACTTGTTCAACGAACATGTAGCCGGCATGGGTTTAAGGGAAGCCTTATGATTACGGACTCGGGGCCCAAAAGTTAAAGTATAAAGGATCGTTTCGAACGAGAGATGTGTATAGTGGCTATTGAATCTATCGGCGATTGACCGTGATGATGAGATATGCTCTATACGTTAATTTGTGATGAAACAGACAAAGGTTAAAAGTAATAGTAAAGAGATCAAGGGGGAGAATGTTAGAATTGATCTCCTCCCGTTGGGCCCAACGGCCTAACGGGGATCCTTGACCGCGCCTGATCGGGGCGCCCAGCCTCCTGTGGCTGGTGGGCCCCTGTCGCCTGCGCCATATAAAAGGGGTGAGGGCCGGGGCGGCACACGACAACGAGGATCGCTGCCGCCGCTAAGCCTCACCCACAAACCCTAGCCGATCTAACAGCGGGGGCGCAGTAGCGACGGGAAGCGCCACCACCGCGCCCCACGACATCAACACACGACGCCGGCGACGACCACCATGGCCGACGAACAGCCCTCGAGTTCTTACTCCACCGGTAACCCAAATCCCCTCTCTCTCATCCGAATACACCACTATCGATCTATCTGAATAGACCCTATTAGCATCGGTGCCTAATGATAGTAGAGTTTTAACACTGAACACCACTATAGTAGCTGCTGAGAGCGAGCTTGCATTGCCGGTGCCCACGGAAAGGCATGCATGCCGGACATTGGAGGTCAAAGGAAGCCATATCTTGGAAATAGTGCGAGTAAAGAAAGGTATGCACGTGTGAAGCATATGCTATCTTGGAGATAGTATTCGGTGGACATTGATAATCTTAATTGAAAGAAATGTTTGCTTTAGTAATGATGTTTTAAAGTTTATATATCTCACAGTCACTAAAAAAACTAATGGGCCTCATCAGCGCTGTGGTCCACAGGCCATATTCTCTCTCTGGCTTTCTTTAGATGGGCCTAAATCTCGGCCAAAATCTACGTGGCAAAATAGGCCCATGTCTTTGCCTATCCTGGGCCATCTTCCCTCTAAGTCCAATGCGGCTCCCCACACGGCTTCCGCTTGGACGGTTGGGCTGCCATGTCACTACCTGACCAAACGGCCCGTGTCAAGCCGGATCGGCCCAAGCACGATAACACTGTAGTTTGGTTCGACACAGCACGGCACGCTGACCTGTGAGCCATACCGTGTCTGGGTCGGTGTGTCAGCATGTGCCGACACGATACATCCTTTACCGTAGCGACCTTTCAGCTAGTGTGCGATGAATCAGAGAACGATGAATCAGATAGCGACACATGTTTGGGCTGTCGTCTCGGCCCATGGGTCATTAACAGGCACGGCAACACACGACCTCTCTTTAGGTCGTTCTTGGGCCAAGGGACGATACGTAGGCCAATATGACACGGCCCGTTACAGAGTTTTGCCTAACGGGCCATGCTGCCGGCGTACCCGTGCCATGCTGGGCCGGACCGCCCGTTTGGCCAGGGTGACACCGTTCTCACTTTCTCACCACGAGCGCTGCCGCCGCCGCCGCCGCCGCCGCCGCTCCACTCGTTGCCCCTCCCTGGTTTTCCTCCATCCTCTTCTTCCCCCCCGCGACGTGCGGCGGCGGCGGCGGCTGGCTGGCTGGCTGGCTGCCCCACTCGTCTCATCGGCGATCGATTTCTCTCCGCCTCAAGCGCTACCTCGGCTCGCTGGGATCGAAGAAGGTACCCTTCCCTCTTTCTCCTCTCCGGCTACAGAGCCGGGCGTTGGATTGGTTCCTTTCTTTTGGCGATGAACTACTGTCCTTGCTGATTCAGATTTTTTTTGTCTCCAGTCCATCCAGTTTGCTCCGGATTTGATTGCTGCGTGCGTGGAGTACTGTACTGACAGCGGTTTCTTGCCAAGAAGTTTTGGGGATTCAGCTTGAACCCCTATGCTCCAAGTTAGGTGCTGGTCCGGATGCGGCTTCTAAGTCTCAGATGCCGCCATGGCGCTGCGAGGGCGCTGCAACCACTTCCACTCTGCAGATTGTCAATCTCATCACGTACGCAATCAAGCCGAGATGTTAGCAATGTTAATCTCACGGCGGAGGAAGAAGAGGCGGCGAGGCTGATCAAGAATTCGCTCTCGAAAGCACGCAAGGGGAGTGTCCAGGACTTGATTCAGTGTCTTGGAGCTGACTGTTCGGGAATCCGGCTTACCGGCAACATTGTTGACACTTTGTTGTTCAAGTTTGGGGATGACTGGAAATTGGCGTTGGGCTTCTTTCAGTGGGCACAGTCGAGGGACAATTACAGGCACACAGCTTATGCCTGCAATCGGATGGTTGACCTGCTTGGGAAGATGAGGCAGATTGACCGAATGTGGGAGCTGTTGTCTGACATGCACGACAGAGGGTTGGTCACGGTCGAGACGGTTGCAAAGAGCATCCGGAGGCTGGCGGGTGCAAGAAGATGGAAGGATGCTGTTTTGCTGTTCGATAAGCTGGAGGATATGGGGCTGGAGAGGAACACGGAGACGATGAATGTTCTTCTTGATGCGCTCTGCAAAGAGAGAAGGATTGAAGTGGCACGTGAGGTCTTTGTGGTGCTCAGTCCGCACATTCCGCCTGATGCGTACACGTTCAACATTTTTGTTCATGGGTGGTGCAGTGTTCGTAGGATCGATGAGGCAATGTGGACAATCGAAGAGATGAAAAGCCGTGGGTTTCCACCTTCAGTCATCACATACACAACTGTTCTTGAAGCTTATTGTAAGCAGCGCAACTTTAGGAGGGTCTATGAAGTTCTTGACTCAATGGGTTCTCAGGGCTGTCATCCAAATGTTATCACTTACACCATGATCATGACATCGTTAGCAAAGTGCGAAAGGTTTGAAGAAGCCTTGAGTGTATCTCATAGAATGAAGTCATCTGGTTGTAAGCCTGATACACTATTCTACAACTCCTTGATGAACCTTCTTGGTAAATCAGGCCATCTGTTTGAAGCTTCCCAAGTATTTCGAGTGGAGATGCCAATGAATGGTGTATCCCGTAATCTGGCCACCTATAACACCATGATTTCAATATTTTGCTACTATGGTCGAGATGATGATGCTCTCAATGTGCTGAAAGAAATGGAAGCACAATCTTGTAAGCCTGACATTCAGTCATATCGACCGCTTCTTAGACTTTTTTTAAGCAGAAGAGGCCAAGCTGAAACCGTCCGGCACTTGTTGAATGAACTTACCAGCAAACATAATCTAGGTTTAGATCTTGATACATACACCCTTCTGATACATGGCCTTTGTAGGGTTGGTGATACCGAGTGGGCGTATCAACTGTTTGATGAGATGGTTGGTAGTGAAATAGCACCTAGGAGTAAAACGTGTGAGATGGTTTTGAATGTAGCACAAAGGACAAACATGGAGACTTATGTTGAAAGAATCAGCAATTACATGACTTACTTTGGAATTTCTGTTTAACATTTTAATGGATTTATTTTCCCATGTGAATATGTGATTAGTTTATTCGTATTGAGCTTATCTATATATATAATCTATAACTATATATAAAGCAAGTAGTGTTTCTACCCAAAATTTTCATCTGCCTGGTTATTTTGCAGAAAACCTCTTGCGTGTTTATAAAATTAACCCACAGTTCCAATGCTGAAAAGAAAGGGATGGCTTGGATGAAAAAAAAAGACCTCCTACGCCCCTCCTTCTCGTCCCCATCCGCGTCGGGAGCTCCTGCGTCGCGCCTGTGCCTCTCCCTCCCGTCCCCATTCGTGCCGCGCCCTGACTTCACCCGTTGCAACACACAGGCACAGTTGCTAGTTACATTTAATTTTTGCATGACTTGAGGTGTGAGGACCTGAAAAAATGATGCTTACTATGGTGAAGCATAGACAATCTGCATCTTACCATTAATGCATGAAGTAGAATTCAGGCAGCATATGTTGACCATAACCATAATAGTAGGTTGTTAATCAGTAAAGTTATAGGCAATTCAACTGCAAGTATCTTCTTTTACTTTAGTATTTGATGCATTTGTAAACGTAATACAGCACCAATTGAACTAACCATTTTCCTGGTATGTTGGCATGATAGTTACTGTTGCCTGAGATTCAAAATGCATGATGGAATATGTACTTCTGTGTGAACGATCATTTTAGATTTTAAACATTAAATGTGTAAACAACTAAACTTATATGGATCAACTGCATAAAATCATTGTTATTGGGTCTGTCTAACAAAAGACTTCCACAATATATAGTTCTGTTACTCTTCTGCTAGTATAGTATGATGAAAACTATATGTCAATGCATTTATTGTATTGGAGACCATGGAGAAAAATCCATCTACATGTGGATGGAGTATAGTATGTGATAATATTTTGGCCGAAGTCTCTCTCCTGACACCTTAGAATACTACCATCAATTTGGTAACAGAGTTGCAAGGCATGTCCCATTGGCTTAGGATCACAGCAATAACCGGTTAACATGCCGTCTCTCCTACACAAAATGATTGATTCGATTATCTGGAATCGTGGTTTTTTTTACTATTTATTTACATGGAGCAAATGATGCAAATGGATCAGAACTTGGAGAAGCCTTAGCAAGAGCCTGGAAGATTTCCAATCAGGGATTCATTATTGATAAGTAAATAATTTGCTTCACATCAACCTCTCCCTATTTCTAGATGAAATCAGAGAAGGAACTGCCATTTTTTAAGCTGGTGCATGTGTGTGTGTGTACCACTGATGTTATGAAATTGTATTTCTTCAGGAGAAAGAAAGAAACTAAACTGAAATGTTCTATGAAACTGGTGCTGGTAATGTCCTGGTGTGAACTTGTGATGCCTACTAAATGCACTGTTACTTTCTCCAGGCAACGAATTTCTGAAGGTAGGCATCATCTCAGAATCCATCTTATGCATCTTTGTCTAGTCTCTCTGCCTGGGAACTGAGATACATCCATCCAAAAGAAGACATGAACCGTGCACTCTTGTACTGTTCTAGTTGGAGATTATTGTCATATGGGAGTATTGTTTTCTTTGTCCAAGCTTGTCACTGCCTCCGATACAGAGTCATGTGCATCTGAATTATGGCGCCTTTCACTTGTCCTGACCTCCGGGATTCTGCCGGACCTCTGTCTGCGTCCCTGACGTCTTCACGTAAACTGCTGAGGACGACATTACTCTGCCTGGTCGGCATGTCTACCTGTTGTCAAAGATTAAGTAGTAGAATGCAGTTTTAGTTTAAAAATGGCTTATGTCTTCAATCTGTGTTGTTAGTCACACATCCAGTAAGTCCTAATTCTGAATAAAAATGACACCATGTTACGAGATATCTTTGATCTTTGTCGTTAGGTACGCATTCAGTGAGGTTATAAAATATATAAGTGTTTGTTATCGGACACGCTTTATTATGGTTTACCACGTTTAAGGTTAGATAACTTAAACAAATGTAGTAAGATTCTCTTAAAAATTTCCTTAGACTTGTAAGGCGTGGTCAAAAGTTTTGTCAGTGTAACTTAATCAAGTATGATGATGTTTATTATTGATAAACGATGATCAAAGTATGACTGGAATTTCGGCAGAGCAGTAAAGCAGATTAGCCCCGTGAAGGCGAAGGAGACGCCGGGCGAGACGTGGCCTGCGACCGGGTGAGTGACTGGTTGGGTATGGGTTGGCGAGGCGGATCGGTTGACACTTTTCAGTGGGGCGACTGGCAATATTTCCCGTTGAAAAGGGAGAGCCTCCCGGTGGGGCTTTAGGCACGAGGCTCTCCACCGGCGCAGTACATAAGTCGGTGATAAGGCAATGGTAGTTTCTTTGTGAGAGAAAAATATTGTTTGAGCGGTGATAAGCAGGTGATACGAAGGCCTTATTTTCTGGTTAAACGACGGCAACATGACTAGTACATGAGAGATGAGAGATGAGAGATGATGTATCACTGTAACACCAGTATTTGATTCACTCTTTCCTTCGATCTAGTGTGTGTTATTTTATGCTAAATAGAATAGTGCTATAACGTTGAAAATAAATTTTAAGAAAAATCATATCTAGGGATTTTTTTTAAAAACATACATACATATTTTTTTGTTTCGTTTGTAACGAAGAAAATAACACTCCCAGTCACATGTGTAGGCTCTTCGCAAAATAAAAGGTAACATGTGTAGGTGATGGCGCGCACATGACTAAGTACACCATCAACGTGCACACAACACATGCGGGGCCATCGTTGTCTGCACAAAGATGCTAATCTGGTCAAGAGAAAGCTGATAAAAGACCAAGTGAAACTGCTCCGTCACTGACACCAAGGTAGGTATAAGATACAGATATTCGACATCATCATAATTCAGATCAAAGGCGTTCTCTGCCCACTTCGCAGCATCCAAATTACTAGCCACAGTTTCCATCCTGACCGAAGAAGATTCATTACATCATTTGTATATTAGTTTAACTGCTGCCAATTCGGCTAATGATAGGTGAACAGTGTGGTGGCCAGCAATGCCATCACCATGAGAACGTAGTAACATCGGTGCATGAATCTTTCTGCCTTCTCGTGATCTTCTCATATCGATCACCGGCCATCGATTGATATGAGAAGATCACATCGGTCAGTATAGATGGTGGCCCAGCCCAGACACGGACACGGGTGAGGTACGATCCATTTAGGCATGGTCTGTTAGACATGGTTGCTGTAACATATCGTGCGGTGCCGTGCCGGGCCACGTGCCTCACTCCCACCCAAGCACGGCCCACGGGTGGCCAGGCCGTGTCGTGCCGGCCTGGGCACGCTTAAGACCCACGTGCCGAAAACCGGTCCATGGGCCAAAACCACCCAGCAATGACAGAGAGACTATAAAATGAAAAAAAATAAAAAACCCTAACCCTACACCCGGACCCCGCCACCTCTCCTCTCCTCCTTCCCAGGCGACACCGTCGCCGCCGCCGCCTCCGCCCCGCCCTCCGCACCAGCACTGCCTCCGACCTCCACGCTCGCCGCGGACCTCCGTGTCGCGCCATGTCGCGCCGCTACCGACCTCCGCGCCGCTCCGTGCATCCGCCCTTCGCCGTCTGGGTCCGCTCCGCCCTCGTGCCGGCGCCACCTCCCGCCCTCCGAGCGCCCGCCGTGCCCCTCCGCCTCCGCGCCGCGCTCCTCTCCCCGTCTCCCTCGCCGCGTCGCTTCGCCTAAACCCTAACCCTAGCCGCCTAGCGCCACGCCTTGCCGTGCCGGCCCGTGAGTCGTGTCGTGTCCAGCCGCATGTTACAGAACCGTGCTATGTCGTACCGCCCACGGGCTTAGTCGGCGCCCAAGCACGACACGTCCAATCGTGCCGTGCCGGTCCGACCCGTTTACATCGTATCATGTTGTACCTGTGCCATAAATAGTACATGCGTGTCCGTGCCGGCTCACTACGACCCGGCCCATATGGCCACATATATCGGTCAGGAACACGCTTCAATTTGGGGGAGGTGTCGCTGCCACATCAACGTCAAAGAACTGATTAGGAGATGGGCAACGCACTTTGCTTTAATTCTGGGGCGCATGGATGGAATCAATCATCCAGCAACTTCGCAATAACTAGCCAGATCATATCACCGACGAGTTGGCACATAAGTTTGGTTAAAGTTTGGGCCATGGATTAATGGTTTTGTGCGAAATAGCAAAAATAGTTCGAAAAGTTTTGATTCGACTGTAAATCTATATTAAGGTGACACATTGCATCAACCAAGCATCATTGTAAAATCTGACGATGACAGATTATTGTCGGGCATAGAGCGTAGTAAGAATCATAGTTTAACAATACCCAGGCAGAGGATATATTGAATTTCACTAAATTCAAAAGAAACATTTGATGCTGTATTGTATTGCCTCCGTTTCACATATACTTTAATTTAACCCTATTTATTTGTCAAACTAAAACTTTATTTTTAAGATAATCTTAGAGTTTAAAGAACTTTCGGTTAGCATCATAAGATATGGGCTAGTCTGGGGGACTTTCGGTTAGCTTCATAAGATATGGGTTAATTCATCCTGGTTCAAGTCTCATCTTTCTTAATTAATAAATTTTGATATGAGAGCATCTCTTTTTCTATTCAGAAAAAAATAGTGAGATAGTCTTAAGACGAAGGTACTATTTTCATTTTAAAATATAGTAGTATAATATCGAGGATAAAGATAACACTAATGTAATAATGTAAAGTGAACATTGAAGGTCATTATTACCTCTCATGGCTATTTTCAATTGTGCACATATTATTCTTGTCAACCAAAATAACCATGATTAGCACTAATTCAGTACTGAAACTACAAAGAAGAAATCGCCATCATCATCATCATGCATATCAACTATCAAAGGCCTACCATGGCTAAAAGCAAGCCACCAAACTGCACAGGACAGTACAACCCTTTTTGCATCATTCGCCAACCAAAACCCTAAAACCAAACCAAACCACCACCTTCCTGCGTTGATGACCACTGCTGATCCTGGTGCAAAGGTATCACTCTCTGTCTGCCTGGCGTGCGTGTCCCCCCTCATCAATGACCCTGTTTCGTTTCACCTTTAATTAAAGATTCCTATCCTCTCCAATGATTCTTCTCTCTTCTTTTTCACTCTCTGATCATGCAAAATTTCCCATTCAATTCTTTGTCTCCCTTCTTGAGTGAAAACTGAAGACTGAAGAAGAGAGATGCATCCATTCATGTGTGTGTGCTGTGTTTGCTTTCCTTTACAAAGAGGAGGACCACGGTGCTTTCTCAGTGTCACTGCCTCACTGTTTGTGGTCTCACTTTTTCCCTATCACGTCCTCAACTTACACTAGTCTACGTGCCACCTTTATCACTGTGCTTGAAATCCATGGCTATTTCAGTGGCCTAATGCAAGGGTACTCTTCTTGACCCAGGTGGTGAGCTGAGCTGAGCTTGCAGTTTTGGTTCTTGGGGTCTTGTCTGGAGGAGTTGAGCGGAGCCTACTTACTTCATTCTTTCACAAGGTATTTTTTGTCTTCGGATTTGCTTGGTCATGTTGTGTACCTGTCTTTTGTGTGTTCCTGTGTTTTTTAGCTTTTGTTGGCAATATGTAGTGCTGTTTTGTCCTTCAATATCTTGTGCTCTTGCCTTCCAAGTTTTGAGTCCTAATGTTCAGACAGAAATTGCAAAACAGAATGTGAGAAGAACAAGTGAACAACACATTTGTTTGTTTGGAGAGTTTTAGAGCAGTATGTTCTTCCCTTATGAAAAAAAAATAAAAATCTCTCCTTTCTTGGCAGAAAATGCAGTGGCACCTAATTGTTAATCTTTCCTCGCCAATTTGGTTAATTTTATTCATTTTATTCTTCTGATCTCCATTTTGCATGGCTTCTCCCTTTTACAGCTTGCAAATGCTTTCATCCTACTACTACAATAGTGCAATCCAACCACAAGCAATAAAAAAATCCTCTCTTTTTTTCGTTTTGATGGAGTCAGCTCACATGGTGTCTTCTTCTTCGTCTTCCACTTTGGTGCAGTTCTTGGCATTGACTCCATGTGATTGATGAGCTGAGAGAGCTCAGCTCACTCGCCCACTGCAAAGAGAGTCAGCAGCATCGGCGAAGTAGATCTTGGAAAGATTCAGCAATGGAGAAGCCCTCGTGCTGCTACTTCCCGCTGCGATGGGAGAGCACCGGCGACCAGTGGTGGTACGCGTCGCCGATCGACTGGGCGGCGGCGGACGGCCACTACGACATCGTCCGGCAGCTTCTGCACCTCGACCCAAACCTCCTCATCAAGCTCACCTCGCTCCGCCGGATCCGCAGGCTCGAGGCGCTCTGGGACGACGACGCGCGCTTCGCCGGCGCGGCGGGGCACCGCGCGGGCGTCGCCCGGAGCCTGCTGATGGAGTGCGAGTGCAAGAACGGCGCCGCCGAGAACACGCTGCTCCGGGCCGGGTACGGCGGGTGGCTACTCTACTCGGCGGCGTCGGCTGGGGACATGGCGTTCGTGCAGGAGCTCATGGAAAGGGACCCCCTGCTGGTGTTCGGCGAGGGCGAGTATGGCGTCACGGATATGTTCTACGCCGCCGCAAGGGGCGGGAACGCCGAGGTGTTCAGGCTGCTGCTGGACCACGCCATGTCGCCGAGATGCTCGACGAATTGCCCCAACGGGGAAGGCGGGCGCGGCGGCGGCGGCGGCGGCCGCTCCTCGGTGTTCCGGCTGGAGATGATGAGCAGGGCGGTCCACGCCGCCGCGAGGGGCGGCAGCGTGGAGATGCTGAAGGAGCTCATCGAGCGCCGCTCCGACGTGTCGGAGTATCTCGACTTCCGTGGATCCACCGTGCTGCATGCTGCCGCAGGGAGAGGGCAGCTAGAGGTGAGGCATCTACTTCTTGGTCATTGCTTACTTCTGTAAAATGCTTGATAGTAAACTTTTCTCTATGCCAATATGGATGACAAGGTAGATCCCCATTTCATCAGGATGTTTGGGTGAAATATTCGACGTTCTGAAACCATTGTTTCCTTTTGATTCGCTGCAGATTCTTATCTGGTATGCCAAGCTTTAGGTTATTGTTAATTGTCGATTTCAACATATATATTAAAGATGCTCTTGATCATGAGATAATTAATATATTAAAGAACAAAATTTTTAATTCACCCTTTCTGATGATTAGTTGGAGCTTGGAAGGATATTGTTCAGCTAGAATGCTGCGTATAACCCAAGGAGATATTGAGATATGTAGGTAATTGTCGTTAAAGAACATATTGATCTTACACAATAAGCGTACCACGCCCAGATGATAAAGGCTGATTTAGTTAAAATCGTCATGTTCAACTCTCTAGTGTATTATGAAGCCAAAGAATAAATATAAAGACCATACTGGTTTGGCCTCTTTGACATGGACTTCAAATTGTGCAATTCATGACCAGATTTTTTTTAGGAAGTTTAGTTAGAAGCAACAAAAGCACCAATCATTGATCTCTCTCCAATAATTCGAGGCGAAAAGAGTATGTACTTCTTGTCTGTTCAGTTTAGATGGGGGTAAAATCACACTTTTTAGATATATACGGTTCCGTTCTGTCTCTTGATGTTGATATTCAGCCAACTTTCTTTCTGTTTCTTGATGCTGATATTCAGCCAATATTTCTTGCCACAAATCATTGTAATGTTGGTGTGCAAAGCTCCACTTATATGCAAACTAGAATAGAAGTTTTCTTTTCCCAGTATTATGCCCTTATGTATGTAAAACATACCTCTTGCAGGTTGTCGAGTACCTTATGGCCACTTTCGACATTATCGATTCGACTGATAATCAAGGGAACACTGCATTACATGTAGCGGCGTATCGAGGGCATCTGCCTGTTGTAGAGGCATTAGTTGCTGCATCTCCATCAACCTTATCAGCTGTCAACAGAGCTGGTGATACTTTCCTCCATTCAGCAATTGCAGGTTTCAGAACTCCAGGCTTCCGACGACTTGACCGCCAAATGGAGCTTATGAGACACTTGATACGTGAAAGAACAGCAGATATCCAAAAGATTATCAACCTGAAGAATGATGCAGGCCTTACTGTCCTTCACATGGCTGTGGTTGGTTGTGTTCATCCAGACCTCGTTGAACTCCTGATGACAACTCCATCGATCGACCTCAATGCTGAAGATGCCAATGGCATGACCCCCTTGGCATTGCTGAAACAGCAGCTGCGTTCTTCAACATCTGACAAGCTCATCAGGCAGATAATTTCTGCAGGAGGGGTGCTGAATTCGAGTGTTCTGCGAACTCGGTCAGCGATCGTTTCGCAGATAAAGATGCAGGGAGGGATTGCAAGCAGCCCTGGGACGACTTTCAAGATATCAGATGCGGAGATCTTCCTCTACTCCGGGATGGGAACTGCCGAGTCCCGGCGGCCTAGCTCATGCTCTAGCAATGGCAAGTGTGACCATGCCCATCATGGAGATGCAAAATGTTCAGCTGGGGAGAACCACGGATCTTCAGAGAAGAGGCTCAGCTCTGCCAGCCGGGCCAAGGACCGTCTCAAGCTGATGCTGAAATGGCCTCGTCAGAAGATGTCCAGGGCGCACAAGAAATCCGACGACGGTGGCGGCGCTATGGATTCCATCAAGAAGCTGAGCGAGCAGGCCGTCGAGACCCCCGCCCCGCTCAGGCAGACATTCACCAAGACGACGGCGCTGAACAACAAGAGGACCCTCGCGGTGAAGAGCTCAAACCCCAGCTCGGCCACCAAGAAGAAGCTCAACAGCAAGCTCATCCACGGCATCATGGAGGCCATGCCGCACCTGGCGTCGTCGTCTCCGGCGTCCGCCTTCCCGAGGTCCTCCACGCCACAGCCACCGTCGTCCCGTAAGATGAAGGGCGTCTGCCTGGAACTGGACGACGAGAACTCGATGACGACGCCGGTGTTCGGCAAGCTGAAGGACATCGTGCTGAACAACGACGACGACGACGACGCCATGGGCGAGCCGTCGAGCTCGGGGTCCTCCGTGAACGATGACGCGTCGGCGGAGATGCCGGCACGGCGGCACGGGTGCGGCAACGGGAGGCTGATCAACATCTGCTTCGGCGCGCAGGGGCTCACCGTGGAGGACTCGGCCAGCGGGCAGCAGACTAGCAAGATGTTCAAGCAGCAATGCCTCAGGGTGTCCTGAGTGATTCACGCGCGAACACGGTATAGCCTCTCTCTGGTTTTCTGACTCGAATTGGGCTTGCAGTTCAACGAAACATTATGTTTCTGCATGTTGAACTCGTCGGCTTGTGGATTTGTTGGCTGCTGCGTGTAACCGTATCCTTGCGTGGCGTGCTTGATTTCTTGTTGGGCTTGTGTTAACGCCTTAACGGCTACTTTGATGCAATATATTTGGTGAATGTATCGGCTTGTTGTGATGAGTGAGTTGATCGTTCTGTTTAATTTAAACAAACAAACAGCAGTTATTCACATTTCCGAAGAATCTCTGCACAAAAAGGAATGAGGAAAGACAAGAAATTTCTTGTGTATTGAGAATAATGAACATCCACAACAACAGTCAACAAACATCTGACAGGAGACAACAAATTGCGCTAAAAGACGCATGAATTTTCTTTTTTTTTCCTGTAAACAAGAAAAGCAGAAGCTTTTTCCTATTTGCCCATATGCCCAGCAAACAGCTATCGCTTCCTCCACTACATCAAAATTCGAATTTACAGCAGGAAGCAATTGGACAAACCCAAAACTAGAGAAGAAAGAACGAAAAATCTATAAGCCGCTGGGCAACACCTTTGCCGCTGGGAACTTTTAGCACCTGGATCACTAATTCACTATGTGCAAAGAACCATTTGGTCCCCTCAATGCTTACCCACCTTGCGGCCTGGCCATGGCACTTCAAAGATGGCTACGTACATACACCCGACAACAGCACGGAGCACCGCAAGTCAGCGGGCATTATGGCTGTGCCGTCCTCCAAGAACATGCATATGATGATTTGTAGGGCAGGTTACCTCGATCCTCCAGGCGCATAATTTACGACATCCAGCAGCATCAAAATTGAGGGCCTTCTTCGCGCTAGTTTAGAAGCAGAAGGAAGGAGCGAAGGAGCGTCTACCATATACACAGCTAATTCATCAACTGGCCCACAAGCACTGGAGCTAGTTGATCTCTCCTTCCTCTGCATCTTTAGTGTTGGGGACACTGCTAGGATCTTCTTCCTCTTCCTCATCATCTGCTTTCATGAAGAGTCCGAGCTGTTCCAATGGATTGCCTGATCCAGGAAGAAAACTGGGCATGCCATCCTGGGAGTGCTCAGGACTAGTCTCATCAACAGAACTCACAATATGTTCTGTGGTTGCCGTTCCAAGCATTTCCAAATCCTTTAGATGGAGGTTGTCATTGATTTCTACCGTTCTCTCCATCTGCATTAAGTTAAACCACGCAAATTTTAGCGGGAAAGAAAAGCTCAACACCACCAGTAAATGGAGTTTTTTCACTTGCCTCCTGCAGGGCCTGGCGAGCTTTCTCCCTCTCAAGGTCCCGTTTACGCTTGGCTTCAGCTTCAGCTTCAGCTCTTCGAGCTTCCATAGCTGCATTTCCTTCAGCCAACAGCCTTGCTTTCTCTGAACACATGGATAGGGCACTTCTCAGGGAAAATGTAAGAACCATCATTTAAGAGTAAACTTAACAGGTGGATATGCATGTTACCTTCCTTCTGGAGCTTTTCCAGCTCCTCCTGTTTGTCTCCACCCTGAGCTCACCAAACGTTTGTTCCATGTCAGAAGCAGCGCAACAAAGGTGAACAAACAAAACCACTCGATGAAACTAATCACAAACCTGGCTGAGAATCCCCTGTGCCTTAACAATCACATCAGCATAACGACTCCTAAGGAGGGCTGCTCTTAAGAGCTTGTCTGGGGAGACTTGCCTCTCGGGTTTTGAATTCTCCCCTAAATTTTCATAGGGAAAGGATCAGATGATCCAATCAGCTTAATGCACTGAGACCCCTTAATGGCCTCATATGTACTGCTTGCAAATTCATGCTTACCCTCTGGGGCAGGCTTTGACTCATTATCCTGCTCATGGAGCTCCACATCATCAGCAGGACCTGTGATTTTTTAAAGTTGTAAGAGCATTAAGCCAAAAGCTCTCCAACTGCCACATGAAGTTACAAACTTGTGCTGCTGTGATGATTAAGGTGCATTTTGATTTCGAAAGGTAAAAATTTTGTAGATTTTTACCTAAAAATTGGTCAAACTACAATTACATTTAGTGCATAAAATATACCAATAGATTTATATTTCAAAGAGTTTTCACTCTATGAAAATACAGCTGTATAATTTTTATCAGAAATCAGTGGTCAAAGTTTAATGTTGAATACTTTTTCAAATCAAAATAAGCCTTAAGAAGATAATGGGAGGTAGTAGAACAGAAAGGGCACAGAAAGCAATCTTACGGATGGCATCAACTGGACTAATAACATCACTCTTTTCTTGCTCCACCAGTTGGTCAGATCTCTTACTTCCCTAAATTAGATAGATGAAACCTATTTCAGTGCAATAGGCGGCAGAAAAGGAAAGTTGTTTTGATGAGAAAAAAAAGAAGCCATGACAAAATGATAAGAAGAATAGATATCACATTCAAAATTGAGCCTACATTTCTCAAAACACCACAGTAATAGATCATTTAAACAAATACGTCTGTTTCTGACCAAATTAGACTAAGGGTATATTTAATTAAGATAAGAGTCAGCCTATACAGTATGCAGGGGCTAATATCTGATTATAGATGCATAGCAATCAACCAGCCAGAACAAAATATTCACGACAATTTTTCAATGAGCACCCAATGACAAATAGCCAAAATACCTTCAGCTTTGCCGGGCTACCACCTTTTTCTTGTTCGCTTTCACTGTCACTGCCCGAGTCAGAATCTGCATTATTGGAGTAAATGTGATTGAGGACACCTCAAGACAAACTCATGATAAAGGAAGCTTTATGACAAGTGGGACTATCAGAAGTCCAAGCAGGAACAATTACTCAAACGTTTGGCCACACAAACAAGACATGATGCATGTATTGTATATGCTTATTCTGAAGATAAGATAAGATTGTTGCAAATTAGCAGAAGGGTAAATTGCAGAATGGTATCCTGCTTGTTCGTCAGTTAAGGACATGAATAACAGTCACCCCAATTAAAGTTTCTATAATACTGATAATCTACTCTCCCAGAAGATCAAAGAAAAAGAGGGAATATTGTTGAATGCATGAGCAACGCATACTGAGTAGTGCGCATCTGACGGTAGAGGTGCACCTACAGTGAAGTATAATTGTGCGTACTTCTGGTTCAATGCCTCATTAGCCAAATTCAACTAAAAGTCTACTCAAACATAATTAACTTGAAGCTCAAACGTCACAAAAGTTGACATAAGGAAATACACAAGTGTTTGAAGTAACCAGAACATTCTTGCAAAAATATATTTGTTTACAAGGACGTATATCATTCTAAAGAGAGTATGTAAGCACAGAGGAGCACAGACCGCTGGAAGAAGATCCAGAGTCACTGCTGGAACTACTTGGGCTACCACACTTGTTAGGTTTGTTGTGTGCATCTTTTTCTATCAATATAGGGGATGCATTCCCGCAAATATCTACATCCTCCTCAACTGGCTCGCCACCTGCAGACAAAAAGTTCTAAGACTACTGTGATGTTGCATAAAACTAAGCATTGTCAATGGACCAGGAATAAAACCTTTGCAGGGATTTGTAGAGGAGTGGCTAAGTCCGGATACATTAGCAGCCTCATTCTCAGAAGGCTCAGATTTTGCCTGTTGGCTCTGCTCTCTCTCTTGCAAATACTTGTCAACATGTTTCTTCAGCTCGAATAGTAGGTCATCACTGACAGCATGGATATCAATCTCTATTTCTCCATCACCAAGCTGATCTGTATTGTTGTCAATGCATTGCTGCAACAAATCAATGATGTGTGAAGGTACCTCCGGATCCTCAGACAAAGATGCCAGACAGTTCCCAAATGATTCTTTCTCCTCAAATGTCATTTTTGGCTTTGCAGACTCTGTTGGTCTAACAGACTCTGTTGGCCTCACACACTCTGTTGACACCTCACTGCAGTCCACAGGGGGAGTCTTCCTCCTCTTCGAGTCAGCCCTGTCAACCTCAACGTGCGCCTCTGTGGCAATGGAAGCCAGCTTCTTTTCAATCGTCCTCCATCTTGATTCAAACATCTTGTTTAGTTGAATGGCATAATCATGCACGACATGCCCACGAGGATTGTAAGTCATCGCATTTGAAAATGTCAGCCGTACATCAGCTGCAAAATCAGATGGACTCATGTAGGAACCAGAGTCTAGCTTATTCCTGATGGTTCCAAGATCCATCGGGTTCTTGATGATTTGAAAATAATCTGGTATATTCAGCTTAACAGCATCAACCGGGGTGTCAAATATGTTACTGCATTTCTGAGTCATCAGCTTTTTCAGAATAGCATCGCATTGCTTAAAAATCGCATCCTCAGTCAACACTGTGGAAGCCTCAGGTCGGGGCTTTGTAGGCAAGAAACGCCCCTTGGCACCACGGACCACATGGTTACCACGCTGTCCCTTCTTACCTCGAGGGGCAGCCGAGGACGAAAGTGCAGGTGCTCTATTGACAGGGACAGGAACAGCAAACTCCGGCTTTTTGAGGAGATTCCGGACCGAATCAAGCTCTGTACGGAACCTCTTCCGGAGATGCCTCCTCTCAGAGGAGGACATCTTGGCTGGGACGAAAATCTCCCGCTTGACATCGAAGCCGTCGCTGTTTAGGCTGATGCACTTGCGCTTGGGGGCCGACGAGTCCTCAGAGTCAACACGAACGGGACTGCCTGCTGCACCCTCCGACTCGCCAACAGTCTCTGCATATCCCCGGGGCGCCGCCAACGCCACGCCCCGAAACGCCATTTCGTCGTAACCCCGCTTAATCTGCCTCTGCTGCCCAAACTCCATGAGGACCGTCGGTGTCATGTGCCCGGGCGCCAGATCTGTTCACCATTGACAACCATAGAGACCAAGATTCAGTCGCACGGAAGGAAAACTTGAACTTAGCAGAATCAAATGCCAAATTTGAACTTTCCGTACAGCAAGATGTAAGAAAACAACAGAAACGCAAACCGTATTCAAAAGTTCCCTCCAAAACCTATTCCTACACCTAGACCTAATTCGAATTCGAAACCCGCCCCGCCGCGCACAAATCCGACCGCGCAACCCTCAAATCCTCCAATTCGCGCCCAGAATCGACGACTACCCGCACGAAACCGAAGAAACCCCCGAGGGGAAAACAGCTCAGGGAAAAATCGAAACGGAGAGAGGTTGCGAACCACGGGACCTGAAGAAGCCGGATCTGAAGAAGGCGAAACCCTAGGCTGGGGATCCGCGGCGGACGGCGGCGTCCTCCTCGCGTGCGCCCGCCGGCGAGCCGGATCTGCGCCGGAGACCGGCGGATCTGGGGGCGCGAGGTGGCCGCCGGCTTGAGACGCCTCCCCGCCTTATCCTCTTCTTTTTTCCTTCCTTCTCTTTTTTTTTTCCTCCTCGCCTCCTTTCGAGTCGAACCGTCTCCTGCTTATCCTTTTCCTTCCCGAAGCGACTCGAGCCGAGCCGAGAGCCGAAGTGGAGATCCGCGCGGGCGAGGGGGAAAGCGAAGCGAGAGACCCGAAACGGAAGCGAAGCGATGCGACTGTGACGCGCGAGGGGCGGACGCCCTCGCGGGCAGTATTTATAGGCGGCTGGGAGGCCGCGGGTCGGATCCGGGCCGTCGGCTTCGCGGGGATCGGACGGACCAGGGGTTAGATCTGCGCGTGGGCCCCACCCGGGCCGACGTGACGTGGAGCGGGGAGCGCTTTGACTTTCTTCGAGAAGGTCCGTGCGCGGACGGGGATCGCCACCCACACTGAGTATGACGTGTGGGGCCTACACAAATCCGGGTCCACATGTCAGTGGCTCTGTGAGGTTCGTGCGGGGTGGGTGGTGCGCGAGATCGGCCGTCTTTTGTCGAGCACGCGGGATCTGGGTACGGTTTGGGCGCGCGGGGAAGGAGGTGACTTGGAGGAGAAGGCTTGGTGCCACGTGGAAGGAGTTGCGTGGCTGGGTTATTGGAGGGAAAGGATGTAACGGGTACGGGTTAGGTACCGGAAGAGAAAAACGGAAGGTTTGCTCGTTGCTCCGTTTTCGATGCGATTTCCTTTTACAAAAAAAATAATAAGGCCCATATTTGGCCCAAGATATACATGGGCCGAAAATTAGGGGGGGTTGTACAGAATGTAAATTATGACTGCTAAGGCCCTAAAAGGCCTCTTTTTTTGTTTTAGCAGCCCAGTATATTTTAATTTGTAACGTGGCGCATACGATGATGCTTTTTCATAATCAAAACTACTGTTCAGTTAATTTATGCACGTATTTTCTCATTTCAACCGATTATTACCATTTCTCATTTAATTTTATTTTTTATTTAATCCCGTGAAAAACTTTATAAATAATTATATTTTGGATGGAGAGAGTAAATGCTAATTTTTCAAAATAAAAATGGTCACAAGATGATAATGTCAATGTGTCGGTTAATTAGCTTATGCTTACCGAACGACGCCGATAGACATATCAAACGCGACCTTATCAAAAAAGAAAAATAATGTGCTTTAACGCTAGTCGATTTGTTTCATCGCCTTATATTTTATTTTCATTTTTTTAAATAATTTATGGTTGTGTGTTTTCATTTCTATTATTAAAAAAACAAGAGGGAAAACTCCACTGCTGCATACGGCAGCGGTTCAACTCAGCGTGTACATTAGCATATGCTCAAGTACATGGAAGCATATGCTGCGCGCGTCCATCCATCCACACCGACGACGACGACGCGCTGTACCTACGTGTGCACCCAAACATTCGAGCGCAGGGCGTCGGACACGGCGGATCGACCAACGAGTAGCCAATCCCCTTGCACGCGCGCCCAAAAGTTGCACTTTGTCACGTGGGGCGATGGGTCTTGCGCCTTGGATCCTAGCAGCGCGGGGGAAAACAAAAACACATGCCAGCTAGCTCCCATATGCATATGCACACAACACAGCTCGTGCTAACCGGCGACGGCACACAGTATAATCCTCACATGAGTCATGAGTGCCATCCTGCCAGTCGCGACCCAAAATCGTCAAACGCACGCCTCACCTACCTGCACCCCGTTCGTGCACGAGAACGGGGTAGGATGGCCGTCAGATCTACATCCAGCGGGCCCATAATCTCCGGTGACGTCATGAGACGTTTGCTCTAAGACTAGGCTGTGGAAAAGCGAAAGAAGCAACCAAAAGTAAATTATGGTAAAAACTTATTCTTAGCAATTTAAAAATAAAAGAACTTACGGTAAAAAGATGGGTTAATTGGATAACTACTTTAATTATGAAAAATATCATTACTAATTATCTATTTAAAGACATGTTATTATAATTTGATAAGAAGACATGTCGTTGCTTACCATTTCAATGCAACTATAAAAATGTTTCGACTAAATTACCCTTCCTCTTTCCTTCACCTCCTTATTTCTTGCACAGGAACCTCCGCCACACGTGCACCACCGTTGCAGGTGAACCACCCCTTCGTGTCCTCCTCCTCTTTCACGTTTTCCCCTGCATCACAGGGGATCTCCGAAAGAGCAACAATCAAATCTGAGCTTGAAAGGGCCGCCATAAAACGCTCCCTTGTCAAAGGCAAAGTAATCGTAGTTGCCGAGGTCTTCGTCGGGCAGCACCACTTTTGTCGTCAAAAAAGAGGACGACAAGATCTGCAACCTACTCTGATGAGCTCGATGGGGTGGTCAGTGATGAAGAGGTTGTGGCTCTATGGCATGGGAATGGTTGGTGACAAGTGGAAGGGGTCGACAAGTGCGGGGAACAATGAGAACGTCCGGGGAGATGGGCTTGATGGAGATCGCTGGATCAGACCGATTGAAAGAGATGATAGAGATTAGTGAGATGGAGAAGAAAGAAGGGGTGAAGAAAAGAGGAAAGGGTAATTTGTTTAGAATTCTTTTATAATTGCATTAAAAGAATATATGGTGTTATATCTCCAATTTTAATCTAATTATAATGGTATATTTTTGAATAGACGAATAACAATAATTTTTTAAAAAATTATAATTGGCATGGATTTAATTAACCTAAAAAATCGCAAACACGATGGAAGGGAAATGGTGAGCGGTGTATCGTCGTGGGGGGAACGTGTGGCTCGTTCATGATGAATTTTTTGCATTTTTAATTTTTTTTAAAGATTTACAAAAAGAACTTGCGAGATTGAAAAATTTCAAATCTAATCTCCTCCCGCCTCCGGGAGGCGTGAGGAGGAAAAACGCCTCCCGGAGGGCGAAGAATCCGACGTGGCGGACGGCCGTGCGGGCCGCTCGCCGCGCGGTGGTTATTTTGCGGCGGCCCTTCCCGCCCTTGGGAAGGGCGTTTTCACGTGCACGGGGGCCGCTGCAAAATGCGGAGGCCGGCCTTTTGCGCGGCGGCCCTTCCCGCCCTTGGTAAGGGCGTTTTCACTGTGCACGTGGGCCGCTGCAAAAGGCGGTCGCCTGGCATTTTTGCAGGCGGCCCCTTCCCGCCCTTACCAAGGCGTTTTCACTGTGCCCAAACCCTAATTGCCCGATCGACATCGACCCACTCTCTCGTGTTGTTTGAGATGTAAAATGTTATCGTCGTATTTTGTGCTAATATAACAAATCCATTGGATTTGTGGTATTGTTGCAAATGTAATCGTCTTCGTGATTTGTCGTATTGTTTGAAATGTAAATGTTATCGTCGTAAGGATGCAAATGTAAATATTGTTGCAAGTGTAAATGTTCGAGGTATCGTACATATGTTGTTTGCATAACTCGTGAACATATTATTTTAACCAAGTTAACTTAGTTGCAATGGTTAAGCGGTTGTTTGTCACGGTGTTACATAACCCATTAGGTACGGATGATGCAATACAACTAACTCATCCCCCACGAGTGAAGGCTCGGCTACCTACGAACCGTTCAAGGGCGATAAGCTTGTCATCAATTTTCTCTTTCCTTCTCGGCGTTGTACTCCTTTTGAGTTTCACATTCGGTTACTTTTAAGCCGTTATATTGGGGAATGACATTGTCGATCCACCTAGTGAATCCACACCTTCTTTGAATGCCCCGGTAAAGAAACACATGTAATCAGTTAGAGAGCCACTAGAGCGAAGACGTTTGCATAATTGATAAAATGAAAGACGTACAACGAAGTCATTGTCTAAGTTGGGGCAAATGAAGTATCTCCGACCATATGTTCGTGGTTCAAATGAGGTAGCCATCTTGCAACGATCCCTACAACCGCACATAGGACGCTCCGACCATTTAGGAAACCCAACGGGTTGTTCCTCCATGCTAAGCTTGCGATTTCGACGCGACGTTCATACTCCATCCAAGCCTGAATGAATTGTTCGGTGGACTCGGGTTGTGTTACCGTCGACCGATCGAAGCGGGTTTAACCGTATCGATCCAATCTTTGTATGGACACCGACGTACATCCTCCTGGTTGCACATTTTTTATGGTAGGAGTTAAAAAATGGAACAAGCGAAAAGGTTAAAGAAAGAAAAATTATACTCACGACAAAATCATCATCCGCAATCTCGGGACACACGAAGCATCTTTGTCCTCTAGTTGCTTGTCTTATGGATCTTATCACTTGGCAACGTAGACCACGGTGGCATTCGGACGTTCCCGCCATGTGGGTAGTGCCGGTGATCCATAGGCCGGTCCAAAGCTTCGGCGCGAACTCGACGTTGGTACTCGGCCTTCCGTTGAAGGTAGTCGACCTTGTTTCGCTAAGTGGGTAGTAACATGTTCCGTCGGTTCGTGGGTTCTCCGTATCTATCCACTCAACGAAGTTGCACACCCGACGATATGCCTGCATGAGGTGTTAACACGATGTACAATCAAGTTAGCGTTTTCGCGTGAAGATTTTGTAGATGAAAGCGGTGCGGATAAGCCATACCCGATCAATGTTGGCGCATTGGAAAAATCGTCTCCCCGGTTTCGGAGGAGGGACGACGTAAGTATGCAGCCATCTCCACAATGGCATAACGGACGGTCACACCATGGTGGAATAAAACCGCTCAAAGGATGGAGTCGCCGGTGGAGACGCTCAAGGAATGGATGATATGAAGATCTCATTGCGGGAGTAAATGTAGAAATGAGAAAGCAGATTTGAAGAGCTCGTATTCGGATCTAGGCAATATATAGTGCAGGGAGGTGACGGTTCGCATCTATGTATCGTTTATGTGTGTCACGGGGCATCTATGTTTCTGAATTCTTCGGGCATTTTTTGTATGTATGTCCGCGCTCATCGCATTTGCTGCAACGTAGGGTCCTTCCCCCGGCCTCGGACTCGTCCATGTCGTTTCTGATGCGTCTCGACTGACGACGTCCCTTTTTCATCCTTAACTTCGATGGATCTGGAATGTAGAACACTTGTGGCCGCAGTGTTGTGTACGATCCAGATATCCCAAAACCATATATCTCCTCCTTCCACGTATGAAAAATTGATTCTTTCCTGTAGTACTGTGACACATAAATATCTGGAACTATGCCGTAGTCCCCAGCTGCGGCAAGGACGTGTGAGCAAGGCAGATGTCTAAGCTTCGGCTTCATACATGCGGCTACAACCACCATCCGCATGAAGCACACATTCTGCACGGCTTGAACACGGTTGATGCCTCGCCTTCTCCCGTCGACACACATGATCTCGCATCAAGAACTTGGGTTCCTTGGGGATTACTCGTGCTTCATAGCCTTGAATTTTGTCTTGCATATATTTCGTCACCACGTTGCCAAATACAATTTTGTTATCGACCATTAAAGGGGATATTTTCTTAAATCTATCCCTAAAATATGTCTGCGTGCCATGAAGGATAAATTCCACAATACCCACCAATGGAAGCCCCTAACTCCTCGCATCACCCGGTTGTACACCTCGGCCGGGTTCGTTGTCATTATACCATATCGAGCTCCGTCGGTGTCATACAACAGAGACCACTTTTCTTTCGGTTCATTCTCTATCCGTGGGAGAAATTACGTATTGATGGTGCGAGACCTCCTTCTCATTGTTGGCGGGTCATTATGCAATGGACCAAGAGGTACACAGGCTCGTCAACTTGTGGCAAACGAGATTGCTCGTCGGTTTGCTTCGTTGTCGGCTCATCCAACCTTTTCCACATCTCATTGAATTTTTCTCTTGATTTTGACCACATAGCCTCTTGAATAGATCCATCGGTGCTTGTTCTTGAATTGTTTGTAGAAATTGGCTCCCATATGACGCATGCACCACCTACTCCGAACATCACGCCACCTAGTGGAAGTCCCTCTCGGGCCAACCATTCGAAGGTAGTCGATTGCCCTCGGCATGCCGGCATGACGATCATGTATAAGACAAACATTGGGCCTCATACGAACGACTTGGCATCGAACTCTCTCCAAGAACCAATACCGGCTTTCGGTGTTCTCACTCTCGACAAATGCAAACGCCATAGGTAACACTGGTTGTTCCCATCGCTCCAATCGCCGTCGTATCGACCTCTGTATTTCCCAGTCGAAAGGTTCCATCTATGCACGCACGGGCGACGGTGAACAAATGCGTTGATGCAAGCACCTATCGAGAAAAAGGCTCTTTGCAGCACGCTCTTGCTCGAATCATTAGATGACGAAAATGTCGAATGTCGTAGTAGGTATTGGGGTTTCTCGAGCAATGGTGGCTAATAGACGAGGTAAATTGTCATACGATGCTTCAAATGTGCCATACCTCATCTCCAATATCTTTTGTTTCGCACTCCAAGCCTTCGCATAGCTAATAGTATACTTGAATTTGTTCTCAATGTGCTTAATAATGGAGCCTGGTTCAAAATCCGTGTTTTTAACAACATGGTCAGTACATCTCACCGGCAACAAACGCCGAGGTGATGTTGCGGTGGTACTTATCAACCCCAGCAAGACATGTGTGCTCACCAACAATGCTCACTTTCCAATAGTCATTCCATTTTCCTTTGTATGCATGAACGCGCCACGGACAATCATCCTTCATACACTTCACATCATACACATAGTTCGTAGACTTCACCACCCTAAACTCTCTATGCAAAGACACGCCCAATGCTTCTTGCCTCTTTCATGTCTTCCTTATGAGCATACCTAGCACCCTGGATGACCTCGTTATCTTTGTATTCAAATGAAACATGCCGCCCTTCCGAGATAACAAGCCGAGAGAAATCGGCTTGTTCCCAATCGACGGGCATGACATCTTCTTCCTCGTCCAGATGATTCATCGCCCTCCCTGCTCATTTTCAGAATCCTCCCTCTCCATTTCTTCAACAATTGCTTCGATTCTCTCTCCTCGTCCGCCACGCCAATCGCCTCCTCTAAGCTTGCTTCATTGCTTGGACCTTCGCCATACTCTGTTTGCATTGTATTACGCTATCGATTTCGTGCGGTGCAACAAAAATAACAAGGGGCCATGACCTTTCAAGTGCCATGTCCACATAACGTCTCCACGACTCGGTGTTATCAATAGGCATAAGTTCCCAATAATATCCTTACATTTGCACGACTAACTACAACGGATAGAGACATTGTGTTCACTCTTGTATCCACTTTAAATCCACGTAGCAACCAACTATACACGACTCAAATGTTTTCTCGCCCGGCCTATCGATGCCCTTTGATTTCATCCTAAATTCGACAAATCTACACCTTCGGACCGTATCTAACGTTGCCTTCACCGTGAACTATCGAAATATGATCTTACTTGCCATAGTGCCGACAAACAAATTGAAAGCGAGTTTATTCCATACTACGAATATATTTCCTAGATGATTACGTGCCTAACTTAATTTCTTTAACAATATGTTCTCGGTCTACATCTTAAATTTTCCCAAATCGATTTGTTCGTTCCATCTACCGCCAATCGTAAATCGTTCATTTCAGTTTGCCAAATTTTATAAACTAAATTTAATTCACTCGTAGTTTATATCTAAACATATTTTGATCATCAACAAAATTATACGTACGATTTTCTATAGTGCTTACCATCTCGCTCACATAATTTACACTTACATCCAAACACATTCTACCTAAGTTGATCTATCTATTCTACCTATGTTAATGTCCATTAAATATCCTTGTTGATCTATCTATTCTTCCTATGTTACCGTCGATTAGATTATCTACATTGATCTAAATTAAACCATCTGTTTTACAAATCTATAACAAATTATTCAATACCTATTTAAATATTACAAATTTATATTTTTTCTAATATTTCATTTACATACTAGCTAACAAACAAAATAATGCCGAGATATTGCATTTACCTCCAATGAAGTACGCAATCCGGCGGGGCTTCGCGCGCTCCTCCTCTTCCTCACCTCTCTCTCTCGGTCTTTTCTCGGATTTGGAAAGGTGTAAATGAGGTTGAAATGATTGAGAGTCGGCATATCGCTCTGGTAAAAACGCCCTTGCGAGAGGCGGGAAGGGCCGCCGCAAAATGCCGGGCGGCGTGGCAATTTTGCGGGCGGCCCCCTGTAAGCACGGTGAAAAACGCCCTTGGTAAGGGCGGGAAGGGCCGCCGCAAAATGCCAGGCGGCGGCCTTTTGCGGGCGGCCCCGTGCACGGTGAAAACGCCCTTACCAAGGGCGGGAAGGGCGCCGCAAAAGGCCGCCTCCTGGCATTTTTGCGAGGCGGCCCCGTGCACGGTGAAAACGCCTTCCCAAGGGCGGGAAGGGCCGCCCAAAAAGCCGCGCGGCGGACGGCCGTGCGGGGCCGTCTGCCACGTCGGATTCTTCGCCCTCGGGAGGCGTTTTTCCTTCACGCCCTTCAGAGGCGGGAGGAGATTAGATTTGAAATTTTTCAATCTCGCAAGTTTTTTTAAATCTTTAAAAAAAATTAAAAATAAAAATTCCGTTCATGATAGGCGGTGCCATGTTTTCAGGGATCGAGCGGCAACTTTTGTGCTGATAGCGTGCGTCCTGCCGGCCGTCGTTACGTGGGGCAGGCCGCTTATATGCTGGCGCAATTAATTGCAAGAAGCTGACCGGTGCCGGCACTGAGGACGTCCACGCTGCGGTGCAGTACAGTCTCCGTTTGTTTACAGTGACCGACAATCATGAGGGCGCTCTATACCCTTCCAGCCTTCATGATTGCTGACAGCTGCAGCTGACTTCCTCGCAGCTGCAGCAGCAGCAGCTGCAGTGACATCTCCTTTCACATCCTCTGCTTCCTCGCCATCCATGGAGAAGGTGGCAGTAGTAGCTGGCAGCCTCTTCCGATCTCCTCCTCCGTCACTTCGGCACTGACACTGCTTGCTTGCCAGTGATGAGGAGGTCGTCTCAGGGGAAGAGCTCCGGCAACGTCGCCGGCGCCGGTGTTGGCGGCGTACGGAGGTATGATGTGCACGGTGCGAGGAACACGGGCGGCGGTGGTAGTAACTTGCTGGCCTGCTACGTGAAGGCGGCGAAGCCGAGGCCGTCCAAGTGGGACGACGCGCAGAAGTGGCTCTCCCGGGCGGCCGACGATGACGGCTGCCGCGCTACCCGGCGGAGGAGCTCCTGTGCCAGCGCCGAAGACGGGCTGCTGCTGCCGTCGCGGCCGGCGCGGAAGGGGGCCGGAGGCTGGCGCTCCTGGAACAACGTGGAATGGGAGGGCGCGCCCGCGGCGCCGGCGCTGAAGGACGCGCACGGCGAAGAAGGGGAGGACACCAAGACGGTGGACGCCGTGCAGGCGTACGTGCCGCAGCAGTGCGTGGTGTCGCTGAGGGACGTCGGCACGGATATGACGCCCGGCGGGAGCAAGGAGCCGTCGAGGGCGAACACTCCCCGCGTCGTCGCACCGCCGGCGGCCGCCCGTGTCGTCGCGCGAGGCACGGCTTCGCCTGGGCAATGCGGCGGCGCCAGCGTGGCGGATCTCCGGGCGGCTCGCAAGCGCGCGGATCAGGGGCACGACGAAGCCGCGGGCATGAGCACGGCCGTGTCGCCCGCGACGGCGTGGGGCGACGCGGAGCGCGCCAAGTACATGGCCAGGTGACCGATCGCGTTCGCTGCTCATCCATTTTCTTTATCTCCGTCTCCGTTGATACCAGCAGATGTTAGTAACAGAAAAAATGTTCTTTTGCCTGTTCTCCGTCGAAAACTAGCAAATTCGACTAGAAATTTAGTTGTTCCTTCTATTTAACACATGGTTAAATTCGATGGAATTATGAAAACCTACCGCAAAAAAGGGCTAAGCTGTGCTTTGCATGTGCAGTCACAGTGCGCAGCACTTTTCTCGTTAGCAAGTTCTTTTGTCGGACAAAGACAATAACAGATCAGTGCTGAACTGTCAGCTAGAAGCACTGAGACAACGACATCCTCTGAAAAGCTTGAAACCAAAAGCAAGCAGCTACTACCACTATACTTGTCTACTCACGTTTGCATCGTGCCATTGTCATTTTTTTTCTTGTCAGGTACAGGCGCGAGGAGATGAAAATCCAGGCGTGGGAGAATCGGGAGCGGCGGAAGGCGGAGCTGCAGATGCGGATGGCGGAGGAGAAGGCGGAGCGGATGAGGCTGCGCGCGCAGGCGAGGACGGCGGGCAAGCTTGCGACGGCGCAGGCGGAGGCCAAGGCGCGGCGCGCGCGCGCCAAGGCCGAGCTGGCGCTGGGCCGCCCGGGAGGTGGCAAGGGGTGGCTGCTCGCGCGGAGCGCGAGCTGGAGCAGCGGCCGCTCGCTCTCATCCTCTTCGCTCTCGCTCAGGCTGCCGCTGCTGTGCAGCTGAGAGAATCCACTGCCACAGTCAAGGCTTGTGTTGTGGTGTGATGTGGATTTGAGAGTTTGCTCTTCTGTTGCATGTTGTTTCCTGTGTTGCTTTGGACAATTTTTATGAGCTATGTCGATGGTGGTTTCTTCTGATGTTGTACCCACCAGGCAAAGAATTCATCTCGTACCACGAATGAAAAATATATAATCTTGTTATACGAATAAACCGATGTTTATATATATCCCTTACCATTTTGTTATTCGGTATCAAGTATCAACCAATCACGGCATGTTGGGTGTAATGGTCTGTGCCATTTTTCAATTCAAAGCATGTCGTATGTAGTGTGACTCTTTCTTTGACCTGTCAGGTCGGCCACTAGCAGTCCACTCTCGTCGTCAGGGCCCCACATGTCATTGAGCCGAATGCCCCGGCGCCGCGTACGCGAAGGTTAGTGGGAAACCGGCAAAGCAAACCGCACGATAAGAACGCGGCCGACGTGCGCCTGCGTGCCCGACTTGGCTTCCTCCTCTCCTCCCGCAACCCGCGCACGATTCGGTTCCTTCCTCTCGTCGCGCCCGCCTCTCCCCCTCGAATCCCGATCAGCTTCGACGCGGCAGGCGGAATTCTCCACCGCTGCAGCAACCCGCAACCCCCAGTTCGATTCGGCTGCGAGGTGAGGCCCGATCCCCCAATTCGGTCGGAATCACGCCCAATTTTTATCTCTATAGGGTTTGGTTTCGGTCCGAGGATTTGTAGTTTGGTGGAGAATTTCTCCTGGAATTTCTAGGGTTCGGTTGCTAGGGTTTGTGGGGGAGAGCGATTCATGGCTGCGGGGAGCCATGGGGGGTACAGGGGCTACGAGGTGGCGAGGGAGCGGGAGCACGACCTGGGGGTGTCTAGGAGGAGCAAGGATTACTACCGCCACCCGAGCCGCCACCGCGACTCGGAACGCCGCCGTGATGGGGGGCGCAGCAGGAGCCGGGAGCTGTCGAATGGGTACAGCCATCGCCGGGATTCGCCGCATCCACCACCGAGGAGGCGTTCATCAGAAAGGAGGACGGAAGACAGGGAGCCCGGCGAGGTCTCGGGTGGGAGTGGCTCAGAGAGGTCCGGCGAGACCCCACTGAAGGCCAGGGAGCGGGGGGAGAATGGTGTCTCGCGAGTCGGCAAGGAGGAATCGAAGACATCCCCGAGTAAGAAGAGGAAGCAATCTCCAGTAATTTGGGACAGGAATGGTTCAAAGCTTCAGGCTCAACACCCTGTGAGGGGCATTAGAGAGGTAGATGCTGTAGTTGCTGAGATTATTATGCATCAGTCGCATTCCTTGCCTGTCGTAAGCTCACCGTCCAGCATAGGTGATGGACACTCATCAATGATCTTGGATGTGCCAGTTGATTCACATAAGACACAGGAGCATGAGAAGAACAGAATTATGGACGAGGAAGAAGAGGGATACCCAACAAAGAGAAACATTCTGACCTCAAGATGGGCAGACGCTGACGACGAGGAGGAAAAAGTGTTTGTGCCCAAGAAAAAGAAGAGTGTGTCACCTGTTGACTCGATTGAACGAGGGTCCACAAAAAAGGTTACAAGTCCTGAGCTTGGAGAGGTGCTGGTGTATAATTCAGTGGGGAACTCCTCAAGGTCATCTGAGTCGGGGGTAGTACAGGGTAGTGCAAACTGGGACCTTGAAGTAGAGAAGGGTGACAACATGGATGTTGAGGAGGAGGCTGGTGATGGTTATCCTGGTGGTCATTTGCTGGATTCTGATTCTGAAGGTGAGGAGTGTAGGTCTGAAACCCCTGAGTATACACGGTCCCCACGTAGGTGCATTAATATGCTTCAAGGTTGTAGGAGTGTTGATGAGTTTGAAAGACTCAACACAATCAATGAGGGTACTTATGGAGTTGTATTTAGGGTGAGGGATAAGAGAACTGGTGAGATTGTTGCGCTGAAGAAGGTCAAGATGGAGAAGGAAAGGGAAGGTTTCCCACTGACTTCACTCAGGGAAATAAATATCTTGTTATCCTTCCACCACCCTTCGATTGTGGAAGTCAAGGAAGTAGTTGTTGGTAGTGGCGACAGAGATATTTTCATGGTGATGGAATACATGGAACACGATCTTAAGGGTGTTATGGAGACAATGAAACAACCGTATAGTCAAAGTGAGGTCAAATGCTTGATGCTTCAGCTATTAGAAGGTGTGAAGTATCTTCATGACAATTGGGTACTTCATAGGTAATGGGCAATCACTAATTTTCTTCTCCTTTACACATTTTCTAGAATTGTTTTTGATGTTAGATTCTAATAATTTGTGTTGTTCCATAGGGATCTCAAGACATCTAATCTTCTCTTGAACAACCGCGGTGAGTTGAAAATATGCGATTTTGGACTCTCTCGTCAATATGGCAGCCCGTTAAAGCCTTACACTCAGTTGGTTGTGACTTTGTGGTACAGGTAAGTCATTAGTCAGTGTATAGTATCAGACAACCATTCTAACTCAAAATTCATCTTATCCATGGTCTTACTACGCACTTCTTATGACTGCAGGGCTCCAGAACTACTTTTAGGAGCAAAGGAGTATTCTACTGCTATTGATATGTGGTCCTTGGGTTGCATTATGGGAGAACTCTTATCAAAAGAGCCACTGTTCAATGGGAAAAGCGAGATAGATCAACTTGATAAGGTATATGGTTTTGACTTTTGTCTATCCATATCTTTACTTTGATTAAGGAAATCTTATGATAGAGTGAATTCCATTGCAGATGTTTAAAACACTTGGCACACCCGATGATAGTATATGGCCTGGTTATTCTAAGTTGCCTGGTGCCACCGCCAAATTTGGCAAACAAACGTAAGTGCCAACTCATTTCTTATTGCTGTTGGTTTGTTTATTTGGTTCAGGCAGTTTTTGTACCATAGAGAGTCTTACTCTTATTCCTCCCCTCAGGCACAATAGATTAAGGGACAAGTTTCGAGCTGTATCGTTCACTGGTGGGCCGATGTTGTCAGAAGCTGGATTTGATCTGCTAAGTAGATTACTGACTTATGACCCTGAGAAGGTAATACACTCAATAGAGCAAACCATCTGATTCTCATATCCTCATTTTGTATCTGACTGAACATGCTTGTTTCTTTCATGCAGCGTATATCAGCAGATGATGCCTTGAATCATGAATGGTTTCACGAACTACCTCTGCCTAGATCAAAGGATTTCATGCCAACATTTCCTGCTTTAAATGAGCAAGACAGGTACGAGTGATTTTGCTTTTGGCTTCTAATCTATCATCCTGATCTGAAATTTGCGATTTATGTGGTTTGTAATATTGTATTTTCAAAACATGTAGGCGCTTCAAGAAACATATGAAGAGCCCTGATCCTCTGGAAGAACAGCGGATGAAAGAACAAGGGAACAATGGAGATTGTGGCCTTTTTTGCTAAGCTTGAACCATTACTTTAGGTCTGCTGTGGATGCTAATTTGCAGCGTGGAATCAATGGAAGTGCATGTCTTCCAAGGTGAGATATCCACTGAATGAAGTATCTCGTCTTCTTGGTGCCTGCGACAACTGATGGCGTTCTTTAGCAGGCATATGACAACTGATGGGGGATAACATGTCTCCTTATGGTCCATCCTAGCCATTATATCGTTGCAGGGTTACTAGCTTAGCTCTTTCTCAGACTACTTCTGGTCACAATCTAATCCGCCTGCATTATAAGGTGTGCAGATCTAACCCACCTGCATGATCTGGCCTATTAACTTCTATCTGGTGCACCAGTTTTGCTTCTGAAATTTCTGACTGTAAAGTACCTTAGCTTGGTACTTTGTAAATAATGATCGACAGGACCTTTTCATTTTTTTCTGTGCAACGAGCACATTTTCTTTTGATCTTCGCATTTTGTTTGCAAGAGATGGATGGAGCAAAGAGGGAGGGTGCATTATGCTTTTTGACGAGGAAACTGGTACATAGTAATGCGAATTGTAAGGTAATATGCTGAGGAATTTATGTCCACTGATGTGTTGTATAAGTGAAATGTATCTTTAATCTTTTTTACTGTACTCTGCAAGATTACTTCAGTTGCTCCCCGAAGCTGCTCGAAAACTAGCTAAGTTATGAAACTGGTCAGACAAAATTGATCCACCACTTTCTGGAATGAAACAATACCTGTCAGATTTTTCAATATCATTTGCTTGCTACAATGATGTATCGAACAATAACTGACTCTATCTACTTCTAATCTTGTATATAGAAAAATCAATCAATTTAATATCATTTGCTTGCTACAATGATGTATCAGACAACAACTGACTCTTATCTACTTCTAATCTTGTACAGTATAATAGAAGAAATCAATCATCTAAGGACGTATGATTGTATTAATTTATCTTTGGACCATTTTTCTTGCATTCATTTTTTGTAATAAGTGACAGCCCAATTGTTTTAGGATACAAAAATGTATTTTCTTCTATTTCTGTTATTGTTAGTTGTACCGAACACATGAATCTCAAAGCAATTGTCTATTTCTCCTTCCCACCCTGTTATCATTGAACAATTTATGTGCTGTTCTCTCCCTCTGTGTTCAGTTTTTTTAACCTGTGAATTGTGATGAATTTCGGCAGTAATTAATATTAATCGCAGGAAGAGTTCTTTGTTTTTCTCTTCATATTTTCTTCTAATGATCTACCTTTTTAATTATAGGCTGCTAGACTTTTATCAACCAAATCATTATTCATGATAAAGGTGAAAGATGTGAAATGTGTTTAACTCTGAGGTGCTGGCTTTTCCCTCATGAATAGGCAATTCTCACTGATCTTTGATTCATTTTGCTGCCCTGTTGCAGTATGTTCAGTTTAAATCATTTGCTTGCGCTTTACAGCTGATTTTAGTGAAGTCAGTGATTCTATGATGTCCATTCTTGCACTTGTCATAGTAATCTACATGTTATATTGACTTATCACTAAAGTTCTCGTCGGACCAGTTAATGATGTTTCTTTACACTAGTTTCAACTTTGAACTACAATTATTTTTTTACTGTAAAACTTGCTGGAGAGTTGATTGGGATCACTGTAAACAACTAAGTGTTCTGTGACACATCTGCAGCTTAAGCTGTGGCTATACCGAGACAGGAAGCTTGATGGACGTACCTAATTGACTTATTTGTGGAAGGCCTCGAGTCTTCATCTGTGATCTGTTACTGTTGTGAATTCTAGTGGTCAGTCTGCTATCTTATTTTCTCAATATATTTGGTGTTCAGTATGCTTCTTGCTAGTAGCTCTTTTTGTATCTGTACACCTGTTTTTTTATTGACAGACAGATATTCTTAACATGTTAATATTTTCAGTCCTGCCCATCCACGTACATGGGACATTATTTTAGTACGAATTACCAGCATAGATGTGTGGATGAATCAGGATTTTGGGCAATCCGTACTTTCTTGTATCTCCTTGTGTCCATGCTTGCAAGTACGGCTCTATGTTCTCCTGCAGAACATTTCATTCTTTCGTTATTCATTTTCAAGTAGAATCATGTCAAGATTTAGTTGCTTGCATTTAATAAAAAAATCGAGTCTAGATTCTGCAATTGTCACCGGGAAACTCATTGTAGACTAATAAAAACAAGGACAACTTTGCTTTTGTAATTCATTTCCACAAATCATTTACTCTTACGCCTACCTTTTTCCTTTTATGTTTTAATAAGATGCAGACTGACCAAGAACAACATTGTTGAGGCGCAGGACTTGTCATGGTTGTCCAATATTTTCGAAGGTTGATTCTACTGATTCCGCCTGCTTTTTATATATATTTACAACTACCCACATTCCTTGCCAGTTGACGCCATGATCCTATTTGTTATCTTCTGCTTTACAATCTTTCAGTTCTGCTTTGCTAATTTTCTACTGTGCTAATATCAATTTTCGTGCTTTACTGGCACTATTTGCACTAATGTTTCTCTTGCGCACACCTGTGAAAAGTTTGATGCCCCTATGGCTAATTAAATTTCTAGTGTCATGAGTTGTTTTAAACTTCTAAGTAAATTTTCTATGAGTAAAGGCTTGGAAAATTTTTATGTCACCAAGTTGCAAATGATCATTATTATACTCAGCCAGTTAAGGCTTGGAAAATAAGGTTACATGTTTAGCATGACAATGCGTGACGTACAGAAAAAAAGCACGCTTGCTGTCAGCAATTATGTTTTCCCGAAGCAAATCAATGTTTCTGGTATTCGATGAACTTTCAGGGCATGCAAAACAGTCTTTATAGCAGGGCTCTTAGGTGTGCCACCTAGGCTCTCAGTTAATATCGACTCAGTGGACTCTTAGCGCCAGATAAGAGGGAATTTCCTTGCATGAGGCTAGAGAAAGGAAAGAAGAAATAATAAAAATATTTTGGTGGATTAATGGTTAGAGAATTCATTGTCTCAATTGTTATATGGGGATAGTCTCTAGATGATGTGTATTGCCGAGGAACCCATACTCGGCTCAACTGTTGTACTTGCCGCATTAGCTCTGTTTGTCCTGAGTAGATCTATCATAATTTTAACCAAGTTTATCGAAAAAACAATAATATTTACTATGTCAAATGAGCACCATTAGTTCCATTGTGAAACATATTTATAGTTTACTTATTTGACATGGTAGATGTTATTACTCTTCTCTACAAACTTTTACATTTGATTTAGTAGAAAATTACAAATGCACTTATTTGACGGAGGTAGTAGTAGTTTCTGTCTAAATGAGGAATGTATCCATGACAGTCAAACCCTTTGCTCCATTGCCTTCATACAAAGAACAATCTTACCAATCATGCTTGGTTCTACCTGTGAAGTATCAACACACTATCCCTCTTGTCAACTCATGGATCTGCACTGCATTTCTTTTTTAATGTCTTCACATTTACTTGTTTTAACCGTCTCTGTTTTTGTGTTCCCTGCAAACTTCACGCAAAGCGACAATGGGCCGTACTCTTGAGTTGCAGAGCTCAGGGACCTTTGTCAAGGCAGGCGTCGGACTTGTTTCCGATGCCGCAGAAAAGCTCAGGCGCTGTTTTTTTTTTTGAGAACTTACCCACAAGGTAAGGTTGTAAAATTCCGTAGCAACTGTTCTCAGTAAATGTGACGGGTGAATACGGTGAATTGGTAAGTTTCACTTTCGCGATGTGGTTTCTGCTTTCGTGCTGGCACGGGAATCATAAGGTTCTCTTTCGTCGGTTTGTTGGTGTGAACCGTGTGTAAAGTTCACAAGTCTGTACTATCATGCTGCATCTCATGCTGCATCAGTCGAATCTCTGAGAAACGGCATGGTCATCAGATGTCTATTGAGAATTAGAGATCTCCGAGCACTATGTATCAGATGTATTAGAACCTTTTTTTTCTGAACACGTACTTGTAGAATTCCAATCACCATACTTTGCCATTCCACAAACAAATATTATCTTTTGTATGCTCTATAATTAGATTGATATGCTTATCTTTTATGCAGTAAATCTAGTTGTATTATGATTTAACGGTGTATATTTTCTTTTTTTAATTAATGTAGGAACTTTTACTTTTCACGGCGAACGTGATATTTTTTAAAGCTATTTTTCAATATAATGGGTACTGGATACTATGCAAGCAAAAGCTATGAAATTGACCAGAAACGCATCCTTTGCTTCCCTACGGAGAAGGCTTAACATCCAAATGCCATGCTTGTCGAGGTCCGAAGATGCAAAAACTTGTCGCTTTCAGTTTCTACAGCCCAATGCTCTCTACTCAGTGGCCACTGGTAGCAGAGCTGGTAGCAACTGGTGGGCCCCCACCCTAATTTGACACTTCCGTTTGTTATCAATTTACTTTAATTGACACTTCTAAAAATAACACGTGTGAGACTATCTACTTAAACGAAAGTGAGTTAAGATGTCAAATAATGGAAACTTACTTCATAGAGCGTCAAATTATCAAATCTCTCTGCCCTGAGTGTCCTCTTCCAGAACAGTCATATCACTCCTCTCTTTCCCGTTATGTTCTGTTGGCTCATCGTCGGTTTCGCCATATTCCTCTTCCCGATCGCTCATCATCGTCGGCAAGGTACTCTCTCTCCGATCCCCTTCCCTTCCCTCTCTCTCTCTCTCTCTCTCTCTCTCTCTCCGCGCGCGGGCTGTCGGCCTCTGCCTCGCGTGCAGCTCGCGGTGCTCCGTGATTATTACTGTGCTCGTAGGCTCCTTTTGCCGTCGTCGCGCTCGCACGACGGAAGATGATCGATCGATCTGCGGTGACGCTTCGTCTCGCGGTGGGTGTCATTAACCGGTTTGCGCTTGGGGATTTAGCGTTTGCCGGCCAACCGTGCGCGAAGCGGGAAGTTGGTCGGTCGGTGATCTGCTGGTGCGGGCTCTTGCATTGCATCTGATCAGCTCTCGTTGTTGCGTGCCTGATCTGTTCCACCCCTGGCTGGTTGGTGGTGAAATTGATGTTTGTCGTAGCGTGACTGCATGTTCTGTTCGATCAATCTCACGTTTCGGTTGTGTGAGGTGATGAATTGATGATGAAGCTTTTGGTAGGTCCGTAGGACAGTAGGTAGATGTGTTTGGGGATACCTTCTCTGAATTCTCATAGCAATAGGCTTGTTTCACTATCAAGCGAGCCTTAATAGTTAATACTCTGTACAGTGCTTTGCTTAATCGTTTTTCAGACGTGCAGTTAGCATAAGCTATTGCAGGTTCTGAGGTGCTCCTGACCTGCTTCCACAATGCAAGGTAAAAAATCCAAAAAGTCAAGGTTAGATCCGTCTCAAGCTCTTAAATGCCAAATTCATTTTTAATTTAAAATAACCATTTCTTCATTTAAGTTAGTACTATACCATTGCTGTTGTGTGCAGGGACCATGTGAAATGGGATGAAGAAAATTTGAATGACATCGAGTCTACCAAACCAGTAAGAGAAAAAATCACTGAGCCTAAGACGCCATATCACCCAATGATTGATGAAGATGATGGTATGTTCTTTGGAGTCTGCACATAGAGTCATGTTTTAATACAACCAAAAAAAAATTCCGGACAACATTCATCTGATGCTTGCATCTGTTCCAAGGGCCTGTTTCTCCAAAAAGACCTATTGAAGAGTCAGTGGATAAGTCCGCTCATGCCGATGCCATTAAGGCTGCTTTGATGGAAGCTGTTTCAAGTGGAAAATTTTCAGCAAGAGATCAGGAGGAAGAGGAAGTGGCCAACAAACAAGGCACAGGTTGGTAATCTGCAATCTTTCCTTATTGACAATGGAGAACCAAATATCCTTTTCAGTAGTATGTTATCTCTTAATCGACATTTTGTATTTTGATGTTTGTGTAAGTCGTTATGATTTCAGTGCTGTACTGCCATATAGTATATCATGTCTGCTACATCTCATATAAAGAAGATAAACACATGAAGGGATAATTTCAGGTATCATGGTCTCAGGCTATGGGATTGATTAAGTAATCTGATCTTATGATCTACTCCCTCTGTCCCAAAATATGATAACCTTTTTTGAAATGCCACATTTTAGACTGATTTGTCTTCCTAGCTTCAGGAAGTATTCACTAATAGAAAGTTCAAGACTGTCAATTCAATTCCCCCTTTTGTCTGATTACTATTTTATCCACTTCACTCGCTTTTTTAAATTCAACTCTGTTGTTCTATTGGCATCATGACATGCCAGACCAAAATTTCTACTTGATAGCAAGGAAAGAGCTAATTCAGTGTGAATAGGTTAGTTCTAGTCATGGTTTAGTTAGCTAGTTGGACCATCAAAATATGTATAATCGTAAATAGAGAAAATTTCCCTTGTGTGTTTTTTCCTAATCAGTTGGATATTTTTTGTGGGACGATGACCATTGCAGAAGACTAGTTGCAAGCTGTGCTGCTATTTTCCTATCTCTGGTTCGGATTTCTGAAGTCCTGATGAGTGAAAGCACTTAAACACTGTTGGATTTGCTTCAATTTTTACTATGTGTTTTGCAATAACGAACTTCAAATTTCACCATCTTATTTTACATGTTTGTGTATAGATTTCGAAGAGCAACGGAAGGCTCACTATGATGAATTCCGCAAGATGAAGGAACTGCTTGAGAAGGGAACACCGCCTGACGAGGGCGATGAAGGAAATAACAAAGAGAGCAGGGATGAATGATGACTCGGCCCGTGCCATAGCTCAGAAGCATGATCAGCGAATCCTCAGTTTGTTAAACATTGGCAGGAATGTTTTATAGATATCCTACTAAACCTTAAAAGCCCATGTGACTATCTGTTCTCTTGCTTAATTATTATTTATTATCAGTACTAGTCCTAGGATACGAGGTAAAATTTTGGTTCCTATGGTGGCAAGAATCTCTCTGTATGCGACCTTGTTCATGTTGTTGCTTAGAAAGTTCGCAAATGTGTACTACTTATGCAGCAAACCGTGTGCCTCTTTCTCCGTGCCTGTGGTGTGTGATTGCGCACTACAAATTTAGGGAATATATATTTTTTCGGCACTTTGCCGTGTATCGTCGGAAACGCCAACGGCCTAAGAAGCCAAAAACCAAAATTTAAATTTTAAAAAAATTTTAAACTTGATTTCAAGATATTTTTAATATAGGTTTTTTAACATTGATTTTTAAGTCATTAAATATATATATATATATACAAATTTTACATATAAATTTTATATATAAATTATTTTTTAATCAGTAATAAGCTTGTAATAAGCTCTTGAGTAACGAGGCCCTAAAAATTATGCACGGATGTTGTAGAAAATTTTGCTTCCATGACCTGCTGCGTAATGTGATCGTGGCCACAACATTGTAATTATTTGGAGGGGTTTATCTGCGAAAAGAACAAGATAAACCTGACCTCCCGTTACTCTCGCCTACCTCTCTCCCGCTCTCCTCTCGCCGCGCTCGCGTTCGCCGGCGATGGCGAGCTTGGAGGCGGCCTCGCGCCCGAGCCACCGCGTGGCCCCGTGGGACCCGCGGAGACGTCCTCGGCTTCCTCCATGGCGGCTCATCGTTTCGCCCTCCCCTTCCCCTTCCCCCTGCAGGTAAAGCCTCGGCTTCCTCCATGGCGGCTCATCATTTCCCCTCCCTTTTCCTCTCTTATTCTTCTCGCGCTTTTAATGGCATTGGCCGAGGTAATAATTGATCGGAAATGGAACCTGTTTGTAGGGTTTCCTCTTGGATCTTGTGATCCCGACTCGACTTCAACCCTTAGGTTTTAGCATCTGTATATTTCGCTCCTAGGAGCTCCAGTTCTAGCTGAAAGATTCATATTACGGTTTTGTTCTCAAACGGGGATGCCAATGACTAAGGTCGGATTAGAATTGTGAAATTTCAATGTCACAGAACCAATTTTGCATTCTTTCTTTGGGATCAAAATTATTTCAAAAAGAAAAAAAGAAAAGAAAAAAATGGCAGTCACTTCATCTGTTTGTAAATGTAACTGAAAAGGAGCTCAATTTTAGTCCACTTGCTACTTTTGTTTTGGTTGGACAGAAATTGTAAGTTAAAGCATACACTTTCAAAAGTATAGTATCATTGGAGTATTAGACATTGTCCAATAAGTGTTCACTCTAATGCTTATCATGGTATCATCTTCCCATATATTCTTAACACCGCTATCTGTCCACACAGGCTTTGCACTCTAGTTTCCCGACAACTTCCCATTTGCAATGCACAATCATGTGAGGTTACTAACTCGTCCATTCTTAAGAACTTCTCCATCTATGTGATGCATACAAGTTATCGCTATAGTGCACATCAATTCTCTGTGGTGCAGATACCGATGATTTGTGGTTAACTAGTGGTAGTGCTCCAAGCTCCACGGCTGTTCGGTCAAGGTTGCTTGCTGCAGAAAGAGAGGAAGCAAAAGCTGTGCTATCATTGTTTTTAAGACAGAAAGGTTTGAGAAGTATATTGGCTGCACGGATTGTCAATAAGGCAGATGGTTTCATTGAGCACCTGGTTTCAAAGCTCCACATTACTTACAGATCACGATATGCTGAAGGTTTACTTTCTTGATTATGCTTTTTTGCATACTTATTATCTCCTCTTATTGGTTTAAGCTTTTGATAACATATTTATTTTTCAGGAAGGGAGCTCAGCACACCTGAGATTAGAGATGCTTTGATTCCTTATCTGGAAGCCCTTTCTGAAGAACATGGAGATGGTTTGGTTGAGGTGGTGGAGAATTTCCCTGATCCATTTGCTATGGAACGGGAAGCCTTGTCTTCTTCAATGGTTCTTACGCCCACAAGCTCAAATAAACACAAGGCAATCGCTCGAGTAAGCACACCAACCTCAGGGGGAGCCCTTCCTGAGCTAGTTGTCTATCTACTAGACCTTGGCATGGATCATGAAGAGATCAAGAATGTCGTGCGGAAATTCCCAGCATTTGCATATTACAATGTGGATCGCAAAATAAAACCTGTGGTGGCGCTGCTACTTGAGCTTGGTGTGCCAAGGTCAAACATACCTGGAATCATCAAGAAGAGACCTCAACTATGTGGGATCAGCCTGTCAGATAATCTGAAACCTATGATGACCTATTTGGAAAACATTGGTATCAACAAAGATCAGTGGAGCAAGGTGCTTTCCCGGTTCCCTGCACTTCTCACATATAGCAGGCAGAAGGTGGAGACAACCGTGAGCTTTCTCACTGAACTAGGAGTTCCCAAGGAAAACATTGGCAAGATTCTGACGCGATGTCCTCATATCATGAGCTACAGTGTCAATGACAATCTCAGGCCAACTGCTGAATACTTCCAGTCAATCGGTGCGGATGCTGCGTCTCTTATTCAGAAAAGCCCACAGGCCTTTGGTCTGAACATTGAGGCAAAGCTAAAGCCGATCACAGAATTTTTCCTGGAGAGAGACTTCACCATAGAGGAAATTGGCACTATGGCGAATAGATTTGGGATTATTCACACTCTCAGCATGGAAGATAATCTGCTTCCCAAATATGAATATTTCCTGACAATGGGATACCCAAGGAACGAGCTAGTGAAATTTCCACAATACTTCGGGTACAGTTTAGAACAGCGGATAAAGCCTCGGTATGCTCGGATGATTGATTGCGGAGTGAGGTTGATTTTGAACCAGCTGTTGTCAGTTTCAGATATCAGATTTGAGGATATTCTACGAAAGAGGATGGATGGAATATGAGATGATCATATAATTTGGATAACCATGGTTTAGGACACGCTCATTTGGAAGAAGACTTGTATAGTTTATCAGAACAAAGTAGTGTCTTGGAAATTTGTACTTCGCCATGCAGTTTTGCATGCCAGCCAGCTGACCAATTTATATGGACAATTTGATGTATGCCTTGGCGGTTTACGATGCTAGTTTAGCTATTTTTTGCGAGGAACCGACTTGTACTGGCAAATGCGTTTGATACAGCCATTGTTCATCCATGTTCCAGAAATGATCATGGATGAATTAACTTAATTTTCTTTTCATCGCATGTTCATCTCATTTATTTAGGTCAGGTAACATTTTCAAGAAGTACTCCAGATAAGCTCCAGAAACCTGTCATACTGAAGATACTTCAGTTATTTGATAGCAGGAAAAGTTGCATCACTTATAACATGGATTCTCTTGCACATCATAGAAACATGAAAACAGATGAAGTACATATTGTCCAGTATACAACTGAAATTTTAGAAACTAACCAGCAAGTACATATTCTCCAGTATACAACTGAAATTTTAGAAACTAACCAGCATAACGATTAACTGAACACTGCAAGAGTAATCAGACAACACACTATAAGCATGCAATGTACTAGAACTCAGGTTTACAAACATGTACAGTGCTTTAAACGGCTCGCCATCACTCATCACTCATTACTCATCATGCATAAAACACAGGGAAGCCCTGCAATTTCTTTACATCAGATGTCTTCCAGGGCTGTGTTCATGACTGCGCTGCGTGACACGTTCCTTCTTGTTCTCTTGCACTTCAGCATCAGCATTGCAAGAGTAATTGTCGCACTTCTGTGCTTTAATCTCAGATCATGAAGATCCCAAGTTTCCAACAATGACCAACCTAATAAAAAGGAACCACATCAAGAATGCTGCAAAATGATGTAATGTGGGGACTGTATGCTTTACCAAATGGAATGAGGCATTACATTGCTGAGGAAATAAACAAAGCAGAGACGTCAATTTAACAGAAGCAAGTAGGCAAAATATTGGAGTTTTTTCTTCAAAATTAGCAGAAATGAGTTGACATTGCAACTTGGAAGAAATATTCCTGTGCATTACAACACTAACTCCCACCTCCACAGTCCAACTCAAGGAGTCAAAAGAAATAATATTGACACTAAATATCTTTTGAAGTTTTAAGTTGTTTTACGTTTTTGACTATTTATGCAATGAAGGGCAAGTGCTTCCTCGATGTGTGAAAGCTTCACAATGGAATATGTGAAAAAGCTGCAGCAGCATGTTAACCAATTTAAGTCCAACATGCCTTTCATATCAAATGAAAAATGACAGCAGACCATTTATTATCACTCAATTGGTTGATACATATGAAGTTATTATGGTTCACGGCTAACATTTCAGCATATGCAAGGTCTGCAGATAAAAAATTGATTGCTGTGTGATACCACATCTCACCAAGTTCAAAAAGATTTCTTTTATCATATGCAGCATAAACAAATGAATGATATGCACAACCAAACCAACAAACCAGTTGCAGTAGAACAAGTTTGGGTGTTTCGATTGTTGAAGCAGCGATTTCAAACAATTTTCAATATTCGCACACATGAGCACATATATTGTGCAACTATTAGACGGAAAATCATAGTTAGAGGCCAACTATTGGCAAAATGCAGCTCTTAGCAGAATTAAGAAAATAACAGTAATCAACATGACGAATTAAAGGACTACAAACAAAAACCACTATGCTAAAGGCTCTTGAGTACATGTCTACATTACTTCCAGTAAAGAACACTACATCAGTTGAATAACTCATCGGAACCATGAAAAGTAAGAACACACCATCTCTCCTAGCGGCGGACATTGAGCATCTCCTTGGCCTCTTCCTGCTCAACTTGCAGGGCGTCGCTGGTGTACTTGCTCAGCAGCTCCTTCTTCTTCCGCTCCAACACCATCCTCTCAATCTCCTTCTCATCGGGTAGCGGCACATGTGCGATAAACTCCTTCCCAACCTCCTCCCCCTTCTCCCTCTCCCTCTTCTCCTCCTCCAGCCTCCTCTCCTCCTCAACCTCCTCCTCCACCTCCTCGAACAGCACCTCCCTAGCAGCCTCCCCGCTGCGCCCACCTGCCGAGGCCACCTCGCCACTCACTACCCCCTTCATGGCCTCCCACCGCACCCGCTCCACACGGTGCCACTCAGTGATGACCTCATTCCGCATGCGCTTCTCGGCAACGGCCTCAAGCCGCTCTAGCACACCATCTTCGTCGTCGTAGTAACCATAGTACCCTGCGTTGATGCGCTTGTGGATCTCATAGCGTGTCCGCCGCTTACGGACCTCGGGTGGCTTGTCGAAGAGCTCACGGACACCGGGGAGCTTCTTGGCGGCGCCGAAGTAGCGGTATCCGGGCCCGCGCCCGGAGGGGTTGGGTATGGCGACGATGTTGCCGTCGAGGTCGGTCATGAGGGGCGCGTTGGAGCTCCGGGAGTGGTCGCGGCCGCCGAGCTCGACGATGCGGCGCTCCCAGTGACCGCGCTCGCGGAGGAGCTTGTTGATCTCGTCGTTGAGGTCGCGGAGGCGGTGCTCCCCGAGGCCCTCGTTCTGGATCTCGGCGACCTTGGCGCCGATCTCGCGGAGGATCTCGGAGCGCCAGCGCTCGGCGTCGGCGAGGTCCCGGCATTCGGAGGCGAGGTAGGGCCGCCGCTCCCGGGGCTTTCGCTTCTCCTCCTGCTTCATCGTGATGAAGCGGTTCAGCATAGACTGCGCCTTCTCCTCGTTTCGAGCCATGGCGGCCGGTCGGGAGGCGGCGGTGGCCGGAGGCCGGCGGCGAAGTTCTTGGGGCTGGGAGAGCGAGGGTTTGGGAGAGGTGGGAGGCGGCGGCGGCTTCGATTGGGATTTGCGGGTTGGCTTAGGGGAAGGGGAAGATGCTGATCTGCGTGAATCGCGACGCCTTTCCGGCTCGGTTTGACGTCTGATGAGGATCCAACGGTGCGGATTGAAGTTGAGATTTTAACTGGCCCTGTGTGGAATTGAAATTGAGGCTTGCTGTAAAGTTTTGGGATTTTGGACATTTTTTTGGAATTTTGTAACTAAACACCATGTATAAAATTTAGTTGTAAAAATTTTGGTTTTGGGAGGTTTGGGAGCCAAAAAGTACAAATATTTTTTGAGGAACGCGCTGGACTCCCTTACCCCGCGCGCATGCCCTACCCTGCGCGCATGCCTCCAGATCCAGTTCTCCTTCTTCTCCAGTCGGCAGCGGCAGCGGCGTTCGTGGCATCGGCGGCGTCGTCCTCTCATCCTCCCCGCTAAACCGCCGCCGGCGTCTGCATCCTCTCCGCCGCATCCGCTGGATTCGGCCGCCGTCGACGAGGCCGCGCCACCGCATCCGCCGCATTTGGCCACCGTACGAGGCCGCCGCGGCCAAGGGAGAGAGGAAGGAGACCCGAGGCGTGGGGGAGAGGGGGAGAGAGAGGGGTAAATCTGTATTTTTATAGCATCTAAAAATTTTACACCGAAGGAAGTAAACACCCCTCTTGGGTGTAAACTTTACACCCAAAAATTTTGGGTGTAAAATTTATACCTAAAATCTGGAACTAAACAGGGTCTGAGTTGAAGTTTTGGACAGCGATTTGCGACAATTTACGCCCAAAATTTAAATTCGTTCTCGTCTATGCAGGCATGTGTTCAACATTGTACACATGGAAATTTGAGAAAGGAATGTTATGTGTTTGAGTGCATATGGACAATGTTCTCTTTTGCCCTGTGGCATTCCGGAAATCGTAGTATTTGTCACCCTTACGGCCTTACCCTAACGAGTTCGAACGCGAAAAATCCATGTTCGTGTTGAGGATCTAACTGGATAAACTTAAGTCAAAAATCCTAACCAAATCTAGCGTACTATGTTCATAAATATGCATGCAATGCTTGTTCGCCTGGGTAGCTTTGAATCTGAATATGTTCATCTTTATTGAAGATGTAAATGTAAAAGACCCAAGAGAATACGAAAGCTTCAGACATATAAACATACACAATGTTTGAATGTGTGTGAAATTTGAATTTGAAACTTGATAGTGCCTGAAGAATTGTCAAAATCCCTGGGGCCCTTTTTGATTCCACGGCCCAAAACGGGGAGCGGCCTGCTTAAAACTAGCCACTGACTTCCGGCGGACGGCGGCGCCGGAAACCCCCATCCCACCACATCTCCCGGCGATTCTCTCTAAACCCCCATGGCTCGGAAGAGGAAGCGGAGGCGGACGCGGCGTGCCACGCAGGCGGAGGCGTCAGAGACGCAGGCCGAGAGAGAAATGGCAGGGGATGAAGCCGTGGAGGAGGACTACACGGATATGATGAATCCGCCGCCGGCAGCGGCCGCCGGTGAGCGCGAGGAGGAGGAGGAGGAGGAGGAGGAAGAGGAAGGCATCGAGGGGCTTCTGGAGCCGTTCACCAGGGACGAGCTCCTGGACCTCCTGGTCGAGGCCTGCCTCCGGGACCCCGTCCTGCGCTCCCGCCTCGCCGCCACCGCGGCGTCCGACGCCGCCCACCGCCGCCTCTTCGTGCATGGCCTCGGGCCCGGCGTCACCGCCGCCGCGATGGCCGCCGCCTTCGCCCCCTTCGGCGCGCTCGACGAGTGCCACGCCGTCGCCGACCGCGCCACCGGCCGCTGCCGCGGCTACGGCTTCGTCACCTTCCGCCGCCGCTCTGCCGCGCGCCGCGTGCTCGCCGACGCCTCCTCTAAGCTCGCCGTGGACGGTCGCCCCGTCGCGTGCCAGCTCGCGTCGCTCGGTCCCTCCTCCCCCGACCGTAAGCTCTTCGTGGACAACGTGCCCGCGCGCGCCCCACACGACGAGCTGAGGCGGCTCTTCTCGAGGTTCGGCGAGATCGAGGCGGGGCCTCTCGGCGCCGACCACGCCACCGGCCAGTTCCGGGGCTACGCCATCTTCTTCTACAAGTACCCCGAGGGGCTCACGAAGGCTCTCGAGGAGCGCAAGGTGGTGTTCGACGGGTGCGAGCTCCATTGCCGGCGTGCTCACAGAGTGAACAAGGAGAAGCATCTCATGGCCACGCATGCAAATGCAGGTGCACAAAGCAATGACTTCGAGAACGCTGCCTCACCCATCGTCCATGTCCAGCCGAAAGAGCTTGCATTGACATCCACCACTCAGACGCCTCTTGGATCAAATCGGCCAGTTGAGATGATGGTGAAGGGGCCTAGATCAGGCACGGTTCCCTTTCTTCAGAACGCTGGGGCTGGTCTCTTGGGTGCATGCCCTGTGGCTACGGTTGCACCCTGTACGCCAGATCAGAGCACGCCGGTTAGCCATTCTGGAGCTTCAATTTCGACACCCCAGACTGCTCAGAGATTGGCTAAACCAGGTTTGATACAGAGTTAGTATCTTTAGTAATAGTTTAAAATACTATGAGCTATTGCTAACCCATAAATGCAATGGAACATGCCACGCAGTTAAGTGGGTACTGACAACATAGGCATTTTCTTACTCAAAATAATGAATAACATGTGATTTACAATGAATCTCATGGTTTACAAACTACAGTAAAAGTAAAGATTGAAGCCTGATTTTGTGAGGTGTTTTAAGTTTCTAGAGACAACTTAGAATTGGTGACCGAATGCATGTCTAAAAGCATCCTGGACTCCTGGAGAACATTTGGAAACTAGAGTTAAGTTATGGCAACTGCTTTTAATGCATCCTCTGGATAATGATGAGAAAGAACAACCTGTAATGGCCATGCATTTTTGGAGGAGCTCCTTACCCTCAATTTTTCTTGGGTATCGATTTTTTGTAGGAGCACAAGGATGAAGAGAAATATGCCTTCTCTCTAAAACAAGGATGAAGAAAGAAATATTGAAGATGACTCCTCCAAATTCTGAAAATTGTTTTCTTTCTATCAAATGAGATCATTACCAATCTCCTGCCAATCGAATCGTGCTACAACTTTGATGTAATCTCTGTTTGTTTATAGGCAGAGCTCATATATTGCAGGTAACACCTGTCTCGCCTTTATAGTGGGGACTGCGAGTAGCTAACATGGAAGAAGATTGGGTTACATATTCAGTTCTTGATATTATTTCCATTTTGTCATTTCACCATGCATGTGGTAAAGTAGTTCCATAAAAAAGTCGACGAAAAGTGAAAAGTGATGAATTCACATTTCCGTATTCCTTCATTCCTTTTGACTGACCAAGAAAGGAAGTGGTGGCTCTATGCATCGACAATGAGCGGTCCTCGTGAATTTCTTGTGGTCTCACATATGCAACCAAGCACAGGGGGAAGGCATAACTGAGATAAATTTGACATGTTGCAGGAGCATGGCACATCAACATGAAAGGTTCAGTTAGTTTTCTTTTTGGTTAAGACATCATTTCATCCTGTTCAGGCATTATAATCAGAGTTGTTTTCAGCCAATGGATCAATTTGAGTTTTGTTTCCCTATGCCGCACATCCCATTGCCCCGACAGGCCGGTTAGCCCTCTTGTTGGCCATGCAGCACAGCTCATGAAGCAGGGCATTGTGATCGTGCTATGGGCAGCAGTTTCACAATGGTATAACCCAAGGATGGTGGTTGTCATGCTGGATGAGGTGAGACAAGGAGTATGTCGGTAGTGTAACCTTGTGATCTGATGTCCTGGTTCTCGGTAACGTGTGGCTTTCTGTGGAGTTCACCACATCATGTCAAAAGCAGATGTGCTTTAGCGCTTCATTCAGCGAACTGCTCCAGTTTCTTGGGCATAATTCTGTTTTCATATAAGCACCTGATCCCCTGCTGTGCCTAGAGCTGTCAACTGAAGACAGATGGAATGAAAAGAAAACTTGAATCAAGGAGACTATGGCATTATATTGTGTCACTTTTGGCTCTCTGTATCAATTTGGAGGCATAATCTGACCAGGACTGCACTCACATGTCGGGGCAGATATGGATTTATACCTTGAATGGCCTTCTGCTTCTGCAAAAATTAGCTTTGCTGGTGGTGATGGTGGAATCTGAAAGCATGCCTGGTGGATAGTGGGAGGATTCTGAATTCTTATTACAAGTGAGGTCATCAGCATAGATCCTATTGAATTGGTTTTCATTACATGTGAGGTGATGGAAAAAGAACTCCTAGGCCTATAGCACCTAGAAGCTGTGGATCTTACATTGTTCACTATAGTTGCCTTCTTGCACTGCTAATCCACAATTTGGTATTGCTTTGCATGAATCTGGTAGAGTCTTAGCAATCACGAGGGATTTTTTACTTGCATTGTACTATTATACATTAACCTTAGGCTTCCGTATCAAGAAGCTGAGGTGGACAAATTATGGAGAATTATCACATGGTAAGTGAAGGTCATTTCTTCTGGAACACTGTAGTCAGTGTTTGTACAGATCACAAAGTAATCGAGAAATTAAGTTGCATCACAGTCCAGCATTTACTACCCATATATGGTGTGCTTGGCCTTATGCAACATTCAATCAACCCTCCTGTTTGTAGAGGAGGAATGCCGTCATCCAAATTATCATCTAATGTATCGTCTGCCACCACAACCATTCTCTCTTTGGCAGTTAAAGAACACGGCAGCCACGGGTGGTCCTAAGTTGTAAAGTGCTGAGAAATCCCTTGTGTTAAAATTTTGTCGCCATCCAGGTGCATAAATGGTCTGTTGGACAGATTGACGGAAAAGCACAAAGACAAAGCGATGTATTCCTGCTGTTGGTTTTGGACTTTCATAGCTGACTATCTCATTTCCTGAAATAGTTTGTCGGACTTCTTAGAACAGATTTTTGTAAGTGAAAAACAAATCTTACAGCCATTGTTACATAAGCATTTGTGCTGGATTAGGAGTAGAATCTCTTTTGTTCTTTCTGGCTTAAGAGTCACTTCAAACCTGTTCAGATATATTTTTTTTGACGCAACAGATACATTATATATTGCAGAATGACAGTCATATCATGCAATTTTTAAGCCGCCATCATTCAAATATATCTGTAATGGATCAATGTGGAAGGTTCATTGTGGCGGTGTGCCTATCCTGTTGTTCTGTGATGAGTAATCTAGTTTTACCTTGTGCACTTTTTCACCAGCAATAGCTTTCACCATATTGTTTGTAAAAATCATTATGTAGATTTTATTCTTGATAGAGTTCGTATGTTTTTTTAATGCCAAAACAAGCTAGATATGAATATCAGCATGGTTGCCGAAGGTAGTAGTGTCATCCTAAAGAACTCTCTAGTTCTTTTAAACATGTACTCAGAAAAAGGAGATGTAAAAGAATGGGAAGACCATACCGAAGCTCACATTTGTTGTTTCTGGAATGTCTGTCACCAACCTGTGTAACATTCACACAACTTTAATTTTGCTTTCATGGGCATAATAAGCAAGTGATTTCAATTTCATTCATTGCAAATGTCTCAGGTCTTACCAATGAAGGTATTCTCTTTTGGTTGGATTGCTTGGACTTGGTGAGTCAGGATCCACCATCACCTATTGGTAAGTTTGTTATCACTCTTTGTTAGAAGCACAAACTGGAATTCTTATTTTATAAATAAATTAATCATGAGAAAATTGTGCTTAAACATAAGTATTTTGCCACTTGTATTGCAAAATCTTAGTATGTAGTAATACCTTCACATAACCACTTATATACAGGACATGTATTTAACAAAACCACAATATATATTTCTAACTGGGGAAGTTTTCACCCAACTACTTTAGCAGCAGGGTGAAAGATCATGCTACTGAATCAAACCTAGCATAGTGATGAACAACATAATATCTACCTCTCTGGTCATGATTCAAAGGAACTCCTGTTTGGTTTCTAGGGGACAGATGGGAAAACATATATACAAAGCCATGTGATTTTGTGAAAAACTTGTTCAATATATGTGCGCTAATGTGAAATAAATGCTCACTTCTGTGGTTTTATGAGACAAGTGACGACATAGTGACATACTTATGTTAACTGTAATTTTCTCAGTTGTTATTAAATCAGAGCAATAATGATGTTGAATTATTTATGCATGATTAGTTTTACTTGTCTTCTATTAAGGCAAATATGCTATTCCTTGAAACTGTTGTCCTGTGCAATTTGATTATTAGGATCTGAGCTATTTGATTGTTATGAATAGCACTTATATTCATTAGAGGGCTCTAGGCCTGAATATATAGATGTACAGGTGTAAGCAAATATTCAAGGAAACCCCTCATAAAACGGGGGGAAATACAAAACATACTAACGTACTATATATCTTGAACAATTGTTCGATATTTATTACACAATATGTAGTGCTGCCAAGTCTACTCAAATGTTTGTTCTGTAACATGAAGCATTTTATTGAGTCTAGAAAGAATGTGGATTATTCACATTTTATGGCACACATTGCTGGAAGCAATTGTGATGTTTTTGACTAAATGTCTAGGCCAATGAGTTTAATCAGTGTCTTCATGCAAAGGTGCTGTTATATGTTCTGACACTAGCAAAAGCAAGGTGGACATTTTTACATTACACTAGCCAAGAGCCCATGCGTTGCAATGGAAAACAAATTGAGTTTCTAGCTTATTAAGTCAACTAAGCACATATTTAGTTCAAGTAGTACTTTTATGATTTTTTTTATTGAACTAGTAGGTGATTTTGAAATTTGGAGGGAGCCACTAGTGAAATGGAAGAGGACTCGTTGGAGGGTGGTGTAATAGTATAGATTATGGGGCTTAAATGTCAATGGTAAGGGTGATGTGGCAGAACGAGCATCACCACTACTAACATTTTAAGTAGTATAGATATTTGAAATAAATATGGAAGTGCAAAAGGCCTTTCTGGTTCAAGAAAAAAACAGCTCCTAAATCTTTTCAAAGTCAAGAATCTTGGTTTTGAGTGATCTAAGGATACTGAAAACAACTTTGAAGTGGATGTACTTTAAATTGTTGTACTGCTTGATGTTTTATAGAAGGGCCAGTGACCTGACTTGGCCCCTACTATTGTAGCTTAAGGCCATTTGCTTAGATCAAAGAAAGAAAACTTTGTTTTAAATTATACTGAATATTGAAATGAGGTGGGCAGGTTGTTATGAACTCACCAAAGTGTAAAGTGTCCTCATGTCACGCCCAGCAATCTCAATCCTTGGCTCGTTTGCTACTTGTGAAGGCTTGAGCTCAGATCCATTAGTCAGTTCCCTATTGCTGTAAAGCACTCTGAGTGATGCTGATTTGATGAATTGGTCCAAGATATCTCCAACCACGTTGCCTACAACAAGTGGATCCCTTGACATAATTAGCTACAATTGGTATTCTTTTCAGGAGATGAGTAGTATTGTTCTGGAGAGGCTGAGAGGCTAACTTGACCTTAACTGTGAAGTTGGGTGAAGTGAAGGGTTCAGGTTTGTGCTCTATATATACTTGCAATCCCAAATGCTGAACCATTTATGGACAAGCAAACTAGTAGCTCTGGACGACATGGTATCTTACTTTAAACTGTAAACAATAATATGGTTTCCCATCACATGAAATATTTTGGGCTGTCCACCCTCTTGGCCTACACCATTAGTAAGCAGTGCTCGCTGCAATTCCACATAGGTGAATAAAATCTGATGGACCACACTCACGTATCCCCTATGCATAGGGTCTAATAAATAGTTGTCCGTAGTGAAAAGGGGATTGCCTTTTGACTTGCCACCTAGACTGATGCATCATGTTCTTTTTTTTCAGCTATAAAATTCCCCTCCTTTTTGGCATTGCAAGCTTCATTCACCTAAGGTTCTTTATCTCTGTTTCATAACTTACTGTTTATGCATGATAAAAACTATGTGTTGATGGTATTGCAGGGATGATCATTTTTTCTAAGTAAGATGAATTGCTAAAGGTATTTTAATTGGAATAAGCTTGGTGGGATGGGAATACTATTCTGCAATGATAAAAGGTGGCAGTGGGTTTTTGTGACAATTGTATCAATTGTTGGTTGTCCTCTTAAGATAATAATTTTCATGTCCCTGGATCGCACTTGTATAAATTGGATGCTTGAGATGCTAGTTTGTGGTACAAGTGTATGGTCTATATAATTGTATGTCATCATCCAGAATTCAGAATAATGTCCAGTTCATCTGTCAAAGATTATAACCAGAACTGTTTGTTTTCACATAATGATGATGATGGGTGCATTGGCATTTATCAGTCTCCCCTCCAAATTAACTATGCTATAAATTTGCCACTGATACCAGCTTTTCCATATTTCTCTCAGCTTAGGGAAAGCCAGAAAGGGAACTAATGCCTATGTTTGAGGTCAGGTATGGGTGGACACCAAAGCCACCCAGGTTTGAGTCCTCTTCGGTGTTTATTTGGACGCATTTCTCCTTAATGGAAAAGGTACCGACTTGTCCTATTCTCTCTCTCTCTTTCTCTCTCTCTCTCTCTCTCTCTCAGAATCAGGAGGGGATTATGTTAGAGTTTTTCTTATGCCCTAAACACTTGGAACATACTTTTAAGATCTGTTCTGATCTACCAACGTAAGTTGTGGATAAAGTTTCGATTATAATTTTTTAGCCTTATTCTGTAATTATTCTCTCTCTCTCTCTCTCAAAGAGGTGTCATTAAATTTAAAGACATATACTTTGTATTAATTTTCTTTTGCCTCCTTGAATTTTCTGACTAGCCTATGTTCTATCAGATATTATAATGTTATCCTAGATAAAACAAAGCATCTTTGTAGTGTTCCATTCCTTTAACAAAACAAAGCATCTTTAATTAGTTTCATATTGATCAACAACCATATCTTGCTATGATCAGCTAACACAGTCGAAGTTAAAATCACCATATCATACTTAAAAGTCACTTGGGAACTGGTTCTGTTGTCTAATGTGCATGTGTTGCAAATGCACCCGCCCAATCACAATTTACTCAAGTTTACCTTTTCTGTTATAAATTGATTTGTTCAAATATGATGTTTGAGGCTGTGACTTCATGAGTTCTTGTGAACACTTGCAGAAGTTTATTTGTTCTTTGACATATGTGCCATTCCAATTGTGTGATCAAATATCATTTTCAAAAGATTCTTGCCAAGTTGCTGCCTTTTCTTTTAATACAATGAACTGTCATGGCAATTTATATGTACTTGAGACAAGAGGAGGTAAAAGCATGTTAGATAAGGTCGACATTGATTTTGACTACTTGGGGACCATAGCATTTATTTTCGTATTTATAGTTTTATGTAGACTTTATTTTTTGGATACTGCATGCTACTTTAACTAGTGTACTCTGCTGTGCAAGTTTCGGCACAATAATCCTGAGACTACTTAACAGGTTGCAGCAAGTTCCGTGTTTGATTAGAGAAGTGCCCCCACGCTTCAAATCAAAGGTAACTAACACTATCGAACCTAAGTGTTGAAACAGTCATACCAGCAAGTAAAGTTGCATGATGATGGATTGATGATGAACGCTAAAGTTGATGGAATCTATGGATGTCATTTGGTTAGGTAATGGCTTCACAATCTTTGATTTTTTTTTTTGACTGAGGAATAAAGCTGTTCCGTCCTTCACGTGGGCATATCCCATCAATCCAGCCACTCCAACAGTGAATGGAATGTCCCAAATGATGGACATCACATGGGTTGCCAAATACAACAAATGGACGTTTGACAGAGCTCCCAGAATGGAATTACTAGAGGTGGAAAAAAGAAAAATTCCTACAAGGGTGCTAGGCTTATTGTTGAGTAAGCACAGAAAGGAAAGTTTGGCAGAATTTTGACATATCACTATCTACCAGTATTAGTTACCACGGAAAGACATGGCAAACTGTCTACTCTCCTGTTGAAGTGAGAATTCTGGCATACTAGGAGCAAAGATTGTTCAGGTAATGCTGGCACATGCTATATCTACTTTCAGTAGCACCTACATCTTTGTCGCTGCCTGTAGTGCAGCTTTAGCCACTGACTATATCTATCTGCCTTGATGAATGGAAGATGTAAGCTGCCATGCCATGACCGTTGAACCGATCATATGATTGCATTCCAGGATCTGGACATGGACTCAGAATCCTTCCGGAAACGACTAGCCGTGTGCACTTGAGGTAAACCCTACTATATATCATCTCTTCTTATGATTGGAAGCATTGTCTCAAGTTGCCAAAGTAACTGCTAGCAAGTACTTCCGCCGGCTATAAATAATTGATATACTTAACTTTTCATATAATGTTTGATCATTTGTTTTATTCGTTTATTTAAAAATCTAGTGTAACATATAAAAATGTAAGTCATGTTTAAAATATCTTTATAATAAAAAAGTCACAACAAAATAAATAGTAATTACATAATTTTTTTAATAAGCAAATGATCAAAAATATTATGTCTAAAGTAATCACGTCAAAACTGGAGGGAGTAGATAGCGTACGTGCGGCATTGGTACATGTGCTGCAAGTTGCAGCTAACAGGTCGTCCTCTGCTCTGCTTGGCTCTGCTCTGCCCATCAATGGTGCCAGTGTTTTTACTCGAGTTGAGTGCCGCGCGCCAAGGATGGATATGAACATGATCACTTGCCCGTGCTCACTTCATCCGATCCAGAATTCCAGATTCCAGAGTGCTCTTGTTTGCATCACCATCTTATCAGTTTCCTGTCGACCTGGAGAAACGTCAATGACGTAAAGGTAAGGCTGAGAGGGAGAGATCAAATGACAGGCCGGCGTTATAGCACTTTGTGCTCTTCTACATCAACCCAAAAAAAGGTCATTGCAATGTTTAATATACTCTATAAGTGTGTTTGGTACATCAACGCCGGAAAAAGGTCATTGTAATGTTTTATATATATGTGTGTGTGTTTGGTCTGTTGCTACAGTTATGAATGCCACAATTCTTTTTAGTCTTGGAGCCCAATTTTAATATACTTATGCTTATGCCTTTTTTTGCCAAACCTTGTATTAGGTAACGACTTGTTGACTTAAGGTGTCACAATGTCAGAAATGAACCTGACAATTTCATAAATTGGTCTAACCGGCTACATGGCCGAAAGTGCCTCATATTTCCCAAGAGACGGGATCATGATGATCGATAGCGTCAACTGCATGGTAAGGTAATGTCCAATCTATGTCGCTTTTCTTTTAACTAGTACTATTTCTGCCGTCTTACTATTCATTTTTTCTTTTGGTTTGCGTGGTTCGACTTAGGTATTTGGGTTTAGCTTCTACTCTACCTTAACTTGCATTGCATGAGACCTGTTTTTGCTGCTGTGTCCAAATTCCTGACCTAGCAGAGAAGCTCTGAACCAGGCGATCGAAGTTTCAGAGATCATGGATACACGTATCTAGGCTGCAGACTTATACTTGGCCTTGTTTGGCACATGTTCAACGCTCAATTTTTTCGGAGCTGGTATTTCTAGCTCCCAAAATTCTTAAAGAGTTGTAGCTAGGATAAACTAGCATTATTGGGCGAGATATTTCGGTTGTATGTTAGACTAGAGTTAGCGTGTTAAAAACCACTTATTTTAGTGTAGAAACTATATTTTCTGAACTCATAAGTTGGACACTGTCAAACACTCTTACGGCAGGATTTTGTTTCTCCATTTATCCACATCTATACCTTCTATATATTTGCAACCACTATCTTAAAGCTCAACATATAAAAATATTATCTCATCATCTACTAACAGTTACTATATTTTAAACCATATACAAACATGCTATATTATTTTCTTTTACATAGTTGTAACCCATGACATCTTAAATCTTAATCCACTAGCAATTATAAATGCAAGCATGTTATATCATCTATAATTTATTATATTTTTGAACATTAAAATACAAGCATATTAAATCATTATCTCACATCATTTACATAATATTTCAACATATATCTACCCATCATTTTCTATAATATCCTATATACTACCTATATAGTTCATCCTTAATTAGTTAATATTATTTCTCTTCTCTCATTAAGCCACGACATCTTACTTTTGCTTTTAAATTATCAATATATGTATTATTTAAATTATCATAAACCAAATTTACTGGTTTGTAGCATGTTTAATTATCAACATTATGAGCTTATATCGTCTAGCTATTTTATAAGTTGTTTCTACTATTAACCATACTAAACTTTCACAGCAACACGGGGTTTCATATAGTATAAAAAAATTTAGAGCACTATTTTCGTAATCCCTCTAATCGTTTCATTTATTCCTCACTAGCAGTTGCATTAAAAGACGTGATTCTTCCTAATTAAGTAAAGTTACTTGGACATCTAAGAAGTTTTTTTATCTTATCTTAAATTCTGAGCTCATATTAAAGTTAACATACATGTATAATAGATGACCTTAAAACTGTCTTTATTTTTTTCTCTCTTTATCTCTCATCTATGCATTTAATGTATTCATTTTGAAATATGTAAAAAGCGATGTCTTGTATGAGAGCCAAACCTCTTTATTTTTCAAATTTTCTCTCCTTTAGGCTTATAGCCAATACTATATTGCTCTAATATTCGTAGACTCTGGCTGTCAATCCAAATACTGGTTGAAAACCTCTTTTAATATCAGTCGTAGCGACCAAGACTAATAAATCAAAACTAAAGATCAAGATCTTTAGTGTCAGTGAGACCAGTAAATCAAGAGATTTTGTATCGGTTGAAAAAATCGAAGTAAATCAAGTGGTCCTTATAACCAGTAAATCAAAAGATTTTTAGTACTGGTTGAAAAACCGATACAAAGATGTATACTAAGTCAAAAAAATATGTGAAATATGAGATTCAAACTCAACATTTCTTACCTCAACACTCACGCGTGTTACCTTCTCATTTACTCTACACATCTAATTTAAATATATAGGTACTTTCTTTTTAAACTATCGATTTGGTAATATCAATCGGACTAAAGATCCACCAATTTTAATTTTGGTTGATGTTATCAACCAATTAAAGATCCACCAATATTAGTTTTGGTTGATGTTACCAACCGATTTTAAAGATATATTTTTAGTAATGGTTAATAATATCAATCGAGACTTTGTATTTTTAGTAATTGATTATCAACCAGAACTAAAAATAAAATATTTCTTTGGGCTTGGGATTTTAGTACCGATTTTTAATTCATCCAAAATATCTGCGTGCTTGGGGTTTAGAAGAAAAGATGAGTTAGCAGTGAACTCAATATTCCCTGGACCGAGCAACGAACGATCGCAGTCCGAACGCGTTGCCGCTTGCATCCATCCATTTCCATAGGAATCACTTCGTAACGTCGGTATCCCAGCCAAATTCCGCAGTTCTCGCTGCCATGCATGGTTCGGTGTAACTGGAGACAACGGGTGATCTCCCCCAAATCAGCAGCAACTTGGCAAAGGAGAAAAGAGGCATAAAGCCTCTCGTCGCGGACGCCATGTGCCAGTGACATCACCTCGCACTTTGACGGCCAATCTCACTGCGAGACCGCTGCAGAGCAAAGCAGCTCATCGTCTCAGGAAAACAGCCCATGGTATTTAATCCGAGGCTTCTTCGAAGTACTATGGACATCTAAACTCACTTAGGGCGTGATCGCTAGTGTATTACGATTGCCGTACGTAAAAAAACATGATTAGCATATGGTTAATTAAATATTAATATATAAAAAATTAATAAATAAATTTATTAGATTTTTAAGTAACTTTTATATAAAAAGTTTTCACACGAAACGTATCATTTAACAAATAAAAGCGTGCTAACGTAAAACGAGGAAAATAATGTGGACATAGTACACTCACTTTCAAATGCTACATATATGTCGAAACTTGGTTTCGCAATATATTTTCTGGTCGCATCAAGATCGCCAAGACAATGGGTTAGGAGGAAAAGAAGATTTAGACAGTTCAGGCCCTCTCGTGAGGTAATACCCTACTCCGTTTCGGTGGATTCGATCCGCCGAGTGTCTTTATTGATCTCGTGATCTAAAGCTCTCGCTTATGAAGTCGAATCTCGGATCTAGAATCCGATCAAGTCTAGGATATCCCTCAAGGGACGCCCCTTACCTCCCTTATATAGTCTTGGGAGGAAGGGTTTACAAGTCGGAAACCCTATCTTATTCTAAGTTGGTTCCCTCAATCTTACCAAACCGTGACTATAGGCCGATTGCCTTATCTCTATCGGCAACCGTAACACCTAAGTCAAGTTCGCTTACAGGATATAGCAGCGCAATCTATCCCTACCTCCATCGGATAAGCTTGCCATGTGGATACCCGATTGCCACAATCTCCACAAGAGCCCCCGAGTCCTTTTCGGCCGACGAGACAACTCGCCCCAGACCAAAGCAAGACTCAACCAAAAATCTCTTTGACCGAGTGCTTTTGGCGCCGAGTGATTCCATCATCTCTCGCCCGAATCTTCCCGAGTGGCTCCAAAGACTGTGAAGGGCTGGAAAAATATATATAAAAATTCTCAAAAATAAATATCTAGGTGCATCTCCCGATGCACCTAATTATAGGTGTAGCCCCGACTATGTGGTTAGTCAAAAATAGACTAAGCATATAGTCAAGAACTATAAAAAATTATTCTCATGTAGATGCTTAGCTCACGCTAAAACAATCACTGAAATCTTGCTACTCGGCAAGTTCATACTCGACCGAGTGAATTTGCCTGAGTTATCTCAGAACAAATAATCCAATCAACCCTCATGGGAAAAAGGCACTCGGCAAGCTCTTGCTTATCCGAGTGGATTTGCCCGAGTAATTTTGGAATAAACAACTCAATCAACCCTAGCGGGTAAAAAGCACTCGGTAAGCTCATGCTTATCCGAGTAGATCCGCCCGAGTCATCCCGAATAAATATTTTAATCATCCCTCATGGGAAAACAAGTTTTTTCAATCATATGAAAAATATGACCAAGTTATTAAATAGCTTTTGCCATAATACTGGTCTCAATCTTATAAAGATCTTCACCAAGGTGGAAAATAAACAAGATCGGTAAGATTATCCGACCAAATGCCAAAAAACCAAAAGCCCTTGTTCGCCAAGGTAGCTATAAAAACTCATGTTGGTCACCTTCCAAATTGCATCGTGTCGCCTTCTCATGAAGTCGACAAACCGCGGTATGGAAGGATCTTTAAAGGTATTGGGCACTCGGACACGCGCATATTGCCGTGGCAAATCGCTTAAGCACATCCGCTTAAGTCCCTAAGGACACGTATCAAACCACATCTTAGCCGGGCCGTAGATTTCCTTATGGGCTCGGCCCACTCACCGAAAACCTAGCGCAACCCTCAAATCTTTCTTATAAAGACGTGAGGTCGTCCCGCCCCTTTGCCTTCCAAACGATTCCCCTTCTCACCATCGTTCGACACTCACCGCGGAGAACCCTAGACTCGCGCGCTCCCAAATCCATCCATCTAAGAGCTCGATCTCTGCAACAACCAGCCTTTACAGCCAACTCTCCCACATTCCATCACCAAAGATCCAACTTTCCTCAGCCAGATCCACTTCCCATCAACCCATTCTCATGGCGGACGAGAAAAGGATCCCGTTCGACCAATGGGCCACCTCGGATGTGCGGGAATAAACCCTCAAGGAGATGGTGAAGCACGGCGTGCTCCCGCCGAAGGAACTTGTGGGATGGCGCCCGACGGCGGGGGAGGATTTCTCGACTCCAAACACCGGTGAGCTCGTTGTCTTTACCTCTTTTTTCTATTGCGGGTTCAGCCTTCCCACCTCCGAATTCTTTCGAGGGCTCTTGGACTACTATGGTCTTCACATCTACCATCTGAACCCCAACTCGATGCTCCACATAGCCCTCTTTATTCATGTGTGTGAAGCTTTTCTCGGCATTCTTCCTCATTTCAATCTCTTCCGTCGTATGTTCTACCTGAAACCCCATCCAAACAAGGACCAACCTTGTGTTGTTGGCGGGGCAGGCTTCCAACTTCGCGGATCTCTCCGCAAAGATTACTTTTCTCTCCCTTTGAAATCTTCCAACAAGGGTGGCACGCAGTGGTTCTACATCAATAATCTCGAACCCGCCTCGCCCGCCTTTGTTGGTCTTCCTCCTGTCCCTAAACCATCTTGGAGCACCGTGCCGGTAGCCCAAGACTGGGACGAAGCCAACGATCTGCTCGCGAAGATCCTGGCGATGAAGAAGAGGAATCTTCGCGGGAACAAATCACTCGGCACTTCATCAGTGCCGACCGGCGCCGATCAAGGAGCGGTCGAAGCCGGCCTTCGAGTACGAAGGCGGAACGGACCCCAATCGGGAGGACCGGATCCACTCACATACGAGATCCCGAAGATCCGGATGTACAAGCTCTTTTCATCCGGAATCGCATCGAGCGGGCCCTCATTCTCGCCTATCCTTCCATTCAAGATCCACCGACCCTCCTCTCCAGAAGCCGATCGGATGCTTCATAGTATCTTTCGATCTTGACGTCTTGTCGTTTAATGTTGCACTTTCCCTTTTCGCAGAAAACGCCTCTATCACCTCCAAGCCATATAAGGTGGCTCATGATGACGCGCCACGTCGTCCCGCCAAGAAGCCGACTGGCGGGATCAAAATCCAAGTTGATCCAGTCGGGAAGCAGGCTGCGCCGAGTGAGGACTCGAACAAACGCGCAAGCAAAAGGCGGCGATCATCGAGGATTCGGATGACGACGTCCCGGCTCCTCCAGCCGAGACCCCGCCCCTAAGGCGATCACCGCGGACACGCCGAAAATCCGCCGATCCTCCGGTATGCTCAAACCAAAGTCCCGAGCTCTTTCGCGTAAAACTTTTCTTTATCTTCGTTGTGTTCACTTGTGCAGGAGGCCCCAGGACATAGATCCTGCCGGAGGGGGTGAAGGGCCGACTCCGGCCGGTGCTCCCGAAGTGCCAAGGCCATCAGAGCCAAAACCCCGGAGCCCGCAACCAAGTGCGAGCGTTCCGGAGAAACATCCTTCTCCTCAGAAGGAGAGCGCCCCTAGGGAGGAGCCCTCGACCGCGCCGGATATCCCGACCGGAAACCGCTCGCCGGGAACCTACGGCCACGACCCAAGCGCCCGATCGGGGTCATTCGGCGCAAAGCCCGAATAAGAAGAAGAGCGCGGCTGCCCCACCTAGGCAGGCAGCCACCGAAACCGGTGAGACTTGCTTCGAAGCATTCCTTCGTTCTTTCAATTTTGAGTCTTTCACGTCTTCATTGGTCTTTCTTGTTTGCCGCCACAGTAGAAGAGATCCCTGTGTTACGCCTCTTCGAGACTGGGTTCCTCCGATCGAATCGAGTGGCGGGACTCGGAAGGCGAGAGAGGGCATCATCCTCGACCAAGCAAGCTGAAAAGGATGAAAGGGATGCCCTCGTCGAGAGCCCGAATGAGGCGACCCGATCGCTCAACGTAAGCCTTCGTCTTTCTTCTTGATTGTATCTTCGCTATCCTTCGCCGATCATCCTTCTGCTTTCGCATGCAGAAAGAATATTGCCGCTCAATGGCAAAATCCGAAGTGCTGGAGAAGCTAGTTCCCCACTTAAACTCCTTGGAGGACGTTCGGCGGCACCGAAGGCCACTCGGGAGGAGGCCGCATCAAGGGAGGCCGCTTTAAGGAGGGAGATCTCGGAGCTTCGAGAAGCGAACCTCGACCTCCGCGGATCAATCGGAAGTAAGCCCGCCTCTCCCGGCTTCATTATGATTCTTATGTTGATCCCGGCTATTGTTAACCCTCTTTCGTTGTAGGAAATTCTTCGGAGGTCCACTCGCTTCAAGTCCACTGGAAGCGGTCACCTCGACAAGGCCGAAATGGAGGCCGAATTTGAAGGTAACCTTCTTTGAAGTCAAATCCCGTGTGCTGCTTCATTTCCGAGTGCCTTGAATGACCTGGGACTCCTTGCAGCTTATAAGATGAAGACCCGAGCCCAATACGACGTCTTGCTTGGGCGGATCAAGTCCAGCGACGAGATACGGGAAGAGGTCGCTAACGCCGCCACACCGATCTTAACATCCTTGTTTGATCAAGGAGTTGGGGCCAGCTCGCTGGAGCCAATCGAGATCTTCGACAAGCTCCGCCTGCTCCCGAGCAAGATTCGAAGAACATCACCGAAGCGGCCAACATGGGGCTGGTCCGCTCTTGCACGACAAGTCCCTCTACCCCGAGTGGATATTCATTCAATCGGGAGGGCTTCGCGAGGGGACAAAGCACGAGCAGGCCTTAGATATGCTCGCGAGGCGCAAGAAGCGGCGAAGAAGATCTCTTTAGATGTAGTAAACAATTTTAAACTCTGAACTGTATTTTGACTTTGCTTTGTAGATATCATGTGACCGTAACACTCTGACATGGAATCTTTGTGACTATTTTTAGTTTATTTATGTCAATGCCTTGATTCGAGCCTTTGCGTGAAATTTCTTAAGTAGTTTTCGTCCGTCGTCATCAAGCCTAGGCTCGATTAGGTCATCGGAAAACTCTCGTCCTTAGACACCGAGCTCGAGTCGAAGGACATTAAACAATGATAAACCCAATTGTGCACAAAAATTTGATGAGGGAAATTTGAGCTTTATTGATATGTGTATCAGCCCCCGACTGCTAGCTCAAGAAGTCATCTTGCTTGAGGTTGGCAGTCAAGGAAAACATGAGGCCTTAGCCAAATTAGGCGTAAAACCGTCGAAGATGCTCGATGTTCCAGGAGTTCTCCACCATGGACCCGTCTTCGTGCTTTAGCCGAGAAGCACCGGCCGAGTCACTTCGGCGATTATATAGGGTCCTTCCCATAAGGGAGATAACTTGTGTCGGTCTTTGGTGGTCTGGATCTTGCGTAGGACCAGTCGCCAACAATGAAAGCTCGTGCTTGCACGTTGCGACCGTGGTATCTTCCGAGCCCTTGAAGGTATTTGGCCGACCGGATGAGGGCCGCCTCGCGGCCTCTTCCAATCGGGTGAGGTCATCCACTCGGCCGATGTCGTAGCGTTCATCGTTGAAGCCGCGGACCGGAGGGACTCATACTCTATCTCGTTTGGCAACATGGCTTCGCGCCATAGACCAAAAAGAAAGGAGTTTGGCCGGTGGCCCGACCGGGTGTAGTTCGCAGCGACCATAGAACCGAGGGAAGTTCTTGGACCCACTTGCCGCGTAAGGGCTTAGCCGGTCGAAGACGCGAGCCTTGATGCCTTGAAGGACCATGCCGTTTGCTCGCTCGACTTGCCCATTGCTTTTGGGGTGAGCTACCGATGCGTAGCGATTTTGATTCCAAAGTCTTCGCAGAATTCCTTGAAGATGCCTCCCGTGAATTGAGTCCCGTTATCGTTATGATTCTCGTTCGGACGCCGAAGCGGTGCACGATGTTGAGGAAAAGTCTCGCGCTTTGTCGGCGGTGATTGTGGCAACCGGCTTGGCTTCAATCCACTTGGAGAACTTGTCGATTGCGACGAAGAGGTGTGTGAAACCTCCCGTAGCTTTCTTGAAAGGGCCAACCATGTCCCCCCATACCGCAAACGGCCAGAAAGTGGGATTGTTTGAAGCTCTTGGGCGGGACATGGCTTTGTCTGGCAAAGAATCGGCATCCTTCACGGGTTCTTACGACTTTATCCGCGTCGGAGACCGCGGTGAGCCGAAGAATCCTTGCCCGTAAGCTTTGCCGACTAGAGTGCGTGCCGCCGCGTGGCTTCCGCATATGCCCGAGTGGATATCTTGGAGTAATTATTTCCCTTCTTCGGGTGTGATGCACCTCATTAGAATTCCAGAGGGCTTCTCTTGTATAGATCGGAGTCGACCATGACATACGCTTGGCAACGACGCCGGACGCGTTCGCTTCATCCGGTCATCCGCGGCTCTTGCTGAGTTAAGAATTTGATGAGCGGCGTCCTCCGGTCGGTATCGATCATGGTGACTTCGTTCGTGGTTTGTTCGTTGAGAGCTGTCTTAGCTATGACGGTTGGCTCGTAAAGATGTTCGACAAAGACATCTCGTTGGAGCAGCCTTCGCGCTTGGATCCGAATTGTGCTAGCTCATCGGCGGCTTCGTTGTTATGTCTCGGGACATGTGAGAGTTCGAGCCCGTCAAACTTGTCCTCAAGCTTGCGGACCTCTTGTCGGTAGGCCTCCATAGTGTCGTTTAAGCGGACCCGCCTTTCATCACTTGATTGACGACCACTGGGAGTCGCTTTCACAATAAGCCGACGAATCCCGAGTGAGACCGCAAGGCGCATCCATGTAAAAGAGCTTCGTATTCGGCGACGTTGTGTGAGGCAGAGAAGTGGAGGTGAAGGGCATATCTTAGCCTTTCCCCGGTCGGGAGATCAGCACAACTCCTCGCTCCGGCCGGTGATCCTCTTGGATCCGTCGAAGTGCATGGTCCAGTGTTGGAGGTCTTCTCGGGAACATGCTCTTCTTGTTCGTCCCATTCGGCCAGAAGTCCACTAAGGCCTCGTGACTTAATGGACGTCCCGGGCTTAAAAGTTAAGTCCAGCGGCATCGGTTCTAGGGCCCACTTGGCGATGCGCCCGGTTGCCTCGCGGTTGTGGACGACGTCGCCGAGTGGAAAAGAGGTGATGACGGTGACCGAGTGACCCCGAAAGTAGTGTGCCAATTTCCTCGCGGTTATTAGAACACCATAAAGCAATTTTTGTACACAGGGGTATCGGATTTTGGCTCCGCCAATACTTCGCCGACAAAGTAAATTGGTCTTTGAATCTTCGGCCCGTCCTTCTTCTTCTCGTTCAACCACAAGGACCTTGCCGATCACTTGGTGAGTGGCCGAGACGTACAGCAAGAGGGGTTCCCTGGGCCGAGGTGAAGCCGGGACGGGTGGCGTGGTAAGGAACTCTTTGAAATCTTCAAAGGCCTTGTCGCTCTCGTGGTCCACTGGAAGTCGTCTGTCTTCTTCAGCGGCTCGAAGAAGGGCATGCCTCGCTCGCCGAGTCGGGATATGAAACGGCTCGTGCCGCCATGCCCAGTGAGCTTTTGGACGTCTTTCGATTACTCGGGGCTTCATGTTTAAGATGGCGTTGATCTTCTCTCGGGTTTGCTTCAATGCCGCGATGTGATACCATGAAGCCGAGCGGTTTGCTCGATGGGACGCCGAAAGTGCACTTCTCCGGGTTCAACTTCATTCGAAGGCCCGGATGTTTGCAAAGGTTTCTTCTAAGTCGGCGATCGGTCTTCTTTCGCTTGGTCTTGATGACAACATCGTCGACATAAGCTTTAACGTTTTTGCCGATCTGCGTCCGGAAGCATCTTTGGATCATGCGTTGGTATGTAGCTCCGGCGTTCTTTCAGCCGAAAGGCATGGTGATGTAGCAAGAGGCCCCGAACGGCGTGATGAAAGATGTCTTCAAGCGTCGGATTCTTTTGATCGATCTCGTAATAGCCCGAGTAACAATCCAAGAAACTCGGGAGTTCGCAGCCGGCCGTTGAGTCGATGACTTGGTCGATGCGAGGCACCCGAATGGATCTTTGGGGCGAGCTTTGTTGAGGTCGGTGTAGTCAACGCACATGCGCCATTGCCCCGTCTTCTTGCGGACCAGACCGGGTTGGCTAACCGGTCGGGATGAAGGACTTCTTTAATGAAGCCGCAGCCAAGAGCTTTGCAAGTTCTTCTTTGATCGCGTCTTTTCGATCCTGTGCGAACTCGCGTAATCGTTGTTTTATTGGTTTGGCGTCATCTTTGACGTTCAAAGAGTGCTCGATCACCTCCCTAGGAATTCCGGGCATATCGGATGGTTTCCAAGCAAAAACATCTTTATTATTTTGGAGGAAGGTGACGAGCGCGCTTTCCTATTTAGGATCTAGGTCGGCGCCGATTACAGCGTTTGGAGGGATCGACGAATCAAGGGAGATCTTTTTGGTCTTGGCGTCGCCGGATCCCGATTTGGCTATCTTCTTCGGGGACTTCGCCTCCGCCGAAGTTGATGCAGCCAATCGGACTTCTTGTTGGCCACGTAATCTCTCGCGAGATTGGGCCATGTCGCAGCTCTCCTTGTCGCAGTGAAGGCTTGCTTCACATCGTCGCGAAGAGTGATGACGCCGTTGGGACCCGGCATCTTCATGCGAGGTAAGTGTAGTGAGGGATCGCCATGAACTTGGCAAGCGCAGCCTTCCGATGATGGCATGATACGCCGTTTCAAGTCGGCCACCTCGAAGGTGACGTTCTCCGTTCGGAAATTCTCTCGGGCTCGAAGGTGACCGGGAGGGAGATATGCCCGAGTGGAGTTGAAGATAGCCCCGGATAACTCGCAGTCCATAGGGCGAGTTGTTGTCGGCTTCGTCAAAAGGGATGCCGTAGAGATTGTCGAAGCCGGCGGAGCCGAGGTATCCGTTGAGCTCAAGATGAGCGGAGCCAAAGGACGGGAGGATGACAGCGACCTCCCTTGATCCGGGAAATCCGGATCCGGATCGCTCCGGTCCGAGTCGGAGCTTGGGGATCGGGCTCCTCCGAGTGGATCGCCGCCAACTCGGGAGAGCGGTTAGGTGTAGATCTTGGCGACGTTTGGTAACCCAAACGGCACCGAGAGGTCTTCACTGAGTAGATTGCTTCGTTGGGGAGGCGAGAAGATTGGCGCAGATCTCGGCGGCATCCGTATGTCGAGTGGCGCCGAGTGAAGTCCGTCGTCGGAGAAGGTGGATCGCATCTTGGTCTTCAAGATGTTGTCGAAGATCTCGGCGCTGTTGGGAGCCCGAACGGCGCCGAGTAGATCTTTCCCTTCGACCGGTTCGAGTCCGAGTCGAAGGAGGAGTCGTCGGAGAAGCCGGCGGCAAAGTCGCCGAGTCTTGAAGGAGATCCCATCACGCTTGTCGGCGAGATTTGTTGAAGAAGTCTTGACGCGCGGCCCCTACCCGGCGCGCCAACCGCCGAAACTTGGTTTCGGCAATATATTTTCGGGGTCGCAGTCAAGATCGCCAAGCACAATGGGTTAGGAGGAAAAGAAGATTTAGACAGGTTCAGCCCTCTCGTGAGGTAATACCCTACTCTGTTTCGGTGGATTCGATCCGCCGAGTGTCTTTATTGATCTCGTGATCTAAAGCTCTCGCTTATGAAGTCGAATCTCGATCTAGAATCGATCAAGTCTAGGATATCCCTCAAGGGACGCCCTTACCCCCTTATATAGTCTTGGGAGGAAGGGTTTACAAGTCGGAAACCCTATCTTATTCTAAGTTGGTTCCCTCAATCTTACCAAACCGTGACTATAGGCCGATTGCCTTATCTCTATCGGCAACCGTAACACCTAAGTCAAGTTCGGCTTACAGATATAGCAGGCGCAATCTATCCCTACCTCCAGTCGGATAAGCTTGCCATGTGGATACCCGATTGCCACAATCTCCACAATATATTCATATAATAAGATAGAGGAGAGAGAAAAAAAGAGATAGAGAAAAAAGAAGAAAAAAGAGAGGAACTACCCTCATACAAGGGACAATTTTCACGTAAACTTCAAGAGAAAAGAAAAGAGAAGATTAGACAAATAAATAAAATAAAATTATTAGGGTTAGTTTTTCACGTAAACTTCAAGAGAAAAGAAAAGAGAAGATTAGACAAATAAATAAAATAAAATTATTAGGGTTAGTGTACTAGAATTAGTATAGATGTGATTTAGAATTAGCGTACGATTTATTGTATAGGTTACCTTTTCATTAATGAGTAATCTACATAAAATTGTGGATGATATCTACCTCTTCTATAAGACTTGCTCATTCATTTCAGCAGCATCGTGTCCTGGACTCCTGGCCCTTGCCATCTTGATACAATCTAATTAATCAACCACACTTTTCTCCACTACTCCATTAGTCCAAAAGCCTTTTATGTCTATTTCATTTTCTGGTTTTTTAAATGAGAATGCATATTTGTAGTCTTTATACATCTAATATTTAAATAAAGGAATGTCTTTTTATTTTACAAATGCTAAATTAAATTATTAACCGAAATATAAGTAGTCATCTTAATACTTATTGGTTGCATATATGCATATAGTTTTTTAGTCTTTGTTATATGCGGGATTAGTTAATTTCTCCTTGATTTTGATGTCAAAAGAAATGTATGGCTTAGAATTTTGGATGGAATGAGTAGTACGCTGCATGGTCCCTAAACCCTAACCTTAGTTTTTCGCACGCCGCACGATGCTTTTCAAACTGCTAAATGATATGAATTTTATAAAAAAATATAAAAAGTTACTTAAAAAATTATACTAATCCATTAAATCAAGTTTGTTTTAGCCAGTACTTTCTTCGTTCCCAATTGACATCATGATTTTTAGATTATTTCTAAATAACCATCAGATTATTATTCATTTCTTACGTCTGTTCGTTATTTGTGTATGAAAGTAAATGGACATTGGTACATGCATCATGCATATTACTCTTTACAACCAACGTGCAATATTTTGGTTTGTTATTAGCGACTTCGTTCTTTTTACTTCCTCCATCCAATAAGTATAAGACTTATTTCTTTTGTTACCAAAATCAAAGAGTAATTAACTCGTTCACCATGTGACAAAACCAACGAGCTATACACATGCATACAACCAATAAGTAGTAAAATGACTTCTTGGATTTTGGTCAATAATTTAATTTAGCATATAAATACTACAAATAGGCCTTTACACTTTTGGAAAAACAAAAAATGAAATAAATATTAGATTTTTGGTAGAAGGGAGTATATTATAAGTCACTTTGATTTTGATTTTTTTATAGTCAAACTTTTTAAAACTTGATCAAATTTATAAAATAATATAGCAACATTTCTAACACAAAACAAACATATTATCAAAATATATTTAATGTTATATTTAGTGAAACTAATTTGATATTGCAGATATTACTATTTTTCTATAAGTTTGATCAAATTTAAAGAAGTTAGACTAAAAAGATCCAAACGACTTATAATATGAAAAAAATAGAAAATAATGGGATAATACATACATCGAACTTATTACGAGAGTAAATGTAATACAAGAACGAGAGTTATTGGTTTTTTTGTCTTGATGTATTCCTGTAATATGATGATTAATTAAAAAATATTTAATTAATTGTGTGTCAATTTTTAGTTGCCGAGGAGGAAGGTTCCTATCCTCCCCAAAAGAACACACCATTAGTCTTTGATCGAGCATAATGATTCTGGAAACGTCACTCTCAGTCTGAGAGATATGGTTCGATCGGCCTGAAAGGAAATTAAGAGATGATTATGCACTGTTAGGCACCTGCAATTTGGCTCTCCCTAGCTCCAAGTTGCAGCGCATAAATTAAACCGAAAGCAGAATGCTGGGCGCCCCTTGCTATTCATGATGCAGCATTAGTTTTTTTTTTAATAAAAGGAATGATGCATGCAGCAAGTGAGTAGTAGTAGTAAACTAGATTCTATTCTAGTTAAGCCTGCATGCAGTGACGTTGGTCAGGTCAGTTGAACTAAAGAATTCAGTCAGGCGTGCAGCGGATGGGTTCAAAGCAGCCGCCCTAAGCTTGAAGCCTGACGCTCGAATAATGTACACATATCATTGACAAGGAGTGTGATGCTATGCCTTTCTTTCTTTCTGTTCCTCGCTTTCAGATCGCCGGCCATGCATTGCATCGACCAGTTTGCTGCAGGTTCTTTCCCAGGTCGCATCGCATCGTATTCGTCCCTCAAAGGTGAGATCAAATATAATCCAATCCAAGCTTAATACTACTGGTCAAAGAACGCGCGCACATTCTTAAAAAGGAAGAGTACGTAGCAGCTAGCTGCGGCATCGTTGAGCTTTTTTTATAGAGATACTGATTTAATGCTAAACGATATATTTTATAAAAAAATAATGTTTATATAAAAATCGATTTAAAATATAAAATAATTATATTTTTTATGTTTGAAATAATTAAAACTTAATTGATCATACGCTAATTACTTCGTTTTGCATGCTCGCATTTAATCTTCGTCTCTTAAATAGACTTAAAATGGTCTAAGAGCAAGTTTTTATAGTGAAGGCACACCATCAACACATTAACAATTTTTTTTATTTGTTTTCTATCAATACATTGGTTTCTTGCTCTCATATCTCTCTTGAAGTTTGTAGAGGTTGCCTCATGCATGAGAGATGGCTTTTCTTTTTTCCTTTATTTCTCTCATCACCTTATCATGTAAATTTATATGGCACTAAAGAAAATGTGTAGAGGCTTATATTACTTGTTCTGGGTGGTGATGAACAAGTTGAAGCGGCCAGTGACCAATTGGCTTTCTCGAAACGGCTAAATGGGCATTGACTATATGATATGGCGCATGGAACATTGGCCAGGGTCTGAGTGCACGTAGATGGCCCAATCGGTCGATCGCTCTCTCGGCTGCATGCCCCCGTTTGCAGTGACGGCGTACGTACGAGTCACCACGTACAAAGAAAAACCAGATTACGCGGCAGCGGTTTTTGGAGTGAAGAGAATTCGTGGAGGTGAAGTCGTCCTTCTTTTTCAAGGGATGAAATTATTGGATGGTGCTTATGATTCATTAGCTTTCAAAGTGTGCTTAACAAGCTTTTATATAGAAAAATATTTTAGATTTATTCAACTTTATAATATCTATTTCATTTGCATCCCTTTATTTCCAAATGGATAGCATTAAATATAATATAAAGTTTATATTAATATAGGAAAAAAATATAAAACTATATAAAAAAGAGAAAAAGCCAAAAAGACTTGGCCAACGAGGCTAAACCCTAAACACACCACCTGTTAACCATGAGCTAAAGGAGCCTAGCACCGTGTTAGTCGTCCCTATATGAGATTGGTTGTCGCTAGATCATTGTTGGAGAAACCCATATTAGTCCTGGTTTATAACCCCTTTAGTTTCGGGTTTTAAATCGAGACAACAAAAGCGAGACTAAAGATGTCGATTTTTAGTATCAGGTGAAACATCCGGGACTAAAGATCCATTTTTAGTCCCCGTTGATAACACTAAAAATGACGGCACCATGTGGCTGGCTTCACTAAAGTTTTTTTTCTTTTTTTAATTTTGCTCCTGTTGCATGTTTATATATTATCCTCCCGACATCCCCAAATGTTTTTTTTGTTTTTTGTTGTTTTTCATTATTTTTTCTGCCGAAATCAAATTCACATATCAAATTAACATCCTCAAATCTCCTTCACACCACAAATTCACATCACAATCGAGTAATGAACATCACAAAATTCACATATATCACATATCATATATATCACAAATTCACATCACAAATCGAGTATAGAACATCACAAAATTCTCAAAAAAAAATTCACTGCGCCGGATCCGAAGGAGACGCCGTGGCCACCGCCCGTCGCTCCTGGAGAGGACGAGGAAGAGGAGGAGGAAAGGGAGGATGCACCGCCGTCACCCCCGAGCCGCCGGGCCACCGTCATCTCTGAGCCGCCGCGCCGCAGCCACCTCCGTGCTGTCGGGCCCTCGCCATCTTCGAGTTGTTACCACCTCCCCTCCCACCGGATCTTGCGAAGAAGAGGGCACGACCGCCACCTCCAAGCCGCCGCCATCTCCTCCCGCCGCCGTCGGAGTGAGAGAGAGAGCTGAGAGAGGGAGAGAGAGCTGAGGGAGAGAGATCCGAGAGAGGGAGATACAACTAAGTGTTGGATCAGTAGAAAAGATGATGCGCGCCAGGATATATATCCCTTTGAATCTTTAGTCCCTGTTGGTGACAACAACCGGGACTAAAGATATATTAGTCCCGGTTGGTGGCATCAACCAGGACTAAAGATCCAATTTTTAGTCCCGGTTGTAGCCACCAACTGGGACTAAAGATAATTTTTCACTATTTCTAATTTATCTTTAATCCTGGTTGTAACCACCAACCGGAACTAAAGATAATTTGTCGCTATTTTCAATTCATCTTTAGTCCTGGTTGTGGCCACCAACCGGGACTAAAGATAATTTTTTGTTATTTTTTCATTTTTCCGGCTAGGGTTAACAAATTAAATCGGACAAAATTAATTTCAATTATATATAGGTTTAAAACAATAATAAGTAATGCATTAAAATTTAATCAAATCACAAAATTAATGAGAAAACATTTAAAATAGTTTAAAACTATTATTAAATTGTAGTACTCATATATAATTAACATATGCCCGATTTAGAATTAATTTAAATTATAATAGTTATATATAATTAATATATTCCTTTTGAAGCTCGAGTTTACATTGCAATCCTAGACAATGCACCTCTCTATGTGCTCCTCTAGATATTGTTTCTCTTTTGCATCTCTCTTTTTTCCTTTTTAAGTTGTTATTGTTTCTTTGGAAAAATTCAAATTTTTCTTTTTATTTTTTCAATATTTTATATTGACTTAGAAGCACACGAGAGGTAAGCACAGAAAATTTGAGCCTAAACAAGTGAAAGACGTGGCTGGACGTGCTCAGAATCGGAAAAAAGCTTCCAGACTCGAAAAGGCAATCTTCTCACCATTTTTGGGGAAAACAAAATCGCCAAATGCGACAAAGCTACGACAAATACATCCAAAAAAATTTCTCCGATCGATTTTGATATATGGAACGTCTCAATCGGAGTCCGTATGAGAAAGTTATGGTCGTTTTAAAAACCAACTCCAAATTAGAGGACAAAACGAGAACAATGCGTGCAAAAACTTGTTACACACGCATAAAGTGGACGCGAGATGAAAACAAAGGGGAGAAACACACGAACTGGACTCTAACATGATCTAACCAGTAACGAAGACCTCAACCAGGACACAAACTCAACACGACGAACTTTGAAACTGAAATGTGCAAAGGCTATGACATGGAAGGTTCTAGTGACACATCGATCCGGCTTTAGATCGAAAGATCTAACAAGCAAGAGTGATTGGACCTTGAATGTCCAGCGAAGGAATGTTGTGTGTATCTAAAGAAGTGAAGTTCTTATCAATATTGTAGATTCCTCCGATTTGTATATTATCACCAAAACAATTTCACAAAAAAATATTATATATTGAGAATCACTAGTTAATAATAATATGATAATTTTGTAAAGGTTTTCTTCTATCTTCAATCACCCACCCCCATATAACACCACCCCTTTTCAATTACAGATCCTCTCAAATTAATTTTAGGCTATTTGAATCATGCAACAAATTAATTTTATTCCTTTACAACAAACCATATTTTTAACTAGCGCAGTTAAAAAAATACCTTTTCACTTTAGTCCCTGTTGGTGTTATCAATCGGGACTAAAGATCATTTAGATCTTTAGTCCCAGTTTGTAACACCAACCAGGACAAAAAAAATATGATCTCCGGTTGATGTTACAAACATGGACTAAAGATGGTTGTCAGTCTGACAGATTTTGACAAAAATCTAACCGGGACTAAAGATGATTTTTAGTCCTGGTTGGTAACATCAACCGGGACAAAAGATCCTACAGAATCGTTGTCTTTTCTAAACAAGACTAAAAGTGTTTTTTAATCTCGGTTCCTATTGAAACCGAGACTATTATGAATTTTGGCCAGTGGATCTAAGATTATCTTTCCAGTAGTGGACACATGATGGATGGTCGTACGATACTGGCAACGCTAGACAATTGAATAGAAATGAGTGAGCTCATGGTATCATTCCATTTTTGGATTGTACAGGGAGAGTACAAGAGATAAGAAAGATCTGTTCGTCTCTTATATAGTCCATTACTAGTATAACAGCAAGGAGCTGCCCACAAACGCCCCATACAAAGTCAACCTCGGCGACCAAATTATTACCGAAAGCATGGACTCTGTACGTTACCATAAAAGAGGGTTGTAGAGGAAAATGATAAGAGAAATTAAAGATCCAGTCATCTCTCATACTGACCCATCATCATCATGACAATCACAATCCGAGAGTATCAACATCATCGAGGGCAAACTGTTAGAAGGCTATGGGCAAATATATGACCCCTCTAACGAGATCACGATACTGAGAAACGCTGTCACCGTCCATCCAATAAACTTGGATAAGGTTTTTACATGAAGAGTCCCATCGAGCTCTCATCTCGACAATACCCTCACAACGCCCGAGAATGTTTAGCGTTTTTAATTTTATTTTTTAAAGATTTACCAAAATAATTTTTGGTTTCAAAAATTTGCAAAATTAGTCGTCTCCCGTTCTCTGGGAGGGTGAGATTTAAAAATCGCTCTCTAAGAGGGCGTTTTTTTACGTGGCAGACGGTCGTTGGGCGTCGCCTGCCGCGTCATTGTTCTTTTTTGCAAAAAAGCCCTTCCTACCCTCTGAAAGGACGATTTTTAACTCTAGCAGGTTTTTTTCGGAGATGAGGACATCAATACTACCGATACATCCACGCCTCCACACGTACAACTTCATGGCCCAATAACCCGCGCTCGTGCACCTCAACTCAACCATCAGGTGAGTTCATCTTAAATTTATGTTCCTCTTCTTTAGACCCTGGAGGCCCGTGCATTTTTGTTTTACTCAGGAACGATGGAGAGGATCCAATGGGAAGAGGATTCGCGCGGGGTGGATTCGGACTGCAGCACAGTGCCAAATTCTAACGGCCACCACGACTTCATGCAAACTCCGATTTGGGCGTGCAAGTACTTGATGAAAAGGTTATCAAGTCTACTTTCAAATGGATCCGACCCCATGTCAATATCTATCTTGGAGCGGCCTCAATTGTCCTTTTTCTATCGAGTGTTTTCTGTCTTTGGTGCTGCGTCATCTCTTTTGGCCCAATGGGCCGTGTATCAAGTTGGGCCGTTATGGGCGCGTCTTAGGGTTTAGCACGACCCCGACACCCCTGTGGTCGTCTCTCCCTCTTTTTAGACCTTCAGCCGCCACCAAGAAGGGTGGGTTTTGTTGATTAGAGTTGGCGTTTTGCTACTTGCACACAGCGCGCGTGTCGGCTAGACCGTCCGTCTGTTTGTCTTCGGAACCCCACCATATCGTGTATTCAGATTGAATCTTTCATCTTAATATATAGCAATTTCAGTGCTTCTTTTACTTGTTCTTGCTTGTTCTTCAATTGCTTGCAGGATGAGTGCCTTAGTGGCTGGGTTGTCGCGCACCGCGAGATCGTGTCAACCATCGGAGACGGTGTATCGGTTGCTAAGGTGAATCGTCCTTGGACGGTTGTAGTCGGGCCGTGAACGTCGCCTCCGTTCCCCAATCGAGTTATTCTCCACCTCTCATCGAAAGATCGAGACTAAACCCTAGCGGGATCGCATCAGTTGGTATCACAGCGCGGTTGATCGGTGAGAGTTTTTCTGCCCTTCGTTGTTTAATTTTTTTCCTATAGTCCAGAAAAAGCCAAAAGAAAGTGGTAGATTAGATCAATTCCAAAAACCCTTTGAGCCTTTTTTTACTAGGACTGCTTAGTTAGGGCTTGTTGAGTCTTCGATTGCATGGTTGTGTCAATGTGCTGGTTTTAGTGTCTGGGCGATTAGAGTTTCGAGTTCTTGCCACCGTACATCGCCACCACCTTTGTTTTAGCCGTCATCACCACCATCGCTGCCATCCACCAAATCACTTTCCATCCACCAAGTCACTTTACATCCCTCGTTTGATCTGTTGCCTTTGATCTTGCCGCCACTAGAAAGGAAAACCAACCTGATTCGAGTGACCTTCCTTAAAACAGTGATATCTTTTTCATACGGACTCAAAATTAGGCTTATAATATATCCACGGACATCTACAGAAAAAGTTACATCTGTCTGTTTCCCGCTTCGCCAGGTTCGGAAATTTTAAAATTGCCAAATTCTGCTTACAAAATTCTGTTTTCGTGCCGAGAAGCTTCGGAACCCCTTTGGTAAAACTTTGAAAAATTCCACGTGCCTCATATTTTGTCCGTTTGAGCTAAGAATTTTTGTGGTTGGTTCTAGTGTGCCCCTGGTTGTGAAAAAAATATCAAAAAAATAAAAAAAAATAAAAAAAAATTCGCATCTCTCTCCTCAACACTAGAGAACAACAAAAAAAAAGAAAAAAAAGAGAGCAAAAAAAGAAGAGAAAGGGGCCGACTCGTGAGAACCTTCCTTCCACCTAGTCCCCTTTGTCTCCACCTTCTTGTGATCGTGTCTGTTTGGGTTTGTATCTTGTGGCGTCCTTTGTGATTAGGCTTGCGTCTCTATTTCGTCTAGCCTAGGACCAGCACGGTACCGACCTTGAGCGTTTACTCAATTTGCTTTGACTAACGTGGTTGCTAGTACTTCCTTGTGCATTACTTTCAGCCCTCCTACAGCTCCACACGTACGACTACAGCTTGACAACAGGCCTTGTTGCTACGGCGCGATACACCTCGTTCCACGGTTGCAGACTTGTCGTTTGTCGTCACCCCTCCCGTGAGCATGGTAAGAACGGTAAGAGCTTGTGAGATAAGCCGAGAGCGAGCGCCTTTCGTATCCACACCCCAATAGTTGTAGGGATTAATTCTTGTCAACTGTTTTCGTTGTTGTTTTGTTATATTAACCATGGCAGGCTCGGAGGAAGAAGAAGGTGCATCCCATTCTCCACGCACCAGACGCATCATACAACATTTTGCAAGGGAAGTGAAGCGGCACACATAAGGACTTGATGCAGATTTGCAGGTGACGAATGACAAGATCGGGCAACTGGAGGCCACACAGATCGATGCCACAACCAGGCTCGCCGGGTTGGAGGCATCGGTCGCGCGTATTGACACCAACCTTGCTACACTTGTGAGGCATTTTGATAACCTCAATGCTCGGGGCCATGATCAGCGTGATGAAGACGACGTTGATGGTGAGTACGGTGAGGACAACTTCGATGATGACTATACCGCTGACACTGAACATGATGACCGCAACGCTCATGATCGCCGTCGGCTACGTAACAACCGTAGAGGCATGGGAGAACACCGCCGACGAGAGGTACGCAATGAAGATGCTTTTTCTAAAGTCAAATTTAAGATACCTCCTTTTGATGAAAAATATGATCCTGATGCATACATTACATGGTAGATTGCTGTTGATCAAAAATTTGCATGCCATGAATTCCCTGAAGCCTCTAGAGTTAGAGCTGCTACTAGTGAGTTCACTGCTTTTGCCTCTGTGTGGTGGATAGAACATGGTAAGAAAAATCCTAACAACATGCCACAGACTTGGGATGCTTTGAAACGGGTCATACGGGCTAGATTTGTTCCTTCTTACTATGCACGTGATTTGTTAAATAAATTGCAACAATTGAGGCAGGGTGCTATAAGTGTAGAGGAATATTATCAGGAATTACAAATGGGCATGCTTCGCTGTAATTTAGACGAGTCGAAGGATGATGCTATGGCTAGGTTTTTGGGTGGTCTAAACCGTGAGATCTATGACATTGTGGACTACAAAGATTATATTAATATGACTTGATTGTTTCATCTTGCTTGCAAAGCTGAAAGGGAAGTGGAGGGACGACGTGCTAGTGCCAAGACTAATTTTTCTGCAGGAAAATCGACATCATGGCTGCCACGCACGACTTCTACTCCTTTGCCATCTTCCACACCCCGGCGGTCGACACCTTCTCCATCCAGCGACAAGCCACGTGTTCCGGCTGTTCGACTAAGACAGCCCAGCAGCCAGCTGTGAGTGCTTCTTCTGTTGCATCCACTGGGAGAACAAGAGATGTTCAATGTCACCGTTGCAAGGGCTATGGGCATGTCCGGCGGATCGCCCAAGCAAGCGTGTTTTGGTAGTCAAAGATGATGGTGAGTATTCCTCGGCTAGTGATTTCGATGAAGATACGCTTGCTTTGCTTGCACTGACCGACCATGCAGATAAAGACGAGGGACCGAAGAATATATTGGTGCGATGCCGCGAACGCTACGACAACCTCATTGTGCGGCGTGTGCTCGCACACAAATGGAGAAGGCCGAGCAAAATCAGTGGCACACTTTGTTCCAAACAAAGTGCGTCATTAAAGAGCGTTCTTGCCGCTTGATCATCGATGGAGGAAGCTGCAACAACTTGGCTAGCAGCGAAATGGTGGAGAAGCTTGCGCTCAGCACCAAACCGCATCCCCACCCATATCACATTCAATGGCTAGACAACAAGTGGTAAGGCAAAGGTAACCAAGTGGTGCGCATTAATTTTGCAATTGGAACATATCGTGATGTCGTTGAGTGTGATGTTGTACCTATGCAAGCTTGTCATATTCTGTTAGGTAGGCCATGACAATTTGATATGGATTCTATGCATCATGGTAGATCAAATCAGTATTCTTTTATGTACCATGATAAGAAAATTGTGTTGCATCCCATGACCCCGAAGTCGTTTTTGAGGATGATGTTGCTAGAGCTAAGAAAGAGAAGAATCGGGTCCATGCTATAAGTGAAAATCAAATTGTAGCCAAAGAACATGTGCAACATAACAAGAGAGAATCTAAATCGACAATAAAAATGTGATTCAATTGAAAGGTTCTTGCATGCTTGTGTAAATGATGTTGCCAATTTGGATACAACGAAACTGTTTGCTATGCTTTTGTATGCAAGGATGCTTTGTTTTCCTTTGAGGATATACCTGTTTCTTTTCTACCTGCGGTCACTAATCTTTTATAGGAGTATGAGGATGTTTTTCCCGGGATGTACCACCGGGCTGCCACCGGTGCGTGGAATTGAGCATCAAATCGATCCGATTCCGGGCTTCACTACCCAACCGCGCGCCATACGTAACCAACCCCGACGAGACCAAGGAGATTCAGCGTCAAGTTCGGAGTTGCTTGATAAAGGGTACGTACGAGAGTCTCTTAGTCCATGTGTCGTGCCGGTGATTTTGGTGCCTAAGAAAGATGGATCTTGGCGTATTTGTGTTGATTGTAGAGCTATTAATAACATTACCATTAGATATCGTCATCCAATTCCTAGATTAGACGATATGCTTGATGAATTGAGTGGCTCTACTGTCTTCTCTAAAGTTGATTTGCGTAGTGGATACCATCAGATTCGTATGAAGTTGGGAGATGAGTGGAAAACAACTTTCAAAACTAAGTTTGGATTCTATGAGTGGTTAGTGATGCCTTTTGGTTTAACTAATGCACCTAGCACTTTTCATGAGGTTGATGAATGAGGTTTTGCGTGCTTTCATTGGCAAATTTGTGGTGGTATACTTTGATGATATTCTGATTTATAGCAAATCTTTAGAGGAATACCTTGATCATTTACGTGTTGTTTTTAATGCTTTGCGCGATGCACGTTTGTTTGGTAATCTTGCGAAGTGTAGTTTTTGCATCGATCGCGTATCGTTTCTTGGCTATGTTGTTACTCCGCAGGGAATTGAGGTTGATCAAGCCAAGGTCGAGGCAATTCAGAGTTGGCCGCCTCCTAAAACGGTCACACATGTTCGAAGCTTTTTAGGACTTGCAGGATTCTATCGGCGCTTCGTGCGGGATTTCAGCACCATTGCTGCACCGTTGAATGAGCTTACAAAGAAGGGAGCGCCTTTCACGTGGGACACCGCACATGTGAACGCCTTCAACATGTTAAAAGATAAGTTGACACATGAACCTCTCCTCCAACTTCCAGATTTTAATAAGACTTTTGAACTCGAATGTGATGCTAGTGGGATTGGATTGGATGGTGTTTTGCTACAAGAGGGAAAACCGTTGCATATTTCAGTGAAAAATTGAGTGGGGCTGTTCTGAATTATTCTACTTATGATAAAGAATTGTATGCTCTTGTGAGAACTCTGGAAACATGACAACATTATTTATGGCCTAAGGAATTTGTCATACATTTTGATCATGAATCTTTAAAACATATTCGTAGTCAAGGCAAACTGAATTGTAGGCATGCTACATGGGTTGAATTTATTGAACCTTTTCCTTATGTCATTAAACACAAGAAGGGAAAGGAGAATATCATTGCTGATGCTTTGTCTAGGAGATATACTTTGTTGACACAACTTGACTACAAAATCTTTGGTCTAGAAACAATCAAAGCCCAGTATGTGAATGATGATGATTTTAAAGACGTGTTGTTGCACTGTAAGGATGGAAGGACATGTAACAGATTTGTCTTCAATGATGGGTTTATTTTAGAGCTAACAAGCTATGCATTCCAACTAGCTCTGTTCGTTTGTTGTAGCTGCAGGAAGCGCATGGCAGTGGGTTGATGGGGCACTTTGGTGCCAAGAAGACGGAGGACATCCTTGCTAGCCATTTCTTTTGGCCAAGGATGAGAAGAGACGTGGAGAGATTTGTGGCTCGCCGCACGACATGTCAAAAGGCTAAGTCACGCTTAAATCCCCATGGTTTGTATATGCCTCTACCTGTTCCTACTGTTCCTTGGGAAGATATTTCAATGGATTTTGTGTTGGGCTTGCCTAGGACCAAGAGGGGGTGAGATAATATTTATGTGGTTGTGGATAGGTTTTTTAAAATGACACATTTCATACCATGTCATAAAACTGATGATACTACTCATATTGCTGACTTGTTCTTTCGGGAGGTTGTTCGCTTGCATGGTGTGCCAAACACCATTGTTTCGACCGTGACACTAAATTTCTCAGCCATTTTTGGAGAACTTTGTGGGCTAAATTGGGGACTAAGCTTTTGTTTTCTACTACTTGTCATCCCCAAACTGATGGGCAAACTGAAGTTGTGAATAGGACTTTGTCTACTATGTTAAGGGCTGTTTTAAAGACAAATATTAAGATGTGGAAAGAATGTTTGCCTCATATTGAATTTGCATACAATCGTTCGTTGCATTCCACTACAAAGATGTGCCCTTTTGAGATTGTTTATGGATTTTTGCCTCGTGCTCCTATTGATTTAATGCCTTTGCCATCTTCCGAAAACTGAATTTTGATGCTAAACAACGTGCCGAGTTGCTGTTAAAACTCCATGAAACAACTAAAGAAAAATAGAGCGCATGAATGCTAACTATAAGCTTGCTGGTGACAAAGGTAGACCTCAATTGAATTTTGAACCTGGTGATTTGGTTTGGTTACATTTGCGAAAGGAACGGTTTTTCGATTTGCGAAAGTCTAAGTTGATGCCTAGAGTGATGGACCTTTTAAAGTGCTTGAAAAATTAATGAAAATGCATACAAGATTGACCTCCTGCAGATTTTGGGGTTAGTCTCACTTTTAACGTTGCATATTTAAAGCCATATTTGGGAGACGAAGATGAGCTTGAGTCGAGGACGACTCCAATGCAAGAAGGGGAGGATGATAAAGACATCAATACTACCGATACATCCACGCCTCCACACGTACAACTTCATGGCCCAATAACCCGCTCAGTGCACGTCAACTCAACCATCAGTGAGTTCATTCTTAAGTTTATGTTTCTCTTTTTATACCCGGAGGCCCGTGCACTTTTGTTTTACTCAGAACGATGGAGAGGATCCAATGGGAAGAGGATTCGCGCGGGGTGGATTCGGACTGCAGCATAGTGCCAAGTTCTAACGGCTGCCACGACTTCATGCAAACTCCGATTTAGGTGTGCAAGTACTTGATGGAAAGGTTATCAAGTCTACTTTCAAATGGATCCGGCCCCATGTCAATATCTGTCCTGGAGCGGTCGCAATTGTCCTTTTTCTACCGAGTGTTTTCTGTCTTTGGTGCTATGTCACCTCTTTTGGCCCAATGGGCCGTGTATCAAGTTGGGCCGTTAGGGGTGCGTCCTAGGGTTTAGCATGACCTCGGCACCGCTGTGGTCGTCTCTTCCCTCTTCTTAAACCTTCAGCCACCACCAAGAAGGGTGGGTTTTGTTGATTAGAGTTGGCGTTTTGCTACTTGCACACAGCGCGCGTGTCGGCTAGACCGTCCGTCTGTTTGTCTTCGGAACCCCACCATATCGTGTATTCAGATTGAATCTTTCATCTTAATATATAGCAATTTCAGTGCTTATTTTACTTGTTCTTGCTTGTTTTCCGATTGCTTGCAGGACGAGTGCCCTAGTGGCTGGGTTGTCGCGCACCGCGAGATCGCGTCAACCATCGGAGACGGTGTATCGGTTGCTAAGGCGCATCGTCGTTGGACGATTGTAGTCGGGCCGTAAACGTCGCCTCCGTTCCCCGATCGAGTTATCCTCCACCTCTCATCGAAAGATCGGGACTAAACCCTAGCGGGATCGCATGAGGCGGCCTCCTTTCCGTCATCTGGAGGGGCGTTTTTTAACTGTAGCACCAGAGGGCCGCCTGCAAAAAAGTCAGTGCTACAGTTAAAATTCGCCCTTGTAGAGGCGGGAAGGTTTTTTTGCAAAACCAACGACGCGACGACGACGCCCAAGCACTGTCGCCACGTCGCAAAAACGCTTCCTAAGATGCCTTTTTAAATCTCGTCCTCTCAGATAGAAAGAGATGACTAGAATTGCAAATTTTGAAAACCAAAAATTATTTTTGTAAATCTTTTAAAAAATAAAATTAAAAATGCTAAAAATTCCGACGTCCGAAGCGTCGCCGTTGCCGTCCCGGCTGACCATTGGGCTAGGCTTTCCGCGCGCGGGGGTGACGATTCGTGACTACGCGAGGGGGCAGGATTAGGCAGGATACGGCCGGGCCGGCCTGCCTGCCTGACTGCTACGGCCCACGTCCCAGCTCCAAAGTCCAAACGATCGGCCCACACGCGATCGGATTAGAGATTTGATCATATACGAGTACCTTCCTAAACATTTGAGGATTTATTTACTTTTCTTGTCTCACTGATACGCTCGCTCTGCCTCACCTCACAGGGTGGTGAGGAAAATTCTTTAATACTTACTATCTTTTGATTTTTAATATATAACGTATTTAACTTTTTAAGATATGATTGATTATTTGTTTTATTAAAAATATTTAATTATAATTTATTTTATTTTAAGTTGATTTATCGTCAAATGTTTTTTAAATGTGACTTTAATTTATTATATTTATAAAAAAATTGAACGTGACAGATAGTTAAACGTTTAAAAAAATTAACAATGAAGATAATAATAGTTTAAATGGAAGGTATAGGATCAAATTTCATCCAGATGGGGAGTAATCTTTCGTAATTGCACTCCTCACGATTCACAAGGATCATTTACTGTTGTTAAGCTTAAGCATTAAGGCAAGGTATCAAATTGTTCTAAGAAAAAAAAGGCAAGCCATGGAATTGGTGATCTGTCCGTCTCACTGCCAAGTGGGCCATCCCGCGGATTCCTTTCATTATTAACGCCTTCTTTTCCTACTAAACGCTCCCAGCCTCCCCTCCCTTCTACCGTTCCCTCGATCTCTGCCTCCTCCCCCCTACCGCCGGAGAAGGTCGCCGCCGGCGAGCGAGCGCGCCGGAGTTGTCGTCGCCTCTCCCCCACGGCAGCCTGACGCCGGCACGCAGCGTGATCTCCTTCCCCTACTGCTGGGGGATCCGTGCTCTGTCGGTCGGTAAGCCCTAGCCCCGTCCCTCCTCGCAATCGCAGCTCGATCCGTTCCCACCCTCCGGGTAGCTCCCTGAACGAGCGCCGCGCCGGGATTTTGTGGCCGCCGCGGCGCTGCCGCTTGCCCCATGCCTACGCGTGGTGGTCGTGTCGGCAAAAACCCTCGGGCAGCTATGTCTCGGCCCTCGGGTTTCTCCCTCCTGGTGTGAGGAGTTTGAGCATGGGGAACCGTGGGAGAAGCGTGGCTATAAGCACTTGAAATCATCTAGCTCAGCGTCCACTTCCCTGTTAATGTTATAGACTTATAGGTGATGAGGTGAACCAAGTAAAATGGTTGTAGTATTTCACCCGTTAGAGTGTATTCCTGTTGAAGAGTAGGAGATCCTTGAGATTGTTGATGTGCAATCCTTTGTACTTTGTAGCTTGTTCCCGTGATACCTATTGCAGAGCGATATATTGTTGTGCGGGTGTGTTGGGTAATTGGAGCAATGCAAGCTGGTCAGCCAGATGGCAACAGTCTGGTTAACCTAGCATGGAAATCAATTTGTATTTTTTTCCTGTTGACCAGTTAACATGTACTAATTGTCTCTATGAATTTGGCATGCTAGGAAAAATATGTAATGTTAGAGTGTTAATCTAGTGTCCACTCATGTGATTTTATTAGGTTGTACTCGCTGGGCATGCTTCCTGCTGGCTCTTACTGGCCCCAACACGATAGTGCTTGCAAGCTGATAGGTTGCTGCCTGCTGCGGTTACCATTGCCATGCCCCTGGCTGCGTTCATGGATAATGGAAGTGTATAGACTGTAGACTGAGATGATACTCTGTTTTGTTCCATTCCATCCAGAGCAATTGGCAAATTGGCAATGATAGTCCTAGACTATTAGTCCTAGTCTCCTAGACTTCTGAAACTTTTTATAAGACTTGGAAGAATGTCCAAGTACAACTACTACTTACACTGGGATGTTTGAAGAATGATCTAGACATATGCCTAAGTTCTTTTTCTCTACATTGTCTGACATCCCTTTGGGATTTGCAGAGTGCAGACTGATCTTCTGATATTTTTCATAGCTCTGCTAAAGTTAATTGTGACAGACTGACAGGGCCATGGTGCTAATTTTAATACTTGGACATACTTTGAAGAAAAATAATAATGCTGGTGTACCTCTTTTTTAATATATGGGTATCTGAAACTATGCAGGTTCAGTTGGTGGACTGGTGAACTGAAACTTATTGCTCGGTGCTAGTGCGATGGCGTACGAGATCAGTGAGATCAAAAGTGAAGTTCTATTCTCGATTAAGACTATTGCATACAGCAAGCAATCGAAGCACTTCATTGGTCTATTTTAATACTGAGGACAAATTATTTTTCAACATGTATCTCTAAACTTTTAGATAAACCCCTTAAACTTTGGGGTAAAGTCCATTTCCTAAGCTTACAAAATGGACATTTTACGCACTAATCCCATGAGGATAGAATCAATAGGTCCTCAATATCTCATGCCGGTTTTAAAGGTGGTTTTTGCTACCATTCGACCATGGATACTGACAACAATTTCTTTCCACCAGTTTTCGAGGTGGTTTTATGTGTGATTATAAAGGAAGATGGACATATGATTTGCAACGGTTTGGAATTTATTAATAGTATAGTAGGTATTTTGTGTACTTTGTCTAAAGCAATTATTTTCACATTGTAATTGTTCTTATTAAAATTTTAAAGCTAATTGAAAAGCATAGCATACAAGAAGAGAGAGAGAGGGAAGGAGGGAGGGAGAGCTTGGAGAAGGGCTTTAAGAATAGAGTATTTCAGTATAGTATCTACAATAGTAATTCAATTCCAGTTACAGAAAGATGTCACATAATCATGCCTGCTGATCTCACCTATTTTACCTCTTTCACACCTTAGTTGAGTACTAATATTTTTCAATTTGTCTATGTAGAAATTGGCATAGGCCTGGTTGGCTTTGGCATCCTATTCTCATTCCTGGGCGTTATCCTTTTCTTTGATAGGGGCTTGTTGGCGTTGGGTAATGTATGTTACAACGAACAGCCCCTTCATCTGCTGTCTCTTAATATCAAATAAAACTTAAGCGTGGTGTTACACTTGCTATCTTACTTCTTTTAGATTTTCTTCTTGACTGGAATCGGCTTGTTGCTTGGTTGGCAATCTATGTGGCAGCTTTTCACAAAGAAGGCAAACATTAAGGTACTTGAGTCAAGACTTTGATAGATACAAGAAACCATCAATTTCTTTCTTATCTATGAATGGATAAGATGTGACACCATGCTACAATTATTGTTTAGCCACTTTTCTTACTAATTAGATAACTTTGTAGTTGGTCAAGTTTTCAAGTTGATGCTCTGCCTACATAATTTTGTAGACAAACTGTTCAGGTGCATTTATTCTGCATGAATACAAGGATGATAACTAGCCTTGTAATCTGTTGCAGGATTGCTATGGAACAAAGTTGAACTATAGATATCTAGTACTAGTCTACTGGACATGCAAAGTATTGTAGATCGCATTCTCCAGGATAGCAATTTTTGTCTAGCAGCAATATGGCATACTTGATTGGTCAAACCTGTTTATTGTTTCTGTGCATCACATGGATTTCTCTCCACATACATGTCCAGAAGAGGTAATGTGTTTATTTGATCAGGGATCTGTACCTTTCTTCCTTGGTCTGTTTCTTCTCTTTGTCCGATGGCCTGTTGCTGGCATAATAATGGAGCTATATGGATCTTTTGTTCTCTTCAGGTCACTGTCTACCAACCCCAACCTTTTGTACAATATTCATTGCTCAGTTGGCATTTTTGGCACTTATTTCGCTTCCCTTCCATTTCTTGTGTAGTGGTTATGGACCTCCTATACAGGCCTTCCTATACCAGATTCCTATAATTGGATGGATTTTGCACTACCCATTCCAGGTAAAGTTTCTCTTCCTGTGAGAAAAGGAAGGTGATCCTGATCAAATTGATGTTTTATCTTTAATTTTTCTGCCATGAGTCCTACACTATTGTCTTCAGATTATGGATATGCCATATGGATATAACTGATGTTTCAGTCTTCATCTGATTTCTGCAGCTGTTTGGTCAGTTCAGGCGTAAACGTGCATGACAACTCATGGCAGAAATTACCCTTCGTAGGGGAGCATATTTTGTGATGTTAATACGGAAACCTGCTGTAGACCATCTGCCATGATGCAGTTTAATTCTTGTGTGCATATTCATACTGTTGCCTTTCTAATCTGGAGTTTCTCTGGCTTTTGCTCATTTTGCTAACTGGCAGTAGTTTAGTGTTCATATATAGACGATGTAGAGCCTTCAAATGGCTCTTGATGGAAATTTGAGATCCGAATTTAACAAAACATGTAGATCTTTTATCCTCATTTTTAACAAATTATGACCCAGTAACTATTACTAGTTACTATGTTGTACTATGACTAGAATGCGTGTTGGGCATGTTTTTGAATTTACTATTTTTCTGACATAGCGGCTCCTTGCGGGTTGAATGTCTGTGACTATTTCCATACTGCAATAATGTGCATATAATAGGACCCAAAACTTAACCAGCGATGTAATTGCTACGTTTTCATTTTGTCCATTATGAGCTCATCGTGGGTCTCGTTGATAATGCATTTGCGCCTCTCATCATTGCTGCCTTTGAATCTTGCTTTTTTTTTGGCAGAATTTGCCGTCTTGTCCAGGCCGTCCTTTGATCGTCTATCTCTACGGAGAGATTTCGATTTGATCGCGGTCATCTCTATCCACCGAGTCACTGTGACGCACTAGTTCTAGGCGTTTTGTCATCAGAATGTGATGGCGATTGGTTGCTGCTAGTAGCGTTAAACTACGTTGTTTGTTTCTTTTGAGTTTAGCCTCTGTTTCTAATGATTGATGCGTTGAAACTAATTTCTGGATATGACATATCTTAATGCCATGAATCCATGATACGTCGTATCCTTTAGACGGAGGACGGAGGGAGATCAACTTCAAACAGTCTCTCTATCCTACTCTTCAAAAATATAACTTTAAAAACAAACATACTCCAACAACTTTCCCATCTCATTCTTTTAATTCATTTAAATGGCCAAATTTTCTTCTTCATTAGTTAAACTTGACTTTTTCTCCGTTCGGAAGCAACATACGGATTTATTTTAATTTTAAATTTTAGTTATTTTAAACCGTATTTCTATATATACTATAAATTATACTTTTTATTTTTTTTTAATTTTGACTTTTTTATTTTTTTTAAAAATTTTGATTTTTAGTTACTTCTAAATTTCTATATAAACTACATGTTTTCCTTCTAATATTTTTATTTTTATAATTTCGAATTTTTGTTATTTTTAATTATGTTTCTATTTACTCTAAACTTGTGTTTTAGTATTTTTTTAATTTCGAATTTTAGTTTTTTTATATTATATTTTTATATGGACCTAGCCTCTTGCAAATGAAGAGACTGTTGGAATAAATTCCAATAATGAGTTTAGCTTAGAAAGTTTACTGTTTAGGTGTTTTAAGAGTTTGATTTGGATACTTTGTTGGAGTTGTACTAAGCCCCAGCAGAATTTCTACCGCTTTGTTTCCGATTCTGGTGCCTGCCTAAGTATTGCCTATCTTTGATACCCCAATCAGCAAGTTTGCGTATGTGTATGGACATGATTTACGTAACCAAACTAGTTAACCAGATGTGTTTTTCTTGGCTAGGGAAATACCATGTTTTTGCTATCCTATATCATAAATTGTTTGTATAGTTGCCTCGTTTTTTAAAGATAAATGCTTTGTTTTTTTTACGGCTTATCTGTCGTAGCTTAAACGATCAGAGCTATGGATGAATTCTGTAGGAATTGAACCAGTACATGTGAAATATCTCTTAAATCAGCGCAAAGTTCAAACAGAGAATTCCTCATTATTGCGAGAGTACAAGTATCATTTCGTTTGAACTATACGCCTCCGTTTTTTTTTTCTCTCGATCCGTTCACGAGGAGCCAAAACCCTTCCAACTTTTTCCTATCAGAGCCATGCATTCTCAGACGGGACCAAACGGACGGCATTCAAGACCAGATGGCAAGTGGCCACTGGCAACACCTGTTGCTGTCCAGCTGAGCTCACTTTGGTCATTTTTTCACGCATCCACTTATACCGATACAAAACTAGCCCTGTTTAACTTTACACCCTGTCATATTAAGTTTGAACACATAAATAAAGTATTAAATATAAACTAAAAATAACTAATTACATAGTTTGTATGTAATTTACGAGACAAATATTTTAAACCTAATTAGACTATGATTTGACAATAAAATGCTACAAAACTTGTGCTAATGACGAATTAATTAGGCTTAATAAATTCGCCTCGTCGTTTATAGACGGATTCTGTAATCTCGTCGTTTACGACGGATTCGTAATTTGTTTTGTTATTAGTCATGTTTAATACTTCAAATGTGTGTCCAAACATTGATGTGACATTTTTATAAAACTTTACACCAACTAAACACAACCTAAACTACCCCATCCGTTTAAGTCGATTGATTTTTTTCAATCAATTTTTTAACTTTAATCAAATTTATAGTAAAGTATAATAACATTTTTAATATAAAATATCAAAATATATTCAATGTTAAATTTAATGAAACTAATTTGGTGTCGTGAATATTGCTAATTCTTTTATAAATTTAGCCAAACCTAACAAACTTTGACAAAAAAGTCAAACGACGTATAATATGAAACGGAGAGAATAAAATATTCTTACTTTATCAAATTTTAATATAATTATTTTTTATTTGCTTTTAATACATTTGTGTATATTTTCATAAACTCCTATTGAAAAATTATTTTTAAAAAATGAACCTGTTTTAGATAAATGAGAGGGATCTTTGGCCATTGCTAGGCTCCACTGGTCCTCTCTCTTGTGCCACAAGACGTCAAAGCAAACAAATCATCGGCAGTGCCGAAGGGTCCCGCCCAATAACTCCGCTTTGTTGGATTTCTCCGAGTGGGATAGCCACTTCTAGTGCTGGATGCAAAACAGCGGGAAAAATCTCAGAGTAGCAAAAAGAATTAGTCATGTGTATCATAAAATTCTCTCACAGCAATTTTTTTTGATAACTATGATTGGAAGTGCCACTTTTGAGAATGGAAGATGCCATTGCCTTCATAATTTCCATATTAAGGGATCAAATGGCCATTGGTGATACACCGAATTCAGACCATTGGTGATATTTGTTGTTGATCCTTACTAATTAATCTCTTCTAAACATTTACTTTATATATATTAATTCTCTTTTATGTACGTATGTTAAATTATCTATTGATTGTCATGTGTGGCATGTCTTAGGCCTTTCCTCTCTTTTATATATCATCATTTTTGCTTTTTTTATTTACTCGTTGTGTGGGCTCCACGTGCAAATTGATTGGTTAATAGTTACTCCCATTTAAGTTGTAAATAGTGTCATTTCAGACTTGTAAAGTCAATAAACCATAACTTTAAATATATTACATAAATCCAAATATAGTTGCATAGGTATAATGTTTACGAACGCTTTTATTGTATAAGTTTTGTGAATGTTGCTTTCATATGTCCAAAACTATATTCTAAACAACTATGATCAAAGTTTGAATATGGAAAAGTAGCTCCTGAATGAGGAAGTACTCCTTTTACGACTTATATTGATCGCACGGATTCTAGAATGACACCTGTTTATTTTGAATGCCATTGCTCGAAGTTTGAATGCCGCTTCAAAACACTAATAATTTGGGTGTTTGCCACCGCTATATCCAACATAATACCATTTCTAGATGAAAGTAAATTATATTAATGATGCATGAACTTATGACAGGTGATCTCCCTTGATCCGTCTGATCCCTCGAAAACTGTTGTAATCGGCGCCGACCTAGATTCCAAATAGGAAAGCGCGCTCGTCACCTTCCTCCAAAATAATAAAGATGTTTTTGCTTGGAAACCATCCGATATGCCCGGAATTCCTAGGAGGTGATCGAGCACTCTTTGAACGTCAAAGATGACGCCAAACCGATAAAACAACGATTACGCAGATTCGCACAGGATCGAAAGGACGCTATCAAATAAGAACTCGCAACTTATGACAACTATGTGCAATAACTTGCGAGGTTTTTGGATGAAGGAACTTCGTGTCACATTGGATTGAATATTAATTTAAAAATTAAACATAAACTAACTATAAAAATAATTTTATAATTATAGAATCGATGGTTAATTCACGAGACAAATCTATTAAATCTAATTAATTCATAATTAGTAAATGTTTACTGTAACATATAAATAAGTTTTATAAATAATCTATATATAATACCTAAAATAATATTTAAATATTCGATATAACAGGACTAAAATCCAAAAACAAACAACGAATCAATACCTACATGACCAAGCATGCAAAGTGCAGTGTTGTTATTGATTTGACCGTTTGCATTGATGCACGAATGATTTGAATGTGTATGCCACCTATCCTTGATAAAAACCAGTGCATATTGGTCTGACCATATTTTTTATTCTTTTCGTCTCAAAAGTAAATATTTTTTATCTTATTTATTTTAGGACGAAAAATTATGTGACTTAGTTTTCAACAAAATGGTCTAGCAAGAGTTAGTATATACTCTCTTTATTTCAAAATAAACACAAATTTATAAGATATGATATATCTTAATACAAATTCATATTACATCAGTTTATTTATTTTGAAACGTGGAAAATAGAAGCTTAGAGGAACTAGGCTCTGCAAAGTAAAGTATGCATGCATCCTCCTCACATGTAAACCAACATGGCATTCTAATATCGTTAGTTTGCTTGTGCGGTGTAATTTAGCCCTAGGTTCTATTGATTTAGGCCGGTGTAGGTTGGGATGTGCACATCTCAGCACGTAAAACCAAATGATTTATTAATATATGATTAATTAAATTTAGATATAAAAACTTTAAAAAAGAATTAAGATAATTTTCTAAAGCAACTTTATCTTTTTTCTAAAAACTTTAGCGGTTTGAGAAACATAAAGGATAACGCTCAGCTACGATAGCATAAAACAAAAAAATTTTACTGCACCATCCAAAAAAGCTTGCAAGTAAGGGTCTATAAAATGTTACCAAAAGACGCGTAGTACAGCGGAAACAGTCAATCAAAATTTAGCTGACCTCGAGAAACGTCTTGTCGACTTCGGACAACACCTTGCCGACCTCATCGACCTCGGACCGACTCCGCCGACCGCGCCGACCTTGACCCGATTCGTCCGATCTCGTCGACACCATGTCGATTCGCCCGACCAGTCCGACCTCCCGACTAGTCTGACTTCCAACTACCAAATAAAGAGGTCGGCTAGTTGGAACTCGGGGATCTTCCGATGTCGCCGATTTAAACTGCAACGTAGCGATGTCTCTACCGGTATCCACACATCCAGGGAGGAAACGCCGAACACCCATGTGCTAGCACGCGATGCACAGTTAGGGTTTTGGCTCAGACGTGGACTAGGGTTTCCACGGAGAAGTTGATACGGCTTAGAAGTTGCGCTCATTGATCTCCACCCCTTGTCCTCCTTACATAGAGTTGGCCAACCAAACTCGTAAGGCCACCGAGACTCTATATTGAGTCGGATCTTATCCGAACTGAGCCGTATCCAAGTCAAACCCGTATGCCTGTTCCAACCCGTTAAGTGTGCGACCCATTAGGTTCGTGTACACTTGGTCCCGACACGAGAACACCTCTCGGCCGACCCTATCAACAGCGGCCCTTACCAGAACATATTGACACCAAAGTATACATAAAGATCATATCGGCTGAACCCGTAATGTGTGCACAATTCTCTTTGCCTCACGATATTAATTAAGCTATAGACAAGACTCGTGACATCCTATCATTAGCTTAATCATTCAATCGATCCCATATTGGATTATATATCTGATGATTGACTCCTCAATCACATTGGCATGACCATACACTTCCATAATCCATTACATCGAGTGGCCCAGAGATATCTCTCCCATAGAAGGGGCAAATTCCATCTTGATCATTCACATCCTCTCTACATGCTTCATAGCAAACCTGAAGACTACTTTTATAACTACCAATTACAAAATAGTGTTTGACAGTCCCTAAGTAAGCCATTACACATATTGGAATCTATAATGATCTAAGGTCTAAGAACTTTGCACCAACATCACTTGAGACCAACTAATGACACACTAATTCCATATAGCGTCTCAAGGTGGGTCTATCCAACAACATGTTCTCTAACATGTGTTCACGTTTATTGATTTGGTATCTTCATACCATGATCCATAAGACATGACCATCAATCAATACACGTGTTGATCTTAGAATCATATTCATTCCATAGATATGATATATGATCAGGGATCATTTAGAAATAGATTTATATTGCATAAAAAGTCTCATGACTAAGTCACATACTTATTGATCAATACTAATTATCTATTTTATGGAACAGAATAACAATTTATTCATTAATATATAAACATTAACCATGATATCCAACATCTCCAAGTACAGAGATAGAAAAATGATGGTGTCTAACAAAGCCTTAGACACATTGCTAACCTGAAATTTTCCGAGTTGTTTTTTTAGAAAGTTTTACAAATTATTATAGAGTATACTTATTTATTTTATAAATAGTCTACATTTAATACTTCAAAATAATATCTAAATATTCGATGTGACATAAATTAAACTTTATTCCTAATATCCAAACTGGGTTTTACTATACATCATCACTATAGAAGTTGATAAACAAACTGTGCATCTAATTTACACCTTTTACTTTCACAAAACCCCAATCCTACTCGTGTGGTCCCTATACATGGCCAAACGAGCGGCTCGGCCCAGCACAGCACGAGCACGCCAACGACAAGGCTCGCTAGGGCACGACCCGTTAGGCACGGCTTCTGTAGCAGGCCGTGTCATGCCGGCCCACGTGCCTTCCCCCGGTCCAAGCAAGGCCCAAGGGAAGGTCGTGTTGTGTCGTGCCGGCATGGGCCGTCAATGGCCCATGAGCCGAGGTCAGCCCGTTTAATTTTTTTCTCGTCAAAATTTTTTTTCAGCGTCATCAGCGAACGAGCAAGTGGCACGGCCGGCCTCAAGCCCTTCCTCCCAATCCCCTTCCTCATTCCCTCATCCCCGCCGTCGGCGCTCGCTCGCGCCCAGTCGGCGCGGATTGCCGCGCCGCCGCCGTCCGCCCTCCTCCCGTCACTACCGTCGTCCTTCATCCTCCCACCGCCGCTGCCTCCCGCCAACAGTGAGGCCCTCCCCGGCCGTTCCCCACATGCCATCATCTGCACCCACCCGCCACCACCGTGGAGTTCAACGGGGCAGCGTGGAGGAGCTCGACGGCGTGGTCCAACTCGCGGAGATAGATGCCAATGACCATGGTAGGGAGCAAGACGGAGCCACCGGATCCATCATCCAACTGAGAGCTCGCTTCCCCTCCCTATCTCGCGCAGACCGGGAGACGTGGAGCTCGGCACTCGTCAAGACGGCGTGGAGGAGCTTGATCTCCCCTTCCGCGCCAACCGCTTCACCTTCCCTCTCCTGCTCATCTCCCTATCCTCAGTTGTTGCTCTAGTCGCCGCCTCTCGGACATTTCGTCGAGCGTTACCGTGTTGTGCCATGCCAGGCCGGCATGCTACAATGTTCATGCCGTGCAACGTCGACCCAGACACGACATGACCAAACGGGTCGTGCTAGCATGGTGTTGACGTGAAAAACACACATTGGTCTGAGAGATCTGCTTAACTCTAGTGCAGGTCCATAATCTTGCTTTTGGGGTTCAAGGGCATGCCAGTTGGTTTGACCCTACAACCAACAAGAAACAAAGAAAGAAAACGAAGTTAAATCCATAAACGATAGCCGATCGACTAGTGGCCGATGACGTATCGTTTAATATGAAGTCGATGTGATATGCATAGGATCGGCAAAGGGAAAATTAGATCTATTCAATCGGCTGTAGATATTAATAGTATATAATCTAGCTCTCAAAATACGTTTAAACCAAGTGACTGGGATAAATCGGTAGTGTGCCGAGACATTATAAATCACTTATATCTAAAAGTATTTTTAGACAAAGATTATATGTATTTATAGCATAGCAGAGGTCATAAATCTAACATGTATCGGCTAATACTCCGATACCACTTTATACTGAGATATCAATATAGATTAAATATATTAAACAGAAACCGATCAAGTGTTAAGATAACCTAACAAATTGATAACAAGCTTAACATATTTTACCACGGTGAGATCTTAATATAAAGGGCAAATTTAACATGTCAAGTAAACATGTAGGAAACAAAATAACTAAATCAGATAAGATCGGTTGAAACTCCGATACTATCTCTAATAGCAATCGTGGGACAAGATAGATATTATGATTCTAGATAACACTTAGTAGGTCAGACTCAACCGATGCAGCACTAGGCATAAAGAGAATCATAAGATCTAAACAAATCAATAAAAATATTTCAAGATGGTGGATATACTATATAATCTAGGTCGACGTTGATATCTAATCCTATCGGCTGTTATCTAGTAACAGATGCTAGCCGATTAGGGTTAGACAATAATATTGATCTAAATTATATAGCATATATGATAACTCGACGATTTACGTAAACATGATTAGAGTGTCATAAAAATATAAGCACTAATCTCGAGAGCACAAGCCGCCATAACAAGCTTTACCTCTCATCGGAGATCGAACCCGATGCAGCCCAACTCGAAAGCAAGAACTCGTCGAAACAGATAAAAGTAAAAGGGTGGCGATGCGCCGAAGGTGTATTGAACTGATTCTTGTTTGATTACACAATCTTGGGCTATATTTATATCCAATTACATAATATGTCCTTGTCGAACACGATTCCTATCTCTATTACAACTCAAGATACGAACAAATTCCTTAGGTGGACTCTTACCGGTACAATCTATAAGAAAATTACTTACAATAACCTAATTAATAGATACAATTACCTTTTTCAGACTCTATCCATGTATAGCAATCTTCATGAAACACATTAATCTAATCCGATAACGATCCCAATGTCATCTTACTAGAATCGGCTACATCGACTTACCTTGTCCGATTCGGTATCGACCGATGAACACCTTAGCCAATTCGGTATCAGCCGACGAACTCCTTAGCCGATTCAGTCTGCAACTGACGCATACTTTGTTTTCGAGAATACTGATTTTCTCCAAATCAACTTCGACCTTAACTTCAAATTTAATACATGATTTAACGTATTTAATCGTTAACACACGGCCCATAAACCGCCGTGCCGTGCTACAATGCACGCGTGTCCAGGCCGGCCTGGCTCACGGCCCATCTGGCCACGTTCGGTGGTCCCCATGGGAACAAGCCTCCCCGTGCAGCGCCAGAAAGATTCCTAGTCCTCCTCCTCGTCTGCTCTCCTCCCCTCCCACCACTCTTCTCCCTCCCGTCAAATCCTCCGCCCAATGTGGCATATAAATCCCCCCAGATCCAGCCCTCCCACCTCCACACCCTTCCTCATCGCACATCCGAGAAACACAGATTCATACGCACATGTGTTCGTTCGTGCCCGATCTTGCAGGTGGTCCTTTTTCCGTTCTTGTTTCGTTTCGGTTTCTTGCGCTAACCATGTTTGCAGGTGGGGTTGGTGGTGATGCCTGGGCGCAGTGGTTTATCGATCCCTTCCCTGCCTTGTGGCGCTGATCCAGGAGCGGCGAATTTCTTTGAGAGGTTTTTATTTTGTCCTTGTTGCAGCCAACGACAACGCGGGAATCGATCGATAAACCTCTGCATCCAGTTCTCGCCTTTTTGTGTTCAAGGGCTTGAGGCAGTAGTACGGGCTGTTGCTTCTTGGTTCTTGGCTGCTCATGGGGTGTAAACATGATTAATTACTTGTTTGTTTAGTAATATGTGACATGTCTCTTAATGACAGGGCTGTGGTGGTAGAACTCTTGCATGATTTTTACTTACAGATCAAGATTTGATATGTGCTTCAGATAGGTTCTTTTATTCTGATGGTTGCATGATTTCCATGTTTACATGTAGCTGTAGGTTTGCGCTACTACATATTTTCCCTAGATATATTACCTGAAACCAAGCATCAACCATACTTTGCTCATGCCAATGCTAATGTGTAGGGTTAATGGGATGATGCATTGATGCTTGATGTAATTTGTGGGCTTTGGCCTATTTTATGCTTCCAAAGTATTTTGCAGGTGATGGCGTGGTTTTTTTTGTCTTTTAATAGTGGGAATAAGTTCCTTGCTCTAGAGAGATTAATCCTCGATTGCAATTTGTATCCGTTAATGGAACTATGGGAGGTGGATTCTTGTTGGATCTTGCTTGCTGTCGTCATGACTGGAGTCTGGAACAGGTTCCAGTTCATGTGGAGTGAATCAAAGTCAGTATACGTTCTAATGCCAATGTGTCTTTCCTTGTATTCCCAATATTCTTTTGTCTATTGCATGGTAAAAAAAAGTTGTTTGCAATAATCTTTATGAACTTTTTAGAGTGAACCTTAATTTGTACTTCGATTGAATCTTGTAGGTAGTGAATCCATCTCTTGTCTCTACAATATATATACCCCCATCTCCTTGTCTTCTGTAATTATATGAACATACTCATGATTAGCCAGCAAATTAGATGTAAACTCAGATGAGTTGTAGCTAATGACTGCTGGAATGGAGTAAAGCGGTAATGGCTCATCATGCATCAGGATTTGTAACTTTGAATTTTCTTCATGAATACCTTTCAAATCTAGGAAAGCTCAGGTGATTGTTGACATTATTCTATGCTTCCTACAGGAATCAAAAGATGAAGGTAGCCGTCCTTGATTCTGCCAATAAGATCCCTTTATTCTAACAGCGTTGCCTCTAACCTAAAGAATGAACTGATCGGACAGTCTCTCCATTGTTGAGGACTCATTCTGTTCACCAAATGAAACCTTTTTTGTGGTTTTGTAGATTCTCAGAGACTCAGACCGATGCTTGTTCATCGCCAGGTGCCTAGGTTTTTCCGTTCTTGTTGCCTTGTTGGTGAAGGTGAGTGGATCTGCTGCTTGGTGACTGGTAATATTTATCTGAATCTGTATCAATTCTATGCTCGGCGCTTGTTGATTGTCATCAATAATATCCTGTATTCATCTGGTATATGTCCTGTATAGTGTATGCAAGAACTCCGTATCAGAGCAGTTCGAAGATTGCAAATTTCGGCAGGTTACTGTGGCTTGTTCAACCTTGCTGTATCACTGCCCTGTTGTTTTACAACCATACGTTTTCATTCAAGATCTAATCTCCAACTAAATTTCCTATCAATTTTCACCACATCTACCAAACAAGAGTTTGGGACTAAAAATCAAATTACCACGTTAATCTCATCATCAGTTCTCTCGTCTAAACTTTTAGACCTCTTTTTTTAAGTTGTTAAACAAGCCGTTAGGAGATGTGATTATGTAACTCTGATTAGATTCCGTTTTGTTTGGAGGGATTATATAACTTATTATTACCACAGAGAACACAATAACCGCTGCGCTAGTTCAGTTTTTGAGAGTATATCAGTTACGCACAAGTTATATACAAGTTAAGTTATATATAAGTTAGAGTCGACTTACAATATAATTATACTAAAATTATACTATAGTTGTATTTGAAACTTTTTCACCAAAAAAAGTGTCTAATGTTTACAGTTATTTCCAAAAAAAAAATGCCTACGTACTGGTCGCCATTTCTTTCTGGGGTCCATGTTACATCACCGTGTGAAGGCCCAACAGCAACCTTTTGGCCCAAGGTGGCCCTAAGCCATGTGTTGTGTATCCACGTGCACTCGAGTTTATTCATGAAAATGAACAAGAACATGTCAACAAATCGACGAGCACTCGAGTTGTCTGCATGGAAATGGACAAGAATATGTCAAGTGCTCAGCTTGGCCCGTACGAAGAATTGAACAAACTTTGAGGTTAAAACCACGTATGTTTTGTCACTATACCATCAATACATCTTCCAACAAACAAAATAAGTTGAATGTACGAAATCACTTGCGCAGCTGAATGTCTCTAGCACAAGTATCGCAAATTCGAGCAAACGGCCACTTTGATGTATGTATTAGCTATAGCGTAGGACCCAGAAGCACAATGTCTCGTGAGCAGATCGATCAGCAGCAAAGCAGAATTGGCTCCGCGTCTCCTCTCCTTTTGGTCACGAGAACGGATGCGATCTTGGTCTTCTCTTTTCTCAAAAGGAAAAAATTGGCAAGATTTGCTGATTTTTCGCTTTGTGCCTTTGCCTTTTCGCCGCTCACATCTACATCGGCGACGAGCTTTCCGGGAGCATACTCATACTGCTAGCAAAGATAAGCAACCTGACAGCTCAAGCACTAGCTGCTGCTGAAATTATGGCAATTTAAGAGAGCATAAAGCAGCAGCAGAAGCTGCTAATCGCACTTGTTAGACTCGCGAAAAGATAATCAAGGGAGAGGGAGAGAGCGAAGGGTGTCATCAGCATCCCGTGACAACGGATCAGAAGTCAGGAAGGAGGTCAGGAGAAAAATTGTTAGGAAAGCAGTGGCCATCAAATATTAATGTAGTTGTGGCTGGATTACAAGACGATCAGTTCGAACACAATCAACCAAACGGACGAATCCTGTGACGTAACATCGGATGACTTGATGTCATTGATATTATAATATATAAATAATGTATGTTAGATTAATACCAGTAAAAGTTTTCTAGCATGCACATTAGACAGGTCAACATATATGATGACATGACAACATGATTATAAAAAAAAATGCGAAGAAGTTTTATCAGGATAAGATAAAACTATGTATGTATTATTTTTAGAACTATGAAATATGATAAAAGGTCAAAAAAAATTTATTTTACTTATCATATTCAATCATATATCTTACAATTAAATAGCATATAAAATCGTGAAATAAAACTTTACATTAAGGGAATCGATCGATGATATGTCACTCTTTGAAACTATGAAATAATACTTAGTCTTAGAGGATCTTGTTCCCGACCAAACTAAACTAAACGGTGCTCCGGTTACACCAGTATGATAAGGCAAAACAAATTTTCTCAATTCCTACGAAAATTGAACCAAACAAATTTTACTCTCAGTACATTTCTCCTGCATTTATTTACACTACCATCAAGTTGTAGAATTTTTTTATAAAACTTGTATTTAATTTACAAAAGGGGGTGAAAGAAAAGGGTATCTATATGCTATGCATGCATTTTTTTCGTAGAAAATATATTCATACGTAGAACTCAAAAAAATACGGAGAAATCTTCGTCTCTCCCTCTGTCGCTGCCGGCCTCCGGCGCGGGCGTCTCTACCGGCGCCGTCTCGCCGGCGGCGGTCGACGAGCCGAACGCCTCGTGCAACACCTTCTCCACGTCCAGCGCCTCGGCCACGGCCACGGCGCCAGCGTTGACGTCGTCGGGCGTCGGGATGAACGGCGGCCGCGCCACGTCGAGGATGCGGTCCCAGTCCACGCCGCGGAAGAAGGCGTGCCGCTTCACGCCGTGCGCGCCGAGCCGCTTGCCCGGATCCTTCTCCAGAAGGAGACCGATGAGGTCTCGCAGCGGCGTCGGCTCGCCGGGCATCTCCGGCCGCGCGGCGAGGACGCGGTGGAACGTCTCCCGCCGGCTCCGCCCCCGGAACGGCGTGCGCCCGTACAGCATCTCGTAGAGCACCACGCCGAGGCCCCACCAGTCGACGGCGTAGTCGTGGCCGCTCCCGGCCACGATCTCCGGCGCCACGTAGTCCTCCGTTCCCACGAACGAGTTCGACTTCGCCGCCGGCGTCCGGGCGCCCGACGAGCAGCACGTGGACGACGAGGAGGACGAGGCCGTTCTGGAAGTGGACGGTGGGGACTGGGACGACGACGACGACGACGATGGCGACGGCCGTGACGCCTCGCGGCGCGAGGAGAAGCATCCGAAGACAGCCACGGCCTTCGTGCTGTTGCGCCCCCCGCGGGCGCGCGAGGAAGGGGAGGAAGGAGAGCTGGTTTGGGGAGGTGGAGCCGTGTCAGGCGGCGGAGGAGGTGGCGGCGGTGGCAGGGTGGTGGAGAGGTCGAAGTCGACAAGCATGATGTGGCCGGAGTCCTGGATGAGGACGTTCTCCGGCTTGAGGTCGCGGTACACGACGCCGAGGCCGTGGAGGTGCTCGAGGGCGAGCACCAGCTCCGCCGCGTAGAACCGTATCGCGGCGACGGAGAACACCCTCCCGGCCTGGCGGCGGCGCAGCGCGTTCAGGTCGCCGCCGGCGCACCGGTCGATGGCGAACCCGACGACGCTGTCCGTTGCCACGACGCCGCGGAGAGAAGGGAGCAGTGGGTGGCGGAGCGCGAGCAGCACGTCCCGCTCGAACCAGATCCTCCGGTGCCCGTCGCCGCCCGGACCTCCAGAGATCTCCGCGCACTTGTGCCTCGCGGCAGCGCGGGATATGGCCTTGAGCGCCATGGGATCCACGTCGGGCGGGCACCCCGCGCCCGCGCCCTCGTCCGTGGCCGCCGCGGCGCCGGCGGGCACGACGTGGAAGACCACACCCCTGGCGCCGCGCCCGAGCACGGACAGGGCCTTGAGGTCCGCGAGGCTCAGCTGCGGCGGCGGCATGCTCACCATGGCGCGCGATCGCGTGAAGCGGAGCAGAAGTCGTAGGGGCGCGCGCGCGGGGGAGGAAGAAAGAAAAGCGAAACTGTTTGGAGGGTTCCCCTTGGGTTTAGGAGCTGCGAGCTAATTCCTCTGGGTCGCTTCGTTTATAGCCTCAAGCTAATCACCGTAATTAACATCAAACAAAAGTTTATGAAGAGACAAGCTACAATAATCCTTGTATTAATGCCTGCGACAAAAAAAATCAAGTTAGCAACATGCAGCATTAATGTAGCTTCCCACTAGAAAATTCCTGAACTAATTCACGTGTGGTATGGCAACACGTTAATCAGATTTGATCATCTACAATGAGCTGCCATGCACACTAAACAGAAAAGCCAACACAAATTAGACGAGTTGTAGTAAACTGACGAAAAAAATCAGAAAAGTACAATGGAATTCTCGTGAAAAAAAAGGCAAAACCTAGACTCGCCACGGCCCCATTCGTATGGAGTTGCACCGATCTGAATCCCCTGAACTCAACTCACGTGCAAAGTTTTTTCTTTCTTTCTTTGCAGCTCATCACATTCACATCGCGAGATTGGATTGGAACCATATATACTGTTCATGACAGATTGCGTGTACTTCCAGGCAAAAAAGATCCAGTGAACATAGAAATTTTACAGGAAACAGTACTAATTTGTCAAGCCTAGCTCTGGAGGGTAAGTTCCAAGTGTCCATAGAGGACAATCACATGTTGATACTACATTGATACTCTGATGTGTAACTCTGCACTGTGTCTAGCATATTTCAGCTTTTGCATTGCATCAGTCGCATCAAGAGTAATTTACTGAATGGTGTCGATACACAGGAAAAATTCCGCTGTTTATTTCAGTAAGTGAGGTGTAACTGGAAGTAAGAATCTGCAGGCTACTGATACTTTAGCAAGTTGTGATAAAGCCGGTGGATGAACAAGAACCTGATTCCAGCATGAAAGGGAGATTCCACACGGTACTTGCCACTCTTCTGGTTTCTGAGTGGTGAATTGGCGACCGATGCTGATTCTCAACCTTTTCCGGTTGAAGCCCCAGCAATAGGCATGGTAAGAATCATCATTCTGCAAATACATGGAGTTGGTTCAAAAAAAAAGCACAGGAAAAAATTGCTTCACTGTCACCCCATTTGCTCTGGAAGTGTGGATTACCTTGACGGCTGAGAATGAGAAGAAATAGCTGCTGCCCCTGCTGGATGATTTCACATGATAGAAATGGTGAATTCATCATCTACCTGTCAAAAAATACTGAAAGGACTACACAGTTGATATCAGTCAACAAGGCATAGTACTTAAGCACACTGGCAACCACATATGCTCTGCTGAAAACTGAAATGAGCAGCACACTAAATACACAACAATAGAAGAAACCAGAGCAGAGTTTACAAGTAGACATTTCCGCGGATGAATGATCTGTAGTCAAATTGGCATAACACTGAACGTTGTTGAACAAGATTACAATCATGAGAACTTATAAACTGGACAGAAATTCAGAATTTATAACTCGAACTTCACTTAAACAAGGTAAAATTAAAAGCGGATAACTGGATATATACATCTCAACTTGTTCACAACTACATTGTGGCTATTGGACCAACTGACTATGTGCATCACTGCATCCTTGATGACAATACTCCAATTATCTGAAGCAGAAGCTGTCCAATCCTCTGAAACATGACAGTATTACGGCAACCAGATGTGTGCATTCTATGAACGATGCAAACACATCAGAAGCAGGTCTACAAGTCCCTAGAAAAACAACAATAGAACACTTGGACATGGCTAATTAGCTGTTAGATCAAGATCACACTGTTCCTGTGGCCAGTGATATTTGGAGGCCAACTGATTTTCCTCGAGATTAGCTGCACACTTGAGTCACTGAAACTTATCTTATTTACAGCACAACATGATTTCCTAATTCTTCCTTCGATGTTAATATTCCATCCTTGCAGGCCGAAACACAAAGTTCCTTGCCTTGGGGGAGCACAGCAAAGTTGCCAACGATACATAGAAGCTAGTCATTGTGCTGATACAGAATGCGCCTAGGGACACCCATCCATTCTCTCCGTGCCAGCCACCGAGCCAACCATGGCGATTGCTTCCTTCCATTTTCCCTTCTGGCATCCTTGAATACGAACTGCACCCTTCCCCACTGCATATCCCAGGGTTTCCTGCCAATGCCCCTGGAAACTTCCGCAACCCATCAGTTGTCGGCAAAGGCCCAGATAAGCTATTGTAGGAGAGATTAAGCACCTCAAGCTCTGTCATGGCAGCAATCCCAGGAGGTACCACCCCTGACAACTCATTATGCGAGAAGTCAAGGGTCCGTAGCTTCCCCATCTCCCCAAGTCCTGAAGGAATCTGCCCATCCAAATAATTACAGGAGAGATTCAAATACTGCAGTCCCTTCATTGCGATCAACCCATCCGGTATCTCCCCACGGAGATCATTGCTTGACAGATCTATCCCAGTAGCAGCCTGAAGATCATAGGTCAGCTCCAATTGCCGGTCCGCCATGTCTATAGACACTGACACAGACAGCTGAGGTGGAAGCACAGCCTCTGATGGACTCCCCTGACCGCCACCCCCACCATTAAGCATAGCACTGACATTGAACCCACTATCTGGGATGAAACCCACGAACTTATTGCCAGATAAATCGATCCACTGAAGTGTAGGGAATGAGAACATCCAATCCGGTAGCTGGCTGGAGAGCTGGTTACCAGCCAGCGATAAGAACCTCAGACTCTGCCATTTGGCCACAGCCCCACTGAGCTCCCCTGTGATCTTGTTTCCTGATAAGTTCACCACCTCCAGAGATCGACATCCGGCCAGCGGCAGAGGAATTTCACCAGATATTAGGTTGTTTGACAAATCTAACACCTTCAGACTGTCAAGCGCATCAAGCTCTGGGCGCAGTGCTCCTGAAAGATGATTCCCCCCAAGCCGCAGGTACAGAAGCTGGAAGCAGCCGGCAAGCCCAGCAGGCACTACACCAGAGAGCCGATTATGTGACAAATCAAGCGCCTGCAAGTAGGTTAAATTCCCAATCCCAGTTGGAATCTCCCCGGAGAGCTGGTTGTCCGCAAGAAACAATCCCTGAAGACTCCGAATGGCGGTGATCCCGACGGGGATCTCACCGGAGAAGCGGTTGTGGGAGAGGTCGAGGAGGAGGAGGCCCGAAGCGTCCGGGTCGGCGACGACCCGCGGCGGGACGGCGCCCGTGAGCGCGTTCCGCGAGAGGTCGAGGGCCGCGAGGCTCGCAGGGAAGGGAAAGGCGCGGGGATAGCGGGAAGCGGAGCGCGTTGGCGGAGAGGTTGAGGGCGCGGAGGGCCGGGAGCGAGGCCGGGAAGCAGGTCGGGACGGCCCCGGAGAGCGCGTTGCGTGAGAGGTCGAGGTCGAGGAGCGAGCGGGGCAGGGAGCAGGGCAGCTCCCCGGAGAGCGCGTTGGCGGAGAGGTCGAGCGCGCGGATGCGGCGGAGGAGCGCGAGCGGCACGGCCGGGAGCTGCCCCGAGAGGTTGAGCCCCCGTAGCGCGAGCCCGGCGACGGAGGGCGGCGGGGCGGGGCTCCCCGCCCCCGCCGGCGGCCGGCGGGTGGAGCGAGACGCCGCGCCAGGACTCCGAGAGCGGGCCGCGCCACGACGCGAGCGCCGCACGGGAGGGCGGCGTCAGAGACGCGCGGAAGGCCAGCAGCGCCGCGCGGTCCGTGGCCGCGGCTGGCGCGAGCACGACGACGAGCACGAGCAGGAGGAGGTGGAGTGGAGGACCGCTCGGCATGGGGAGGGGTGCCGTTGGCTGGCCTAGGGTTTTGCTGGGTTTGCGCGGGGCGGCGCCGGCGTGAGGGGTGGGGAGTTGGGAGTTGGGAGAGTGTGGTGGAGCGGAAGCAGCGCAGGGCGCAGGCGCAGCAGCGGTGCGCGTGGGCGTGCCTCCGTGCGGTTTAATTTTGGGGGAAAGGTGTGTGGCATCGGCCGGCGGAGGAATTTGGGTGGGTTTTCCGAGCCGGGGAAGCACAGCACATGGCAGCGGCACTCGGCAGTGCGCTGCACTGTAGGTGTAGGGGCGCACCGGCGAATGTCAGATTGCACAAAAGCTTTTTTATGGTACGGAAGGCATTTCACTGGTGGTGGAATGGTACTATAACCATGAAACCATTTCAATACAAATTAGAGTAGGCACTGCTCCCTCTGTATTTACTTTTATAAAAATACTCAATCTATCCTAAAACATAAAGGATTTAGTAAGAATGAAATCATCATAACACTAAGATATTTTGAAACAGAAGAAATATAAAATACACACCAAGACCAAAAAGATATTATTAACTCTTTTTGTATATAACAAAGATTAAAAAGCGTAGGCATACATATAATCAATGAGTATGAATACGAGTGGTTGTTTGATTTCTCCTATTTTTTTTATCCACCGATTTATTCTGATCATCAAAAATTATGTAATGAATTTAAATTAAATTAATATGTTTAAGGGTATTTAAGTAATTAGCTGTTTTTTATGAAACCGAGCGACGTCGTTGTTCCTCTTTTTCCTTCGACCTCAGCATCTGTCGTCGGACCGCCCTTGCCCTCAGGATTGTCATCGACCTCAGCATCTACTGTCGGACCGCCCTGGTGCGACTTCATCAACATCAACGATGATGGCACCCAAGAATCATTGAAATCAGGTTCTGATCAACGAGTAAATGACATGAACGATTATGGCAAACTGAGTAGACGATGATATGTAAAATTATTGTACTAGTGCTTCTTATTTTTTTCTCGATGTCTCATAGTTTTTTCTCTTTACTTTTTTCTATTTTTTTATCGTTGGACTTTATCGTTGGATCTAAAGTGACGAATGATCCTCATTTTTTCCAACCACCATAAAAATTTTATTCGGTCAATCATCTAATTTATCTGTCTTAGATATATAAAGACTATAAATATGACCAACTTACTTAAAAAAAATCAAAATATGAAATAGGTCTAAGACGTTTAAATGGATATAGTATATTTTAATAATATTGTAATTTGTGGACTAGATTATATTGTATTCATTTTCAAACGCTTCGGACTTCAAATGTGATGTCTCCCTTTATTTACATTGAGACTAGAAAAGATTATTCATTTCAAAAGAGGCTTTATATTTTATTGACACTCTACATAATGCATTTTCAAGACTTTTATGTACTTTATTCGTGACTCGTAAAATGTACGTGTGTTGCAACAGGACGACGATGTAGGGAGAGAAGCAGGCGGAGGACGAAGGTAAAGCGGCGGCGCGGGAGCTCTGAGCGGCGACGAGAGGGAGGGGCGCAGGCGCGGCGCGGATGGGGACAGAAGAGAGGGACGCATGAGGTCTTTTTTTCCATCCAAACCCTCCCTTTCTTTTCAACATTAGGACTGCAGGTTAATTTTATAAACAGTCAAGGGGTTTTCTGCAAAATAACCATTTTTCTTCTTTAACTGGGTTTTTTTAAAAAATAGCTAGACGTACTGCGGGTTAATTTCAAAAAAACTCAAGGGGTTTTCTGCAAAATAGCCAGACAAAACAAAATTTGGGTGAAAACACTACTTGCTTTATAGATAGTTATATAGATTAGTAAAAGCAAGCATACCTTATCTATGACCTGATAAGATAATGTCTGATGAATAATTAATCAACAACACTTCATTAGATAGTGTCTGATGAATAATTAATTCATTACACTACTAGAGAAACGATCTTTGGTTGAAGTGCTAGATCCACAATAGTTCTGGTTTCAATAGATAAATGGATAGAGTAATGAATCTTTAATCCTGATTTATTTTTAGTCATGGTTAAAAAATCTGCGACCCATGTCAGATCTTCATTATTTTTAGTCTCGGTTGGTATTACCAACCGGGACTAAAGATCAATATTTGTCCTGGTTTGTTATATTAACCGGGACCAAAAAATTCCTCGATCTTATCTCTCTCACGCAGCTATATCTCTCTATGTCTTATCTTTATTCTCAGATCTCTCTCTCTCCATCAAGCTCTCTTGATCTCTCTCACGAATCTCTCTCTCTCACGAAGCTCTCTCTCCCTCAAGCGCGGGCGAGAGGCAGCGGCCGCGAGCAGGTGGGAGGCGGCGGCCGTGCGGGCGGGAGGCGGCGACCTCTCTCTCGCAAAGCTCTCTCTCCCTCAAGCTCTCTCTTCCTCAAAAGCGGACGAGAGACGACGGCCATGAGTAGGCAGGAGGCGACGGGACGGGGCGCGTGGCGGCCGCAGGAGGCGGCGGCGTGCCAGGGAGCGTGGTGGTAGGCCGGTCGGCATGCAGATCTGTAATTTTTCTTGATGTATTTAATGATTTGTGATATTGTATCGATAGATCCGTGATTTTAATCTATGATTTGTGATCCGTAAGATTTATGGTATTTGGGTATGATTTTGATTTGTGGAATTTGGTATATGAATTTGTGATGTGTGAATTTTTGATATGTAAATTTGTGATCAAATTGAGATGGTATTTGGGATATCAATTTTTTATGTGTATTTGGAAATTGATGTGTATTTGGGGTAACCGGGGAGCAGTGAGAGAAAAAATAATAAAAATAACTTTTTGCTTCTGCTGGCGTCAATATTTTTGTCCCGGTTGATAACATAGATTTTTTTCGTCCCGATTATTTCACCCGGGAATAAAAATAGAGATCTTTTGTCCCCAGTTTCTTTAGTCTCAGTTTGCAACCGAGATTAAAAGGGTTATAAACTGGAACTATTAAGTTTTTCTCCAGTGTTAGTGAGGGTCTGTTTTGTTTTGAGTTCTATGTTTTTATTACTATGAATAATTAAAATTAAGGAAAAACATCCGAAAGACGCTAGACGACAAGAATTATATATTGTATATATTCAGAAGCGTGTTTATTGTCTACTGATCGGTTGGATTATGGATACGATAATTTACGGATGAGAGTCCCAACCTAGATTGTGTACAGCTGGTATACGTAGGCCTAAGTCAGGAGAATATAGTAATCTAAAATGATATGATTGATAATTTTTAAATTTATAGTATTAAGATATATCGTATTTTTATTATGAGACGGAGATTTAGTATATGTTATCACTCCAAATAGATTTCCGGAGACTGGAGCGTACAATCATTTTCTCGATTATCACATCGCCAAATCGACCACCCCTGACAGCTATAGCGGTTGCTTGCCGCCTGTCAGCGAACGTGCTGTGAATGTGATGTCCTAATCCATGTCTGGTTGCTTTTTATTCAGTGTCGTTTGATGGGTCGTCATAAAAAAAGTCATTTTAAATTTGTCTAAAAAATCAATAAAAAATACTCGTATAGACATATTAAATGTGTATAAAACGTAAACCCGTTACGAATGATATTTATCGGTGATTGGTTTAATTCAAGGCCTGACAAATATGACAAATATAACATATGGTATCTTTGTATATCTTTGTCTGGTCTTAATAGAAACCCGTCACCAATGTTCATCAACGGTAATAGGTTCTAACTTGAGACCCGATTAAGATAATAGTTAGGTCCGACACCGATAAGTGTCGTCGACGACAGGCTCCAATTTAAGGCCCGATTGAGATAGCAGTTAGGACCAGTATCGATTGCAGGCTATAAATATCCCGATCACGGATATGCTTCGAAATCATTTAGCCTAGAACGGCAATTCAGATCTACACATTAGCGAGAAAAAATTCTAAGTCCTCACTCACTCTTAGAACCCTAGCGCCCTCGTGTCGCCACCGCCGCCATCGGCCGCTGACCCCGCGCACTCGTGTCACTGATGTCGTCGTCCTCTGCTCCACTACCGTCGTCGCACCCTCCCAAGCCCGTCGTCGTTGTCCCTGAGCCCGCGCCACCGTCCTCCCTCGCTGACCTCTGCTCCCTCGCCTGAGCAATGGCGTCCTCTGCTCCAGGTAAGTCCACCTAGCCTCCTCACTGCCCGCGACACCCAATTGTATAATTTGGATGATATGTGGATGAATTTAGATAGTGGGTTGTATAATTTGGACTATTCTTGAGCTCAATCAATTTGTTAACAATGGGTTGTATAATTTGAATGAATAGATTATACTCACACTATTAACTTGAAATATGTGAATAATGGATATGTATGTGAATGTCAGATTTCTGAAATATATGAATAGGGATCCTGGAAAAGAGAATATATGTATCTGATTCTCTCATTTTTGCAGCGGTCATGGCTAACAAAGGGCTTAGGCTAGCCAAAAATAGAATATATATTTTTTGTTTGGAAAAAACTCATCGGTGACGGGGTTTAACTTAAATCCGATGAAGATGACATCATTCGTGATGGGATTAAGTAAAAACCCGATTGGGTTTTAATTGGGGCCCGATTGAGATTTTATTATCGAGACGGGTCTTTATTTGACCGGTTTTATGGGTCAAATCTATCGATGATGGGGTTTAGTTTATGTCCGACAAAGATAAATGTATCAGTGACGGGCTTTTGCCTGATAGAAATAACTTCTCATATCACTAACCTTTGCGTCATGACGGACGCCACACCCGACACAGATGAAGGTTGCCGACCGATTAAGATGAGGGTAAACGTTGTAGTGATGACTTAAAAAATAAGTCATTGATGAAGGTTGAAGCTATTTAGCTTTTCTTTTTTTCTTTTTTGTTTGTATATGTATTTTATGTATGAAGTCTGGAGTCTAAAAACTTGTCTATATTTTTAGCCGTGTATGTCTTTATGTTATAGAGGCCATCTAAAAGAATTTTGAATACTGAGCGGTGCAACAGTGCATCGCTAAGTTTTGTTCTATTTTTACATTGCTATGGAATATGCCATAGGCTCGTATGAATTGTTATTGTCACTAAAATTTAAGGCTCAATTAGAAACTTAGAATTTCACACGAAGCCTTCAAATTTCACGGGATGGCCCAATACGAGACAATACCGGGCTCCTAGCCTCCTGGCTAGTCTTATAGGAAAAAAAAAAGAAGTCTATTTTCTTCATCTATTCTTTCTTTCTGATTGAATCGACTCTAACCATAAAATCAATATAATGTTTCTTCTATTTTTGAAAATCGATATAAATCGACTCTTTTGATGGTTAAAAAAACAGTTTTTTTTATGTGATAAATAAGATCTACATGACAGAGACTCTCCTCCTTCTCTCCACTCTGTCTTCTCTTTTCCATTTCTCTTGACGGCACCAAGATCAGATGGGCGTTGAAGAGGACGACGGTTGTGGAGGGAGGATGCGAGAGCTCAAAGGGAGCGATTCGTGCTCAGGGTGAGTCTGGGTTTGCTCTAGTTAAGCCGAAACACCGCCACCAGCTCAACAAGCTTGACAAGATGAGTTCAGCCTTAAATCATTTGACCATGTTGCATGTATTCTGCACAACGACGGCCGTCGGGCGTGCACGAACTCACGGAGCTCGACACCCGAGATCCTCCCGTCCATGTCGCGGGCGAAGTGACAAGACGGACATGGCCTTGTACTGCCCGCATGCCAGCAGCCTGACATGCTCAGCTTGAAGCTTCTCTTCGACGATAGGCGCTTCGACGGATTGGAGACCTCGACGCCCGCCATTAGCTTGTGGAATTTCATATTCTTGAGCATGAATGAGCACTCCTGGTACCCGAGATGGTTGCCATTTCTGATGAGCTTTCTCCGCTACATGCCTTTTTCGTTCTCGGCTGTGCATCCGACAGCGGCGACGTTTTGGCTCAACAAGCACAAACTCGAACCTGACCTGAGCGTGAATCGCTCCTCCCGAGCTCCTGTGTCCTTCCTCCGCCACCGTTTGTCCTCTTCGGCGCCCATCTCGTCTGGGTGCCATCGCGAGAGATGAAAAGGAGAAGAGAAAGGAGAAAAAAGAGGAGAGTCTCTAGATCCTACCTGTCACGTTAGAAAAAAAAAACACTTTCTAAACCATCAAAAGAGTCGATTTACATCGGATTTTAAAGATGTTGAAGTCGTTACACCCGATTTTATGATTGAAAAAAACGATTCAATCAAAAACAAGAGATAAGAGAGATAAAATAAACTTATTCCGGCACAAAACTTGTTGCAATGTCTGAGAAGTGTTGTGGGCTTAAAGAGCTGTTTCGGAAGGGCCCTTCTATTTTTAAGCCCACGACAGCCTTTTGACCTCGTGTGTCCTTTTCCCCGCGTTAGCGAATCAATCAACCTGCCAAGTGCCAACTAACCTACTCCTAGTTGATTCCGTGAAATTCATCCCAGTCGTATGCTCTCGTACATGGTCCTAATATAATTAATGGTTCTTTTTACCATCCTCAGTTCCATTACACTACCAGTACCCAACTATATGCATGTGCAGAATAGAATCATAGATTAATAACCAATTTGTAGTACCTTTTCCTTTGAGAGTACCAACTTGTCGTTAATACTTAACCACAGAACGAACAGTAACACCTCCAAATCTCAAATTGAAAAACAGAGAGAGGTGTAGCAATCTCCAGACATGAGTGGAGTGAAGTAGTACAAGCAACGTACTACCACCACCAGCGAGTCTCGCAGCCAATCGACGGCCGCTAAACCGCATCAGGTTCGCGTAGTAGTACAAGTGCCCAACCGTGTAGTAGTACTACTGCGATCGCCGTCACCCCCGCGCGACGGCGCGAGCTATACGCGGATTTCTTTTTTAAGTTTTCGCGCGCGGTGGTTTGCGTCTCCGCTAATTAACTCCGTCGCTCGAGCGCCTCACGCTTGTGCGCGCGCGCGCGCGATGGTTGGTTTGGTTCGGTTTGTTTAAGATTTCGGTTGATTCATCGAGCGATCCTGCGAACGTAGACGTGACTGCGCAGCCGCAGCGCGCCGGTTTTTTATGCGGTTGAGTAATGCGGCTTGGTCCTCTCTCTCGCTCTAAGTCTCGTGACACCTGTTTGAATCGTCGCCCGTCGTCGTCGACGCTGATTCGGTGATTCTCATCCCACCAACCGAGTTTATATACGATGAGTTTACAGATTAGGTCGCCTATTTCTACGTCAGATTTTCTAAAAAGTAAATTTTATAATAAAAAACTTAATCTATTGTGGTTTAAATCTATAACAAGTAGGGTTTTTATCAAAATTTTGTTTTGTCTGGCTATTTTATAGAAACCCCTTGTGTTTTTTTAAAATTAACCCGTAGTCCGTCTGGCTATTTTAGAAAAACTCAGTTAAAGAAGAAAAAATGATTATTTTGCAGAAAACCCGTTAAGTGTTTATAAAATTAACCTATAGTCCCAATGCTGAAAAGAAAGGGATGGCTTGGATGAAAAAAAATACCTCCTACGTCCCTCTCTTCCGTCTCCGTTCGCGGCGCGCCTGCGCCCCTCCCTCCCATCGCCGCTCGGAGCTCCCGCGCCGCCGCCTGGACCTTCGCCCTCCGTCTGCTTCCCTCCCTACGTCGTCGTCCCGTTGCAATATACGAGTATTTTGCTAATTATATATAAACATAATAATAATAATTTTGACACACGACATGTAATATTAAGTATTATTTGTGGTCTTAAAATTTCATAAAATCACACATTAACTATTTGGACTTTGATATATCACAATTTTGTGTTCTATAATCACATGATAGATTTTTTAATCCATCATATAAATGTTACATCCACTTTTTAAAGTTTAATATAGGAGTATGTCTAAACGGTTAACAGTGTGGTTTTATGAAACTATAAGACCATAATACCCGGGGCTAATTACGTGTCACATGCAAAAATCTTGTGATTTTGTGCAATTTGGACCATAATAAATGAGGTTTTAGAGAATTTACTCTCTTAAAAATGGCAAACAACTGTCAATTATATTTTTACTATTATATTTTTACTAAGTGAAATAAAACCTAGACAAATTACATGACAGTTTTAAAAGTGGCATGTCAATGCCATATAGCTGTTTTGTAGACTGAGGCCACAGCTCTAAAGGATTTTTCTCTGACGGTGTGAGTGGCTTTCAATTGGTATCTTTGTTCTTTCATGTCAGCCTCTGGTATTTTCTATTTCAATTATGGTACTCTTTTTAATTTATAAGAAAGTCCAAAAATTACACTAAACATCACCAAATCTAGAAACGCCACAATTCTCTCCCTTCTTCTTTGGTGCAGACTGAAGGTGGATCTACTCTGTCACTGATCCTCAGCGACCTCAAGACTGGAGCTAATTATGTTGCTGGTAGCTAAGATCCATGGATCAGGTGATGAGCAACAGGTTGGGGATGGCTTGAGAATGAGGAGTGATGGTAGAGCAGGCTGATAAGCTCCACGACGACGACGACGATATTGTTGCGACGAGGGATTAGCATGAGACTAAATCTACAGCGGAAGAGCGTCATGCAAAGTAGGCCCCTCGATCTTTTCCTCCGTTGTCTCCTCCCATCGACTTCCTCCTTTCATTGGCCACGCCATCAGTCGGAGCTCCACACTCGAAGAGGAGGTGGACTGCACCTTCTTGTTGGGGCATGTTCTCACCCTCCATATGACTTGCGAACCATGTCTTCGCGTGCGAGTGTCCTTGACCTAACGAGGAGTGTGTGTTCTTTACATGACATTATCGAGGTTAAGGTAAAATTATGACTCTGATATAACATGTCGAAGCCACTCGTTACGTCTTCGTATTACGATTCTATGAATGCTCTAATTGTTGTACAGTACTACCTTTTTAGAAATGTTTTTTGTTTTTTAAAGAAAAATCAAGCTGGTTACTACATACGGTGTTAACCTTTTTGTTGGACAGGTACGCACGTCATGGGAAGGAGAAGGAAGAGGAGGAGGAGGAGGGATAAAGAATCAGGCAAGTTGGCGAAAGCAAACGTGGTTCGTGTGGGCGCTAGCGAGCGAGGTGCATGCACCTGCCAGAAACGGATGCCCCAGCCAGGGAACGAGCATCTTGTTTTCTTTCCGGAATCCGGAGAGGAACGCCTGTGCTGTGCATCCATGCGGACCCCGGCCACGACGGGGGAAAACCGCGGCTGGCTTTTGCTCCGGAACAAAATTTTCGAGATGTTGCATGCGCCTGCGCCTCCTGTACGGGCTACAGCCTGCTTGCAGTGTTGCGCCGTGACCTGAAGTGTCTGTCTACCTGTCTCGCACGAAATTGCTCGTACCACTAGCCGCTAGACGACAATGTAGTGCATTTCCCAGCTGTTGAATTTCACCTAGGATTTGGACTAAATTCGTACTGTATGCTCGCATATGTACTACTCCTGTAGTAGATTCAAATACTCCTATAAACACCGAACACTATAGATGGCCAAATGGACCGTGCTGTAATGGGCCGGCCCGGGCATGGCTGTACTGTTTACCGGCCCATCACGGCATGGCCCGGTCGGCGTGTCATGCTTGGGCCGACGCTCGAGCCCATGGGCCGGCACGGCACGGCATGACATGGTCCACGGGCCGCCTCAGGACACCCCACGCGCACGGCCGCACCCACTACCCCGCATCGCACGCACAGCCGCACGGCGGTCTTGACTCCCGCAGCGGAGGCGGAGTCGCGGTCGCCTCTCCTCGCCGCCGCCCTCCTCCCTCTCCGCCGCCAAGGCCGTCGCCGCCCTCCCCCTCTCCACCGCCAAGGCCGCCGCTGCCCTCTCCCTCTCCCGCTCTCAGTCGTCAAGGCCGCGCGCCGCCTCCGCGCCGGTCGACGGCCTGCTCGTCTCTACTGCTGCGGCCAAGGCCGTCGTCGGTCGTCGTCGTCATTGTCCATCTCGCCGCCGCCGGCGACCGCATCCCATCCACCGACGTCGCCCGTGCCCGTGACAAACCCCCCCCCCCGGCGCCGCCGGACCCGCATCCCATCGCACCCAACGCCGCGCGTGAGCCCTACTACGTCGCCGCCGTCGGCCGATTTTTGATTTTTTTTTTATTAGGGTTTCGCCGCCACCACGCTTGGCCCGTGGGCCGGAAGGGCACGTGGGCATTTGGCGTGCCGTGCCGACACGGGCACGGCCCGACCACCCGTGGGTCGTGCTTGGGCCAGGGACGAGGCACGTGGGCCGGCACGACACGGCCCGTCACAGTAAATGTGCCTAACAAGCCGTGCCGGGTCGGGCCGTGCCACCCGTTTGGCCACCTATACCGAACACAGAGATCTCCTTGAAGAGGCTTTAATTAGATAAACATATCCTATGCACGTAAATCTCTACGCGTCCACATCATACACACAATGTTCAAGAAGTTGCTAGTCGCTAGTCGGTCGGCTAGGTGCCGGCTAGCGACTAGGCCGACTAGTCGGAGATTAGTCGGGATTAGTCGGTCGACTTGTCTAGATATATATTTTTTAGTTTGTGATGTATTTTTTCTCACATATATTGTAGATTGGTCACTATACTCTATTTCCTCCCTAGGTCTAATATCTATGTGTATGACTATGTCTCCATATTCATATTAGATCGACTGAATATTATGCAACTTGATCAGCTGATTGATACTAGGAAATAACATGCAGGTGATAGTTCTAGCTTCCTACTACATTTTACATCGATCCCTGTTGCTTCGATATATGACTATCAGCCTCCAACATGCGACCATATATCAGAGGAGAACAATCCATTCGATGGTTTAGATATATAACTCTAGCTAGCTATGGATGCATCCGATTTTTTAAGATAGTCACAACTTCAAATCAAAATTGAGATCAAGATCAAGATGGTCCAGCAATGCAATGCAACTTAGTCACAGTCTCACAGGTTCAAATCAACATCGAGATCGAGATCCAGATGGTCCAGGCAGCAATGCAATGCAACTTACCAAGATCGAGGTCCAGCAGCTAGCGATGGCGTGGCAAACGGCGACGCTTGCACTTCAGACAGAGGCGACGGTGTGTGGTGCAGAGGGCGCGGCGGCACGCGCTACAGAGGGCTCCGGCGACGCGCGCTGCAGAGGACGCCGGCGGCACGTGCGGCAGAGGGCGGCGGCACGCGCCGATGGGCTAGCGGCGGCGCGAGCGCGGGGTGAGGCGATGCAAGGAGACGCGAGTGAAAGGGAGAGGAGCAGTCGGTGCGCCAGCTGACCGGGACTGGTGAATTTCGCGATTAGATTGAATCAGGACCGCGCGAAAGAAACCCTAAGCGGCGCACCGAACCGGACCAAATCGCTGGGTAAGTCGGAAAAAACCGGGCGATTAACTGCCGTTGTTGACCGTCTTGGACCGCCTAGTCGGCCCAACTAGGGGTCGACTAGGCCCAAATCGAATCGGAAGAGTGCTGACTCCGACTAGTCGGCCGACTAATCCCGATTTTTAGAACACTGCATACACATCAACTAATAAATATAACTAAAAAATATAAAAATAATTATATATGTATTTTTAATAATATTACATCTATGTGTAAAATCCCATCTTCGACAAGGCTTCTGGCCTAGCCAGAGGGGCTAGAGAGGAGGGTTTTGACATGACTGAGGCAGTGGCGGAGGGCTCAGTGTGATGAGGTATGGCCCAAGCCATACCTCAGCCCGATCCAACAGGGGACCCCCCCCCCAAATTTCTTGTGCTGGCTGAGCTAGGGTTGGGCGTGACTTGGCGGGCGCGGGCGGCGAGTGGGCGACGCCCGACGGGCGATGGCGGTCGGCGAGCGAGCGAGTGGCGGGCAGTGGTGGCCGGTGAGCGAGCGAGCGGCAGCATAGTGAGCACAAGGCACACGCACAGTAAGCACTAAGGTAGCAGTAGCACAATGATTTTGTTCTTTGTTTTTGTAGTTTGTTCATTGTAGTGTCTAGTGATTTTTTTAACTATTAGCAAAGAAAAAAATTGAGATGGTAAATTAGATGCATATTTTACAGGGATTCAAACACAAATTGTTGAGAATGGATAGAAAAAAAGAAAAAGGGACATGCATTGAAAAAGGTAGTTGCTACTAAAGTACTAAGTACAAATGGCTATGATTTATAAATGTTTAGGAATTATTTTGATAGCTAATTTTTTTGTTAGGCGGATTTGAAGAGCTTTTGGGGCCAAGAGTTTAGTGGCTCGATGAAGACTTGATGTTGTGCTATATTGGGCAAGAGATATTCAAAGAACTTGATTTTCGAAGTATTAAAAAGGCTTTTCAAAGAAAGAAAGAAAAACAGATGCAACTACCTAGATCTCCTATACAATATAGACGTAACTAAAAAATCCATCATCGGTATAACTTTTAATTTCACTACTATCTATATTTTCTTTATTCTCAACAATACATTATTGATTTTTATTCTCAACAATACATTATTGATTCATATTTGATCTATGTTCGACATATTTTTATAGACTTCTAGGATCATTTGGTTGTATACAAGTAAACTTATTCTTGTCAAAGGTACTTTCAACACTTTTCTTTTTAAAATACTGCATGTTGATGCTTTTACGATACTAGGACAATATTTAGGAAATTTTGTATGCTTAAGTCTTCGTCATACCTCAATATTTTCTCGTCCTCCGCCACTGGGCTGAGGCAAATCCAGATAACGAGGAGAATCCACTGGGACAAGGTTAAAACATATCTTCCAAAACCTTTTTTTATAGATAGAATTCCTCCCGAGAACACACGAAACAAAAAAAATCGATCAGACTTATAGTCTACCATAACTTTTGTTTTTAGCTTAAAATATAATGAATTTGAGGTTAAGATTTTACACGTACGTGTAGTACAACTGAAGTTATATGCACAAATTTTCTAAAAATTTTTATGATGTTTGTTAATTGATGTGTGAAAAAAAATTATTTACATAGGATATGTTTCTTCTTAATTAAAATATATAGTTGTCTCTAGCTGTTGGGCGCACAGCTTTTTCATCTACGGATGGATGAACTATATTAATTATATATATTAATTATGAGAGAAATGATCTTTGTCAAAATTGATAATAATTTTAATTTTAATAACAATTAAAACTAAAAATACTTTTAATCTCGATTAAAAAGTGTAACGAGAATTAGCTTTCCAAAACTATGCTGTAGAAGTATACGACACCGCCTTTAATTAATTAGCTGGAGCGAAACTTTCCTTATGTCCTTTTATGGACCAACATGTTGCACGGACCACATTGGGTAAATCCATCCATCACGTTTGATCTTTTCCCGCGTACTCAGCTGGAGCCTTAATTATCCATTAATTTCAAACATGTAAGTGCTGAAATGGACTTTTCAGTCACGTGACAAACAACCTACTTCAAATAACGTTGAGTAATTAACTAGGGAGGTTTCAATGGATATTGTAGACAGGTAAAGTTCACATTTTAAACCATATAGGAAAAAACTATCCAAATAACGTTGTGTCACACCTTTCTCTCTTTTTCTTTTGAAAGATCACGGCGAATTTAGTGTCATATTAAAGAAAATATGATTTGTTTTAAAAAGAGAGCAAATAACCAGTTGATTTAGAAAAAAACAGGCTAAAACGCAAACCCTAACCATGGAAAAAAACTAACAACCTTAAAACAAATGTGGTTCACTGTGTACACAGTAACAACTCGTCATCATCGTCATCACACCACCACACTCATAATCAAAAGACTCCAATTTCAATGTGGGAGCTTCGACATCGTGACCACTAGTTATATACAAACAAATCATGTCATCGTCGTCGTATTTTCTCACACGAAATTTAACCAATATAACTTATAGAATTGATTACTATTTACTACAGACAAGCTAAGACTATCCCTATCCTATTTGTTGTTGTCTTCCTCTTATGATATTGTTGCCTTTGGACCATCCTACGGGAGGGTTTAGATGTAAACATGATTTCAAATAGACAAAATAGACCAAAGTGGAATTGGATAGAAAAAAGATTATAATTGATATATAGATTAAGTGTCACCACTAACAGATGGATGTTATTGAGGGCATATATAGTCCACAGAGAGTTGTTGTCTACAAGTTTTTAAAATTTATAAGACAAACAGCTAAATAAACAAATGATACAACCCATATACAACTGTTGTCTATTTGACTACCTATAGCTTATTTAATCCTTGCTGATCAATTATGAATATCATTACTACGTACCATTGTGTTTCTAGTTGGTACAAAATAGATCATTCATCACAAAATAGGCTAAACAAGAATTAAACTGAATATCATTACAATGTTTTTGAAACCATCAAATATTAATATTTTTATATATAATATAAAAGATGTGTGTTGCTCCTAGAAAGGAACCATATTGTATAATAAATTAACAAACAAAGGATATTTGCAACATGCATATTCCAGTAGAGAGAGGACGTTAGACAATGCAAATTGCAAAGGATATGCTAGTGTATACTTCAACATGTCGATCTGCGGCAACAGATTCAGAGTGCCGGATGGCCAGCCCCAAGCACGCACGCCCGAGCAGGACGGCCAGCGACGCCCTCGACCGGCGGCCCGACGACTCCCGCGCGTGGTGGCCTGACAACGCTCGCGTATGGCGGAGAGCTACGCTCGAAACCGGCGGCCCGGCGACTCCCGCGTGTGGTGGCCTGACTGCGCCAGCGGCTGCCCGGCGGCGCTTGCGAGTCGTGGATCCAGCGGCGTCCGCACGTGGTGGCCCAGCGGCGCCATTGCTTGGCAGTCCAAAGGCACACTCGAATTTCTTGGATTGTCCCACGCGCCGCAGTGGATCCCGCACCTCATCGCCTGGAGACGACGACCTGTACAGCGCGGCGTCTCACTGCAAGTACACTTGGGAGCACGAGCCCGTTGCCGTCGTCTCACGAGACGACGGCCTCGCCTTGAGAGCTGCGCGTGAGGGGGTTTCTATAAAAATCGCACGATACAGACAAGGCAAACCAGCGCGCTGTATAACCCACAGACAAGGATCGTCTATAAAGATTAAAAAAACAGGTCATACAATGAGGTCATATAATGAGTATTGTATGAGTATTGTAGTTACTGTCTACTTAAAATATTAAAAAACTCGGCCACACTGTCTACTCAAAATATTAAAAAACTCGGCCACACTGTAGTACTACTACTTCCTCTACAGTGAACCGACGAGGAGGCACTACGTTGGAGCGGGCGAGTCGGGCGACGGTGGAGTGTGGGCGGGCGGCGGCGGAGCTCGGGCGGCCGGCGAGTGGCGTTGGAGAGGGCGACGGCGAGCTCCGCGGGTGACGGCGAGATCCGCGGGCGACGACGAGATCCACAAGCGACAGCGAGCTCCGCGGGCGGTGGCAACGGCGAGCTCTGCGGGCGGCGTCTCCACGAGCGACGGCGAGCTCCGCGAGCGGCGGCGGCAACGGCGAGCTCCGCGGGCGGCGTCTCCGTGGGCGACGGCGAGCTCCGTGGGCGGCGTCTCCGCGGGCGACGGCGAGCTCCGCGGGCAGCGGCAACGGCCAAGGCGTCTGTCGCTACAACGGGACGACATCGCGTCTACTGCTACAACGGGACGATATCGCGTCTGCTGCTTCTTAGGCCACAGCCGCAACCCGTCGTCTCACGAGACAACGGGGAGGCCGTCTCTACACGCATGCGAGGTCTTTTTTTGCAAAATAGCGTCTTACAGACAGGGTGATATAGACCCGATGTACATGCCCTCATGGTTCGGTTTTTCCTTGCCATATCTAGAGAGCTCTATGATTTAGTGCATTAATTGACCCATTCACACCCAATTGATTATTTATTTCATTCCTAATTGTAGACCTAATTTTGTTTACACATTCGATGAGTTTATTATCAACTCTAAAGAGACAAATCATTGGGATAAAATTCTACTCCGGTTAGATATACACATTACTCCCTGCAATAGAGTTTACAGATACGGTGGGGATCGTAAACCGCTCCCTGACGATGAGGTCGCTACATGCAGTTATTTATTGAAAACAAGTGAAATTCAAACATCTTTTCTTCAAAAATAAAATTTAGCTTAAATTTGTTTGAACCTAACCAGTTTATCGAACAATTTCATACGCCAGACCACGTCTATCTATCCAATAACCGTGATAACCGTGATAATCAAGCGGTTAGCGTCATATAAAGGTCAAAGGAGAAAAATATCAAGGATGGACAAACATAGGTCGGCTCGACCAAATCGGCCCAACCAACTTGCATGATTGATCTTTGCCGTTAATTGTTTCCCCTTCTACAAGTGCACAACGCCACAACCGGCGTAAACATGTGCCACCATCATTAATTAACGAGTTCATCCTCTAGTCCCCGTAGTCTGCATCAGAGCAAAGAAAGCATCCACTAATCTAAGACACCCAGAAATCCTTTTTTCCCTCGATCAGCATCATCCAACACAAAAATATAGCAACAAGATGCAGCAAAAAGATGCCAAGGCTATCATTCAACACAAAAATCTAGCAACAAGATGCAGCAAAAAGTTGCCGGGGGCTACACGACCCACTGCTAAGGTTCACAATTTCAATACCGGATCAAAATCCACAAGCTATATCACTGAATTTCGTGAAATCCATTCATAAACCAACAAAAAAAATGATAAAATCAAAATTAATTATATAAAAAAATTAAGTTCAATTTATTTTTAAAAAACTTGATAAAAAAAGCTAAATGCTTTTGTGTTTTCGACCGATCCAGAAAGTCCGATGGATTCGTCTGGAACTGTGAACCCTTCCTACTGCTACTGGCCTACTGCTACTGCTGCGCAGGGCAGGCAGCCGGCTCGCCTCCACTCCGCAACATCCACTTGCCGGGCCAGGGCAGCTGGTCCCCACGGCGCCACACGCCCCGAGAACCAATCACGGGGACTCGCTTCCCTTTAAAATCCCACCACCTCCTCCCACTTGCGCCCAGCCCCACCACCTCCTCCCCCTCTCTCTTCCCCTTCCTCCTCCCATCGTGTTGTTTCACGCCGAAATTTCCACACGCGAGGAGCGGAGCGAGCTGCAGATCGACGAGAGGCCGCGTCCCGGTCGGCGGAAGGAGCTAGCGCGCTCGCGCGTGGTGGTGGAGTTAGAGTTGATCGATCCGAGAGGGCCTCGGGGAGCCGGGGGGGCGCATGATGAGGAGGTTTTTGCCGGCGGTGGGAGGAGGGGTTGAGCCGTCGTCGTCGTCGTCGTCGACGGGGGCAGCGGGGGAGGCGGAGGCGGCGGGGCTGCGTTTCGGCGGGGAGACATCTCGCTGGGCCCGCACGGCGGCGGGGGCGGCGGGCATCACCTGCAGGACGGTAGCGTGGATTTGCTGGCCCGGCACAGCAGCTCGCCGGCCGGATTCTTCTCCAACCTCATGGCCAGCAACGGTAAGATCGATCGATCGAGCTAGCTACCTAGGCCTAGACACCCATTGTTCGATTAATCTTTTTTTTCTTTCATCCGTGTTCAATTAGGCGTCGCGTGCGTAGCATATCACATATATATGTAGCCCATCGTGTATAATTGGTTAGGACTACTCGAGTCACGGATCTTTTCTAGCTTAATTCTGTCAAGAGAGAATGGCTAGCTGCGCAAATGGCAACCTCTTCACGATCGAAGTGATTAACAATTATTTCGATCGATCACATGAATTGCTGTTTTCTACAACCACCAAAAACGAATTCGATAGATATTGTTAATGGTTCTCTCTCTTTCTCTCTCACGCAGTGTTTTCTCCACTGTTTCATATTCTTCGTACTTATCCGAAACAAAACGAGTTTGATCAATCGATTGATCTGTCTACCCAGTTCTTTAAATTGGATGCAACTCCCATCCCATCGCTGCATGCCCCGCCACTAGCGAGAGCTCGGTGACGACGCGCGCCGATGCTGATGAGCTCGCGCTAGCTCGATCCCTTTTGCAAGTTGCTGCGCGCGCGCGTGAATCGATCGCGCGCGCGGCTGTACATACGGCTTTTCAACCGGTCCTGACTCCTGCTGGTTTTGGTTAAAAAGCGGTTTCGCTAGGGCCGTTCATGTGAGAGGAGAGTATGCGTGTGGATATATCTATCTATCTATGTGTCTGCGGCTTTTTGCTACGTGAGTTGCCATAAATAGTATCATGGAGATTGCCCATTTTTCTAGCTACTAAGCCATTAGCATATAGGCTCCTATATGTGGTTAGTAACTTTTGTTTGATAATAATGCATGTTGCCTGTTAGGGTTAATATAAACTGTTAATTAAGGATCCACCATGAGATTTTATTCATGAGATTGTGTGGCTTAATTAATAATTTTCATGATAATGTATATGACTTCAAATTTGCATATGCTATTGCGGGGAGTGTACAAATTTGGCTCGGCGTGTTAGACGGATGATGGAAAACTATGGGCCATATAGGGGCGGGTTTTCTCAAGTAAGGCATCCTCGATAGTGAAATGTGGGGTCTAGGGTTTTGAATACACCACTTTTGTTCTTTTTACATACACTTTTATAATCTGGTGTCTCTAGATTGTCTTATTTTCTATTGCAACTTGCTAAATGGCTTAGTTTTTCTGCCACTTGCACCTGGTGTCCCTCTCTCATTTGATCCATTATTTTCGGTTGCAAAGTCATTACGCATGACAATCCATCCTTCACTACAATAGTAGACATGGAAAATAACAATTTGAAGCTATAGTGGAGAGAGCAAAGAGAGACATGAATTTTTCATAATTTAATTTGTTCATAATAAGACTAGAAAACCATTCATCTTCCTGGATTTGCACAAATATGTACATTTGATTAGTATGTATCACCATTCACCAATCACCAACCTTGCTAAAAATAGCTATTTTAAAAATAATTTTGGCAAGTATTCTCATTTCATATAAAGGCTACCTATATGCACCTCATTTGATGAAAATCAATGCTGAAATATGCATCACCGCTATGTATTCCATGTATACTAAATCAATGCTAAAAATATTCAACGTTTTAGAGCATATAGAGCTAATTAATAACCCTTGAATGAAAAACTTCAAAATATCTTTCTTCACAAATAAGGAAGAAGTGTTATTGAAGGATTTCATTCTCGTGCAAACTTTCGCAACTTGAATTGTCAATATATTTTTGAAATAATGCAGATCAATATGAACATAGAGTATTTGCGTTATAATTATTTTTTCACACCACATACCAACATCTATGGCTTTTTGACCGAGCAACATGTACACAACAAACAGGTAAAGATAAAAAATAGTACTAATAGAAATGTCGAAATCCGCAGATAAGTACTAGTACTAAATTTAGTAATTAAACTTTGTTCGAGGTAGGAATAGTCTCGAGCAGAGTTTAAAAGAGTCAAATGTCTTCCAGTGGAGCCCACATGGCAGCATTTCTTTGAAGGGGGGCAGCCTGTTGGACTCTAGATTCTGCGCTCGATAGGCCACTTGCGCATATATGATCAATTAATTAGTATCAAGACAGCAAGCACAATTATATTACCAGTGGATCTTAGTGCCTCGAACCCTAGGGAAGGCAAAGACGAGAGCATTTGATTAATGGATTAATTATTGATCATCAATGGATTAATTAGGGCGCCACTGCCTTAATGTAAGGCGGGGACCACGTGTGTGTCGCCGCAACTTGGGCTTGGGGGTGGGCCCCAGGTGTGTCCAGGTTCAGCTCCTCTGCTGATGGCCTGACGGTGACGTCACGGTCTTGCCTGGCTTAAGATAGTAACCTACGTTGCATTTGAGATGGCATGCGTGATTGCTCGCCTACTTGATTTGGCGTTGCTTTTCTCTTGGCTGCTCATATGCATCATCTGCTCGGACGGGTGACTGCCCGCTATAGCGTGCCCTGTAGCCTTGTACGTACTTGTTCTTATCTGTTTCTACTGTAGTAAATAGTAATTAATTCGAGGAGAATAAGATCGATCCTTGGTAGTCATAGCCTCATAGGTACGTTCAAATATAGACTAGTCCGCACCGGTCAGGGAACAATTTTCGCGTCATTCATAGCAATTTGACTGAATATTTGACTAGGGATTTACACTGTGAAATATAAAAAATCGTGGGGCTGAATTTTCAGTATTTTTTAAAAAATAGAAATTTTGGACAAGATATTGGGAATTTTTTAAAAATAACATAGTGGAGACGCAAATTCTAATTTTGGACAAGATATTGGGAATTTTTTAAAAATAACATAGTGGAGACGCAAATTATATATATATACCCTAACGCTATGAGCGTCTTAAAAGACTGAACCATATCGCTACAAAGTCACCATAGACGTTGACTAACCCTTTTGCTAAGCTAAAAAAATCAAATTAGTTTTGGGCTTCTATTGGATCCCAATAGAAATCCGAAATTTCAAAACTTTCATTTGAATAGAGATGTAACTATTGCATAGAAAGGTTTGAAATTTGATTTTGGATTGCTAAGTTTGATATTAGTTTGGTCTAAAATGATAAGTATTTGCGAATTGGAGGGAGTAGAAATTAAATTGTAGTAACATGTTTGAAGGTGTGTTTAACTAGTAATATAACGCTAGTAAAGTTGAACGCAAATGCAACATTAATTTCTGTTCTTTGCGTCTCTTTCATATATTCCTCTCACTAACGATCTACTCCAGTGTTCAAACTAAGGTGATCGTTAGAACTCATCTTTTTAGTTTCATATTCTTACTACTTGTGACCACTCAAATAGACCTTACATTTTACGGAGAACTTTCTGATACGTGATTCAAGTCATGATAATATTCTTCATTTATATCCTGTATCCATCGTGCTATTTTGTGCTGGGGCAACTCGGCCGGGCAACCTTTCATAGTAGTTTGTAATTTTTTAATTAGTTAACAGTGCGTAGTGCTGATTAATGGTAATTGTTGTGATTAAAATTATGTTTAACTATAATTACTGGTAAAGTTTAATTGGTACATGGATTTTAAACAGAAATTTTGTATTTCCCATCCCAAAATATATATTAGATTTACAGATAAAACTTATTATTTTGGGACGAAAATAGTAGCGTTTGATTATAAAACCACTATGCATATATAACCTGCAGTTAAACACATTTGAACATGAGAATCAAATCTAACCTTAATTACAGAAAAATGTTGCAGAATCAAATACACACTATATTCAAATACTCCATTCAACCTTGGAGAAGCAAGTTTGAACATCCCATCACATCTAGGTTAAACTTATTGCTCTAACCAGATCAACACGTGTACCTAGAGCTAGCTCTAACGGTATGCTAACACCGTAAACTATTGTTTACTTGGCACTTGGCAGTTTTCAACTAGCGTCTGGGTAACGGTAGCGCTCTCTCTCTCTCTCTCTCTTTCTCTCTCACACAGTTAATTTAATTACCGATTATTAGTTAATCTCCGTGCTGCTACTTGTCATAAACTAAGCAGGCTTTCCAGGCTCAAAAGGCGGGGGAGGCAGCGGAGCCGAAGCCCACCACCACCACCCTCCTTCCATGGCCGGCAGCGGCAGCGGCAGCGGCGGGAGGAAGATGAAGTCCCAGCTGAGCTTCACGGCCGGGCCGCCGCACCTCTCGCACATCGCGGAGGACGGCGCCTTCCCCGATCGCGCCGGCGCCGAGGCCTCCGTGCCGCGCACCTTCTCGGCCGGCGGCGGCAGCGGCGGCGGGTTCTCCATCGTCGGGCCGTGGGAGGAGTCCAGGGACATCATCTCCACCCTCGGCGGGTACGAGTCCCAGGTAAGAATTGCTCGGAAAATTGCTGATTGCTATAGTAGTAGCTAGCTTTGCCGTGTTTGTGTGATGTATATCGATGTGTTCTTGATTTCTTGGGCGCGCGTGTGGGGAAATGGGGGCAGTTCGGCGGCATGGCGAGCACGTCGGCGCTGGAGATGGCCGGCATGGACAGGTACCTACAGCTGCAGCATGACCAGGTGCCGTTCAAAGTGCGAGCCAAGCGCGGCTGCGCGACGCACCCCAGGAGCATCGCGGAGAGGGTACGCAGTATCATGATCAAAACACCTCTATATATTTTGCTTTTGCTCTCTCCAGATCTTTGGACACATGAGCACGTCCGTGTGATCGATGCGCGTAGGAACGGAGGACGAGAATTAGCGAGAAGCTCAGGAAGCTGCAGGAGCTGGTGCCCAACATGGACAAGGTGGCCATTACGATTTTAATTAGCTTTGCATTTTCGTACCTATTTGCATGATATCAATTTGAGGAAGGAAGGAACATATGTATAGCTAAGTACTATTTTTTTTAAAAAAAAGAACTGTCTACATTTCTTGTGTCATAAAGAGATTCATGTTTCTTTTTTGGAATATATGGAAAATGCACACGCAGTCACCCATGCATGCATGAGTGTGTGCTGTGTGCAGTACTCCCTTAACAGATGCATATGCTCAACAAATTCATGGACGCCAGGCCTAAAATCACAACCTAATAGAATTTCTAGAAAAAACATATCCACGTTTTTGTAGTTAAATTCTAGGCACTGAGATTAGAACTTTGGTGCATGACAGCCACAACTCCAACACCATACCAAACATGCTTTCTCAACAAATTCATGCATGTTTATCGTATTGATGAAAGTGATCACTCCTAGCTAGTTCTAGCTAGCTAATATTAATTAGCGGTAACATTTTTTGCGCATGAATAATGCAACTAATGAGTGATTCTGTTTGTGTTGTTGCTACAGCAAACAAGCACCGCGGACATGCTGGACCTTGCAGTTGAGCACATCAAGGGTCTGCAAAGCCAGCTGCAGGTAAGTACGTACGAATATTATTTGAGGTTTCCTTCATATTTGAGGATTTTCTTCACAAGGACTAATCCCACAAGTAGGGGATAAGATTGAAAATTCACATTAAGTTTCACCTTCTGATTAGCATGCCTTGAGTTATATATATATATATAGTTACCTTCTAAGGACTGGAAAAAATGTCTGATTTCAATCTTTTGTCTCTCAGGTGATGTATGGGCTGGTTATTAATATACCTCTCAAGGCTGAGAGAAAACATATTTTTTTATTTAGGTTTGCTAGCGAAATACCCATTCTTTGCTACAAATAAATACAAATTATACGAATGCTAGTATTGTTTAGAACAAATTAACTGCGGGTTTTAGAAGATTCATCCCTGGATCTCTTTACACTATAAACTTGTATTTTAGAGATGAAATAAGATAGAAGGAATAGATAGACGAACTAGTTTGTAATGCTGAAGCACATGAATAAGTAGTTGGTAAAAGTATACATTCATTCAAAAAAAAGTAGGTAAAAGTACATAACATATTCAGTGCCACTATCATTAATTGTCTTCTTTTACAGAAGTATAGCTACATATGCCGTTACAATGATTACTTGGTTAGATGTCGTGTTGGCCTTTTTGGTTGTACATATTTTCATTTTTGAGCTGAAGCTCCACAACAGAAACGATATAAAACTTTGAACTTTGTGTCGTCTTTCTGCGTGCAGGCTCTGAAGCATGAGCAGGAGAAGTGCACTTGCTGCAGCAGGCCTTGATTGATGAAGCAGACGGCGAAACTGAAAGGTATCTATCCTTAGTTTGGAACCCTGATTGGATATGATACTTTCATATATTTCCTTGAGAGTAACGCATGCGTGGATGCATGAGAACCAATTAATGTCAGTGACACAATCCAAATCGACCGTGAGCATTTTGTCGAAATGTGTAAATTGTTAGATAGGACATGGCAAGGGACATGTATATGCATGCTTGCATGCATGAGTGCGTGCATGGAGCTAGCTACTCCGAAATAGCGGGGTGCAGCCGTTGTGATCCCTTAATTAATTAATTCTCGATCCGCTGATGATTAATTAGCTTGTAATCCTGTCTTTAAAACCTTTTTTTAATGACGAAGGAGAGAAAAAGGCAAAATGAAATTTTGGTCAGCATGAAGAAAGAACTCTATTATTAATTCGTGCCATTTGGGGATGCTGTTTATAACTGATCTTGATCGATCGATCTCGCTGTGTCTCAAGTGCAACCTGCTTTGGTTTAATTTGTGCTCGCAATGTAGAGTTAAATAATAATGTAGTGTGTTGATGCAGTAAACATCACCTTTTTCAGTTATTGCAGCTTAATGGAGTATATGCGTGTGCATGCATGATCGTCTCAGACTCTCAGTGGATTCACCTGTACGTACGTATGGTTAATGGTTAATTACTTTGGGTTCGGAGTCGGACCGGTCGATCGGAGTTGCCCCTTGTCTGTCAAATCGTTTCCGAATTTCAACTGGTAGCTGTTTTTCTCCGACTCGAGATCGAAATCGGAGACGAACTGCGGAGTAAATAGACGCGCGCGCCATGCCACGGGCCATCCACAACAACAACAACAACTGCGTCGTCGCATCGTTAGCCAACAACGCGCACTTGCACCGAGCGCCATGGCGAGTAGGGTTCATCCACTCCTCGTCGCGTTCTTGGCGCTGCTCCTCGTCGGCACTTGCCAGGCAAGGCCGGCTCCGGGGAAGGCGTCGTCGTCGTCGTCATCGGCGGCGAAGGGGGCGGTGGTGGACGGCATCACGGCCATCTACAACTTCGGGGACTCCATCTCGGACACCGGCAACTTCCTCAGAGAAGGACCGGCGGCCGGTGCCATGATGGAGTACACCGTGGCGCCTCCCTACGGCGCGGCCATCGGCGGCGCCACGGGGCGATGCTCCGACGGGTACCTCATGATCGACTACCTCGCCAAGGACCTAGGGCTGGCGCTGCTCAACCCGTACCTCGACAAGGGCGCCGACTTCACCCACGGTGTCAACTTCGCCGTCACGGGCGCCACCGCCCTCGACGCGGCGGCCCTCGCGAGGATCGGCGTCACCGCGCCACACACCAACAGCTCCCTGAGCGTCCAGATCCAGTGGTTCAAGGACTTCATGAGCGCCACCACCAAGTCACCCGCCGAGGTGCGCGAGAAGCTGGCGAGCTCGCTGGTGATGGTGGGCGAGATCCGCGGGAACGACTACAACTACGCTTCGCGGGGAACAGGCCGCGATCAGGAGGGCGTAGCGCCGCCGACGTCGGGCGCATGATGACCGGCGTGGTGGAGTCGGTGGTGCTCGTCCCGGAGGTGGTGCGGTCCGTGGTGAGCGCGGCGAGGGAGGTGCTCGAGATGGGCGCGACGCGTGTTGTGATCCCGGGCAACTTCCAGCTGGGGTGCGTGCCGAGCTACCTGAGCGCGGTGAACGAGACGGACCCGGCGGCGTACGACGGGAACGGCTGCCTCGTGGGGCTCAACCTGTTCGCGCAGTCGCAGATGCACAACTTGCTGCTGCAGCAGGGGATCCGGGAGCTAAGGCGGTCGTACCCGGAGGCGACGGTGGCGTACGCCGACTACTTCGGCGCGTACGTGCGGATGCTGGAGGGCGCGGGCGAGATGGGGTTGGACGGCGCGGCGCTGACCAAGGCGTGCTGCGGCGCGGGCGGCGGCAAGTACAACTTCGAGATGGAGCGGATGTGCGGGGCGGGCGGGACGGCGGTGTGCGCGAGACCCGAGGAGCGGATCAGCTGGGACGGCGTCCACCTGACGCAGCGCGCGTACGGCGTCATGGCCGAGCTCCTCTACCACATGGGCTTCCCGTCGCCTGCACCCGTCAAGTTCCCGCGCCAGTAGAGGTCAATGTTGTACCGAAGAAAGAACACACTTCTTACGAGTTGGAAGATCATTTTTTTCTTAGTTTAGTACTGGAAAATCATTTTTTTCCTGAGTTTAGTAGTATTACGATGGGTTGTAAACTTGTAATGTATGCGAATTGGGGTTATATTAACCGTAAGGATTGTAATTGTATTACGCAATGTAACAGGATAGTTTATTGTCCCAATGTACTACTGAAGATGAACATAAACGAGTACGCTTGCTAGCTGTCTTGTATATTCCTTGGTCTACATGATACAAATTACACAGAAGCAGCAAACAAATATTGTGATAAATAAGCTTACCAAATATATTAGAACAAGGAATTTAAGCAATATAGTAGACGAAAGTCTTTTTGGAAAACGTATCTTTAAAGGCATGGAGCAAACAATCCGCGACCATAATCTGGTAAAATAAAATAGCTGAAAAAAACAGGGCCGGTATCGAACAACCATTCAAGGCCGAAACACCTTTATGAATATACATTCATTTTTTTCAAACCTTTCACAAGCTTTATTGACAATTCAACATCCTCTTATCCCACAATGTACCACATGCAGTTGGGAGATACATTTGGCATTCGGCATTATGATATCACAAGATATACTTCTCATATAAAGCACAATGCTTATCAGGGCTCTAGCCAGAAACAAGAGGAAATAGATACATTGTAGGGTAAAACTTTAGTTGAGGTCCGAGTGTGGAGCAGATCCAACAATCTCGAGGAGAGAGCAAGCAGAACTTATGTTTCTGCGTCAGGGCCAACACAAATTATTCTGATGGGCTTGGAGGTTTTTCTTTGGGATGCTTTGATCCATAGTGGTCAATCAATTGTTTCTCATTGGCAAGTTGAACCTACAACAGAAAGGCGATATTTCATTAAGTTGATACTGCATCCTGCATGAGCGTGCACATGCAAGAAAAAGTTACCATAGTGATTAGTGAACACTTGTTGGTGATGGTTCATGTTGCATCTCCCTAGGTCAGATCAGGCAGTGACCAGCGACAGATTCTATTTCAGCTACCCAAATGCAAAAACATATCTATTCTACAAGTTTTCACCTAGTATCAATTAATATCACAAAATTTTTTTCCTCCAAGAATACTACAATTGCTCAAATCTTTCCATCTACACCATTTGTCGAACTGGGACTAACACTGTCTAAAGATTTAGCATGACGCCCTCACTGTTTCTCCAACCGGTGGTGAAGTACCGGTGATGGAGGACCGGAAGGGTCTGCTTGATCGATTGGAATCAGAATCCACAGGACAAAAGGCTCATGCAGATAGTTATGCCACACTAAGACTTAAATAAACAGTTTAGATGGAAGATATGAGCATTGTGATATTTTTTCCCAAAGGGAAAAAAATGTGGTACTAATAGGCACCAACCAAAAACTCGCAGTACAGATGTGATTTCTCTATTTCTATGATTCGTCTTGGGTAGTTTATCTACAGCTACCCAAGCACCAACAAGATACAACCAGAACAGAGTCTAAATGATTGGTCCAAGACAAGCTGTTCTTAGAAATACATTTCCCAACGCTTCCTGATGTTCAAACAGAACATACATAGTCATTAGAAGCGACCACCATAGGAATGACATTGGATAAACAGTGCAATAGCAGGAACAGGAGAACAGCGAGCATAACTACTTAGGATAGTGTAACCAAACTAGTTCCCACCCCCGGCAGGCTAGATGCAGTGCTCATCGAAAAAATTGTTGCAATAAGAGACAATTATCCCGTATGAAATTTTCCTTCTTGACTCCTGTTTTCTCTACCCTGTAATTATTCTCTTTCCATCCATGAAAGGATACTGTGGCACATCGCAACTGAACGACAAACAAAGGCCAGTTAATCACTCGAGATTCAGATCGAGTGGGGTAGCCGGCTAGGGTTAGGTGGATCAATAAGAATCGCATGGGTCATACTGCCATCATCCCCTCCATCATGAATCCACATCTAGCCTTAGGGCTGGGGAGAATCCGGTAGAGGCTACAAGCTACTAGCTGGATTAGCAAGCGGAGAGGGAAGAGGAGAGATAGACTGGGTCATCATCACCTTGCAGATTGGGCAGATGACCTTGAGGCCGACGGCGCGGGCCTCGAGCTGGGACCCCTTCGCCTTCTGGTTCTTCTCCGCGTTCCGCCGCTGCGCGTCGATCTTCTGCTTCCCCCGCGTCATCCTCCTCGTCCTCCTCCTCCGACGGCGGCGGCCTGCTTCTTCTCCCTCTCCGGTCGATCGATCCCGAGGCCCCAACTCCCAACAACCACCACACGATGGCAGGCAGCGCCGCTGAAATTTCTCGTGGGATTGAATAGCCTGGATTCTTCTTCTTCCCTTCCTTTCCAGTTTCCACGCCGAGTCGCCGACCGAGCCTTCCATCCACCGGTTTGGACCACTGGGCCGCTATCCTTGTTGGGCCTGTAGGCTAATAGCCCACAAAGGTACTGGCCCAGTAGCTACATCTTAAAATCGGAATAAGTTCACTTTAAGATCCCTCGTTGCTTAGTCTAAAATTCGTTATCAACCGTAATACCAGCTATGACGCGTCTCTTAACTTCTAAAACCAATACAAATAAGATCTCAAGATGATTTGGATGATTTGGATAGTAGTTTTTGGCTGATATGACGTCTACGTGACATTGACGTAACACTTAAATCGAGAAAAACCATGGGACCTCTAGTGTGTGGTTAAAAATAAAAAAAGTGGGTCACACCATCTTTTTCTTTTCTTTTCTTTTCTATTTCTCTTATTTCTCCTTTTTTTTGCTTCTTCATCTTTTCGGTATCCGACAGCCGGCCATGGCCACCGTTTTCTTCGCGCCGACGAGCCACAGAGTGAGGGAGAGGAGGATGTTAGTGATATGTTCTAGAGACAACATATATATATTGGATATCATGGTCAATGTTTATATTCTAATGAATAAAGTGTTATTCAGTTTCATAAAATAGACAACTTATATTGATCAATAAGTATGTGAATTATTTATGAGACTCTTTATGTATGAATCTATTTCTAAATAATCTCTGATCATATATCATATCAATGAAACGAATATGATTCTAAGATCAACATGTTCATTGATTGATGATCATGTCTCATAGATCATGGTATGAAGATACCAAATCAATAAACGTGAACATGTGTTAAAGAACACATTGTTGGATAGACTCACCTTGAGACACTACAGGAAATTAATATGACATTAGTTGGTCTCAAGTAATTTTGATGCAAAGTTCTTAGACCTGAGATCATCATGAATTCTAACATATGTAGTAGCTTACTTAGGGACTACCTAACATTATTCCGTAGCTGAGTAGTCATAAAAATAGTCTTCGGGTTTGATATGAAACATATAGTGAGATGTGAATGATCAAGATGAAATTTGCCCCTCCTATGGGAGATATATCTCTGGGCCTCTCGATGTAATGGATTATGGAAGTGCATGGTCATGCCGAGTTGATTGAGGAGTTAATCAACAGATAGATAATCCAATACGAGATCGAGTGAATGATTAAGCTACACATAGGATGGCACGTATCTTGCCTATAACTTAATTGGTATCGTGAGGTAAAGAGATTTGTGCACACGTTACAGGTTCAGCCGATATGATCTTTTCATATACTATGGTGTCAATACATTCTGCTAGAGGCCTCTGTTGACTGGTCGGCCGAGAAGTGTTCTCGGGTCAGAACCAAGTATACCTGAGCCTACTGGTCACACACTTAACGGGATAGAATAGACATTCGAGTTTGACTCGAATACAACTCAATCGGATAACGACTCGATTGGATATGGAGTCTCGATGGGCCTTTAGGCCCAGTCGGCCAACTTCATATAAATAGGCGCGTGGGGTGGAGATCGGTGTGTGCAATAGACAACAGAACATGCGCGCGATTTCAAGTCGCCGAGTCGAGATCTTCCACGAAACCCTAGCTGCCGACTTTCGAGCCGAACCCTAGCTTTTGCATCGCGTGCTAGCACATGGATGTTTGGTGTTCTCTCCCTGGATGTGTGGATACCGGTAGAGACATCGCTACGTTGCGGTGTAAGTCGACAAGACTGGGCAGATTGAAACGGCATCGAACCGGCTTCTTCTTCAGCAAATCTCTCGACCCCCTTGGTAGTGAGGTCGGGAGGTCGGGCGAAGAGGTCGGCAAGGTGGTCGGCGAAGAGGTCGGGTGATCGGATCAAGGTTGACGTCGGGGTCGGCAAGGTCGGTACAACTTCCCGACGTGCGTACGTTGGATCGGCTACTCCAACGTAGTTTTTCCGCTGCACTGCACGTCACTTGATAACAATCTATAGACCCTTACTTGCAAGCTTTCCTGAATTACACGATAAAAATTTTTGTTTTATGCTATCGTAGCCTCCATGTTCTTCTTCAAAGGGGACCTCGATCCGACGGGAGCCGCCACTGTCGGGACCTCAGTGTTGACGCTATTGAAGTGCCACGTTAATGTCACGTAGGCACCACATCAATTGAAACCATCATTCCGTCTTAGGGCCTTACCATTTCATCTTTCGACCTTATTTGAAAGATCTTATTTACATTGTGGTTTTGAAAATTGAGAAACATATCATATCTAATATTACGATTCAGACATAAATTTTAGACTTAACGATAAATTAAAAGACATAAAGTGAACTTATTCCTTTAAAATACATGTATCTCTCATCAACTTTGCTCCTAAAACCCAATGCGAAGTAAAAGCACGAAAACCTCAAATGGTTCAAAGTGAATGTTTTCTGGCGATTGTACGTTGGTTAGTCTGGTTGCTAGTAGAAAAGACGGGCTAACTGAGCTTGCATTATAAGTAGAAAGAGGGTGACTAGAGAACAATAAACTATTGATCCAACGGAATACTTTATGTGTAATACGATGTGTAATACGGTATCACAGCTACCAAATCTAAATACCATAGATACCAAACATGATATTATAAGTATCAAAACCCAATAAACCTAGATACCATGCTGATATAAACATGAAATTAATAAGTATAAAAAACCTGATAGATACCCATACGTTAGCTACCAGCCTACCATGCTGACGTCTTTAACATCTTTATAACATAAACTATACCGTTGTAATGCCATAGCATTTTCTGGTCTTTCTGAAGTAGAAAACATTGGCTAACTAAACTTGCAAGATTATCTTTATTGGAGAAGCCAGCGGATTGGCGCATTACAGAGAGGAACGAAAACAACAACAAAAGAACAGCATCACAACAAACAACACAACAAAACGAACGGAATCTGACTACAACACTCTGCTGTAACAGGTAAACCAACCGAACCGACCCAAGCATTTTACTACTGTGCTTTCCTCACACAGGGCTTTCGAATTACAACGGGAAGGAGTAACCACGAAGGATCTTCGAGTCGACACCGGATTCCCGAACCAGCGCCACTCGCCCTGTTCTGGCGACCTGTCGTCATGGATGTTAAGTAAAAAAATACATTAGCGAGGAAAATAGCGTCACGAGCATGGCTCCGAAAGCATACAGATCCATTGTCCCAGACAGAAAGGAGAGTGATAGCATATATCATATGAACGACATACAAATGATTTAAAATGGTTTTGGTAGTCAAAAGCATGTGGGGCCTTCGGCAAAAGTATCCATTACGTGTGGAGAATGAGTATTTGAGACAATGTTTGTTGATACGGTAACAGTGTTTGTGCAGATAATATGTTGGCATCATTTGTTTAGTTAGGTTCTGTTGAATAACCACATGAGCAACAATAAATCAACGGATGAGGTGAAGGAAAAGCACAAAAGAATTCAATATACCTCGCAGATGCCATAAGGCTCCAACAGCCTCTGTAAGGCAACCATCTTGTCGAGATCCCCAGTAAGCTGCACAATCGCGGCAAGTTATCAACTATGCAGAAGTCCCACAGTAATTTGAAAAGGCATTAATTGAATAAATGGCAGTTGTGGTTCAGCTAAACATTCAGTGTTTCTGCAGGCTCTGTGCAGCTAAACAGTAAAGCACAACACAACTTGTTAGGAGCACACAAAACACTAGAATTCCTATAATAATGGTGCCGGTAAAATTATATGCCGACACTTTGTTGTTTTTACATACACTGGTGCTCTTGATAAATGAAGCTGATTAAGCTAATAAACAAAATTTTAACAATCACAAACAACATTTGCCGCAAAATTAAAATTACCTGTAACGTAACAGTGTGATCAGAAACATCAACAGATTTTGCCCGGAAGATTTCAGCAATATCTAGTATGTCTCTCCGAGCAGCAGTGTTCACAGAAACCTTGATAAGCATAAGTTCTCTTTCGGCAAAAGGCAAGTGAGTTATATCTTGAACCTGCAGAAATCATATGTTTGAATTAATGCGACTTTACTACCACAATTGATTGCACTAGAAAACTGCATATGATTTACCTCATGCACATCAACAAGCTTGTAAAGCTGCTGAACTAACTTCTCAATGGATTCATCAGTTCCAGGAGCAACTGTTGTAATACGCGAAAGGCCTGCCTTTTCAGCTGGGCCTACAGCAAGACTCTGACCAGTAGTATGGTCTCGTTAACAACTAATCAGGCATGACGGCAAGATAAATAACTTTTTGATAAAGGAAACCTGTATATTGTAGCCTCTGCGAGCAAAAACCCCTGTAACAATGTTGAGAACACCAGGGCAATCATTGACAAGGATGGATAGAGTATGTGATCGAAGTCCACTTGACTGCACCAAATAAAGTCATAGTTAGTTTAGGACCTGCATCCTTAATTTGGTATACATTAACATGTATATTTAACACTGAACTATTGCTTAAAGCTACAGAGACAATTTACATTTATGACTAGTTGCTGATTGTAAAGATGGAAAATGTGAACTCAGTGTAGTCACATTGGAATGAGATTCGGTTTTGAATACATACATAAGTTTAGACATAGTTTTTTGTCTGAATAAAGTTTAGACATAGTTGCCAAAGTTTATATCCAACTTAACACCAACTGAATAATGCTTTTACCTAAACTGATAATTTTGAAACTTACATCTTCATCATCAAGGACGCCCCAGTGAGCATCAAGTACTTGGTTCATGGATGAGCCCTCATAAGGTTCCACAGGATAGACATCGCCCTGAAAAATTAAATAGTACAAGTGACTAAATTTTACAGGAATCAGTAACAGCATACATATTGCAATAGACAGGCATATACAACTCGTTATGTTACTCATTTGTGGCCATCAAATATATTAGCATATAACTTATGCTATGACTAATGCATAGATGCTCTACCGAAAGTTGAAGAATGTGGGGTACCTGCTTATGTATCGACAGGTCTCATCAAATGACATGATGTACTAGTGAATATGCATTCCAGTAACCCCAAGATGAATGCCACCTGTAATTCTACTCTACAGTGTGCTTTTCACCACCAAAGAATATGTTGCCTTCAGTGAACTCACCTCACAGACTGAAGGTAATTATTTAAATGGAAATATGGAATAAGTTTAGAGATATAGCACCTCTATAACATGCTAATTGTGTTTATGCACTAAGTTGTTATCGCTTATAGCATTACATTGTTCTGGAACCAATATTGGCTAACATCGAAGTTCAACTGCTTTTTGTACCGAGAAAGATGCACTCTCTAAACATAACCAGCTAATTATTCAAATTATGTAAAAATAAAATAGAACTAGATGAAGGATTCATGAGATTTTGTCTATTTAAAGTACAAGAAACATACCCCAGCATTGGATGGTTGATCAAAACTTCCATTGACTGTCTTATTTACAGAAGTAAGAAGAGAATTTTTGGGCAATGCCTCTATGAGATCTGGGTAAGAAGCAGCAGAAAATCCCCAGAAACGGGCAGTTGCTCCAATTTTTTCACGTCTCAAAGCAATCTGAGGGGGAAAAAGAGTCAGCACTGTGAATAACACATGTATGCATGCATGATAAATGCAAATAGAAAATGATCAAGAAAATACTTTTCCCGTTCTACAAATTTCTTTTATCCCAAATTTGCTGAGGTTCCTTTGCACAGCAACAATTTTGCCAGGATCTCCAGTTACCTATAACATTAATCAAATACACATAAAAAGGAATTCCTACTATCATATATGTAAACCTGTTGGAATCAGGAGTCTTTACCTCGATGGTAAGGGTGTTCTCTGAAATATCAACAACTTTCGCTCGGAAAATATCAACTAAAACCATGACCTGACAATCATAACAAGGTTTTGTGCAGTACGAGTAAGTTCCAACATGCCAGTTGCCTAATTCACTACACAAAGTTTTTACATTATGCAAACAGCATGTCCAGCACTTGTTACCTCAGGACGCTGATCCGGTTCAACATTAATTTTTATAAGCATCAGCTCTCTTTCAACCTGTGGCTCCTTAGATATATCTTCCACCTGCAATTTTTAGCAGGCACAAGAATTAAGGAGAGTATAGAACTAAGAGAAAGAGAGGTTAGAATGACCATTCTATCCAGAGTTTCAAACTTAACTACCTTGTACATAGGCGAGGGATTGCTAG